>CM021102.1:542684854-543343957 GCA_007115665.2 Sequoiadendron giganteum | reverse complement strand
CAAGTCCTAATGTAAGATACTAAAATGATGCAATAAGAAGAACTAACATAAGAAAATGGCACCTCAATGATTAGCCTAAGAAATAGTAAACATGAAAGCAAGATAAGATAAATTGATTGTTGATTATACCTTCATGCTTCTCCTTCCTTGGTTGGCCCTTGATCTTTGGATGTCTTGTGTGCTCCTTGGATGACAATGAAGTGAAGTGGATGCAAGATGCAAGATGGATTGATGAGAAATACTATGGAAAAGCTAAAATGCTGCAAATGATAATTTGGCAAGAGTTTGGTAGCAAATGACTTGATCCCCTAAATGAGAGAAATGAGAGGGTATTTATAGGATAGTTGGAATTCTCTAGAGAATTCAACGGTTGAGATTGATCCAACAAGATCAAGATGAAGGGCTATGGTGAGTTGAGGACTCACAAGCCCTCACATCTTGACATGTGGAATGTGAGATGTCCTAGGGTGGAATGATGTGGAAATGAGGTGGAAGAGATGTACATGAGGTGGAAGAGAAGTACATGAGAAGATTCTTTGGAGGAATAAAAGTGAATTAAAAATTCACAATGTTTGGAAGAATCTAGTGGATAAGAGAGGGTCTCCAAAAAGCTGGAGATTTGTCACATGTGGGTGATGTGACAAGTCCAAGGTTCTAGAAGTCCTTGGCACATGTAAAGTGACAAGTCAAGCCTTCTAGAACTTTGCATGGGGATGAGGAAGACTTTGGAAAGATAAAAGTGAATTAAAAATTCACATGGGGAAGAGAGTCAATGCCAAGAAAGGCAAGTGGAAAGGTTGACCAAAAAAGGTAAGCCAAATGTGGCTAATGACTTTGATTAAGGTTGTGCAAACACATGATTATGATAATTAATGAGAGATTAGAAGCAAGTGGGAGATTATGGAGGATGTGACACTAATCTTGATTAAGTGGTGCACATCCTGATCGTGGATTAATTAATTTAATCCATATTAAAAGAGGATTATGGAGAATGTGACAAGGAGAGAGAAAATGAGGGATTAAAAAATAGTTTTAATCCAAATAGGTCAAATGACTAAATTAAATAAATTTTCCTATTTATTTAATTTAGAGAAGAAATGGATAAGGTAAAGTATTTAATTTATTCAATTACATATTTTAGGAACCTTAGGCAGAAAATGAAATAATGATTAAATAAATTATTTAATCACTATTAATGAAATAGATGAATACAGTAGACGATTTTGATCATGTGGAAGTGATCAAATTTAGATGTCTACAACACCATTTGGCCAGGAGCATAAGACATGAAAGCATAAGAAAACTTACAACAAAGAAATAAAATTGGTTGGATGACCATGTGCACTTTCCTGATTGGGAGGATATAGATTTTAAACAATTTGTTTCAAAGGCCAGACCTGTATTATACTTGACCATGTACTATACCCATCTCACCACCCTTGTAGCTTAATCTACATACTTTTCCAACCAGTTTTTGTATTCATCCTTTGCAATCCAATTAATACCCAGTATTTTCTACACCTTAATGTCATATTCATTATATCTAGCATCAATTGTTACCTGGCCTCTTTCAAAAAAGTGTCCATGCCCACCTCAATCCTAATGAAGTTATCAATTAAACCATTAAGTGCAAATAAATCTAACTTACCATCAATATATACCATCTATGGACACAGTTGTTTGATGCTTGAAGAGAGCCCTCCATGATGCATAGTCTTTGATTTTTCCATCTTCATTAAGGATTTTTGGCACACCTTGGTCTTCCATATCTCTGAAGGCTTTTATTTTTCTTTGCAATTGTCCACCAATCCTTTCATGAAAACCTATGACCTCACCAATTGTTTTAATTCATTTTCTTATGTTTGGAAGATTTATTGGAGCTTCAAAGACTCCCTTTGCATTTGCTGGAATCTCCTTTAAACTATTTAACCTACTGCTCCATTTATTACATGTGCTCTTGAAAACCTCTTGGACATGCTGGAATTTTCCAAATGCCTCATGCATACCTTTGTAGGTTGATCATGTGGTTTTTGCTTTAAGGGCTGCTTTGGATAATCTATGGCTTAAAATATCTTCAACCATATCCTTAGTAACTCTACTCATATGTTCTTGGAGCTTATTCTTCTCTAATTTGGCTACTTGAAGCTCCTTTTTCAATGCATGAATTCTCAATTTCAAAGTAATTTTATCCTGTTGTGAAAAACCAGATTGTGGAGATGTAGGTAAGGCCTTCTGATTTGCCTTGGCCAAAGTGGCTTTCACCTTATTATACTCTTCAACCAATTTGTTGTGTTTGTCCAACAACTTAATGTATTTGGACTATGTAATCTCTATAGTATCAACAGTCAACATAGCAGAATGCATTGTTAACCTTGCAACCTATGTGGCTATAATATTTGAGGCTCTTCCTATGATCAATTCTCTCAAGAGACTAGTCATTATTCTACTAAGTCTGCATCACCCTGAATCTGGTGTCAGTGACCAAATGGCTAGTGCATGCAAGTTGGGGCTGAACCCCACACCAAATGTCTTCTCATCAAAAGTTTCCACTCATACCATAACACTCAGGTCACTTTTAATTACATCTAGAGCAATTATAGAAGATAAGTCCCATCCTGGAATTACTAGCATCCCACTATCCTTAACAAGTCTTCTAGACTCCATGGGATTCATTTGCTCAATCTCTTGAACTATATGTTCCTCAATTTGTTTCTTGACCTCTTCATGTTGTGAGGGATCAATTCCTTCTTGTTCCTTTTGTACCCTGTCATTTATTTCTTGAGCCCTTAGCTCAGCTATGAATTCTCTAAATTCCTTAGTTGTGACAAAATAATCATCTTCTAAAAACTTTGTGCAAGCTAAAACCCTTGCATCATTATCTTGATTTTCATCATACTCCTAGGGTACTAGCCTGTCATCTAGAACAAATGGTTCCATTATCTCTCCCACATATGGGTATGAAAATTCTTGCTCTATCCCCTGATCAGTAGGAATTGACTCAATAGATGGTTGTTGCATCTCCCCTTCAACACCCTATCTTTCCTCAACATTTTTAAGAGGCGGCTCCATAACAGACACATCTTCAATGTCAATTGGTTGTTGTTGAAATTTTGGTGCCATAGGTTCTTCTAGTTGGCTAACAGTTTTCAATAGATGCTCTTGCAGAGCACTTTGAGCCATTTGTTATGCTTGTTGTACTTTCTCCAAAAATGTGCCATCACTAAAATCACTAACACATCCATCCTCTTAAACTTATCAATGATGTGCTTGTAGGGGCTTTCATAGTAAGAATTCTTGGTAGAAGCCCTATGCTCTATCTCAACAACTTTCATCCAAACTTTTTGCCTATCCAAGACAACAAAAAATGTAGGCAAGTTCCTTATGACATCCTCCTTGTGATAAAAGGCATGGGGTCCATATCCTGATATTCCCCTCTTAATCTTCTCCATATCAATAAGTCCCTCTGGATCAAATTTTCTGATGGGGGTCGTTTCCATTCTCAAATTGTTTATCATTATGCCAAAAACATCATATGCTTCTTTTGCAATAACAACAAAATGATCAAAACATAAACTCATTGCAATTATGGAGGCCTTTCTGGATAACCTAAAGTTATCTACATCACTGTTATCCATTTGCCACATTATTTCAATAAATGTCAGCCTGTCAGAAACAAATATAGGCATAAGGTGTGGTGCCATAGTGGTCCCATAACATCTAATAACTGTACAATTTTCATAAAAATACCAATCTCCCCAATTGTACTGATAGTTGGGGTCATCTCCACATTCCTTTGGCCTCAACAATTCCTTGATTTTTTAGAAATCCTTTCAATTGGCCTCAATCCCATATGTACCTGAGTGGTGTGTTTTATAGCATTGCAAAATCTAACATAATTAGAGGTTGGGCAAAGAAAATCCCAAGTATGTGTCCATATTTGGACAAGCAATTCATGCTTCTTTTCATCAACTTGTCTCAATTTCAGAACTTGACCAAACACTTCTCTTCCTCCCCACAACAACATGTGCATCAATAGTGAATAATGCCTGAATGCTAGTGGAGTTTTCCTTTCCTTCAACTGTTGTCACAAGGATTTGCACCCGCATGCAAAGCTGAAAAGCTCTGCAATCCCGTGCAACATTGGACTAATTTTAGGTTGTGGGTACCCTGAATGAAACTAGACCTCTGGATTCTAGGTTGGCTTCCTATTGAATTTTCTGGTTAATTAACTGTAACTTGTTTGGAAAAGGGGAAAAAGGCTTGAAATAAAAGCATGATTTGGAATCTAAAAGTGGGTGATGCACCTATTTGACTTAAAGAAAACATATTAATTCACAATTGATTCCTTACGAGCCTATTTCAACAACTTAGATTGAACAATTTAATTGCATCAATGATTCACAAAAAGGCCTGATAATTCATTCTTTATGAAGGAAAAAAATATTTTCACAACTTAAAGATATGAATATATTATAAGCACAATTTATGACCTGCAACTAAGATCATTTTTTTGTGTACATGCATTCACGAATGTGACAAAAATTTAAAGGTTCTGACGTTAAACACATTAAACTTGCATCCAAAAAATTCGTAAAACAAAACACTTGAATCTAAAAAGGATAATATTTAAAACTTGCAATGACAACAGAAGGAAAACTCTGCAAATGATACTCTAACATAACCTATAAAACTTGCTGAAATATCATAAAAACTGTAAAAAATCTGAGTTACATGAAGTCTCCTTGCTAAAGGCAAAGGTAGAAAACAAGAACTAAAGGAAAAAGACTAAATTCTTCCAATTTTTACAAAATAGGCATGCACAAAGCAGCCAAAAATGCAACTGAATGAGAACTGAAGTGAAAAAATGCATCTCCAATGTGAAATTCGAGCAGAAGAGAAAACTTTGATAAAAATAGCCCAAAATTGAAGCAAACTGCACTCTGTGCCTAAAAATTTGCACTTTCCACCACAAACCTTGAACTTGACCTATGTTAAAGTATCTCTCTTCTTAAGCCGTGACTATCTCTATGGAGAAAGGGTTTCGATAGGCTACGGTTCTATTTTGCATTCTAGGTATTCTATATTTGTAAACCCTCAATCTGTGGCTATCTCTGAATCCATTAAGAGTTTACTCCTGAGGGTTTCACCATACCCTTTCAAGCCGAGACTATAATTCTGTGCCAAGATCTCTATGAATTCAAGATCTTTTTATGAGTGTTTTGCTTCCAATACCCTGTTTTGAAAAGATTTGAAGGCTTCCTCCTATTGAAAATGGACATGTATTTGCTCACTAAACCCCGCGTATATAAAAATTTCACACTTAAATTTGATATGTGTTGATGTCAATAGGGATAAGGTCACTGTATTTTGGTCACTTGGATACTCATCTGACATACATAATCCATTATATTGAACTACACCTCCATAATGAATGTCTCAAATACTTAGGAAGCATGGCTTGCTGTCTCAGAAATAAATACTATTGTTGCATTCTATGTGTCTATTATTCAATGAAGACTATAATGAAAACCAAGATATGGAAAGTGCTTTCAGTGTGAATGGTTGCCTGCTGTGAGAAAAGTCACTTATACAGGCTCTGCTTGCGTGAATGAATTTTGCATCTTTACTTCTCTCATCACCATTGTTGCGATCTACATGTGTCTGATTTTGTTGTGGAGGACAATACCATCTACCTTTTGATGCTTCTCAAAACTCCACGAGCTTCCTTTCACAAGGTTGTCTTTTGTTCTGAACTATAATTATTGACCAAGCAATGAATTAATTTTCAATAGTTAATTATTTCACAGTGGGTTTGATTTGAATTAAACTCAACTTCTCTCTTACTTAAATTCTTGGAACTTGGAAGGATTTAAGCTATAGAAACAAATCTGTAAAACAAGATTCATAAAAGCAAAACTCATGTGTATTCATTTGTCTGTATTTTCTTGCGGTGACCTGTCACCATGACAGTCCTATTGTTGTAACTCATGTCCGATGAATGAATCATGCCTCTATGTTTGTTGTCCATGTATATGATAATCCCCTTGCTTTGAATCTCCAAGATGGAAATGATTTGACTAGAGATTCTACTGTCATCATGGCAGCCTGTAGAAAATCTTTGAATTTTGAGTCTTATACCTACATGTGATCGTCCAATAAAGACTATAAACTAAAACCTTGTGCATTTAGACATGTTGGGCTCAACCCTTGTGGGAGCCACATTTCTCTCCACATGCTTAAATGTTGAACATGATGAGCCAATAATGAGAATGTACCTGTACCTGCACACTAAACGATCATGTTAGCATAAAACAATGAGATTTAGATGTTCTTTGATGTTCCACTTCAACTTTCTTAATCATCTAATGTATACTTTGAATGACTGTGAATTATATTTATGTTGGCAATGTAGGCATGAGGAAAGATCTGATTTGTCATTCCTCTAACATCGTTCTTCAACAGTCTTGCAAGAAATGATTTTTTTTGGAGTGGATCCTCCTGGAGATATGATAACTAGAAGACAACAATGTTTTAACAATTCGTCATTACAGGCAATGACAAATCACTTTATTTCTTATGCTTATATTATCTTCAGTTATATAATTTTCAGTTCCTTATTGTATACATCTTTTGATTATAGAAATCAAAATAGGCTACTCCCACAACTTGTGTGGGACTTTGATTTTTACAATATGAATAGAAATTCATTTTTATGCAATTGCATAAGTTCCTCTGCATAATAATACTGAATTCAAAAGTAATCGGTTTTTTCATGATCAATGAATACTTAGCAGAAACTTGAGATTATTCGTGTACCTTTCTTTGATGAATGCAATTCAACTCTACCTGTTTTGAGTTGTAGCTAAAAATAGGTAACATCAACCTCATCAAATCATAATGTAATTTATTAGCAACTTGGTGAGCATAATCAAACCACCTGTGTTAGTTTTTATGTTGAATATCCATAATCATGATTAGCAGAGGTGACACTATTCTTCCATCACATTTCACTCCCATCACTTGACACAACATATAGTATGTGTACTTGAAGTAATCTGCAAATTCCTCATAGTCAAGTGGTTCAACTTCCTTGAGTGCAAACACGGAGCCCCTCTCACATCTATGTTTTGGTAGCTCACCTCTTCTAATCCCAACTCTATGGTTAGCATATTCTTGTTTCAGTTTTTCCATATTAATTTTCTCATTTGCAACAGGGTTCATTCTAAAAACTTCTATAACTTTACTCCTTTTTATTTCCAAGATATTTTTAACATCTATGTCTGTTATCACCCTATTGACCTCATCATATCTATTTTCAATTTGCATCATCAAATCTATTCCACAAAGATGTTTGGGACAACTAATTCCCTAGATCATAACCCCACATATTTCGACCAGGATGTGGAGCATCTCTCCTTCTAAACATATACAAGAACAAATCCCACCCAGGCTTTGGCACAACAATGTCACCAATTCCTGCTGCAAGGTCCTTGAAATTGGTAGTCAACACTCCTTCCCCAATGGCCTTTTTGCCACTTTCCTTAACATCTGCAAGCTATAACTTGTCCATGAAATGAATATAGCTCTTTGGTTGCACCTTTTTCCTATCAGTTCCTCCAGATGTTTGTGGCTTGTCATGGGAAACCTTTTATTTTTTCCTTTTGGGTGCGAACTTAGAAGATGATGACTCACCGGGTTGACTCATTTTAACTTGGCTAGGATTGTTAGGTCCAAATTCAAATTGGGTTTTGGAATTGATATTCTACGCCTAACAGTTTAAATTCAAGCACAATTCTACCCTTTTTATATTACTTCAATTAGAAATTTAAACTAGCCAAGAAAATATAAAACCCTAATTTAACCCCAAAGACAGTTCAAACACTTTGAAGTACTGTGCCAATTCTTACAAAAGAATAAGAAAAAATTATGGGGTTCAATGATGGCTTACCCAGGAAATTCTCTACAATTCTTCTTTGCCTCGGTTCTTGTCGCTCCCATATCTTCTTCAGCTCCTCATATGTCAGAATGAGAAGAAATTCTAACAACAAACCCTTTTACAATAAGTTGGCTGAGTAAATTCACCATTAATGGCACAAGAAAGCTCATGCGAGTGAAATCAAATACTCTGTCAGTTGGCCATTCTTTTTTGAATTTGAGCCATTGATTTACACATTTGAAAACTTCATCCAACAATTCACATGATTCAACTATCCCCATGATGCCTTTTTGATAATTTGACATGTATTGGGTGATGATCCAGGGAGCTTCCACGTGTACCCCTTCATATTCTATGAGCATCGACCATCACTACTTCCAATTTAAGTTTGGAATCTCATCAGGTGACAGCAATGAAGCCAATGATGAGATGCCAACCATTGATCTTGATCATGGAAAAATCCTAGCCATGAACTCAATCACATCGCTCATTGCTAGTTCACTTTTCATTAAGCGGTCTCAACTTGTGATGCTCTGATCTCACGCGATGAGGAGAAACTCAACCCATCGACGGTCGCGAGTTCCCTTTTAGAAATCATGAAACAAATGACTATGGTAACGAAGCCAGTGATGGGTTAAGCACTTAACTGCAATCACATCGCTCATTCACTTTTCATTAAGCAGTCCCAACTCGTGATGCTCCGATCTCACACAATGAGGAGAAACTCAACCCATCGACAGTCGTGGGTTCCATTTTAGAAAACATGAAACAACCGGTGATGGTAACAAAGCCAACGATGGGTTAAGCGCTTATCCACATCGCTCATCGAGGGTAGCCTTTTAGTAGTGGCAATAGAATGAGCGATGAGCGATGAACTTAAAATGATAAGAGATATAGTGTTTCTCTCATCATGGGTTGGACATGGGCCACTTCAAGGAGACATGCGATGAGTGATATACCACTAGTGGTGAACTTAAGTGATGCTAAAACACACGTGGGTGTAAGTTGTTTTAAAAAGGGGAAACTCCTAGGATCGATGGGAAACCTAAGAATTGGGGTCGGTTAAACAATGATTATGAATACCATAAGGTGTTACTAATGCAATTGATTATCGGATACAACCGATCAACAAAAAATTATAAGCCAATAAGATAATCAAGGGTACAAATGTGAATAAAAGCTATAAACCCTAAACCCTGGTGGCAACAAGTCACAAGCAATCACATGTTTGAATATGGAACTAATGGGACCAGGAAAATTTTAGGGTTCCACCACATCATACGTAATAAATATCCATCCAAAAATCATCGACCACTTTCAATATATATAAATTGACAAGTCAATACTGATAAGATCATCATCATATATAACTAAAACAAGTGAAAGTCAAATATTCCAGTAGATCGATAATATGTCAAAATGATACATTTCCAATAGTCAACATAAGTCAAAATGATACATGTACAAATGATATAAGTCAAAATGATAAATAATGTAACTCAAAAAGATAAGTCAAGATGATACATGTCCAAATGATATAAGTCAAAATGATACAACTCAATAATATGGTACTATAGGCCATGAAAATGATACATATTATAGTAACCATGAAAAGAGGCATCATAACGATATATCAACAATGATCCATGATGCAGTCTATATGATCATGAATGTCACTAGCTACTACCAACAACTGCCTCACCATCATCATCATCACCATCATGATCATGATCATCATCGTTGTCATCATCATCGCCATCGACCTCAATGTCTTCTGTATCTATGTCATCATCATCCTCTGCTATGTGATCTATACCAGAACCAACAATTCTAGATCTATATCATGAGGATCATCTTGATCTTCTGGAAGACCCGTGTTCTGCAAAAAAAACATTTAAAATGAAAAGTTATTATTTATTTCATGCAATAATTTATATTTCTGTTATATATCTAATATTACAACATATGAAACAAAACCATAATCATATTACATCATATCAAAGTGCACATACCATAATAAAATTTCAAAAAAAATATAGGTAATATGTCATTCCAATGATGTAAAACATGCAACAATTATAATAAACTATGCGGATGGTTGAAGCACAACTCTGTTTTACATTTATGGTTTACTTTTCTGTTTATAAGAAAGCTATGACATGCAACAATACTTGAGCATTCAGAGAATAGTTCTTCAGGACATTTTGTACTTTGATTATACTATTTTTAAGTGACATTTTCATGTATATAATCATATCATGTTCATGTATGTTAATATAAGGTAGCTACAGAGGTAGTTCAAAGAGATGGCCCTAAACTTTTGCCTCATCTTACAATTTCTATAGGAATAGGAATAGGGATCAAATTTCGGGAGTTTGGTTTAAGTTTGAATTCAAGAAATGACAAAATTGTGAAGCCTAGAATGAATTTTAATGTATCACTTCAATTTTAGAATTTTTAGTTGCAGATTGGTAACCCCAAAACACAGAATTATTCATTGCTCCTTGCTGACACTGTGGTTGTTAAGGATAAAGGGCCTAAAAATGCAATTGGGGTTACCTCCAAAGTATACACTAATGTTGCATACTCACTTAACGACAATGATGAAGATGAGGAAGTGAAACAAAAACCCAAGGCTAAGGTAAATGAAGGAGAATCAAGCATCTCCAAGGCAACCTTACGATCTGATAATCAGGAGATGACTAAAGAAGAGCAACACTGACAACACCAAGCATAACTTGAAATGAAAAAGAATGAGGAGGTTTTAAGAAGATTGGCTATAAAGGGCATTGGTACAAGAGATGGACATGGCTCTTCCAAGCCATCCATTGAGATGGTTTCCTACAAAAATGTGGATGATATCCCCATTTCTAGAGAGCTCATGATTCAGGTTGATACGAAAAATGATGTTGTTCTAGTACCCATATATGTCATCATGGCTCCATTTCTTGTAGCCACCATCAAGAGTGTTACAAGCCAACAAGGTGGAGGGAATTCCTATATAAGGATAATTTTCAATGTTCCAGGTACCGGCTTTAATGCCAACTACATGCCAACATTGAAATTACCTAACAATATTTATGATAAGGAAATTTCCTTTAGATCCAAGGATTCAAAGCACATCAGTCATGTGGTACAAATGATTAAATCCCACAGATGATCTATAGTAATGAAAGAGTCTGAAAAGGAAAAGAGAGCTACACTAGTGACTCAGGAGAAACTTTAGCTTTCAAAAACAAATCCAATCAGGCTGGCAGACTTGTGGATTAGGCCAACATTTGGTGGAAGAGGTAGAAAGATGACTCGAACTCTGGAGGCCCACCATAATGGATTTCAGTATTCAACCATGAGAGAAGAAGAGAGAGTTGATATCATCTATCGAAAAGTTAGGCATGCATTCTTCCAACCAATGGAGAAGGAGATGATTATTTTGCTTTATTTTCATTTGCATAACCATATCATGGTGGGAACCAAGAAGATCAAGGATGTCCAGTTTTATGTGGAGGCAATGGATGTGGTCCAAAATTTAGGAGGGGAAAGAAGGTCAATGTATAATCCTGATGAAATTGAGGAAGAACACCAAGAGAGGGATAGGAAAAATAAAATCAATGCATAGTTTCAAGGATTTGTCAAGCGAGTAATAGAGCTATGGGAGCAGCCTCATCTAAAATATTTTGAACTAGAGTTTGATATACTATTTAGAGAGCTTGGTTTTCATGGAGTTCCTTTCAAAGCCTCTGCTTTTATTGTTCCTACGGTAAATTGTTTGGTAGAGTTGATGGAATTACCTTTCTTAGTAATCACTAATAGCGAGATTGAGATTGTTAACCTTGAGAGAGTAGGACTTGGGAAAAATGAATTTGATATGGCTATTGTTTTCAAAGGCTTCAAGCAAGATGTACTCCACATTGACGCCATTCCTCAATCTTCGCTTGATGGTATCAAGGAATGGCTGAACTCCATGGATATAAAGTATTATGAAAGCAAAATGAACTTGAATTGGTGGCCAATTATGAAGACTATTACTGATGATCCAGATAAATTTATTGAAGATGGTGGTTGGGAATTTTTGAATATGGAAGCTAGTGATTCTGATAATTCAGAAGAGTCAGATCAAGGATATGAACCCTCTGATGTAGAAGAGGAATCATAATTAGATGAGGAAGGTTCAGAAGATGAATCTCTTGTGGAGTCAGATGAGGACGACGAAGAAGAAGATTTTGAAGAGGAAGACGGTAAAACATGGGATGAATTAGAAGCCGAAGCCATAAATGCAGATAAGGAAAAAGGATATGAGTTTGACAATGAAGAGGAAAGGCAGTGATGAAGTTACTCGAATGATACAACTCATAACTTAAAATGAGGACACTTAAGAGATATTAAAAGACCATGGTCATTAATTAAAAGATGCGATGAAAATAAGGCATGAATGTCACCCACTGCCCTTTAAGGCAAACAATATTTTTTCCTCAACATGAAATAATGCGACATTTGAGTGGGATCTAGGGCCAATAAAGAAGCACTTTATAACTCATCCTTTGCATCAATAAACAACTCAACACAAGAAATGCAAATTGACATATTAACACAACAATATCCAACTAAGTTATTGAAAGCCAACTATTGATACCTTGTTCTCCATCCAGATTACAAAATTAGTCCACTTTTTGCTTTGTAACATTTCCTTTTCAAATTGTGTTGGATGCCGACCATATTTCTCCTCTTGTCAAAACATGGCACATGGACTAGTTAAACTAATTAATATGCAATCATTTACTTTTTCCTAGGAAATTAAAAAATATCATTTCACATATTAAATATACTTACAAATGTACAGATAAAGACCTGTAAACCTTTCTGGCCATTGTGATGCATGGCACGAAGTTTGTCAAGCCTAGCCTTGGAGGCCTTATCCTGAAACATATACTAATTCAATTTAAATATGCATAGATAAAATTAAAAAATCGTTTAATAAATTTGATATAGTCTTATGAGCAAATTTGAATACCTGCGTACTCTCCTCATCAGACTTCCTCCATTTATCAAACTTCTCATATACTTTTACAAGCTCTTTCCATACTTTCACACTTACATCAATTGGCCTTTTCTTGAGCCTTAGCTCGGGAGGGAGTTTTTTTATCTTCTTTATTTGGTTGCATCAAAATCTCTTTTAGTTTTGAGACATTCGTAGCTTTATCTTCTTTACAGACCAACTTGTGCCAAATTCAGTCTCCATGTCATGGATAACTGATTTTTGCAAGTGCATGGGTATCTTTGAGAATGAAAAATGTAGATGGTCTTTGAACAGTTGAAGGCATGATTCCTTCAACCTATTCACAAACGTTTTTCCAGCATCTGTCATTAAGACTTCCCTTGAAACCACATCGTATTCTATCTTGGTATCATATTTACCAATGCAAGATGAAAATCATGGTGTGGTGGAAGAAGTATATGTCCCAGGAGTGGCTGGGACATTGGAAGTCTCTGCTTCCTATTCCAGATTCTTAGAGTTTATTGTTATTGATTTCCTCCTATATATTTTGCTCGATCCAGGACTGGTTGGGGAATCAATTGATCCTTGTTCCACATTCTTAGAGTTTATTGTTATTGATTTCCTCCTAGATCTTTTGCTCGATCCAGGATTGGTTGGGGAATCAATTGATTCCCTTTGACATGGTTGATTTGGTTCAAATGTTTTAGGGGAGTTACTAGATCATTTTCCTATGTATATGGAAATCATTGTCAAGTCCACACCATCCAATTTGTTCACTGCCTCTACCCCCAATATGGAAGCCAATGCCTCTTTATCTTTGTCAATCTCATGTCCCTATATATATATAAAATATTTTTTTTCTTTTAAATTTAGAAATAAAAAAACTAAAAACTAAAAATCAAAGAAATAATGGAAACATTTAAAAATCTATAAATTGATAACGAATTACCTCATTGTGGCCAAAGTCTGCTCCCTTTTCTCCCTTCCCTCTATTGCTTGACATTTTGAGGCAACCTATCACATGGATTGTGAAAATATCTTGATCATAATTAAAAGATTTGAAGTTCCAATAAAAATGAAATCCATGGCATTGCACATTCAATATCAACCATTAAAAAATTGAAATCCCAATTTGTCAGAACAACGAAATATAAATTTAGATAAACCCTTATTTTTTTTTATCATTGCAACCCAATTTTTTTTGTATGGCCACCTTCGCTATATCCTTTATAAAATCGAACCCTCATTAGACCTAAAATTTTTAAATCAGAAACCACAAGACCTTTCATTGAAATCCCTTTCATCAAAAAAATTAAGGAAATAGTTCACAAAAAGTAAATTCGAGGAAGGAGGCAGTGTAAATATCTTGCGATGAAATAATTTTTTTTGCATAAGTTTTAAAAGCATAGTAATGGGGTTTCGGTTTTTTTTCCGTGGTAAAGAAGTTGCATCAAACATATTTTAGTTTTATTTTGAAGACAAGGGTTTGGTTTTATGTATGTAATGAAGTTGCAAAAAATAATTTTTTTTTTTGGTGCTAGAAGAAACAAGGAGATGACGCAAATATCTCTTCCTTTAAAGGGAAGATTTCCTCCATGGCCTTAGGCATATCCCTCAGAGGGCGAACCTAGTGTTCTTTTTTCACACTTCCCTTCAAAATCACCTCAAAACTTGCAATTTGATATCTTCGCCTGATTTTATTTTCTCTCCACCGTTTCCCTGTGAGCTATTGTTTTTCCCTTTTTTCTCCTCTTCCCCATGACACCCTCCTCTCATCTCTTCCTTCAAGTAGGAATTTTTAATTTTTTGTTTGTTTTTGATTCATTAGTTAGCACTGACTTTCAGCCCTAAATTTAATCTCTTTGGAGTGCCAAAGGTGACGGAAAGTGCACCTAATTTAGCGCCTAGTTGTGCCAAGTTGGATAAAATGTTGTCATATAGTTATTAGAAGCACTAAATTAATAATAAATTTTAGTAATTTAGTATTGTTATGGACCATGTGTCTCTTTGATGAGGTAATTAGTTCTTAGTTTCCCATGATTTAATTCCCCAATTTTGTTTAATTTTCATTTTTAATAATTTTTTTAAGTTTGTGTACTGATTACCTATCATTTATTTAAAAATGTAATGAAATTAAAAAATAGAATTAAATAATTTTAGAAAATATGGTATAGGCTATTAAAACTCGTTGATAATTATTTTTAAACTTCAAAAGCTACATAATTCTATTTAGCAAATATGACATAAGATTCATAAGGAATACATTTTGATGTATAAAGATTATGCATTTATTTTATGAATCTCATTTCATAACAATTTTTTTTATAGTTGGACTATGAATTGGGATTTGAGTTTTCATTACATTTGTATTATATTTCACTCTATAGCATACCAATATCTTGAACATAAAAATAAATATAACATAAAATTATTTGTTTAGTAATAGAAATTATTTCAATTCATTGAAGGCATGTATGTTCTATAGAGGATATTATATGGTTGAATCTCAAGGGACTAAAGTTGTATTCTTTCTTGAATTATAAATAAGATTTTTTTTATCTTTCAAAAATTTGCATACAATAAATTAGTGTTTTTCTTAGCTACATCCCAAAAAATGACCTTTACTAAATTTATATAATAGATTCAATTGATAATAAAAATATTTATGGGTTGCATAAACTAGAACACATGTCTTAAAAATATTGCCTACTATTTATATACTTGTAATGGTGCTAAATTCATACCCTTCACTTTTCCCCTTCATTTTGGGCTTATTTTGACTTGTTTGTCCCTAAAGCAATGACTAGTGTGCAAAATGATGTATTTTGCATGGAAGTTGATAGATAAATTGATCCTAAATTGAATTCATCTTCATATATTCCAAGAGAGCAATCATGGTTCCCTATTTTATCTATTCCTTATCCCATGTCAATTTTGTGGGTGCAAAACTAATAGAGGTTAGATTTGTGAACTCAGAAATGACCCCTAAAATTTTAAATTTAAATTTAAATGGGCCCATGTTCACCCTATACAACTAGATGAGTCATCTAAAGTGTGAAATATTTTAAATTGCATGTTATAGATTTGTATAAAATGATAAACCCTAATTCATTACTATCATCTTAGATATAGGGCTTATTGGGGAATTATGAAAAATCATCTATGAGAACTAAGTCATTATCATGTGACATTAACATTGCATCAACATCCTATGTGTATTGCATGCTTCCCTGTTGTCTTCAATCATTTATTTGTATCATTAAATTAGTAATAGGAGTTTAACTAAAGGAGAAATATCCTAGCCTAACAAAATCCTCAATAGTGTCTATTGACATGACCCCTCTTAGACATAGGTTGTAGACACCAAGATAATAAATTATAGACATCCAATTTAGTGAATATTAGATATATAGTTAAGGTTTAGTTCTACGTGTAGGTTCATATTTTTATGCACTGAGATCAATTCCATATCCATGGAAGTGTATTGGAATGAAGCATCATGAATTTTATAGTTTTGAGATTTTTTTTATAGTCCTAGTTATTGTTGCACTAATAAATCACTTAGCAATGCCTAGCATAGTCATATCTTCATTGAACCTAGAGCTAAATACCATTATTTTTATTATTTAATTTTGAGCAATTATGTTAGTGGTGTTATTACTCTCAACTCTTTATCTTGGGTAGGCTATAAATTATTTATCCATTTTGATTTAATTAATTTACTCGGGATATTTATGTGAGGCATGTTATTTTTCCTTACATAAATTCATGAACCAAACGTTCTTAAACACACTCAGGTTTCATCCTTAGAGTTTATCCTTGTACATTAAGGTTATAAATCTAACATTTTAAAGTAGATATGATTCCTTTTATACTTTATTAGGGCTTGGATGCACCCCTTATCTATGTTTCATTGCTATTATCTTGATTAGGATTTGAGATTTTTTTGTGTAATCTCCTTGATCCCACTAACCCACCCTTATTTAATGTATTATTGATAGATCATTCATCATGTATTATCATATATATTTGTCTATTACCTTTATCCATGCATTTATTACATATTTTGACATGTTCTTACACTTTTTTAGATATCATCATTCCATCCTTGATTAGATCTCATCATTCCATCCTAAAGTAGGTTTCAATCAATAATAAGCAATCCAATCTCTAGTTTTCAAAGAGAAAATATCTACAGTTTTAATGAATTTGTGGAAGAAGTGTAAGATAGAGAACCAACTAAAATTATTAGTAATAGGTTTTCTTTCATCTAGGATAACAAGGGACCATGGAAGGGATTTTCAGCTAAAATTATTAGTAATAGGTTTTATTTGTAGTCATCTTGTAAATAAATGTCTTTTTGATGTGAATTTGTAGTGATCTTGTAATCATAAGATTTGAGCTCTAGTTGTCAAGATTTCGCGTGTAAACTTTTTGTGAAGAGAAAAATGTTGCAATATCCTATTTTGTTTCTCATAGCATGTCTTAATGAAAAGCGAGTGTATTAATAAGATAATTTCAACAATATTCTCTTGGTGCACAACTGTTATGTGACTATTGTCATTGTTGTGTATTACAAGATCCAAAGGAGGCCATGGAGAGATGACGTAGATGGCATAGAAGTACTAAATCACAAAGAGGAAAGTGGGTGGAAATAGATATGACAATGGAATCTACAGATACAATAGAGGTAAGAAGAGAAAGCAACCTCAACCAAAGGAGGAAGGTGTTTATGAATTCAAAAATGCTACAACATAAAGGAAATAAAGTCAATTTTTGGTCCATGAGGCCTTTGAGGTGAAAATTATTGGTTGAAAATGCATAGGAATGGTGATTAAATGTGATTCTATGATCAAGGGAAAAATTTAAAAATTAGGATGGCCAAAAGATGATATCAATATGAAAAATATATGACTAAAGTGAGGTTTTGTGTTGGATAACATATTTGTTGAAATGATATAATTGGTGTACTAAACATTATTTACTATGGTGTGTATTATAGGGGTGAGATGAGGCCATGTCTCATATCAAATGAGGACACAACAGATGAAGTAGGACATCAAGTACTCAAATTTTGTCTTAACTTAGTAAAAAATGATTTGATGGCATTTTGTGATATGCCCATCTTTTTTCACAATATTATTGAAATTTATAGTATTATCCAATCTTGACATAAATTAATGCACGTTGTTGATTATTTTAGATGGAGATTGGAGCAAATGCAGAGCTTGAGCATTCAACTAGAAAAATAACAAGATATGTATGTGGACGTGGACCTAAAACTGTTAAATCACGTAGAGGACAGTGGGTGGAAGAGGATATGAAAATGGATCTTGCAGACACAACAAATGATTGTATTGAACACGAGGCTGGTCGGGACTATAGTACATGGGATGAATACTTTGAGAAAATTGTTGTTTGTGGATGTTTTGTATGTTGTGGAAAGAAACAATTCAAACAAGGGATTGTACAAAGACATTACATATATGATGAGCTTCTAGTCGGTAGTATGCCTCCTACAGTCGATTCAAATCCAATGGGAACCGTGGTAAGGAATTTTCCAATTTGATATAAATAACATGTATACTTTATTTAAACATTGTTTTATATTATTTAAATAACTAATTTTTTTCTTAATGGATACTTGCACGATAAAGTTCTTAGTTTAAAGTTTCTTAGATCATTGAATTCTAGCCTAGAGGGCAATGATCATTTATCAGATGATACATCTAACAAAAATATGTGCCAATATACCAGCTCAAAAGATGAGGAATTGATGAAAACAAGTAACAAAATAAGAACCGATTTAAAGATGCATAATTTGCTTAAAGACAAGGGGCAGGTGGACTACATACCCTATGAGAATGAATGTGATGGAGATGATGAATTTCCCTTGAGTTTGAGATCAATTTAAAAAGAGACATTTAATCGTTGACTATATTGCGCTTGGCCTAGTGATCAAAAACTACCTAGAGTGTACAAGGTGTTTCAATTTTGGGGATACAACTACATGATATGACCCTCCAATATTCATGGAGTGAATCTAGGCCTCTTTATTGTCCAAAATGTACATGTGGGATCTAAACATAGAAACATTTCAGAACAAACCACTAGGAGATTAATGCCATATTATGGTCCATCATATTACAGTGGTGAATGGAGAAGGCTAGTAGAATATAAGCCTAGCATGTTAGCATATGGTCTAAATTCGAATATGTATACACATAATCTCCATTTGGAAAGTGGAAAAGAAATGAATAGAGGTTTTTTTATATATATAGATGGATGTGCATACACACACAAAAATATTGCAGGATTTATAAATAGTAGTAAGGGAAGGGACCCTACTGTAAGACCGAATTATCAATTTGTTGAGGTTATAAATGATAAAGATGAAGATATAGAAAGAGAGATTGATGGATTGATAATGGTTGAGGCTATTAAGGACCTTACCATTGGGGATGAGTTATTGATTGATTACCCCTTCTTAAAACACACTCCTGCGTGAAAGAAAAGGGAAGAACAAGGTCTCCCTAAGGATGTTCTTAAGGGAAGAAAATGAAAGAATAATAAATGAGTGTGGACTAATGTTTTATAAACTATGTTGTCAAAATTGTGTTTTATTTAAATTATTATATAAAAAAGGTAGTCTATAAAACAATGTTCCATTATTCAATTGATGTATATATGTTCATACAATTTTTTATTTTTATTTTTTAAGTCATATTTGATTATATTTCTTTGAAATTGATACATTTATGATTTATCCAATTGTTTCCAAATATTAAATAATGCTTGTGTTTGTTGATAGGTAGAAGATATTGATGAAACACATACTAATACTCAAGATCCAACTGGGTTATTAAGATTTGGATGGGATGATTCAAACCATCCTTTAAACAATACCAAGGTGAAAAGAGCAACATTGAAGAGAATACTACCGGTTGAGAAATTTGAAGAGTTGATGAGATTCACATACACTGATGACATGCCACCTATCCTTAATGATGATGATCATGATAGTGAAAATATAGTGCATGAAGAAGGATTTAAGGAATTGTTTACAGGTTTCTTTGGGGATGGAAACAATGATGACAATAATGATCATATGGTTGTCAGTAACGATGATATCGGGGGTAATTACCACCAACATAATGTTGATGATAACAACTTGAAAGACTCCATCAAGCAAGCAACAAAGGCACCCGTGTTCAAATCAGGTGCAAGTAGAACCTCAAAATTGGCATGCACATTAATATTATTAGAAATCAAGTCACTATTTGGCTGGTTAGACAAAGGATTTACTACCCTACTGAAGTGAGTTGAAATCTATTTCTTACTTTGCATTATCAATTGGTGTACATAATTCGTAAACATTCATCAACTTCATTTATATTTCTTTAAGGGGATTTTAAAACTATATATTGTATATAAACAGTCCTAGTATAGATTGACATATCAAACATGTTCATCATAAGTCAAGCATTCAATTTATTTAATCTTTGGCAATCTTATAGGGCACTAAAAACTAAAATATTCCCTGAAGAGAATGTGTTTCCATCAACTTGCAGAGAGGCATGTCTGTTGTTGGTTGAGTTGGGGATTGAATATAAGAAAATTCATTCATGTAAAAATGATTGCATTTTATACAGATATGAATATCAAAACAAGGTATAATTCCTTGTATGCAAAGAAAAGAGATATCTTATAGATGTACAAGGTCCTATAGTTCCAAAGAAGGTTTTACGTCACATGCCAATTATACCTATATTTCAATGAATGTTTCGTTGCAAGTCACTTGCACAATTGATAGACTGGCATGCAAAGAACACGAGTAAAGATGGATTCATACAAATTTCGACCAACTCCAAAGCAATGAAACACATAGAGGAAAAATGGCCAAGAAAATTCAAAGATGAACCCTGTAGTGTCAGGTTTGGTCTTGCAATTGATGGAGTGTGCCCATTCTCTTTCTTGAGCTCAAATTATAGTGTTTGGCTAGTCATATTAGTAGTATACAATATTCCCCCATGGATGAGTGTTAGAAAGGAGCACCTTATGCTGAATCTCATTGTTCCAGGAAAACATCAAGTTAAAAACATGGATGTTTATCTTGCACCTTTTATTGATGAGATGGAACTGCTATGAAAAAGAATAAGAATGTATGACATATCACGTCCTCCATCAAATAGGTCCTTCATGTTGTATGGTGTGCTATCTTGGACTATTCATGATTTCCCAGGACTTGGTGTTTGTTCTGGTAAGATAAAATATTTACGTATTTACACTCATAATTTATTTTCATCCCAACTTTCATACTTAGTTTTATACTATTTTTTTGATGTTATTAACATTACTTATTGAATTGTAGGGCTTCAAATAAAGGGGATATTTGCATGTCCAAGATGTGCAGAATAATTTCAAGGGTGGTATTCTAAAGATCTACATAAATTTATTTATGCAAACAACAGGGTTTTTCTACCACTAGATCATAAGTTTAGAAATCGCCTGAAGAATCAATTTGATGGAAAAGTTGAAAATAGAGGCCCTCCCATGATTATGGGTCCAGGTGATTGGCTTAAGAAGTATGAAGATGTTGAATTGAAAGCTTGGAGAGATTTTTTTGATTGGGGTGATTCAATTGAAGAACCAGAACAAGTTGTAGTTAATATGCCAGGAGGAATGACAAGGAAATCCATATTTTATGAGCTCCCTTACTGGAAGGATCTTCTAATATCTCACCTATTAGATCCTATGCACATCTTTAAAAATATCCCAGATTCTATATTTCAACATATATCAAGCAAAGAGAAGGACACCTTGTCTTTGAGGAGAGATATTGCTCCTTCGTGTACCAAAATTAATAGAAAACATTTGTGGCCAAATAGGGAAAATGAAACATATGCAAAAGCTCGATGGATTAAAAATAAAGAGTTGGACCAACTAAAAAATGTCATTCATTCAATAAGGACACCTACTGGCTATGGGTCATCATTGGCTAAAGCTTTTATAGTTGATGGACATATCACAGGATTTAAAACACATGTTTTTCATAATTTTATGAAGGTATTATATATCATCATTTAACATTTACTAGAAATATTGATTAAGTACTAAATATATTTTGTTGTGTGAGAAAAAATACTAATAAACTTTTCATAAATTTGTTTGATAGAATATCATGCCATTGGCAATTAGGGGGAATTTTTGTCTTACAGTTGACTTAAGGAATGTCATAAGTCGATTGTCAAAATTTACAAGTTATGTGGTTATATGAAATGTTCATGTGTGAGGACATAGATATATTATATTGTATTTTAATTTTTGACTAAAGGTTCATACTAATTTACTATTCTTATATTAGGTGGGTGACCTCCAAGGAGATCCATGAATGTGAAGTGCCAAAATGGAAGAAGGAAATTGCAAAAATTATATGTGTATTTGAGAAGGAGCTCCCTACAAGTTTCATGGACCTACAAGTCCATTTACTTATACACCTAGTTGATGACATTGAATTGGCGAGTGTCGTATCAATGAGGTGGATGTTTTTATTTCAGAGGTATATGAAAACTCTAAAAGGATATGTCCGACAAAAGGCACATCCAGAGGGTTGCAATGTTGAAGGGTATGTATTGAATGAAGCATTTTTCTTCCTATGTGAATTCCTTGGTAAGGATTTTGAAGATGGGCCACACTTCTAGGATGAAGAACAAGCATTAGATATTATTGATGGAGAAAAACTACAATCTAATGGTGTTCAAGTAGAAATTAGTAAGTAAATTCATGATCAGTGTGGTTTTTCTTGCAATCATTAGTTTACTCTGTAATTTATTTGTCAAATTAACAGCATGACATTTGGAGTTTGAAATAATCATGTTGACATGTAATAGGTGTAGATGAAAGTGCTAAACTCAACAAGTTCATTCTGTGCCACATGGACTTTATGAATAAATGGATTGATCTATATGATCAAAAGATAGAAGAAGTGTTAGTAGAAAGGAGACAGTTTAAGAGATCAAACCCAAGGAATACTTCACTTCCCATTGATCTGCTTGGGGAATGGGGAAAATATTACACACTAGAATGGGTTACTGAACAAATCCAAAATCAAATAGAAGATGCAGGTATAGATTCAAACATAACAGAAGATGAAATCAACATGTCTAGGGGATGTGAAAGAAAGGTACAGTTGGAATTTTACAAAATGTTATTTCCTTACAATTTTGACACTATTAACTATTTTAATAGTCATCATTTATTTTTGTCACTGAAATAAATGGTCTTTCACAAGCGATGAAATATCCAACAATGTGGGCATATGGTTGACATTATCATGTAAAAAGTGTAGATTTAAAGAGACAATCCTTTAATTGTAGCATCATGGTTGACTTCAAGCAATCCAGTTGATCAAGCTCAAAAGATAAGAATATAATTGAAAGAAATCTACAATATGTTGGGAAAATACAAGAAATTATTGAGTTGGATTACTGCTCTTTTAAATGTTGTATTTTAAAGTGTAGATGGTATGAAGCATTTGAGAGGACATGAATACATGATACCCATAGTGGATTGTTTTCTATAGATACCTCATGGTTCCTATCAGAGAATAAGGAGCGGGTATTTCTTTAACTCAAACAAGAAGCCTATTAATTCATAGTTTATTGCAAATATATACATGTGTTTATTAATCAATAAAATTGTTATAACATACATCTAATATATGTATGTCATTCATGTGCAAGTATTTTTCTATGAAGATATTTTGGACCCAAAATGGATATTTGTCATACACTATGATCCAATATTAAGGCATGTATTGTACGATGCATTAGTGGATACTAAAAACAATGATGGCCAACAAAATGAGAGAGAGGGATAAGAGAACATCAAAGAAATTGACATCCATGATTATGTTGAAGATGGTTATGTTCAGGCACAAGAAGACAAAAATCTAGAGTTAGATGATGTTATGGAAGACAACAATATGGATGGTATAGAAAATGATGATCCAAATACATCTGGTAACAATATAGATGGTCTATAGTCAAATTTTAATGATGATGAAGATGATGCAGGTCAAGATGAGGATGATGATGATATTGAATACTTGAAAGAACATATGAACATTGAAAATGATACACTGGATGATATTGTAGCAGACAATAATGTTAATGACCAAGACTTCTAAATTTTCAGAATTATTTGCAATCCATGTTTAAAAAAGGACGATTCTTATGGCCTAAAATTTGAAATGCTTTAGTAATATTATTTGTGTCGATACAAATTACCTATTGCAATATCCTTAAATTGTTCAATATTTGGTATGAAATGTTGGTAGAAAAAATTAGGATTACTTGGATGCAAGACACAAAAGTTAATAAAATATTAATGCAAGTAACTCACAATTATTTAAATAAGAAACTTTGTTAACTTTATTATTTTTAAATAGTTTCCATTTTTATGTTGAACATAATTTTGAACATGTAACTGAAAACATCTACAATAAATGCTTTACTGTATCAACATATTCATTCACATAAGCACAATATTGAGGCTCAATAATTGATATTCATTCAAAGATAAGAAGAAATAAGTATAGAAAACATAAGAAAAATACAAAATGATAACATAGTCATGGAGAATATTTAATAATAAGATGTTTTATTTCATTCATAAGCTCAAAAGTTAACTGAAAGGATTTTTAAATATTCTCTATCACCAGAACCTAGTCAAATAGTCACATAGAAACAACAAATGTGTCCAGAAAAATCATATAGATTAAAATAATTCAAGAGAACCCCTTTGGAGATATCACTGAGGGTTGATGGATTATGGTTGAGGGTTGAGGTTCGATGTTTTAAGGGTTAAGGGTTGAGGAATTAAGGGTATAGGGTTTAAGGGTTGAGGGTTGAGGGATTAGGGTTTAAGGGTTGAGGGTTTAATGGTTGAGGGTTTAGGGATGAGGTTATAAGGTATATGGTCGAGGGATTAAGGTTTAAGGTTTGAGGATTTAAGGGTTTAGGGTTTAATGGTTGAGTCTTGAGGCTTGAAGCTAGTTGAGGATTTAATTAAAGGTTGAGGGTTTAAGGGTTGAGCGTTGAGGTATGAGGGTTGAGGGTATATGGATTATGGATTATGGGTTGAGGGTTTAAGGGTTGAGACTTGAGGGATGAGGGTTTAAGGGTTGAGGATTGAGGGATTGCAGTTTAAGGGTTGAGGGTTGAAGGATGAGGGTTTAAAGGTTGAATATGATTGATGGATTAGGGTTGAAGGGTTATAGGATTGAGGTATTAGGGTTTAAGGGTTGACGGTTGAGGGTTAAAGGGTTAAGGGTTGAAGTTTAAGGGTTAAAGGTTGAGGATTATAGGATTGAGGGATTAGGGTTTAAGGGTTGAGGGTTGAAGGATGAGGGTTGAAGGGTTAATGATTAAATTTTAAGGGTTGAAGGTTGAGGGTTATAGGATTGAGGGATTAGGGTTATATGATTTAGGTATTAAGGGTTTAAGGGTTGAGGGTTGAGAGATTAGGGTTTTAGGGTTGAGGGTTGAGGGATTAGGGTCTAAGGTATAAAGTTGAGGGATTAGGGTTGAGGCTTGAGGCTTGAGAGTTTAAGGGTTTAAGAGTTTAGGGGTAGAGGGTTAAGGCCGATTGAGGGATTAGGTTTGAGGATTAGGGTTTAAGGGTTGAGGGTTGAGGGTTGAGGGATTAGGGTTGAGGGTTGAGGATCAAGGTTTTAAGGGTTGAGGATTTATGAATTAAGGGTATAGAGAATCCTTCCCAATCCCTCCACTCATACCTTTATCATTTTTTTTATCAAAGTTTATATAGAGATTATATAATATCAACCATAATCCCTAAGACATTAACCATTAAACTACCTAACCCTTAAGCCCCAAATCCCTTATCTTTTGACCCTTAATCCCTTAAACCCTAACCCCTAATCCCTTAACCCTTAATCCTTGCTAGATCAAAACAATTAGGCACTCAATTAGGCGCTAAAGTAGGTGTTAAATTAGGTGCTAACACAAGTGCTAATGTAGGTGCTAATTTAGGCACTAATCTAGGCGCTAATCTAGGAACTAATTTAGGTTCTAATCTAGGCACTAGTTTAGCACCTAATTGTTCTGATCGGTGCAAAAAACACCAAAAATAATGCCATCCCGATAAATAGCACCAACTTTTTCAAAAAATTGGAGAAAAATACATTAAAATAGTGGGTGGAAGCAAAAAATAGAGCAAAAAAGGGAGCTAATCATAGGGATTTGTTGTAGTGACTATCCTTTGACTATGTAGATGTATGACATGGTCATCATGGCTGCTTGATTCATCATCTCTGTTATGCTGTCCTCTTTGCATGTTAGTGGACAGTATGATGTTTCAAATATGCCTTTCCAAGATTGACATCATTCTTATGGGCATGTAACTTCTTAAGACTGCTTGACTGTTTCATTTGTTTACACTTTGCCAGTAGACTCCATGAATTTCCTTTCTTTCTAACTGTTACATTCATAATGTGAAATGACAACATTAAATATGAACTAAAATAGAACTACTGAGACAACATATTGGGCTCAACCCTTGTGGGAGCCCATTTTTTCTCCACATGTTGTAATGTTTGAACGAGATGAACCATGAAATGAAAGATGAACCTGTACTTGCATAATGAGAAAACTAGTTAGAAAAATAATGAAGTTCAATGCTCTTTTTGGTGATTTAACTCTCATTCGATGATTTGATTTGGCTCTTTTGCATTTATCTGATAATGGATCAATTGATTTAATGCATCATAGCTGTAAGTTATATGTTTGTTGATGAAACATGTGATTAGAATTCATGTCCTGAGCTCTAACAAAATATTTCAATCATCTACAAGTGCATCTGGATATCAAGAATGAGAGGAATTGAAGATAGGAGGATCAAGCTGAAGATAGAAGGACAACATCTACATCGTCCCTTAAGGCAATGATGGATATGATCCCTTCTCATGTGTTTTTCCTTTACTTAATCTTCAAATGTATAGCTTGCATACACTGTTGTATTAATTTAATTCAGTCATTCCCACGACTTGTGTGGGATATTTAAGCACTATTTTATTCTTAATAATGAAACAAAAAAATTGTATACATTTTCACCTCAAAATGAATAAAATACAACAATATCATGCAATTTGTATAATCTTTTTCTGTTGTAAATCATTGCATAATAAAAACTAAATTCCTCTTGAACTTTAAACGCAAATGATGAGGATTTACAAAAATTTAATGGAGTACCTTTCACCTTAGATGTAACAATTGTTTCAACTCTATCAAATTGAGTTGTAGGTGAAATTTTGGTAACAATTATTTGAAATTTATGTTATAATTTGCATTTAGAAGCATGCCCATGCACAAAAAAGACCCATTATCATTCTAGTCAACGAAGGGTTGGTATCTCCTAGTGGGGAAACCTCTTGTGAAGGTTTTTCCCTTGTGTCTAGATGTATTTGTTTAGGAGATGTACTACATGGGATTTTGTAAGTGAGCATTACACCAAGGGAAATGATGGTCAATTGCTTAGTTGAGACATAATATCTCCTAGTTGTCACATTGCTTGCATAGGTTTCTCATGGTGTTGTGAGTGTCATCAAGAGTGTTTAGGGAATGGAGTTGAGGTAGATGGCTCCCTCATCCTACCCTCATGTTATGTCTATGAGAGAACATGATTTTGGGGTTAGGACTCAATCATTGTTGTAGTGTACTTCCACTCTCTTGATAGGTTCAATGTGGTAGTTTTGTTCCATGATTGTTAATTCTTTCACTGATGCCACCTTGATTGGAAAAATGGTGATGTCTTGTAAATGTTGTCAATGTCTTGTGTTGTGTGTGATGTGATGTTTCATCATAATGGAATCGTTATGCCTTGTGTATCATTGTGTTTGGTACTATAACAAAGGGATAATTCTTCTTGGATCTTATGGTGTGAAGTCTGAAAAACCCTAAGTGGTAATGAAGTGCAAAGGAATAGATGAACAATCTTGATAGATTGTCTTCATCCTCCATGACTAACCTCCATTACACCTTCTTAATTTACTGAAAATATGCATTTTTCCCTCAGATTTATGATGAGAAAAACAATGAAATGACAAGCCCTAAGCAAATATTGAAGGATTTAAATAAAATAAATGCAATACTATGCCCTACTACAACTAGTAAGCATCTAAAATGTCTATTCTATGTTAATTGAAAACGGAAATCTAAAATATGCTATGACAAATGAGAATAACAATGCAAGAGATGAGAAATGTGAAGAATGACAAGATAGCCGGGGGTGATAAAGAGACCAAAATTGCTCTTTTATAGAAAAAGTGCAATTTTCTGTGAACGGCCAAGATTGAAAGTTACAGAATCAACGGTATGACCCTTCACATGCCCGACCTTTGGAATTCCAAAGGGAGTGGGGTCATGGGGCAGTAAATAATTTAAATTATTTACTAAAGAGGGATTTTAAGATTTAGAAGAAATTAAATAATAAGAGTTATTTAATTTAGGTGGGAATTAAATAATAGAGATATTATTTAATTGTTAGAGGAATGTGATAAATGGAACCTTTTAAATTAAATATAGTAATTTAATTCAAAGTTTAGGAGAGTGGACTAAATTAAATAAATAAAATTTATTTAATTTACGAAAGAAGAGGCTAATGAATAATTAGATAATTAAATATAATTATTTAATTATAGTGGAAGGTGGATTAAATAAAGAAGAATTTATTTAATTTTAGGACGGAGAGGACTTAATTAATGACGCATTAAATAAGTAATTAAAATTTATTTATTTAATAATCATGAAGAATACAATAGGTATGACTTAAATAATTATGAATTATTTAATTAATAGTTGAAAGCGAATCAAGGACATAATTAAAATGTCCTAATTTAGGGTTAGAAGAAGAGCTTGCGGGCCTAGGTCATTTTTATGTGTCTACATTTGCCCCTCTTTGTCATAATGCAGCCTGTTGCATTGTGGCAAAGAAAGTAAGTCAAACGTATGCCCCAGTGCAAGATAGGATGAGGAAGAATGACGAGGAGGGTTGCGGTATGCCCCCTCGAGAGGAAAGATGGGTTTCAAGAACATGGTGTGCTCTAGAAATGGATGAAAAGACTAGAATATGGAGAGACAAAGAAATGTTAGTGAGAAAAGATATGGATGATGGTATGGATGCAATGCCTATATGAGATGCATGTTAGTTCCTAGATCAAATCCTTCAGCATAGTACCATAGGACTTTAATATTTAATGCTCTTTTAATCATCATTGGGCAAATTATTGTAATGGCCAACAAACACCATGATATGACATAAATCAAGGTGTGCAAGGTCGTACCATCACATAAGACAAGCAATCGCAGACAAGGAGGATCAAGACTCATACTAAGAGTGCAATTGCCCCAGTCTTTTTGTCACAACCAACCACAAGCAGAAAAAGACAAGAAGGACAAGCCATGAAACATCGTTGCTTCTCTAAATCCTATTTCTAGGACATCCTCGAGAAACTAGCAACATGATTGCCAAAAGCATAAAAAAACATAAAACCACCATCATGATACGTCGTTGTTTTTCTAAATCCCATAGTCAGGACATCACTGAGAAACTAGTAACATGAGTGCAAAAAGATGAGATAGAGTCATGAGACATCGTTGTTTCTCTAAATCCTGTTGTCGGGATCTTGCTGAAAAACCACCATCATGATACGTCGTTGTTTTTCTAAATCCCATAGTTAGGACATCGCTAAGAAACTAGTAACATGAGTGCAAAAAGATGAGACAGAGTCATGAGACATCGTTGTTTCTCTAAATCCTGTTGTCGGGATCTCACTGAAAAACTAGTAACATGATGAAAAAGCCAAAGATAAATGCCATGTATTTGCCAAGTGTTTTAAGATCAAGGTTGCAAAATGTCGGGCGATATCAAATTCAGGAAGGACACATCCTGAATGACGTTGATATCTAGGAGATCAATTCTCGGAGTTAGGAGAATTCATCAAGATGCCAGATGATGAGGACAATGCTTAGGAAGGACACATCCAAAAGCATCAAGAAATGACGAAAGTTGCTCTTCAGAAGGACACATCTGAAGAAGAACCCAAACTTTGCCATATTAAAATGCCTTGATAGAAATTGACTACATGCCATTGCTGACATGCTGAAATTGACCAAGATTGCTGATGAAACGGACTACTGAAAGATTGCGCACTCGGGATTTGATGGAAGATTTGCTTGTTTTGAAGAAAACTTGACGTGTGTGAAAATATTGTGCCATGAACCCTAATGGACTGACCTAGTGCGGCCTCGGGGGCCCATCGATTGATGGCCTTGCCTATGTTGTGCACTTAGAGACCTCGTAGTTCGACACGACCAAATGACCTTGTCCAAAGGAGAGAAGCTTGAAACATGATCCTATTTTGAAAAACCTAAAGACTAACCTAATGTCTTGGGGATTCAAAGATGAATCTTGCCTACGTAGCAAATGCACAGAGACAACATAGTTCGGACAAGGACAAAAGACTGAAAGACGAAAGATTGCATTGATCAAACTGACTCTATTTTTGGAATTTTAACATTGATTTGGATGTTTTTGGATTTTGACAGGACTTTTTCAGATTTTTAGGATTTTTTCAAGACTTTTTTTTTTTTTAAGGATTTTTTTAGGACTTTTTTAGATTTTTAGGATTTTTTGATGATTTACGAAAATTGTGACAAATGCATGTGAATGATGTTGACGCACATGAATCCAATGACAACCATGATTTTGCTGCTAGTCAAGCTGAATACCGATTGACAGGTGACGATGATAACGACAACGTTGTTTGACGTGGGAAGGACACATCCCGAAACAACGTGAGGATGACAATGATATGACAAGAGGATAAAAGTCTGCAGCAAGGCCAGGGACAAAGTCAAGGAATGTTTTGGATGATGGGCCAGGTTTTCCATAGTTTTGCATGTGGAATGAATTCGGAGGATTAGATGGGATGACGAGGGATCTTTAGACCATTGACAAGGGAAACCAAGATGGGTGATAGGTATAAAAGGACAATGGATGGCCTCTGTAAAAGATAGGAGACATGAGGACTATTATCATATAGTTGTCAAGGAAAATGTCACATGAGGATATGATGGTAATAACATGATATGGAATAGTGTATGGTCAAAGGATAGACATGTCAAAAATTTTCCCAAAGCATGATTTGTGTTTTTGCCCCAGTCTTTTTCAAGATCAAAATAGGTGGGACAATGGACGAAATGATAGGGCTTGGATGGATAGATGGAAATGTTATAAGAAATGTCATATGAAGGGCATGGAAGATGAGACGACTTTCCCCCAAGTGTAATGGTCCACATAGATGATTTATTCTACACATGATGCCTGTTTGCCAAGTTTTCATCATGGTACTTATCCAAAGCGCCTGTTTTCCAGGTTTTCACCATTGGACGAAATTTTTCTCTTTACTATTTTTGTCTTTTTCAATTTTTTTGTATTTTCGATTTTTTTTGAATAGCCTTGATTCTTTAGATGACCACTAACTGTGTTGAAGCCTTTGACGGTTTTGATGTAGAGACTGTTGTCATGACATGCCAATAATGACCTTTCTGAAGTAGTTGCCTTGTCAGGATGATAGCGCTTGCATACAGCTGATTGATGTCATTGTGATCCTTTTTGATACTAGAGTTGACCTTATCAAAATACGCACATCGTGATAGAGTGTCATGAGAATCCTTATGATAAAGCGTTGCTGCCAAGATGCGATGGATTTGTGACATGGGATGTTTGGACTTTAGGCGAGATGTAGGATTATGATGGATGATGGTAGATGTGGACGAGTTAGTTGGATGTTTGGATGTATTGATTTTTATTTTCCAAACTTTGGGTGTCGGATTAGGATAGTGTTTGGAACCAACACTTTTATATGTCTTTCTTGATGGCCATTTTGAAGGAGGTGGACATGTATTATATGTGGGAGTCCTCTTGTGTTGTGGCTCCACATTTTGATTGAATTTTGGATTTGGCATATTTTCTTGACTTGATCCATGTTTCTTTGGGATCCATTTTAATTTCATTTGTCCACTTGTATTGTTGATTGATTCCATGGCCTTTGACATGTGATTTTGAACTTTGGATTTCTAATACTTTTGTTTTTGCTGGTTCCAAATGGAAGGCTTATTCATGTTGGAATGACAATGTATGGTGTGGATGGAAGGAGTGTTGGTAACAACCTTATGACAAAGACTACTCATGACGTCCATTTTGATGTTTGTATTAGATAAAGTTGCCCCCAATATCGAGGAGGTATCATTAACATCATTAGATTCTCCGACAGATGAATAGCCAAGACCTTGATGTCTGTAATTTGCTTGAACTTGTACAGGTTCCAAAATTCCTTGCTCGTGTAGGCCTAATCCTTTTCCCTGATAATGCATGTTCTGACAAATTTTTTTGGTGATGGGATACTTGTTACTTTGGAAGCAAGATGCTGACCCATCCTTATTGTGGAAATTAATGCTCAAAATCTTCTCATCTTTAAGAAAGCCTACTCTGAAAAAGATAGATGATCCTAATTGATAGGATGTTGTAGCTTCATTGACATCTTGGATAGATTTTTGATTGACATCTTCGGTTTGATTTGTTGACATATCGAATTCTGATGATTCTGTTGGTACTTCGAAGTTGATATCAAAACCGTCTTCATGGTCATTGTCATAGAGCCCACTGAATTCAATTATAGCTAGATCATTTGCAAATATGTCCATGCTAGGAGACTCTTGTTCTAGTGGTAGATCGTCTATGTGTCCCATGGAGGCAAGTTTCTCATTGTTGGTAGTGTCAATAATGGAAGCTTGGACAGGGTTATCTTCAAGTGTTTGATCATGACTGGCATAAAGGTCCAAGAGTGGATCATTTTGGATTTCTTGATCAAAGATGGGTGCCTTTCGAATGTCATGATTGGAAATCCAATCTTGACCAAGGATAGGGTCATCTTGAATGACATGGTTGTGGATGGACTCTTGACCAAGGATATGTGTCTTTGGTATGCCATGATTTTCTAGGAGGACTTCTTGAATGGATGTAAAGATGGGGTCCAATAGACTACTTTGATCTGGACAAGATGGTGATGTTATTATGTCATGCTTTGGACTTGCCTCTTGACATGTATCCTCAAGTGTAGGTAAGAAGATGGGACTTTGGAGACCATGACTAGATATATTTTCATGAAAACATGGAGTGTCTTGGAATGGATTGGTGTGTAATGGACTAGGATATGAAATGGAGGTTTGGAAAGGGTTAGTAGATGAAGGATTAGAATAGGACATGGATGCATGACAAGGATATGATGTGGATGGAGGATTAGAATATGATGTGGATGGAGGATTAGGATATGATGTGAATGAATGACTAGGATATGACGTGGATAGTTGGTTTGGATTGATGGACGGTTGATTTCCCTTGTCAAAATTAGGGTGGGTATGACCAATGGAAGTTTGTTGTGACTTCGTGCCATGGATGGTGTTAGGGGACTCTTGATAGTAGATGGATAGAGGACTAGGACTCATGGATTTTTGGTAAGATGGATAGATGGATGGAGGGCTAGGGGTTGTAAATTTGGACTTGGATTGGAGGTATAGTGTTTTGAATTCCCTACCAAGTTGTGCTTGACCATTACTACTAAATTGGCATTCAATTCGACTAGCAAGCATGTCATAGTGACTTGAAGACATGATGGTGGATGGAATGAGACTAAGGCTATGCAAAGTGATAATGGGGATAAAAAGTAATGTCAAATGCAAAGTGGTAATGAGTGCCTTATGTCAAATGATTTTTAGGAAAGGTTTTCTAACCACTCAAAGTTTGGCCAATGTCCCGATTTGGATTGTCAAAGGACTAGTTTGAAGGACAAGATGACAAAATGACAAGGTGAGATTTCCACACTAGACTTATGAGTTGGAAGTAGCTCACCAAAGGACAATGACTAAGGATTGATTTTTTTGACTTGGTCCAATGAAAATTTACTTTTTGAGACAATGGTTTGACAAAGCAAGGAGATTTTTCCTATCCCAAAGTGTGCAAAATTGAGGACTTGATTTGACAAATGCGGTTCAACAGGGCACATGCGGCTCAATAAAGCAAATGCATTGCAGGAATTGATTCTGGCAATGTTTTTCACAAACAGGCAAATGCGGTTCAATAGGGCACATGCGGCTCAACAGAGCAAATGCGGCTCTGTATAGCAACTGCGGCTCTGTATTTCTCAAATGCGGTTTATAAGATCAAATGTGGCTTTTTAAAGCTCAAATGCGGTTCAGAAGACCAATTGCATCGCATGAATTAAATTCTGGAAAACATAAGGCTGTTTGGTTGATTTGCCGAGTTTTTGATCTAGATTTGTTTGATGTTTAGCCTGTTTGAAAGTTGTTTGAAAACAATTGGCAAGCACATAGAATCTAAATTAATTCAAATAGACCCACTCTTAAAAGTCAAAAGGTCATCGTCGCAATCACAGCCCACATCTTAAAATCATGTCGACTCACATAGCCGTGTCACCCCCTAGAGGGCACCCATGTTTTTGTCTTTTCCAGGTGCGTACTCAAGGTGACGGAAGTGGATACCGAATCCCCTGAGCAAACAGTCCGTGGCGATTATATGGTGAGTGTCTTGGGGGGAGATTCTTCCCTCCCCTTGCACTGTGATTGAAACAATGTCTGGTTACTGACACAACTAGCTTCTACACTATGGTTCTTAGTCAAGGTTTTCGTTCGGCATGACAATAGATAAACTCCCTCGAGAGACCTCCCAATCTTTAGAACAAATATTTTGGGGATGGTTATCCTGTCTACTACCGTTGAATATGGGTTTCCCCAAAATTCACTTTTGATTATAGTGGGTTGGAAAACCTGGCTTTGGTTGTTCCCACTTAGGTCGTTCCCATAGGGTGAGTACTTTTTCCCACTACGACAGGCCTTCTAAAGGATTTAATAAAGCATGAAATAAAATGAGTAAGTCTAGTTTTTTGATCACCTAGTAAAGGGGAGAGCATATACCTATTACCCAATCAAGCACAGTAGACAAATGTTCAGTTTTGAACCCAAATGAAAAAAAAAATTGTATTCTAAGTGAAGATGTTGCTTCACAAAAACATGGGGTTCGTTTTAACCAAACAAAAGTAAATGAAGTGACTATCCTAGGATTGATAGATTTCCAATTTTAAATTGCCTATCCTAGGATTGATAAATTTCCAATTAGATGTCTATCCTAGGGTTGGTTCATTTTAAATTTCATCAAAAGGAAAGACTGGCCGCGGTCGCGTCGGATCCAGATTACAATTCTAGCAAAAATAAAAATGAAATTTTACCAGTCAAATGCAGCGCGCTCTGGCAGTTGCGGCTCGGGAAGTCAAATGCGGCTTTTGGTCTGTTAGATGCGACTCGGCTCTGCGGATGCGTCGTTTGGAGAAGCAGATGCGGCTCAACAGGTCATTTGCATCACACAAAATGTCAGATGCGTCGTTCGGACAATGAATTGCTGGTTTTTGTGATGGATGTGGCATTTGATCTGTTAGATGCGGCTCAAATTTTCAGATGCATCATTTGGAGAAGCAGATGCGTCATTTCGTCTGTCAGATGCGTCATTTCGTATACCCGCAACCTGCGAAAATGCCGAAAATCCGTACTATGACCTGCAAAAAAAAGTGACAAAAAATTTGTACCAATGACTTAAAAAAACGTGTTTAAACAGAATGTCAGATTCACCAATGTAACAAAGGGATAATTCTTCTTGGATCTTATGGTGTGAAGTCTGAAAAACCCTAAGTGGTAATGAAGTGCAAAGGAATAGATGAACAATCTTGATAGATTGTCGTCATCCTCCATGACTAACCTCCATTACACCTTCTTAATTTACTGAAAATATGCATTTTGCCCTCAGATTTATGATGAGCAAAACAATGAAATGACAAGCCCTAAGCAAATATTGAAGGATTTAAATAAAATAAATGCAATACTATGCCCTACTGCAACTAGTAAGCATCTAAAATGTCTATTCTATGTTAATTGAAAATGGAAATCTAAAATATGCTATGACAAATGAGAATAACAATGCAAGAGATGAGAAATGTGAAGAATGACAAGACAGCTGGGGGTGATAAAGAGACCAAAATTGCTCTTTTATAGAAAAAGTGCAATTTTCTGTGAACGACCAAGATTGAAAGTTACAGAACCAATGCTATGACCCTTCACATGCCTGACCTTTGGAATTCCAAAGGGAGTGGGGTCATGGGGCAGTAAATAATTTAAATTATTTACTAAAGAGGGATTTTAAGATTTAGAAGAAATTAAATAATAAGAGTTATTTAATTTAGGTGGGAATTAAATAATAGAGATATTATTTAACTGTTAGAGGAATGTGATAAATGGAACCTTTTAAATTAAATATAGTAATTTAATTCAAAGTTTAGGAGAGTGGACTAAATTAAATAAATAAAATTTATTTAATTTAGGAAAGAAGAGGCTAATGAATAATTAGATAATTAAATATAATTATTTAATTATAGTGGAAGGTGGATTAAATAAAGAAGAATTTATTTAATTTTAGGACGGAGAGGACTTAATTAATGATGCATTAAATAAGTAATTAAAATTTATTTATTTAATAATCATGAAGAATACAATAGGTATGACTTAAATAATTATGAATTATTTAATTAATAGTTGAAAGCGAATCAAGGACATAATTAAAATGTCCTAATTTAGGGTTAGAAGAAGAGCTTGCGGGCCTAGGTCATTTTTATGTGTCTACAGGTACAACCCCATGTATATGCATTAGTGTGCATTATGACATGTCAAAGCCATATCTTAGTTGTTAAGAGTTATTGTTATGTTATTCTTAAGAAATAATATTCATTTGCCTAATGTCTTGGGCGTGAGGCTTGAGGAATTACACTTGGTATCTAAGCCCAAGTTGCAACACTAAGAGCTATATTTTATGTTCTCACTCATGTGATTGTTGTGTGTTTGATGTGTGATTACTCAAGTGGTTGTTTTTTATTAAGGAAAAAATAGGTTTTGATTACTCAAGTGGTTGTTATTGTGAGATAATTTTGTGATTTCTTGCCTTGTATGCCTTAGCATGAAATTATAGATGGTTATATGTGTGCTAAGACATGCAAAATGTTTGTGGAGGAAGGATGCGTCTTAGGCCTTATTGCAGTCGACAAGGTGGGGAACTAAATCTCAATTGAGTTTTTCTTAAGATTTAGAGTGATCACTCTCCTATGTTATAATTTTTTCATATGAGCATGTGTAGTCCTATAGTGTGTTTGTGTGTGTGTTGTAGGTAGCATGTGTGCATTAATTGGTTTCTCACCTTCAATGAAATGTTTGAGGAGTAATTATTTGGAGGGTTAGTTAGATCCTTGTGTTTGTCCATAAGTTTCTTTCATGTGTGAATTTCATTCTTGATATCCTAATCTATTGATATTTGTGATTTTTGAGTGACCCTTATGGGGTCTCAGATTGTACTTATGTATCTAACTAGGATATGCATGACTGTGAAAACCATTGTTGTAAAAGGAATGTTAATATCCTAGACTTTTGATTGAGCATCGTGTACTTTCATGTGAGTGATGCATTTAATTATGAAATAATATGTTTTATTCATAAGCCTAATATGTGGAAGAAGACACTGTTGTGGTAAAACTTATTAAAGAAACCTTGCATTTTGCATCCACATTGTGTGCTTCTTGTTACAACAATAGCATACCTTTCTTACCCACCTTGTTATAATTTTAAAAAATTATTTCCCTCTTTTTGTGGTGTTTTTAAAATCTTTCCTAAACTGCATCGTGCATTGGGTTTCACTAGAGTGCATGTCATATGTGTGAATTAACCATCCAAGTGCATGAAACAAATGTCACATTGGTTATAATAGATCATTTGGTTCAAAAATTTAGGTCCCAAAATTTATTATTTTTGTGTGATTCTTGTGGGAACCTAGGTATGTTATTGCATTGTATTAATCAAAGGGTTAGAGAAAAGGGGTGTAACTAGGTAATGAATGCACTAGAAAATATTGCATCTTTTGACTCTAAAATTATGTTCCCCCCTCTTGCATAGTGTGCAAATTAGATTTTGAAAGCAATTATACATTATAAGAACATTGTGTTGGTGTAGATTAGATTACTTAGGAATACTATCATTCCTTGTGAAGCATGTCAATATTATTCTATTATAAGGTGAAAATGCATATCCCATGTGACTGGTTACTTCTTGCATGGATGAATGTTAATCATTCCCAGTGCAAGTGGACATGCTCTGTTTCCTTCAGTTTTGAGTTTGATCATGTCCTAGCTTGGCCTTGGATTGTTAAAAGAAGTGTTAATGTATGAATATGTGCATCATTGCATTGTAATCAAGTGATTCCCTTGAATGTGATTCTTTTTAAGTGTCATTCATGTGTATAAAGGAATTTTTATGAATGCCTTTGGTGATACCATAGAAAACCTTATATCTTCTTGTATAATGATATGATTTTGTTGTGATGAATTTTTAATTGCTTAACAACATGGATTATGCTTAGAATGATTAAAAATATGATCTTATGCTATGCAATTTTTTTGTAGTCTTAGAAGACTTTCTTACTTGGTGTGCTTGAGCATGTTCTCTAACTCACTTTGGACCTTGATTTCCAAGTGTAGTGTAGTTCTTTACTCCCTCAATGGTGCCTATCATTAGTTACATAGTGTATGTAATGTGTACCTTCTAAATTAAAGGATACTTTATTTTAGTTATTAATGAACTCTAATTTTTTTAAGGATTAACATTTATTTATTTATTATTTTTATTAGTAGTCTAGTCACCAATTTTTTTGCTATTTGATTATATTGTGACCCTTGGCCGCATTTGATTTATTATTGAATTTGAGCTCATTTTATGCTTAATTTTTGGAATTGATAATTTCCCCTCCTTGGCATTATTTTATTATTGTGGTGGTTATAATAGAATGTTTATTGTTTTGGTCATGTATCATATAAATGTTGTTTTATATCATATCCATGATGGGCCTAAGATGGGTTGTGTAAGGGAGTGAATTGTGGAGAATGTACTAGTTCTTGATGGTCATGTTAATTAGAACTATGTGAAGTTTGAAATTCCTTAATTCTTGTCAAATGTAATTGGATACTTTGTGAAGTGTTTGGAATGTTATGAATTGCATGGTGTACGAATGGGTCTTTTGTTGTGAATAGCCTATGTCTTGGTATGAATGTCATACATGTTTGGTAGTGAGTAATGTGTATTGAGATGTTTGTATGAGGTTGTTTGTTATTCTCTATCTATTTGACCTTGAGAATGAAAGTGTGGATTATGTCTTGGTTTATTAGAAATAAGTGATTTGATGTTGACTAAGTCCACCAACTATGCTTGTTCTTTCTTGTATTACTCTTGTTTGGTCTTCGTCTCCAAGTCACGTTTCCTAGCGCTCCAACATTAGTTGACTATTTTTTAAGGTGTTTTAAACATCAAGGCCATGTTATCAAATAACATGAAGGCACTCATTGTGCCACTTAAATGTGATTTTTGTAGCTATTCTAATGTTTTGACATAGTGTAGGGTATGATGATGTATTAGTAAGTACTTTGTCATTTGTTAATTATATTTATTATATTATAATCATCAATCTAATTCTTTTTAGTTGCTTATTCGGCGAATCTAGTAGTTGTATGGATTTATCCTTGGTAGCTTAGAGGTTTTCCTAGCTGGGTGAATTATTGTTATATTTTTTTACCCTAGGGTTGGTTATAGTTGAGCATAATTGTGATGTAGAATGGAGTCATGCTCCTATGTTTTGTGTTTAGTTACCTTCTTGGATGGTTTTTTCTTATGAGGTTTGGGTTGTTAAGCCTCACTTATTGGGAGTGCTTATGATTTTAGGAGGATGTTTCCTAGATTATTTCCTCGAAGAACCTATAAGTTGGTCCTAGTTTTGTGTTGAGATGTTATAGTGTTAAGGAAATACTCTTTTTTTTGGAGTGGGGCTTGAGGAAGGACCTCATGGAGAGAAACCATTACTGGAAGTGAGACATGATTTTGGTGAGTATGAGGGTGAGGTAGTTTTTTTTGTAGCTTTGTGGCTTAAAGCATTGGTCTTAGGAGAGATCATAGGAAGTGCAACCTTATATTGGAAAATATCTTGGAGAGATTTTTTTTTGGGTTGTGTGTCCTTCCTTGGCTTAATAGGTAGCTAAATGGAGTTTCTTGGAAATATGTCTTGTGTTAGGACCTTGTTTTCTTGTGGTTAGTTGGACCATGTGGCTAGATCTTGTCCTCAATTGTAGTGGAAATCGGAGGATAGAGTGTTGTGATATATAAGGTGGTTGCATACATAGTGGTTGATGTTCACCTATCTTGTGCACCTTTAGAGATGTGTGTTGAAGGTTTGGGACCTAGAATTGGTGAGAGTCTAGAGGATTGATATTTTGAGTTTCCAAGGATTATGTACCATGAGTACCTTATCCTTGTCTTGTTATAGGATTCTAGTAGTAAGTCTAATCGTAGTGGGGGAGGATGTAATATCCACACATTTGTACCTTGAGTTGGTCATTTGTGGTATTGTATTTATAACTATGTATCATGGGATGCATAGATGTTGATTTGAGTATTTATCAGTGTTTTAGATTTACCATTTTCATTAATAGATACGGTTATGATGGTCAATTTTGAATTTGATGTCCTATGCCATGGTAGTTCTAGATGATTTGTAGGCTATGCGATGATTTGTTATCATGTTGTGATATTTTATGCATTGGTTGGAATGTTTTTTAAATGAGTTATTGTATGCTTTTTACGACATGTGTTTATACCACCTACTTGTTTAGTGACAAAGTTCCTTTACATGTCAATGATTGGTATTGTTGTGCTATGATGTGTGTACAATATTGTGAAAAGTTCCTTGTGAGGAGTTGATGTATTTTATTATGGGTTGTTGTATGCATTGAAGGTGTGAGATCCCTTACATATTGATGGTGTGTTAGCACTAGGATTATGTTGCATATTTGTGAGATGAATATGTTATATTTTCATGATTACATTATCAATGTGTTTTATCATGTTGTCATCTTTATATATGAATTATAGATGTGGTTATTAAATGATTTTAGCATCATGTATTTTATCTCTATAGATATTTACATGTTATGTAGATGTAAGTGATAATTATCTTGATGATTATATGGTGTACATGATATTATACCTTGTTGGATGATTGAGCATAGCTTTGGCTATTAATTGTATGGTGTAAGTATGTTTGACGTGTGACTTGAGTGTGCACGTACAAGGTTATTTCCCCATGTGAATATGTAGGTATAGATTATTTCTCCAATGGTGTTTATATTGGAGATGTCGTATTGGACCTAATGTGTTTTCTAACACCTTTCAAAATCAATTTGAGTGTTGGATGTGTCTTCTAAGACTTGATGTAAATATAGATCCAAATCAATGGCAATTATAGAGTTTTCTTGTATTGTGTACAACTCATAATTATGTTATTGTATTATGATTTTTTATTTTCCTAGTTACATTTTTATTACATTCAAAGGTTGAATCAATGCATTTTAACAATGTTTGATGCATTTTGAGAATCAAGAAATTAAAAAAGAAAAAAAGGAATTTTTATTCAATTATATTGGAAATTATATGCAAACTATTTTATGAGTTTAAATATTTAATTGCTTAAGGGTTTGATTTAATTATCCAAAGGAAAAAAGGAAGTTAAAAGGAAAAAAGAAGCCATTTTAAAAATTATTCTTATATTTGCAAAATTAGACTAAAAAAAAAACTCTCTCCCTCTCATTTTGGAAAACTCTCAACCACCATTTGAGACTAGTAAATTTGTTAGTCACACCAAATTAATTTGTGACAAGTTTTAAAATGTATAATTCATGACATTTGAGTCCTCGTATGTAAATTTAATATCATATTAATACCTTCTAGTTGGATGTATTAGAAACCACCCACATAAGTGGTGGAAATGCGATTATTTCTTTTACCATGCATCAATGTTGGTGTTGAATGTGTGTGTCATTTTATATGATTTTCATCATTATTGCTATGTTGATAAAATAAACATAGAGAAAATTTAGATTTGGGCTTAAAATAAATGTAACATGATAGAAAACATTTAATTATGGAATAATTAGGATATGTGTTTTCATTTTCCTATTGTTGGGTTGTGAATTAGGACCCACCATGGGTGATGCTAGTTGGTTCTCCTTGCAATAGGAGGGAAAGTGGGAGTGTGGAGAATATTGCCCTTCACCTCATGTCCTTGGACTCATATTGGAATCCCTTGTTGACCTCCCAATTCTTGGGAAGTATATTTTTTTTTTGGTTGTGTTTAGAGATTGGGTGTTAATGTCCAATGCAGTCTCCTATTTGTTTATGGTTGTTTTGGAATCCATTTGTATTGTAATCTTGTTTTTGTGAGTCTCAAGTGTTTCCTTGAGTATAAGACCTTGAAATGGTCATAAATTTGTTGTAAGTTTGGAGATGTTGGAGTTGTTTGCAAATCGCTTGGGTGTTGTCACTAACGTCAAACCCTTGTATGAAGAAATTATTGGAATATTGCTGGTGTTGATAATGGACCAACCCCTAGCATTGGAGTTGTTGGAAGTTTGGAGTTGTTGGTATTGATGTCAACACATGTTGGTGTTGTCATTGTTAGCTGAAGAGGTTGTTGACCTGACTTGTGTTTGAGGAGATTGTTGTAGTTGGAAAGTGTTGCATGTTGTAGAGATATTAGTAAATTACCGATGAAGTTGGTTCACTTGATTTCCAAGTTCTTCTGAGAAAATTTGAATAAAAGAGAATTTAGTGTGACAGAGTGGTGTTCAATATTTTGCTTCGCATTTCTTCATGGTTGAAGATGTGCTTATGTAGTTTGGATGTGATGATCAAAGGTGTTATATCCACAGTTTTAGGTTCTCGATTGTTCTACAGTGGAAGATGTGTTTGATAGTATGCATGTCTGCTGAAACAAGATGTTTGGGAGAAATGAGATTGCTTTGCATTTCTTCATAGTGAAGTTTCTAGTTTTACGGATCTAGGAACATTCTTATAATGTTTGTATCTACCTTCCCTTGAAGTTTCAGGTGCTAAGTTGTTCGGTAAGTTTGTCTAATGTGTTTGGTGTCTGTGCCAGTATATCTGGTTGCACAAAATGAAGGTATTCTTGAGTTTCAAGTGGTTATAGTATGTGTGCAGAGTATTCTGATGGTGCTGGAGTATTTCGATATGTTGTATGGATGTTGTGGAATGTTGTTGTGTGGTCTGCACGATGTTTCCAAACCTTGAGAGGTGTGTTTGGAGTCACTTTTTACTATTAGTGTAGTTTTGGTCGACCTAGCGTGCTAGCGCTAATTGTGGAGGATAATTATTGATCGAGGAAGTTCTGAGAAGCATGTTTGTGTATATTTGGGTACCAATTAAGTAGTGGCATGGTTTGGCTTCATTTATTTATATTGTGGAAGTGTTTGGTGCTAACCTATTTAAGGTTGCACGGTTGAGGTGTATATGTTTCATTGAGGCCGACCTAATTGAGATTGTTTTAGGTCGTGGAGGGTATAAATGGAAGGTGAATTTTTATGTGGATAATGAGTAGAGCATGTGATGTGAAATATGTGAAAGTGATCAAGTGTGTTGATCTGGGTGCAAGCTTGCCTTAATGCTTATGAATTCCTAATGTAATGAGTAGAAGGTGTCCACATTTCAGTCTGTTTGATAAGTTGTTTGTGCTTCAGTGGAACTGTCCCTTTGACATATGAGAGATGCATTGTTAGCAGTTCAAATTGTTAGTGAGCCTTTCTTTATCTTTTTGGGCAGCGAGCCCTTGGTAGTCATCCTTTCTTTATCTTTCTAGGCAATGAGCCTTATTGTATTTGGTGTTGTAACATATATTAGTGAGCTAATCCTCACCCTAGTTTTTCCCTTCTTGGATTTACCACATAAATTTGGTGCTCTTATGTGTTTGATGTGTTTGTATTAATGCTTTACATGTTTACATTTTGTTAATTCATCTTAAGGGTTTAATGGTGGATATGGGTTTAAGAACTAATGCAAATCTGAATGTTAATGAGGGTTTTTGATATTTTAAAAGTATACAACTGATTTACCCCCCTCTCAGTTGTCATGTGCATCTAACAAAATTTAGTCTCTAGCTAAGACTATGATATAGTAAAAGGACTACAATGCGAAAATAGGACTAGAATACAAATTTTAGACTCCATTATAAATTTTGGACTCTAAAACCAAATTTAGGACACTTGAGTAGTGACACACCAGTGTCCCTTCTATGAACTAGTGTTCTTTCTATGGACTATAGTCCTCTAGCATGTTGTAGTCCTCCATTTCATTAGACATCAAGTACTTCCAAACATTTTTCAGGGAAAATTTACATACAAAAGTTATTCCCTTTGCTCTTGTGAGTCTTCACATGCCATCATTCACTAATAATTGTTTCCATTTGAAATGTATTCCCTCATTTTCATTGGGAAGCATGCTCTTACATAAAAATGGCATGTTGGCATTCAAGTCAATGGAGGGTTGGTGCCTCCTAGTGGGGTAATCTCTTGTGAAATTTTGTCCCTTTGTTTGGATGTCTTTGGTTGGGTGTAATGCCTCCTCTTTAAATTTGCCTTAATTTTTGTAAGTATAATAAACCCTAACTCAATTATAAGTGAATTTAACTTAGAAATTATAGCTTAATTATTTATTAAATAATTTATATTTAATTCTTAGAATATGTTTTACTATGTAGAACTTATCCTCTTATTTATACTGTTAATCTTCCTCTAATTTTCAATGATTTATCTTCAATAAAACACCAAAGAAAATATCTCTAATTTTTTTCTAAATTAGGGGGTTTTGTCCATTTAATCAGCTATAGGAATTAAGGGGTTTCACCCTTAATTTCGAGCCTAAAGGGGTTTCATCCTCAGGTTGTTAGAAACTTCATTCATACAAAATATAAATTTACCAAAAAAGTGATACTTCTCTTTACTTAACTCTTGTAAATATAATCTTGCTCCAATAGTCACCACTCTTCCAATGCCCCTTGAAAAATAAACTTTAATTATAAATTCATTAGTTAATCCAAGCATTGCCTTTTTACCTTCCATGATTTCTTTTATTTGGTATCTAAAACATAGAAAAAGGGAATCCTAAGTTTTAATGTATAGAACCTAGAGTTAATTGCCTCCTTTTTCTAGAGTTTCATTAAGATGGAGATCAAAAAGACATATAGACTGATTTTCAACCATGAAATTGAGCCAATTAGACCTGGATCTCCATCTTATTGAGAATTGATTTTCTTTTATTATTCTAATTAGACTATGTTTCACCAAAATGAAACATAGAAAAAGGGAACCCTAAGTTTTAATGTATAGAACCTAGGGTTAATTGCCTCCTTTTTCTAAGGTTTCATTAAGATGGAGATCAACAAGGCATATATATTAACGTTCAACCATGAAATTGAGCCAATCAAACCTAGATCTCTATCCTATTGAGAATCAAAATGGATTGGAATTGACTTGCTTTGATTATCCTTAAAACATTAGAAAATGGGTTCATCACAAATAAAGTGGGGGTATGATGCACCTGTCTTCCTTAGTTCAATAGGAAAAAGAGATCCCTTAGGTTAAGATTGAATTTCAAACCTTGGTGGAGATCTTATGTTTTCCTTATGACCTAGGATAGAGTAAATCAGTTAAAGCAACACTTTTGGGGGATGAATGAAAAATACTAAATGAATGCAATTATACAATGCAACACATGAAATCACTAAATTAAACCTTAATCTAACAGAATCCATAAATAAATTGCAGATCTAAGAAGGGCTTGATTTTATGCACCTGTCACAAAAGGTTGTGTTGAGTGTCCTCCTAGGACACATTCACCCAAGGGCGAATGGTTCTTTCCACAAGGGTTGAAAAAATTCTTTCATAGTCCTTTGGTCCTATGTTTGCACTCTCGATTCCTTCAGGTTTCACAATTATAAATTCAGAAATAAATTTTGAAAGTGAGTTTTCATGGCTTGATGACAACTTTTGCAACTTTGACAGCTTTTGTAATTTTCTCTCTTGATAGATATTCAATCCTTCTTAAACCTAAGATCTACAAAACACACATGAGGAAAAAATTGTTTGTTTTGGTGAATGGGGGTTTACCTTGGTCAAACCTTGTTTTGGTAATTAAACCTTGAATTGAAACAATGAAACATGAAAGGAAAGATGAATGAATAATTGATATGTTTCAACTCACCAAACCCTTGATTTGAAACCCTTGAAGGATTAAAAATTAGTAGATCTCTCCAAGGTCTTGATCTTGCATGAAGTGTCTTGATTGATGATGCGATCTTGATGCTTGAATCTTGACTTGAATGCTTGAAACCTACATCATAATGTTAGCTCCAAAAACATGCATGATGCTTGATAACTTTGACATGATGTTTGAGATCTTGAATGCTACAAAAAAATGTTTGAGAAATCTACTCTTGAACACCTTTGACAATAATATTAGCTCTTGTGAAATTTGAATATGAGATCTAGGATTTGAATTGATAAAAAGACCTTGTATTTAAAGGTAATTTTCTAATTTCCCAAAAATAAAACATTACAAGCTGACACTTAAAACTTGAATTTAGGACTTTAAGATGCTGCCAAAAACATTTTTAAAATTTGAATTTGTGATCTTAAAGGGAACCCATTCGCCCAAGGGCGAATGAGTCTTGACCTAAATTATCACGACCTATTCATTTCAAGGTGTTAAAAATAATAATTGCATTAATTAAATCATAATTTCCTTTTTGAAAATTGTAATTAATTAGGCTTGTGGATGTATAATAGGGCCAACTAGAGGCTTAATTAAGTCTAATTAATTAAGGTACCAAACATATTGTGAAAATGTAAAGGAGTAAATTTTCTGACACTATAAACCTAATTAGACTATGTGCCCTTATATCAAAATTGCAAGAATCTGACAATTGATAAATTGAAATAGTGAATTGCAAGTAGGTCTGGGAAGGGAAAAGGATTGTGTACATTCCTAGAAAATATTTTGGTTGGAATAGGAGGAAAAAGTCACCCAAGGGTGTCTGAGTCCTTGTATGCCTCTCTTGCTCTGTTTTTGCAGTCCTCTGATGTCAAATTTGAGATCTCCATTTCTACTTGCAAAGTTGTTGGATAATTCTATAGGTGAGTTTCTATGAGTTGACAAGATGTAGGTCTTCAAAAGCAACAATGAATTTTTTTCTTCAAAATTCTTTCAATCCTCTTCAAACCTAAAACCTGCACATTCAAAGAGAAGGAAAGGGTTGTGCCATTTAGGGGCTTTCCTCAGTCAAACCCTGTGTTAGTGTTTCCACTTCCACAATGGCAATGTCAATGATAAAAAGGATAAATGGTAGGAAAGAATGATGAAATCACAACGTGCTGCAACTCACCACCCTTCAATGACTTCCTTGAAGGACTAAAGTCACACACATCACCTCAAGGTCTTGGATCTAGCTTTCTTGAATTCTTGAAATTGCTTGGAGACCTCCAACAAGGGTTAGTCTTCACAAACAATGATAACATAAACACACTTGAACTCACATTGAATTTGACATGATGCTTGGATCTTGAATTACTGCAATAGGTCTTTGAAATACTGCTCTTGACAATAATGATTGATCATATATTCTCCAACTTGCTATATAATTTCACTTAGTGCCTATTAGATTTCAAATGATGCAATAACTAGGTATTTATAGTAAATTCTCTAATTTCTCGAAAATTAAATCCTGATGGTTGACATTTGCAAGTTGAATTTTGAATGTTACAATTTTGACACCGACATATTCAAAATTGGTCCCTAGAAAAATAGGGGGACCCATACACCCTAGGGTGAATGGTCTTGGCCCTATTTTCTAGGAAATTAAGTGTTAGGGGAAAAATATCAATTGGATGCATTTTTTCAATGCTTGCAATTTTTTGGAAAATGGTACAAATGGGCCTCAAAATGCATAATTTAGGAAATTAGGTGCTTAATTAGGTCCAATAAATTAAGGGGGACAAAATATAAATTGGTATTGTCAAGGGTGACAATTTACGACAATACAATCTTTTTTACATTTAGTGTTGATGTGGTTTATCTTATTTAACATCTTTGATTCCTTTGGCAACTATTGAATTTAGTGGAAATTTATAAAAAAGTAGCCCTCCCTTGTTCTATAGTGATTGCTCCTAAATGGAGTCTTTTTTTAACTACCCTATTAAATTAATACTTTAATTTGAATTTAATTTTTGAATTAGGGGCATTGCATTGGGAGATGTCCCACTTGGGTTTTGGTAGGTAAGTCTTGCGTCAAGGTAAATGGTGGTCAATTGCCTAATCGAGATGTGATATATCTCCTAGTTGTCCCATTTCTTGCATAGGTTTCTCTTGGTATGGTGAGTCTCATTAGGAGTGTTTAGGGAATAAATTTGAGGTATATGATTTCCTCATCCTACCCTCATTTTGATTCCATGGGAGAATGTGATCATGGGGTTAGGACTTGATCATCATTGTAGTGTAGTTTCACTCTCTCATAAATCCAACATAGCAATTTTGTTCTATGATTGCTAAGTCTTATGCTTGTGTCATCTTACTTGGAGCAATGGTCATGTGTGATAAGCGTTGTCAATGTCTTATGTTGTGTGTGATATAAAGCATGAGCACAGTGACCTTGTTATGCCTTTTATATCATTGTGCTTGGCATGACACATTATGTGCACATCGACATGCAATGTTATATGTAAATTTCATATATTAATTGTTAAGAGCTGTTGCTAGGTTGTTCTTAAATAAAAAATATTTTCTTGGCTAATATCTTGCGTGTGAGGCATGAGGCATTACAATTGAGAATAATAAGAAATATCCTTCTATGAAGTTGATGCAATGTTGATATCACAATATTATGATTTTGTCCTATGTATGCACTGAATTATTTTCATTTCTTAATTGATCCTGGATTTCTAAATGATAATAATTAATTAGTGTATGTCCTTAAATATAAAAGTATAGCACACAAATCCACATAAATGTGATATAGTTCAACACATAATGGGTATAGTACAAATTTTTTAATAAGGTTCAATTTAAAATTGAGTTTTAAAAGTTTGAGGTCCAAATCCTAGTGCACAAAAGTGTCCTAGTTCAATTCTACACCCATGAATTTGAACTAGGCCAGTGATTGGGAAATTTAGGGCTCAAAATCATGTCATGCCGAAAATTTTCACTAAAAAATGCAACTTTTTTTTTACATAATAATACAACTAATAAACTCTCTAAGTGTTGAGGTCTAACATGATACAAGTTTCACATCTTTCACGGAGGATCATAATAGTATTATTTTTGAAAGTCAATTTAACATTATAACATTATCTTTACTTAACCAAAAATAACAACATAATATTTACTCTTCAAATATAGTTAAAATGTTATTGCTATTTAATCAAAATAACATAAACATAATAACACATTTAATACTAGATATCAGTATTCACATTATTCTAAACATTGCTAAGGACATTATTAAACCCTTGTTAATATAAAATTATTGCCATTATATCAACTTGTATCCAATTAATATTAACTCTAGTACTAATATACTGTTAGAGTAAAGGTTTTAACTTAATTGTGTTAACTAAGTTACCTTTATTCCCTTCTTAAGATTTCACTTTAGTTTGCATAAAGTGACATTTAATAATTATATTAATTATTAAATATTTTCCTATTAGGGCTTCTATTAGAGTTTTCCTATTAGGGTTTCTATTAGGGTTTGCATGATCTCCTTTTATAAGGATTGATCTCATTGTATTATCACATCAATTCATTCTCTCATTCTCTCTGATATATACATTTTCAGTTTTCAGAGAACCCTTGCTTGTTTGTCTCCATCTCTTCTTTTGTGACACATTATTTGCATGCAGGTGATCTTCGGGGTTTGTGAAGTTGTATTTTCTCAACTTCTACATGATATCAGAGCTCCAGACCTGCTGCTTCCTGTTCTTGTTTTGAAAATTTTTGAAGCTTCAAGGGTTTGGGGTTTTTTTTTTGATCCAGGGCATACCTGCAATTTCAAATCTTTTTTCAGCTCAAACAGACCTTGCCATTGCATCCACAGCAGCCCAAAACCCCTAAACCGACTGTTCATTCATCCATTTTGGGGCAAATTTTTTTTGCTGTTCGACCGTACAGCCGTCCGTCTGCCTGGTAAAAAACAAATCGTCTTTTTTGTCAAATTTTTTTTTAAAAGTTATTGTTTTTTTTAATTTTTTTTAAAAAAAATCACAAAATAAATAAATTGTAAAAGGTTTGATTTTTTATTAAAAAAAAAATTAAAAAAATTTGCAGTTTAAAGGCTTGCGGGCTTGGTACAAGGTACCCGCAGGTACCTGCGACCACAGGCTTGCGGGCCCTCTGTCCCGCTGGTTGACATATTGCCGACCGCAGATGGCTTTAATGCTGACCGGTGGTTGACAGTACTGTCGATGGTGGTACATTGGCAGCCGCAGGCGGCGGCCCTTGCCTGCACACCTTTTTTTAATTAATTTTTTTTTTATTAGGGTTTGTTTTTTTTAATAAAAAACCATTTTTTTCTAAAATAAGCCTAGTTATGCATTTGCGGTGACGACCGTTTGGCCGTAAAATTTAAGCCAGTATTTTTGCTGCGACGGCCGTATGACCGTCAAATTTATTCCAGCGCTGGCTTTTTTCCCCTTTGGAGCTATTTTTTTCCAGAGGTCATAACTTGGGCATACGATATCGTTTTTTGGAAAACGAGATATCGTCAGAAAGCTGGTTTTCTCAACTTTCCAGTGGTGTGGGTCTCATCACTTCATTCTTCTGCTGGTGCATTCTACAACTAGTTTTGTGGCTGTTCTTCATGTATTTCCAGCTTTTGTCCTTTTTGGACATTTTGAGCATCATTTGTAAGCAATATCTTTTATGTAAACACACTGAGATAAAGTGCCACACTATTGTACATACATTTTTGGGGATTTTTCACATAAGGTTGTGCCATATTTTTGTACTCGCACTGTATTATGAAGTACCATGGGGGGTTGTGTAGTTTTCCTTTGTTTGCCATCACACCTTTGTCTGATGAGTGTCCCTCCACGACGACAGTGGATCCATATGATTCCAGCCTTATGCATGTGTGCTTTGTTTTGCACACCACTTTTTCAATTGCAGGTGCTTTCTTGTGCATTTCCAAATGTTGTATCTTTTTCCTCATGCACTACAGGGTGTTTTACATCATTTTAGTGGATCTGTCAGGCTCTCCCAGTTCAGCATTATGGGGGGGTATTATACTGTTCATGCTAATTCTTCCTTTGTTTCGCCCTGGAAGGAATCTTCCATTCTCAATTGATCAGTGTTTCAGACTATTAGTACTTGTGCCATTTGTATCTTCGTTCCAAGTGTTTGTCTTTGTTTGCCATTTGATTCGAGTAGTGTCATTTGGGGCACTCATGCAGATTGTTGTCTTCTTGTTCCTAATCATCCTATCTTCTGTGGAGGTTCTTCAACACCATATCAGTCATCTTTTGACAGTTGTTTGTAGCTTCTTCTACTTCAGTGATGTTCTTCATGGCTTTCTGCATCTCTTTTTGGAGTAGAGCTTTTTCCCATGAGGTTTTCTCTATTTCTCCACTTTACAGAGATTTGGTTGTATTTGGGTACCTGATCTGGCCTAGTTGCCAGGACCCATGTTTGCCTTCTTGCATTGTAGTTACCTTTGTTTTCTTGCATTTGTTTGTAGCTACACTATTGCTCATCTTAAGGGGGATGTTAGAGTAAAGATTTTAACTTAATTGTGTTAATTAAGTTACCTTTATTCCCTTCTTAAGATTTTACTTTAGTTTGCATAAAGTGACATTTAATAATTATATTAATTATTAAATGTTTTCCTATTAGGGCTTCTATTAGGGTTTTCCTATTAGGGTTTCTATTAGGGTTTGCATGATCTACTTTTATAAGGATTGATGTCATTGTATTATCACATCAATTCATTCTCTCATTCTCTCTGATATATACATTTTCAGTTTTCAGAGAACCCTTGCTTGTTTGTCTCCATCTCTTCTTTTGTGACAGGTTATTTGCATGCAGGTGATCTTTGGGGTTTGTGAAGTTGTATTTTCTCAACTTCTACATATACTCTCCTTATTTAATACTCTTAGTAATTTTATTAACCACCAATGTTAATACTAATATTATATTTAGAATTAACATTAACACCATATTTACCTTTATGTATTAACTCTTTAAAGAAGGTAATTCTACAATGTGGTAGATTTTTTTTATCTTTTCTTAAGTAGTATTTGTTCAATGAGAATATATTTGCTTAGCAAGAATATTTAAATTCTCTGATTAAAATTATTACCATTATCCCATTAGCTATTAATAATGCCATTTTATTATTTCTTTTATTCAAGGGGTAAACACTTTTGAACCAAATCTATGAATCGAAATTCAACCATTCAAGAATACCACCCCAACTGGGTTTGAACCTTGGTGGCAAGAACAACAATGCCACCATTAAACCATCAGACCATGCCAATACCGGTAGCCATTTTATTATTGACCATAGGAGATAATTAGTATTAATATTACTCTCAATGTTAATATTATTAATATGATATAATTTAATTTATAACAATGCATTGTCCATTTCTTAAATTATTATAATTTATGTAAACTTATTTATATTTAAAGCTCAATTAAACATAAGTTATTATCCATTTGAATATCGATAATTATATTTTTCTAGAAAGTATAACTATCATTAATATTGCTTTATTCTTTTAATGTTAATTTGTTTATTTCATAGTAACATTGAATTTCACGGAATGTGATTATAATTATTTCACAAATATATTGATCCTATATCAATATTTTTTAATTGAAAGGATAAATATTCATACCTATGATTGACGAACTAGTGCATAGAGAAGATAGAAGAAAGTAGATGAATGACCATTGATTTTGATGATTTCCTCAAAAGATCCAAAAAGTCTATGATCCATCGAGACTTTATTAGAGATGGTGATGAGAAATGCATGATAATGATAATGATGATGATGATTTTCTCATATCTTGGGATTGGGAGTTTTTGTTCTTTATTGTTTGATATAACACATAGACACGATGCATCAAGGTATTGATAACCAGGATGGTGTTGTATCTAGTGTAATGGACTATGACTCTACAAATAGATAGGATAGACCTTGTTCACACCTTGACATATGAAAACCTCGTCAGAATGTAGTTAGAATATTAGAATACATCAGACCAAAGTATACACAATAGTCAACAATCTACTCCAAACAACCCCCCTACACACAACTAAGCAAGTATGCACCAAGATTATTTTACAAGAATACCCACAAGCATAACAAAACGAAAGATAATGATTGATGCCCCATTCCTTTCTCTCTAAATCATTTTGATAGACATCATTGAGAGGTCCTCATAGTGAGTCATTGAGATAAATCATAAGAAAATATCAAAGACAAGCAGTTAGTGTTATCTATATCTTTTGTCAGGTTTAATATAGCTAAGGTGATTTTTGATAATGATGCCCATCGCAAGAAGGATACATCCTAGGACATGTTGATCAGGTGTTTTGGTTAGGATGAGGTGTGTGATAAGCCATTGATACAAACTCCACTGACTCGTTTACCTATGATCTAGACTTTAGATTTTTACACTTAGGTTCTCACTTTATGAATCACTATACTTGCTTTCTACTTGATTTTCCAAAGGTTGAAGGGGATGGTCGATTTATTATGGATGAAGGTTTATTGTGGGTGAAAATGAAATGGGATGGATAGTTTTGGATTTTTGGGAATATTTCAATCTTTTTGGTGTTTTGAAATTTTTTTGAGGCTGTTTTTAGTATTTTTGAAAGTTTATGTGAAACTTTTGGTTTTTTATTATTTGAGACTTTTTAGGGTTTTTCAATGTTTTCTAGTGTTTTTGTTTTTGTTTTTTTTCAATTTTTGAATGTTTTTGGATTTTCTAAGATTTTGAAATGTTTATGGGATTTTTTGAGATTTTGTAAATGTTTAATATTTTTTTGATATTTGAATGTTTAGGGATTTATTGAATTGCGACCAAGATCCTAACCTAAAAGATCTATCCTAGGGGCCTCGGGGGCTGATCAAAGATTAGCCTTGCCTACATTATGCACATAGAAGCCTCGTATTTTATTTGACTTGACTTATTAAATATGAGAGATGAAAAATTGATGGAATGTTAGTTTATTATGTGGAATCCTAAAGACTAACCTAGGGTGTCTCGGGGAACATCAATAATGTTCATGCCTACGTTCAAGCTTAGAGACCCGTAGTTCAACAATAGGGTACTATTTTTTGATTTTCAATGTTTTGACCTATTTAGGGATTTTGATGTGTTTTGGATTTTGAATTTACAAATTTTTGAATGTTTAAGGATTTTAGTTGTACATGATTTTGAATGTTTTTGGGTTTTTTGATGAATGTTTTATGAATATTTTGGAGATTTTTGATAACCTTAAGATATACAAGAACCTGATATGATCCATAACAAATTTCCCCCAGTGTGACACAATAGACTACCTTGATATAGGAAAGATGAACTGACCTTAGGAATATTCCAAGTAGTAGTAAAGGGGATATGATACTTCACAACATCAAGCTATGATAGAGACACAAATGGGTGATAGAATAAATAGGATGAATGTTGTGATGGATGGATGGGATGCAAAGAATGATAGGATAAAGAGCTATAGATGGATGAAGGTTCTTTATTTATGCAAGGTGCCTGTTTTCCAGGTTTTCACCAAGGTACTTGCCCAAAGCGCCACCGAAGTGGTTTTCACTAGACGATGATTTTTTCTTAGTTTTCAATCCTTTTTCTCATTTTTTTGGATTTTGATCTTCTTCTTTTTTTGTATTTTAGTTTTACACCCTTCAAGACTAGGCATAAAACTTTTTAAGATGCAAGTTGTTAGTTGGTTCCTTCAAGGGTTCACCTTTGGGTGTTGACAATTGATATGCTCCTGATCCATATCTTACCATGATGATAAAGGGACCCAACCAGTTAGGCTCAAACTTTCCTTTATTGTCCTAATCTGGAAGATTCTTTTGATTCTACTTTAGGACAAGATCCCCTAATTGGAAATACCAACACTTTATCTTCTTGTTATAGCTCCATTTCAGTCGGTTTTGATATACTTGCATGATATTAAGAGCATCAAGATGATGCTCATTCAAGAATTCTAGCTCATTTAGTAGAGATACTTTGTATTCTTCATCAGTGATTAGGTTCTGTAGGGACACTCATAGTGATGGAAGCTCGACCTCAATAGGAAAGATGGCTTTTGATCCGTAGACCAAGGAGAAAGGGGTTGTACTTGTTGGCATGTAGATACTAGTTTAATAGGACCAAAGAGCGAGATTTAACTACAGATGCCAGTCACGACCAACTTCATTGACCATTTTCTTTAGATTTTTCAGAATGGTCTTGTGCATAGCCTTAGCTTGACCATTTCCTTGGGGGTAATACAAGGTAGAGAATCAGTGTTGAATGTTGAATATTTGAAATAGCTCTTTCACATCCTAATTTTTGAAGGGTATTTCATTGTCTGAGATAAGGGTTTGTGGAACACCATAACGACAGACTAGGTAATTTAGGATAAACTTGACAATTTTCTTCCTTGTTATGTAGGTCATAGGGATGGCTTCAACCCACTTGGTAAAGTATTTAGTGACTATTATGATAAACTTGTGGCAATTGGATGAGTTTGGAGTGATTTTTCCTATGAGGTGAAGCCCCCACTGTGAGAAAGGTCAAGGTGTGATCATTGGTTGCAACTCTTGAGTTGGAGCATGAATCGGGTCTCCATGTTGTTGACACTAGACACACTTATGCACATACTGATGGGCTTCTTTTTCCATGGTTGGCTAGTAGTACCCCATCCTCAACAGTTCCTTAGCTAAAGTTATACCACTAGAATAGGAACCACATATGCCATTGTGTTCTCTTGTTAAAGAGGTCAAGGTTTCCTCTTGGTAATACATCGTAGTAATGTCCCTTCAATGCTTTGACAGTAAAAGGTATCACCTAGGATCATGAATAGGGATTCCTTTTTGACAAAGGTCTTTTTAAGGTTGGAGGTGATATTGGATGGGAGGGTTCCTTTGCTTAGGTAGATGAATATGTCATGATACCATGGGGATCTAGGACCAACAATGACACACACAAATTTAGATTTAGGGATTTCAAAAGTCAGTACGAGAAGTTATTCTACCAAGAATTTGAATAGGAGGACATTGTTCGACATGTCTAATAATGATCCAATTGTTGCCATAACATCTGTTGCTCGGTTGTTCATGCGAGGAATTTTCTCAAAAGTTATATCAATGAAAGGTCTTTGATATTTTCTACCATCTTATTATAAGGAGTAATCTTGTCATCCTTTATTTTATAGTTGTCATTAACTTGGTTTATAACCAGCTATGAGTCTCTAGAGAATTTCATCTCTTGTATCTATCATTGAAATGCTATCCTTAGACCTGTGATTAGGGCTTTGTACTTAGAAATTTTGTTAATACACAAAAAGGATAGCCTGTATGAATTTGGAATTCAATCACCTTGAGGGGTGATAAAGAGAATACCTGTTGTTGCTACATGTTGGGTGAACGATCTATAAAAGTACATTTTCTACTGATTGGTTAGATTGACAAGGAATACCTATTCATCATGTAATTTAGATATCAATGGGTTCTCTGCATAGATAGGCGCCTCTTCCAATTGCTTTGTGATCATTTTTCCCTTGATTTCCTTGTGCTCCACATACTCTATGTCAAATATAGTTAAGATCATCACCAATTTGGCCATTCACCCAATGAGAGTGGCTTTAGATAACATGTATTTTAATGAGTCAATCTTTGCAATGAGCTTTACTTAATGTGACAACATGTAATGTATGAACTTTTATGAAGCAAAAACCACTGCTAAGCATGCTTTCTCAATAGATGAATAGTTCATTTCATAGCCTACCAAGGTCCTGTTGATGTAATAGATAGCCTTTTCCTTTTCATATTCATCATGTTGTGCTAAAAGAGCACCTAGAATTGCTGATGTTGCTGAGATATACAGGATCAATGGTTTGTTTGGTATTGGCAGTATGAGTACTGGAGGTGTCAATAGGTAGTTTTCAATTTTTTGGAAGGATTTATCACACTTCTCATCACACTTGTAATTTATTCCTTTATGGAGAAGATGCAAAAAAGGGTGGATTTTTTTTATAGTTGTACTATGATCCTTCTGATGGACTGCAATCTTCCTTGTAGGCCTCTCATCTTCTTTAGTGTTTGTGGTGGTTTCATGTCGAGGATGGATTTTACTTTTGATGGATCAATTTATATTCCTCTTTTTGAGATGATATAGCTAAGAAGTTTCCCTAATGTAATCCCAAAGAAACACTTTTTTGGATTCAGTCATACCTTGTACTCTTCGAGTCTATCAAAGAAGGATTCTAAGACTTGTATGTGCTCATTCCTTTTCTTTAATTTCCAAGATATCATCCACATAATCTTCGACTGTTTTGTGGATCATGTCATGAAAGATGAGGGCCATTGATCTTTGATAGGTTGCTCCTACATTTTTCAACCCAAATGACATCATGTTCTAGCAATATGTTCCCCATGGACAAATGAATGTAGTTTTGTGTTGATCCTCCTTGGAAATCATGATTTGATTGTAGCCTGAAAAACCATCCATGAGTGAGAACATTTCATGCCCTTTTGTTAAGTCTATGATGAGGTCGATGTTAGGAAGAGAGAAATCATCCTTCAGGCATGCTTTATTTAAGTCTCTGAAATCCGTGCATATTCTGATGCCCCTAGTGGGTTTGGAGATTGGTACTAGGTTTGAAACCCACTTAAGATAATCTATTGGTTGGATGAATCCAATGTCAAGAAGATTTTGTAACTCAAGTCTCACCAAGAGTGCTAATTGATGGTGCATCTTCCTTAATTTTTGCTTCACTAGCTTGGCTTCAGGATAAATTGCTAAATGATGCACAACCACTTCTAGATCGAGCCCTGACATATCAGTGTATGACCATGAAAAGTTAGCTCTTCGCTCTTTCAAGAATGTTTCTAGTATTTTTTGTTCTTCATCCAACAAGGATTCAACATAGAATGTGATCTTGGGTGCTTCTTTTGTTCCCACATTGACTGGAATGCCCTTCTCTACTAGAACTGCTGACTTCTCTAGATGTATTGAACTAAGGAGGATATTGAATCCCTCATGCTTGGGCACCTCAGAGAGGTTTTCACCCTCGTATACATCCTTTTTTTTACTATTTTAGGATAAAAAGTTCCATAGTGTGGTTTTCACTCAAAGATCTGCATGTTATTTGCATTTCACCAATTTTGTGACTGAAGGATTTAATTGTCTCCCCGTAGTACGCCCCTATGTCTAGCTCTATATTGAATTCTACTTTGTGATCTACCCATGGTAATTTGTCATAGAGTCCCATGAGTTTTGAGATCCTCTCATTGTTTTTGAATAAATCTAGAATCAACGGTCCCTATTGGTCCAATTCAATGAGTTGTGGGTATACTAGGCATAGTTTAGCTGGTTGATTGCTCAGAGTAAAGGATGTTATGGATATCATGAAGAGGGAGTTGTTCTGAAATAGGTCAACAACATCAAGGGGGAAGTCATATAAGGTGGTATCACATGATGCTGGTAACCAAGAGGAAGCCTCAACCCATTCAGCGGAAGTACCTTTACCAATAAGGGTGGCCTTTCTAGTAGTACAACCTAGTCCAATATTCTTTAGGAATTTCCTAGGAACGATGGGTTCTAGCAAACCATTATCATTTTTTCCTAGTTTCTCATTCTTGTTATACCCCCATCCCTTCATTAGATGCAAGCCTTTATTATCATCTTCCATGGGAAGAATAGGGATAGGTCATTCATCCTGATAGAGGAGTTTAAAGATATCCTCCTCATTGACATCTTCTTGGTTCAAATCCCCCCACTTAGTAAATGTAGTATCTGCCATCTTGATTATTTCAGGCTCTTTGTTGCTAGATGCGGGTTTCCCATGGGATTGAGGAGAAAGAGGTAGCTCTTGAAAGACAAAGGTATTATTCATTAGCTTATAGTTCCACAACCATCATCCTGGATCACTGCATTGATGTCAGGAATATTCTACACAATAGGTATTTTCATTTCTGAGGTTAATGCAAGGGATGATGGGTCAACAAATGAGGTAGAAGGTGTAGGCCCTTTGTCATTTTTGGGTATTTGAGGGATCTTATAGAACTTGGCCTCAAGGTTCTTGCAATAGTAAAAAGGATCAGGATCTCCATGGATGGTAATTTATTTTGCCTCAAAAGGAAACTTTACACATTGATGATAGGTTGAGGCTACAACTTTTAGGGCATGGATCCATGGTCATCTAGGTAGGATGTTGTAGGGAAGATCAAGTTCTAACACTTTGCATGTATTTTATGCAATGATAGGTCCCACTTGGATGGGTAGTGCAATGATGCCTTGTGATACCCACTCTTGGTCATCTTATGCTCTGATGGTAGTACTCTTTGCTTTCTCAATAGTATCCTCTAAATAGCCCAGATTCTTGATGAATTGAAGGGTAAATATGTTCAAAACAACACCTCAATCCACTAAGACTCTTTTGAATTTGTTCTTATGAATAAAAACCTCAAGGTTTAAGGCACAATTATGAGATGGTTGTATAGTAGGTCTTATTTCAAGAAGGTGAGAAGGTGATTAGTGATATGCCCTACCATATCTTGAAACTGATTTGTATCAATATCCTCAAGGATAGATGACTCTGACAAATATTTCTCTAAGATTTCCCTATGTGTGGGGAATAGCCTTAATAGTTCCAAGATTGATATCTATGCGTGTGTCTTCTTAAGCTGATCTAGGAGATTATACTTAATGGGATTTGATGTTGGAAAAGTAGGTTGTACCCTAGATTGAGATGAGACTCCTTGGATGGTGACTCTACCACATCATGTGGTGACTCCACACTCCACACTAGGTCCTTTGATGGTGACAACAGTAATGACATTGTCATAGGAAGTGACCACATTCAAATAGGTATGTTGTATATTTGTGTAATCTTTATCTTTTCTGATGTTGCTCCCTTTGCTATGATTTGGCATAGGGTTCTTGTATATCTTAAGATCCTAGTTACCAACTAGTACTTCAAAATATATGGCAACATTCTCTATAAGGTCTTGGATAATATTTTTGAGCCTCATGCAATTTTCTATTTTGTGTCCTTTGATTTTGTGAAAGTCAAAAAGATTATTCTCGTTGTACCAAGATGGCATCTCTTGTGGTTCTTGGTAATTTTCAAAGTTGGGTAGCATTATCAGGTTTGACTTGACCAATTTTTTCATGATGGTTTCGATAGATTTTGATAACTGTGTGTACTTGCATTTTGGATAGTTGTTCTTGTTAGGGGTTCATTGTTGTTGTGTATTGGTGTTGTTGATCTGATTGTTCTAAGGAGGTGTTATTTGTTGCATAGTTGGTTGAATGTTAGTGACTTGATTTTTGTTTGGTCTAGGAGCACTTAGGACCACCTTAGCATCAACCATGCCATCATTTGTTATGTTCTTGTTCTTAGCCTAGACACGAGGCTTACCATTTGAAATAGTTGATGAGCAATTATGAGCTTGAGTATTTCCCCGTGAGATTATAGCTCTATTTATGTTAAGGGCTCTAGGGACAAGCTCGTCATAAGAGGTGATGCACTGCATTTTTAAGTGAAAGGATAGATCTAGATCTAGATTTTCTATGATGATCCCCACTTGTTGTTCATCATGAAGGGGCCACTTGCTCTTACTAGCTCTTTGTCTCCATTATTGTAAGAAATTGGTGAAAGATTCTCCTTTGTTTTGTTTTAGAGTATACAACTCTCCTAAGATGACGCCCATGTCAAGGTTAAAGTAAAATTTATCTATGAATTTATCGATGATTTCTTGAATTTTTTTGATATCAGGAGGCAATTGAGAAAACCAATCCATGGCAGGACCTATTAAACTTTAAGGGAAGAGGCACATTAGATAAGAATCATTGTAAGTAACCTCCATACACATGGCATTAAACTCTTTGAAATGGTCTACAAGACTTCCTCTCCCTTTGTATTTATCAAATTTGGGGATTCCAAATCTGGGAGGGAATGGTACCATTGCGGTATTTCAATTAAATGGATATGGACATAAATTCTATGTATGGGGCTTCTTTTTCTTGCCCATTCAAAGATTCTGCATTTCTTGTGATAACGCCTTAAGTTGAGATGCTAGATTGGCTTGAGAATATGGTGGAGGAAAATATGTTGTGTATTGTGGGATGGTGGATAGATTATATGAGGGATTCTAATATGATAAAGTGTTTTATGGTGTATATGGTGGTGTGGGATTTTGTGAAGGTGATTGAGGTATTGATGCATATGTTCCTAATGCATTTGTATTGATGATGTTTTGTTGAGGATTATAGTAGGAACTATATTTTTGTTATTTTTGTTGTTGGGCATACTGCTAAGCTAGTAAGGCTTGTTGTTGTTGTTGAGCCACAAGGGTTACTTGTTGTTGTTGTTATTCCACTAGGGCTTGTTGTTGTTGTTGTTGTGCTAAGGCTACTTGATGTTGGGCTTGTTGTTGTTCCTATGCTAAGGCTGCTTGATTTTGGGCTTGATGTTGTTGTTGGGCTAAGGTTGTTTGCTATGTTGCTAAGGCTTCTTGTTATTGTTGTGCTGCTTGATGTTGTTGTTGTTATTGGACAACTTGTTGATAAGCCTCTTGTGCTTCCTGTAAGGCTAAGGCATGTGCTTGCAATGTAGGATCAATTGGTTTTTGGGTCATTTGTGATGGATTTTGGGTGTTGATATTTTGAGTGGGTAGCAGATTGTTGATCAGAGGTTGTGGATTCCCTTGATTCAACATTCCTTGGAGGATAGTGGATTGAGATGAAGGAATGTAAGTGTGAGGTCCCATTTGATTTTGCATGGTGAAGGGGACCATGGGGAAAGATGAGGATGGTGTTATTAGATTTTGTGATGGTAATGACTTACTAGGACCTTGAGCCCATTGATTGAAAAGGTTTTTGTTACCTATTTTAGCTACCAGCTGAAATAGGTAGAGATGTTTATGTTTTACAAAGTGAAACAAAAGGTACATTCTACTCTGCTATGTTATATCCATATGCATAATTTTTTTATTATCAAAATACATTATTATATCATGCAAATGCATACAATAGAGAAGAAAGTGAAATAATTTTTGAAAAAGTAGTCTTCATTGATAATCATAAATGTATGGTGTCCCACACAAGCCGGCTAACTATCTGAATGCAAATAAAGGAAACAACTATACATTTATAGATAGAAGAAAGAAAGAATGCATATATAAAGAGTGGGGACCTAGTCATTACCTGAATGATGAATCCCAGTTGAGTTGCTTTGAATTTGTTTCTGCCCCTCTTGCTTGTTCATCTCCCTTTGCTCCAATGCTTTGGAAGTTGCTTGGTTGCTTCGAAAGGTTGCTTAGGTGCTCTAGAAATTCCTGCATGTGTGAGAAAGAGTTTTTTAGAGAAATGAAAGATCACCAGTCAATATATATGAAAACATCCATAAACATATAGCTTGATCCTCATAATCATAAAAGTAGTTTGCATAACATAGATCTTCAGGAAAATAGAAAGGTTATCTTAAACATCTATCATATGCTCTATTTTTATCAAACATGTTTGCTCATTGTGCAGGTATAGGTGAAATCTTTGTTGCTATTTTTTTTCATAAATTTCATAGAATGTTGAGTGAAATGGGCTCCCACAAGGGTTGAGCCCAACATGCTACCCTATTGATTCATTTGAAATGGATAAGCACAAATGAACCATCTATGAAAGCATTAAAGATCAATCCTACAAGGAACAATGGAGTATGTTGCATTGTCTTAGAACAGTTAGAGGTGACACATAACATATGAGGTGACAGTCCTATATCCTCATGACGGTGATCAACACCAAAAGGAAAGTGAGTCCATATACTAGAGCACATGCCAAAATTCAAATGCATGATAGTCTTACAAAGGATTAAGTGCAACTTGTTTTTGCTGAAGGAGAGTGTCAAGGAGAGGCACACAAAAGGAACATGGAGGCTGATAGTTTCTCATGATCATAAAAGGAGAAAGAAACACCATATTGTGAATGAAGGGAAAAATGGCATGGATCTAATGACCCAACAGTGCGGAATACATTCCCTTAACGCTAATACAACAGAGGAGAAGAGCATAAACAAGTTCTAATAGCTTCTAAAAACTATTGAGATGAATACATACAGAATAAAATAGAACACAAAATTAAGCACTCACAAATGACACAAGATATACATGGGAAAACCTTTATAGGTAAAAAACCCACCACACCAAGCAAGACAATTTTTGTATTATAGTAAAAAGGTTACATACAAAAGCTTTAGTCTTCTCTGATCAGCTCACAACAACTTAGAGTTATTCTATCTCTCACTGTTACAATACTTTTTCATTGAAAGTATACAATGAATTCACTTCTTACATCGACTTGCACTCATGCGTACATATCCATCAACCTCACACTGTCTATACAAGTCTTCAACGCATTTACACTTCCAACCAATCCCATAGCTTCCATGTTCATGCATCGATCATTCAAGCAAGAAATCGAATTGCTCATATTGCATCGAGCCACCCAGCAATAACTTCACAACCCAAATCGAGTTCCTATCATCAGCTGAAATGGGCCTGCAAGTACTGCTTTTGCCACATTGGCCTTTAGCCAATCAGGCCATTGTCAAACTACCACACGTCCATCAACTATTCGTTGATCTCATTTGACTCCGAGTCCAACTTGGTCAAACCTGGTCTGAGCTCATCCGAGCTCTCTAAGACTCTACCGCTCCATTGCTGAGCTGACTCTACCCATCTGAGGTAACGTGGTGAGCCCTACCGAGCTCACCCATGCTTCCCCACGCTACCACCAAGATTGTCTTCACCCATCATGGTATGGCGGTATGTGCCTCTGAGCTCTACCATGTCTTTCCCGCGCTATCGCTGCTCCATCCAAGTCGACTTGTGGTAATGCGGTGGGCTCGTCCGAGCTCACCCTTCAACTCCACCGAGCTCTGCCAAAGATACCCCAGGCTACCTTCGAGTCCAACAAACCCATCCGTGGTGTGGTGGCATGACCACCCGAGCTCGCACCTTGTCTGCACCGTGATACCGCTGTCCGGTTGGAGATGACCTGCGGTGTGGTAGTAACGGCCTAGCAAACCATTAGAGGTCAAATCGCACTATCGTGGGGGTTGTCAGGCCACCTCGTGGTAGGGAGGTAATTGCTAGACAGACTGTAGGCGGTCTCACCATGGTGATTGGACCCACCACCTGCGGTAAGGCGGTAACTGCCAGGGCGACCACAGGTGGTCTCACCGCAACCACCACGGTGAGTCAACTCACCGCGCACGGTAAGACAGTAACTACAAAGATTGTCACCGTGGTCTCGCCAAGGGATGAAGGGACAACCAATGTAAAGTGGTAAGGACAGAAAGAAGCCAAACGCGGTAAGGCGGTAAAGGTTGAAACATCAATTTTTCACCAAGTCCAAAAGTAGAGGTACAAATTGGAAGATGAGACACAAATTCTCAACAATCTCCCACTTGGCGAAGACTTCTAGCTTTCTCATGATTTCAAAAAAATTACTATCTGTCATAGGCCCCAAGGCCCATCGATTCTGTGCACCATCTAAACTTGTCTGTGCTCACAGGCTTTGTTAATGCATCTGCAACATTCTTCAAAGTGTCAACCTTTTCAAGACAGACCCTTCCGTCTTCCACCATGTCTCTCACGAAGTGAAACTACACATCAATGTGCTTTGTCCTGGCATGGAAGGTTGGGTTCTTTGCCAAAAAAATGGCACTTTGATTGTCACATTAAATAGTGATCTGCCCTGCATTGAAACCAATGTCTGAACACAAACGCCTCAGCCATACAACCTCCTTGTAGGCGTGAGTGGCTACCATGTACTCTGTCTCTGTCATGGATAAAGCAACTACAACCTGTCGCTTGTTCATCCAACTAATTGCTCCACCATTAAGCATGAAAGTGTATCCATTGGTGGATTGTCTGCTGTCAATGTCCCCTGCCCAATCAGAATAAACATATCCTTGAATGCTGAGTGTTCTTTGTGATGCAACCAAACTTCCATGGTAACACAAAGCATAATCTGAAGTCCCTTCAAATACCTGAAGACTCTCTTCATAGCATCCTAATGTGATCTTCCCAGATATTCCATGAAACGGCTAAGAACTCCCACTGCTTGGGCAATGTCTAGTCTTGTACAGACCATAGCATACATCAAATTACCAACAACACTTGCATAGGGCACATTGGTCATGTCCTCCATCTTAGTCATAGATTTTGGACAGTCTTCAACAAATAACTTTGTTCCCTGCATGACTGGAACAACTAGTTGCTTGCAATCTATCATACCAAACCTCTCCAGAACAGTGTTCACATACTTACTTTGACTTAACCAAAGATTTCTACTTGTTCTGTCCTTGGTTATCTCCATACCAAGAATGTACCTAGCTACACCAAGATCCTTCATTTCGAACTTTGCAGACAACTGAGATTTAAGATTAGAAATCATTGTCTTTCTATTTCCTATGAATAAAATATCATCCACATACAGTGTAATAACAAGCACATGATCATTCTCAGATTTATGATAAACACAATGATCAGATTTTGATCTTACAAATCCCATAGACAACACAAATGTGTCAATTTCTGGTACCACATTTTAGGAGATTGCTTCAAACCATACAAAGATTTATTTAACTTACATACCAGATTTTGTTTACCTTTCACAATGAGATGATCAAGTTGGGACATATAAATTTATTCTTCCAGCTCACCATGGATAAACGCTATCTTCACATCCATCTGTTCAATTTCAAAATCATACACAGCTGCCAATGACAACAAAAATATGATAGATGTCAAATTTGCTTCAAAGGAAAAAATCTCTCCATAATCAATTCCCTCAATTTGGGAAAATCTCTTTGCAACCAACCTTGCCTTATACTTCTCAACACTGCCATCAAGGCCTGTCTTCTTTTTGAATATCCACTTACAACCAACAGGATTTCACCCTTTAGGCAGTGGTACCAAATCCCAAGTTTCATTCTTCTTCAATGAATCTATCTCTTCATTCATGGCTTCCAGCCAAGAGTTCAAATCAATCATGCTGATTGCTTCTTTTACAGTCCTAGGCTCGTCGTTGCTAGTAATTAAAGCATAGACATAGTTTGAATCTAACATAGAGAAACCATACCTTTCAGGTTGCCTTTTTTCTCGTGTAGACCTTCTTATAGGCTAAGGTTGTGGTTCTTCATCATCAGAACTTCTAGAGCTGCTTGAGCTCTCCTCAATTTCAAGTACACCGTGCAACTCTTCCCTTTATGGAGTTTCGGGAATCTCAATTGCATCCTTCTTCTTGTCACTTTGATCTGTCTCAAGCTATTGATCACTTACTGAAGGTTTCAACTCATGAAATATCACGCTTCTGCTGTACAAAACCTTATCAGTAATAGAGTTCCAAAGCTTGTATCCCTTCACACCAACTCCATAGCCGATGAGAATACATTTGACAGACTTGTTATCCAATTTTGATCTCTTTTCATTTAGCACATAAACATATTCCTCACAGCCAAAGACACAGACATGCCTTAGAGAGGGCTTCTGACTAGACCATGCTTCCAAAGGCGTCTTATCAACAAGAGCAGAGCAAGGAGATCAGTTTATTAGATAACATGCTGTAGCCACAACTTCAGCCCAAAACTTCTGCTCTAGACCAACACCACTCAACATACTCCTTGACTTTTCCATCAGCGTCCTATTCAACCTTTCAACAACTCCATTCTACTGTGGAGTGTAAGGCGTTGTCTTATGCCTTTTAATTCCATGATCTGTACAATACCTTTCAAAATCTGCAGAACAAAATTCACTACCATTGTCTATCCTCAAACATTTAATTTTTCTTCCACTCTGATTCTCTACCAAAGATTTAAACTCTTTAAACTGAGTGAACACTTCTGATTTACTTTTAAGAAAGTATACAAATGCCCTTCTCGAACAATCATCAATAAAAGAAACATAATATCTAGACTTCGATAATGAAGGAACATTAACTGGACCAAACACGTCAGAATGAATATAATTCAGTATGCCAGAAGATTTATGAGGACTAGAGTAAAATGAAACACGGTGTTGTTTTCCATAGATACAATGTTTGCAAAAATCTAACTCAAGGTTACAGTCATCAAGCCCTTCTACAAGATTTGTATTCTTTAAGATTTTTAAACCTTTCTCACCTATGTGACCTAGTTTATGATGCCACAACACAGTCTTCTCGGCTGGCAGTTTTACCTCCAAATCATTTGCAGACAGAGAAGTGTCTTCATATTTCTCTACAGGAGCAAAATTGCTTGAATTTATAGAGGCAATGTTACATTGAACAGGACGTGCATCCAACTTGTACAGAGTGCCAGTATGAACAACCTTAGCTAGCACCATTGCAGCTCTAGCCATTTTACATCCTTTACTAGAGAAAGAAACTTCTACACTAGCATCATTTAACTTACTAATAGAAATAAGATTTCAAGCCAGACCTGGAATGTGCAGTACGCCACCAATCCCTTTGACTCTTCCGTCAAGAAACTGAATTCTGACTCTTCCTCTGCCAACTATCTCCAGCATTGAATCACTTGCCAAGTACACCTTTCCATCGTCATACTTCTCATATTTAGAGAACCATTCTCTATTGGACGTCATGTGAAAGGATGCACCTAAGTTGTCGAGGTTGCTGCAATGAAGGCGTCAGCATCACTTTGAGAAGATTCATTGTCAGAAGCATTCTTCTTCTTCTTCTCCTTACAATCCTTCCAGATATGACCAGGTTGCCCACAGTTCCAGCAACTCACCTTGAAATTTTTACTAGGAGACTTTGATGTCCCTACAAATTTGGATTTCGACTTCTTGTCCTTCTTCTTTCCTTTCTCCTTTGGCCTACCTCGAATAAAAAGAGCCTCTTTGTCCATCTCAGAAGACTTCCTTCGCATTTTTTCAGACAAAAGCAAAGAAGCCACGTCATCCATCTTGAATGCAGTGGTTGTGCTTCCAATAGCTATCACTAGATGATCCCAACTGTTAGGTAATGAACACAACAGGAGCATGCAACAATCCTCCTCCTCAGTCTTTACACCTACAGACGCCAGCTGAGCAACACTCATATGAAATGAGCTTAGATGGTTTGTAACAGATGCACCTTCTTCCATTTTCAAGGAGTACAACTTCTTCTTTAGGAATAACTTATTTACCAGAGACTTTCCCTGATAAATATCACCAAGCTTCTTCCACAATGAAGTTGCGGACTGCTCCTCATGGACATTCAAGAGTACAAAATCGACTAGACTCAGTCTTATCAAACCTCTTGCTTTTCTATCAGCAAGATCCCAAGCCTCTTGCGTCGTGATTTGTGGCTTAGTTCCAGATACTACTAACCAGAGGTCTCTATCCACCAGCAAGTCTTCCATTTTGAGTTCCCATAACTCAAAGTTACTGCCATTAAATTTTTCAATATCTACTCTACTAGATGTACTCGCCATCTCAAACAAAAACAAGTTTTAATAATGCAAGAATCCCATTGAAGTATCAGCACAAAAAATTGAGCTTTCTCTCAAGGATAACACAACGGGCCAAGCTTTGATACCACTTGAAGGGAAAAATGGGATGGATCTAATGACCCAACAGTGCAGAATACATTCCCTTAACACTAATACAATAGAGGAGAAGAGCATAAATAGGTTCTAATAACTTCTAAAAACTACTGAGATGAATACATATAGAATAAAATAGAACACAAAATTAAGCACTCACAGATGACACAAGATATACGTGGGAAAACCTTTATAGGTAAAAAACCCACCACACCAAGCAAGACAGTTTTTGTATTATAGTAAAAAGGTTACATACAAAAGCTTCAGCCTTCTCTGATCAACTCACAAAAAATTAGAGTTATTCTATCTCTCATTGCTATAATAATTTTTCATTCAAAGTATATAATGAATTCACTTCTTACATCGACTTGCACTCATGCATACATATCTGCCAACCTCACATTGACTGTACAAGTCTTCAACGCATTTACACTTCCAACCAATCCCACGGCTTCCATGTTCATGCATCGATCATTCAAGCAAGCAATCGAACTGCTCAGATTGCATCAAGCCACCCAACAATAACTTCACCACCCAAATCGGGTTCCTATCATCAGCTAAAATTGGCCTGTAATTACTGCTTTTGCCACATTGTCCTTTAGCCAATTAGGCCGTTGTCAAAATTCCATGCATCCACCAACCATTCGCTGATCTCATTTGACTCCGAGTCCAACTCGGTCAAACCTGGTCCGAGCTCATCCGAGCTCTCTAAGACTCTACCGCTCCACCGTCGAGCTGACTCTACCCATCCGTGGTAACATGGTGAGCCCTACTGAGCTCACCCATGCTTCCCCACGCTACCGCTGATCTTGTCTTCACCCATCATGGTATGGCGGTATGTGCCTCCGATCCCTGCCCTGTCTTGCCTGCGCTACTGCTGCTCCATCCGAGTCGACCCGCGATAATGCGGTGAGCCCACCCTTTGACTCCGCCAAGCTCTGTCAAAGATACCCTGCACTACCGCCAAGTCCAGCCGACCCGTCCGTGGTGTGGTGACATGACCACTCGAGCTCGCCCCTTTTCTACGTCGTGCTACCATTGCCTGGTTGGAGATGACCTGCGGTGTGGCGGTAATGGCCTAGCAAACTATTATCGATCAAACCGTGCTACCATGGGGGCCGCTAGGCCACCCCGCGATAGGGCGGTAGCTGCCAGATGGACCATAGGCGGTCTCACCGCGGTCACCGTGGCGAGTGGACCCACCACCCGCGGTAAGGCAGTAACTGCCAGGGCGACCGCAAGCGGTCTCACCGCAACCACCATAGTGAGTCAATTCACCGCGCGTGGTAAGGCGTTAACTGCCAAGACTATCACTACGGTCCTGCCAAGGGATGAAGGCACAACCACGGTAAAGCAATAAGGATAGAAAGAAGCCAGGTGCAGTAAGGCGGTAAAGGTTGAAACATCAATTTTTTTCCAAGTCCAAAAGTAGAGGTACAAACTGGAAGTTGAGACACAAATTCTCAACAGTGAAGAACTTCATTTAATTGGGTACAATGATTGCAAGATAAATATTGCACACACATAATTGGTACCAACTTGGAACATTACAAATTTCAATCCAAATACTTTTATGATCAGCTAGGCTGTAGGCACCCACAAAGAACAAATATAGTGGTTTGATACAATAAAAAACAAATGTTAAATAACAAGGTTCACAATTATATAGTGTTTTAGTGGTAGATGATATGGTTTTTATAGAGGGATTTGTTTAAGGAAAATTTGTGATATCTCCATGAGAAGATATGCCAATCTTTAAGGGCACTAAGAGATAGTATTTTGTGACAGTCACAACTTTTAGAGATGGATATTGCCTATTTGGCTGAGATTAATGTATTGTGACTTGTGAATGAGCCTAAATGTTGTAGCCATAGCTTATGGATTGGTACTCTTCAATCATAGGTAAAATAATATTTGTTTCTATACAAAAGCATACCAAATTTAAAGGAGGAAAAAGTTGCAGGGCCATGGAAATATTGCAGCTTGGATGACCTTTGGACTTACAAGTTAGTAGGAAGGGTAGTGTTCATGAAGGAATGGAGAAAATGTATAGTCTTTGAATTATACCTGTACTGTGTAATGGTATTGAATCATTTTGTAAACCATTTTTCCTTCGTGGGGCAACATTTTCTTGTGAACAATTGATTGAGATAATTCTTGTTTCAACTGCACGCCTTCTCATTAAGTCTCATTAATATTGCGGGTTTGCACAATCTTATCATAATAAGGGTGATTATGACACTGCTGGTTGCTATTACTTGGCATCACAAGGAAGAAAATACATTAACAGTAAAAATGAGGAGGTTGAGCCATGACCTGTGTGCCTTTCTCAAAACCCTCAAGTCATATGCAACAAAAATAAAAGCATAGTATAAGTGAAGAGCAAGGGTTCTATACCTACAAATATTATGAGGCCGTGACCATGGGAGAAATGCAAATGAGAATGCATAGAAAGACACAAGGATATCCATCTTTTATTTTGCATATGAGCTCTAAATGAGAGAAGAACAAAGCAAGTAATATATGTAATACCCAGAAAGGTGTAGTCTACAGTGAGCTTCAAGAAATGGAAAGTGCTACAAAATAATAGATCTTCACCATTTCTCACAAGCAAAGGAGTTTTACAAATAAAAAGAGTAGATTCTTACTAGCATTTGAGCAAATGAAGCCTTTAGACACAGTTGTAGAGGTCCATTGAAACCCTTAGTTGGTGGTGCCAAAATTCCAGAGTGAAAAAATGCAAAAATGAAATGCATTTGCATAAGTTTGGCCATGTTTTGTTCCTAGGTTTTGGAAACCCTAAGATATGTAGACAAGTTTAAGGCTATTTTTTCTTTTGTTTTTAAAAAACTTTGTGATAAGTTAATACCTCAAATTTTTTTTGAATAGAAATAAATTGTATTCCCTAACATCTTACCTTAATTCATGCATTTTAGTTTATCTTCAGAACATAGGCCGAATCATGGCCTTTTACTTTGAAATGTAAAAGACATTATTAAGTGATGCAATTATAAATCACTTAACAAATGTTATTTAAATGCAATATGAAGTTATGTTTTCCTTCAAGATGTGGTCAAAGGGGGTTTATTGAGGATTAATGACTTGGTGCCAAGGATATAGGGGAGGTTGGATAAGTTTGCAAACATATGGAGGGAATATCTGTTTTGGCCATTTTGGAAGTCTTTTGGAGCAACTTGGATATTTTTTGGGGTGCCTTTATGATGGACTTGGTCAAACTTGACCTTTTCAACATTTTGGAGCCTTTTTGAAGGAGATATAGGAGCTATAATTTTGGATTTATTGTTGCAAACGACCAAGAAGGTTCTAGGTCCTTTTTTGGTGGATTTTGAGAGAGATAAGTGGATATAGTCACTTCACTATTCATTGTGAAGTTAGTTCTTACTATGCTCTTGTTTTATTTTGTGACTTTTTGGAGTCCTTGGCAGAAAATACTGCATTTTTTGTAACTCATTTTGACATGTATACCAGTTTATGCCTTGTTTATGCCTTGGAGATCAATGAAGATAAGTTGTTTTGCCTACTTAATTTTATGTTCCATTTTGTGCATTTTGATGATTTATGCAATTACTTGTGAAAATACTTCATTCCTTGTAGCTGAGTTTCATTAGTGGCACCTTTGTGCAAAAAGTGTATGCATTTTGCAAGTTATGAGTTGTGTTGAAGTGAAAATAGATCAAGTTGTGAAAATTTATTTCCTTCTAGGATTATGCATTATATCCTTCTCATGAAACATTGATGAAAAATTATATAGAATTGAGTTGTGGAAGTTAAGTTGTGTTATTGATCAAATTGTGTGTTTAAGCTGCTTTACAGGTCCATATAACATTTAGGTGCATCACCATAGGGTTTAGTTTTCTTTTCATGTTTATTTCTACCCTTTTCCCAACAAGAAGATATTTTAGGTGAGTACCTTAGGATCCAACCTTCTCTGGAGGTCCATTCCAAGTTTAGGAAACCCACAGGCCTAGGAATGTTCCCATGTTACTCCAAAATTCTAAGTTCTACAACTTAGCAAGGGTGTAATTTTGAGAGTTAAGAATCCCCTTGTCCAATATTGTGAGGATTTCCTTGCGCTAGGGATGTGGACAAAGTATTACCTGGGTTGATGGGATTCATAACCAAGGGATTGTTTTGATTTGGGTTGATGATGGATGGGATGGACGTGTTTTGTGAAATCAATGGTGCAGATGAACTAGTTGGGGGATTGGATAAAGATGTCCCTATTTGAGTCAAGGGTTGATTTTGCATTATGGTTTTGGAATTCCCTTGTGGGTTGATTTGAGACACTTGGTCCACACTTCCTTGCAAGATGTTGGGCACAATGATGGTACTTGTGGGGATGAAGAGTGGTACCCTCGATATGTTTATGTTGTCATCGATTCATGAAGTTTAAGTGGTTGATGTTGATGTTGGGGGTGTTTGGGAATGGTAGAAGTGCCAAATTTTGGTGTCCAAGTAGTGGATGGATTAGTGTTGAGAGTACCCAAAAGTGTGTTGCTTTCAAATGTAAGAGTTAGACCAAAGTCTTTGGCAAGACTAGTTGCTAGACTAGGAGTAGATGTTTGAGTTAGCCCTAGTGATGGAGTTGTTAAGTCTTGTGTCAAAGGTTGTGCAACAAACGGTGGGGAAACCATAGCAACTCTTTCTAAGGCTTGATGTTCTTGTTTGTACTCCATTATTTCTTCCTTAGTAAGTCCAAATGGGTTGTTTGTAATATCTTCAATCTCATATGGTCCTGATGGAGATGAGGGTTGTTGTTATGGGGTAACTTGACTTCTTGGATCAAATCCTAAAGGGTTGGGATCACTCGAGGTGAATGTGACTTTGGTTTTTTCCATGATTCTCTTGTGTTGTGATCTTTTCTTTACCATAAATTTTGGGTCACCTATGGGAGAGTTGTGTTGAGATTTATAATGTTTGAACTCTCTAGTTGACACAAATCTAGGTAAAAGGGATGCTCTAAGTCTTTTGGGTGAAATAATGATAGTGGGAGATGAAAATGTGAATGATGTGGGAAGTGGTGTTTGCAAACATTTTGGGAAAACACTATTTAACTTAAGTTTGATGTTTCGATGTTTGGATAAAGGATGCTTATGAACTTGGAAATATTTAGGGTAGACTTGTAACCTTCAAGATAAACCAGCTCAAAGATGATAACTAACTTAACCAAATGCATGGAAAAGGATACATTTCACATACAAAGTAGCTAAGTTAGGGGTTGGTTTGATAGATGTTTAAGTCAAAAAGTGTTGGTGTATTCAAAAAATTTACAAAGTTTGATGAAGTGAAGGATGAAATTTTTGGCCCAATTTTGACCTAGAGTGAACCTTTGTTTGATAAGACCAAGGTAATGAGAAACATGCTAGACCTCTAAAGTTTGCAAATCCTAAAGACCCAATGTTTTTAGATAGGTTCGTTATCGTGAAAAAGATCGAGGTTTGATTGAAAAAGAACATATACAAGTATGGATTGTTTCTTGAAACACGTTTGTAGAAGTTGTATACCAACCTAGTTCTATTTTAGTGGAGTGCTAAAAGGTGTTTTTTGAGAGCTTTTGGACTAAGATTCCTAAGTTTTAAATGACAAAGTGTAGACCTTCTCTTGGGGATTCTGATTTTGTGTGAGATCATTTAGAGAAGTCTAAGTTAAGATCATGAAAAAGAAGATATTTATTGCCACATGGGTGGTGGTAATATGGGCCTTCTAGCCTCAATATCATTTTGTTCCTCTTCTTCGTCTAAGATATTTGTTGTGTTTCTCCACTGAATGGATATTTCCTTTGTTTCAAAAGTGAAGATTCTCAAACTGCTAATTATATTAGATTATTCTCCTTCAATGAGTTCAAAGTTTAGTTGAATGATAGCAGGTGTAAGGTTGGGTTGTTCAATGGGAGCGATCGATCTCCAAATGGTCATGTGGGGTCCAATTTTTCAAGTTTATCTTGCTTAAATGAGTTTCTTTTACCATAAACACTTTGTTTTGATTAAGTTTAAGCTAAATGTCTATGTCAAAAACATCATAAATTTCACAAAGTCCATTTCATGAAAAGGATAAGCTTCAAGCCATAGTTGCCTATGTTAAACTTGGGAAGTATGGATTGAGCTATAAACCAAAATACTTATAAGCCTCTAAGAATAAATTCTTAGGACAAGCATTAATATCAAGGTTTTGTTAAGGGTATCCATACTTAGACCAAAGGGTTTGAAATTTTTAGGAATATTGTGAATGTTGTTTTGCAATGTTTTGGAACCAAGCAAAGTATTAAACTAACTCACAAGAATTTACCATCCTAGGTTTAGAAGATACTACTTACTGAATCCCCACTCCGATTTCTCCAAACACTAAGATAATGCGAATAGTTAGAGATTTGGTGACACTAGCTCCCCTCCACAACACACACTTCTTGAGACCACTAAATATCAAAATCCTAAAGATCTAAAGATCCTAAGGATTTTTCTGTTTCAACAATGAATAGTTCAAATGTGGGGTGACTCCGAAACGACCATTCCCACACCATCAAGCATGAAGGTTTTTGGTAACTAAAATAGATGGTTCTTAGTAATAAACCAAGAACACCTAGTTGTATGTACATCTGCTTTGCCACTTAAGGCTCTTACTATTGTTCCCATTCCACTTAAGGCATGGTACTAGGTGTAGTATGTTATACAATCTAAGATAAAAGGTACTTTCTTGCAATTTCCCAACCTTTAATTTAGCCTACCAATAAACGTGCTTACAAGATCTTGCCTATGAGTTTCCTGTTGCAGGGTGTGTCTCATAGTAAGTCCTCTCTTAAGGGTGACACAAATTATAAATATGTACTTAATTATTTCTCTTCACCCAAGATCGCACGAAGTGCAAGGGGAGCAAATACGTACTATAAGTGCACACAAACAACGAAGTACACTTGGAGTGTTTTTCTTCATCCAAGATCACACGAAGCACAAGGGGAGTGGATACACACTACAAGTGTGTCACAAAAAGGAAAGCACTCATTCATTTTAACCTTGTAAAGCAAGATGAGTTCATTTTATACACCAAATGAAGTGTTAAGTTGTATTGTTCAATTTTAAACCAAAAGTAAAATGATGAAGTGAGGATTCAATTTTAGTCTCGTTTGAGCATTCTTTTTAAAACCAAATGAAAACTAGTGTAATCCTAAAGAATAAAATGAAAATCATGATAAATGGGTTATAATTGCCCCAAAAGTGTCGAAACACTTGTTACAATTATAATATTTTAAGACAAGGATGCTTCTTCAATTCAAATTTTATTATCCAACCTGCAAAACCCAGTTAGCTTAAAAACCAGACCAAAGTCAGAGGCATGTTAGTGGTTCAATGAAGTAAAAAAATTAAAGCACATGCTAAAAATTTATCACCATTTTACTTACCAAAGAAGGGCATCGTTGTTCATGATAGCGTCGCTATAAATCATATGGGTGTCGCTATAAAACATATGGGTGTCGTTTTGGTGAATTTTGGCATCACTTTGTAGAAAACCGGTGAGGATGATAGCATTGCAATTTTGGAAGCATCATGATATGAAAATTTGATACCTCTAAAAATTATCATTACTGCTTAGTTTAATCAGCGCCAGGATATTAAATAAGCGCCATTTCTGATGATGATAGTATCACTATATCACAATGGCTAGCAAAGGCATTGCTAAAATTCATTTGGGAATTGCTATATCTTGCAAGAATAAAACAAAATGGACTTTGAGATAGAAATTGATTAAATTTGATCGATTTTTCCCTCCTAGTGCCAAAATATGACCGATGGATTAGCGCAGGTTGATTATGCATGATCCATGGAGAATCAAAGCATAACTATGTTGAATAGGACAACTAAGAGGGGGCTGAATCATTTTTCACATAATTAAACCTTTAACTAAATCACCAAAACCAATTATGAATATTTCTTAAATGATTAATCATCAAATGTCAATGCAAAAACTTAAATACAACACATAAACACAATAACACCAGATTTATGTGGAAAACACAATAAGGGAAAAACCATGGTGAGGATTAAATCACACTATAGAGAATATCAAAATCGATTACAAAAGGCTCATTGCCTGAAACAAGGCTCACTGCTTGAAATAAGGACTCACTCTACGAAACAAGGACTCACTGTCCAATAGGGCTACAACTCATAGGGCTCATTGCCATAGAGATACAAAGAATACAAAAAAGATTTGTTACAAAGAGACTAAAATCACAATGCAACAAAGGATTCCACCATAATTATTCACATACATACATGAATGATAGAGTTTTCCTTCTGCTCACTGCATTCAAAAACTCAACATTTAGCTTCACATCGATTTTCCACACTCTCAACACACATACTCACTGAATATAATCGATGTCACATAAAACTACACTTCCTCTTTTCTATTATCACTCTTCTTTGCTCTTGCATCATGTTTCACTATTAACTCATCTTGCATTTATACAATCTTTGACTTCGAAACATATCCAAAGTCGACCATCCAAATTAAAATTAAAATTAGGTCGATGCTAAAACATCCTAGGGTGGAATTAGAATGAGGGTGACCCAAATACATGCTTCAAGGGACCCAAAAAGATCCAACACACTTCATCATCCTCGAAAGTAGTATTTCATACAAGGTCGACCAAACCAATGCAAAAAACATAGAACCATTAAGCACAAATCTCCCAAATGTCGAAACTATCTTCAATAGAACTAGGGAAACACAACTCTAGAACAACAAGTCATGAGATTTCATCAAAGAGAAATTTGGACCAACAATATTTCTCCCATACCTCAACTAGAACACAAAAAACCATAGTTCACAACTGGTGAACATAACTTGCACTGTACAATGAATCAACAAACAAAATAATGGATATGAAATCTACTAACAACCATGAACAACATATCTGAACTGCACAGCCACAAGAGAAAATTCATCATATAGCACTATGATATCTTTCAATGTCTGTTTCATCCATATAACTTGTGTACAACAAGATGCAACAACAAGTGCCAAGAACATCCTTATAGCTTCTATTCTTTCTATCAAGGAAAAAGTTTCCTAAAAATCTATGCCTTCTACTTGTGAGAAACCTTTACACACAAGCCTTGCTTTGTTTCTAACAACTTCTCCATTCCCATTTAACTTATTTCTGAATACCCATTTAGATCCAATGATATTTTTATCTTTTGGTCTTGGGACCAATTCCCAAGTTTGATTCTTCTCAATTTGTAAAATTCATTCTTTCATTGCTTCCTTCCAATGTTCATCTTTACAAGCTTCACTTACTGTCTTCAGTTCTATCTCAAAAAGTAAACACAAATTCACTTCAACAACTTTGCTTCTAGTTAACACACCTTTTGTCTTATCTCCAATATTATGACTTTCTGAATGATTATTTTGTACATATCTAGGTGTCCTAGGGGACATCACTGGAAAATATTCTTCTCTTTCATTTTGTTCATCCTACTTCTCTTGCTCATATTTTTTTTGTTCTTCCACAAATTCTTCTATTCTTGCACAATCATGTTCATCAGATACATATCCATCAATGTCAATATAATTCTTCATTGTCTCATCAACCTTCACATTCAAGATTTCTACATTCTTTCTTAGTCTTTTATTGAAACATCTACATGCCTTGCTTTTAGTAGAATATCCAATAAAAATGCCTTCATCACTTCTTGCATCAAACTTTCCCAAAGTTTCTTCATCTCTTCTGATATAGCATTTGCATCTGAATACCTTGAAATATTTAATAATAGGAATTACTCCATGCCATAGCTCATAGGTAGTCTTTGTATTGTTTTCTCTTGCTTGAACTCGATTGAACACATAAACAAAAGTATGAATAGCTTCTTTCTAGTAAACTTTCGGTAAACTAGCCTCAGTAATCATTGACCTAGCAACTTCTTGAACTATTCTATTTTTCCTTTCAACAACTCCATTCTGTTGAGGAGTTCTCGGAGCAGATAACTGTCTCTTTATCCCATGCACTTCATAAAACATATTGAAATCATGGGAGGTGAATTCTCCACCTCTGTCAGATCTTAAGAATTTTATCTTCAAATTCACTTCATTTTCAACCATTGCTTTGAATGTCTTGAATATATCTAATGCATCTGATTTCTCTCTAAGAAATGTAACCCATGTATATCTAGAATAATCATCAATTAAAAGAATAAAGTTCCTTTCACCAAGTAGACTTCTCACTCTTGTAGGACCACACAGATTTTTATGAACTAAATCCAGTAGTCTAGTAGTAGACTGTTCCTTTGATCTATAATGATTTCTTGCTTGCTTTCCAAACTGACAATTCCTACAAATAACATTAACAAGATTTACAATTCTTGGTAAATCTCTCACGGCCTGAACAACAATAATCCTTGCCAAGCTACCAAAATTCATGTGACACGTTCTCCTATGCCATAACCAACTATCATTTATCCAATTCATAAAGCATCGTCCATCAACACCCTTAATTTGATAGATGTTCCCTTTAGATTTATTTCCTATAGCAATCAATATTTTGGATCCTTTCTGGATCTCATATTTCTCATCCTTAAACACAATATCATATCCTTTTCTGCACATTTCATCAACACTCAACAAATTATGCCTCAAACCCTTAACATAGTAAACATCATTAGTATGATGCTTTCCATCAAAAATTATTGAACCTATCCCATAGATTTTAGCACCAGTATCATCTCCAAACATAATCAAGCCTCCATCATATTTCTCAAGCTTAACAAACTTACTTTTATCACTAGTCATGTGATGTGAACAACCACTATCAAATACCCAATAATTTTTCCCTTGTTTAGCATGTAGGGCAAAGATAACCATACCTTCCTTTTTCTCCTTCTCTGGAGGGATTTCATTTACCTGATTTTTAGAATTAGCAGAAGTAGGTTCATCCTTAATCACCAAGAATAAGCATTCATTGTCATCTGGATCTTCATTTTTGAATCCTCATTAGATATACTAGCATTCTCATTCACATAGTAAGCTCTATTAATATTCTTTCCTTTTGTTTCCTTATCATATATTTGTTTATTCCTTTTATCTCTTTCTAGACATTTTGCAGCATAATGACCTATTTCTCCACAAATAAAGAATTTAAAGGGAAACTTACCTTCATACTTACTAGATCCTTTCCTCATTCTTCTTACAAAGTTAGCTTCTATTTCATCAAAGTTCTCTTCATTCGTATCTTTGGATTTTGTAGCTTTAAAATCAGTCTTTGATTTGCTTCCATTCCTTAGACTTGGCTTCCTCATCTCATAAGATGTCAAAAATCCTAACAACATATCCTTAGTACAAGTCTTATAATCTATCGACTTCTCAATAGCACTCACCTTCTCACTGTAAGCATCAAGAAGAGTTCTGAGAATCTTCTTTATAATCCTTGTTTCATCAATAGTAGCACCAAGTCCTTGCATACCGACTACTATCTCATCCAATCTCTGTACATGAGCTTTGACATTTTTATCTTCGGACATATGTAGAAGATCAAATTGTGTCTCCAAATTATGTAGTTTTTCCACTTTAACTCTTTCATCACCATCATGCGCTCTTTCTAAAGCATCCTAGACTTCCTTAGCTATTTTCAAATTTTGAACCTTGATCAACTCTCAATGTACTAGACTATTCTTCAAAATGTATTTCGCCTTATTGTTCGCTTCATGCCCTTTAATTTCTTTAGGTGTACTTGGACCATTAGTAGGAGTGTAAGGATTTTCGTAAGATTTCTCCACATCATATCCACAATACTCCAGATGTTCTTCCTTTAATACTTTCCAGATACCATAATTAGTTCCATCGAACCTTGAATAATCATAAACCATTTTTCCAGCCATCCCAAACCTTCCTCGAGCAGTTAAGCTCTTCACCAAGGAACCAAGCTCTGATACCAATTGTTGAATAGGACAACTAAGAGGGGGGTGAATCACTTGTCACAAAATTAAACCTTTAACTTAATCATCAAAACCAATTCTGAATATTGCTTAAATGATTAATCATCAAATGTCAATGCAAAACTTAAATCCAACACATAAACACCACAACACCATATTTACGTGGAAAACCCAATAAGAGAAAAACCATGGTGAGGATTAAATAAAACTATAGAGAATATAAAAATCGATTAAAAAAGGTTCACTGCCTGAAACAAGGCTCACTACCTCAAATAAGGACTCATTGTCGAATAGGGCTACAACCCGAAGGGCTCACTGCCACAAAGATACAAACAAGACAAATAAGATTTGTTACAGAGAGACTACAATCCCAATGCAAAAAATGATTCCACCACAATTATTCACACATATGCATGAATGATAGAGTTCACCTTCTACTCACTGCATTCAGAAACTCGGCATTAAGCTTCGCATTGATCTGCCACACTCTCAACACACACACTCACTAGGGTAAACCCACAAAAGTGGTTTACAATTCGAGCGAGAAAGGAAAAGTTGTTAAAAATGACCCCATACAAAAAAAAAATGTTTTTGGGGTTCAAATGAACTTATTGGTTCAAGCAAACCAAAAGAGGGTTCGTTAGAACCTTGGTTCGAGTGAACCCATTTAATGATGGGGCCCACCATTCTCGACAAAAATCCAAAAGAAAACGCTTATGGAAAGGGGGTTCACTCGAACCTTGGTTGGAGCGAACCCTGGTTTAAGTGAACCCTAGTTCAAGCGAACCCTAGTTCAAGCGAACCCCCTTTGCCCCCTTCTCCCCCTTAGGCACCAAAAAAGTCCATAATTTTGCACTTTGAAGCTCAGGTTGAGGATGAAAATGGAGGAAACTTCACAGACCCAACTGGATGATGGTAGTCCTCAGAATGAGTTATCCAATGAATATAATTTTGATATGTTTTGGTTTTATTATTTATTTATTTTTAAAGTTTTATTAAACATAGGTTTTTCACCAAAAATAAATCTCTTTGTTCTACACATGTGGAAAAATAGCAAATTATCAATTTGTTTTTGAAAAATATGAGTGCACCAGATATTGAAGTCCTTCATCCAATAAAAAAAAAAGAATTTTGATACATACAAAAAGAGTTACGTTGTATACGGTCTTCCTATTATGAATTATAATTGGTTTGACTTTGAAACTTGATTAAGGAAAAAATATTCAATAAAACACTATGAGACCAATTGGAAGCACTAGATATCGTAGTTACAAATTTAAATTCAAAAAAATTAGAATTTTATCCTTCATGAAAAAAAGGTTGTGTTGTATACAGTGAGTGTCACTCCTTAAAAATGTTGTTTACTGAAAAAAACTAGTTTTCAAAGGAGATGGAAAAAGAAGTGTAATATGATTCCAAAAAATTTGAAAAAAATATATTTAGAATCTACAGACAGAATGTCACAAATCACTAGTTTGCATCATCTCCAAATTCCTCACAGTTTAGCCGCTATAGGTGCCCAAAAGTGAAGATTTAGTTAGAAAAAATTATTTCAGTGTCCAGTTTGGCCAAAAATTGTAAACTAGTATTGTGGGATCACCTCAATGTCGCATAAAACTGAACTTCCTCTTTCCTCTTATCACTCTTCTTCTTCACTCTTGCATCATGTTTCACCATTAACTCATCTTCAATTTATGTCATCTTTAAATTCAAAACATATCCAAAGTTGGCCATCCAAATTCAAATTCAAATTAGGTCAGCGCCAAAACATCCTAGGGTGGAATTAGAATGAGGGCGACCCAAACACATACTTCAAGGGACTCAAAAAGATCCAACACACTTCATCATCCCCGAAAGTAGTATTTCACACAAGGTTGGCCAAACCAGTGCAAAACACATAGAACCATTAAGCATGAATCTCCCAAATGCCAAAACCATCTTCAATAGAACCAGGACAACACAACTCTAGAATCACAAGTCATAAGACTTCATCAAAGAGAAATTTGGACCAACAACATTTCTCCCGAACCTCAATCAGAACACAAAAAACCATAGTTCACAACTAGTGAACACAATTTGCACTGTACAATGAATCAACAACCAAAAATCTAGATATAATATCTACTAACAACCATGAACAATATATCTGAACCGCACAACCACAAGAGAAAATTCAGACAAAAAATTGGAGGAAATGCTAAACATATGCAACATATATTTATTACAATTTTCTCAATATCCTCGACATATACAACCAACAACAACTAGTAGATAACCAGTTGATTGGTTAACATCAATGATAACACCTGCAAACTTTCCTCGACACCTTTAGTCTTTTTGTTCTTGCAACAAACTAAGCCACTAACGTCAATCTCAATAGGATCAATCAAGTGTAAATTAAACCAAGCATTCATTAAAACCAAGCATACTAAACTAAGAAAGATTTAAAAATTCCTACTCTAATCCATTGAAACCTATCCCATTGTGGGAGTGGTGTCGCGTTGATGTGGAATGGTGACCATTTTCCAATCTCGTGGATAAATGAGCTTGTTCTAGTTAGTTTTATTGAAGAAAATTGATGGATCGATTGTGAGATGTGTATAAAAACATGATTTTAATCTAAATGAGCATGATGCAAGATAATTTAACATGATTTCTATGCTAAAATGATGTAGATGTGCAAATGCTAAGCTAATTCTAAATGGATTATAAGCTAAAAGATTCAAACCCTAATTAATAAACAAGCTAAATGGATGCATTATGTGATCATGGAAGCCATTAATGGAAGCTAAGCTAATATGCAAATAATTAAACTGAAGAGATGCTAAGTATGTGCTAATTATGAGTGTGAGTATGAGTGATTTTAACAACATAACTATGATGTTAAAATATGGATCCATTTGTCTCCAAATAGTTACCTATTTATAGGAGAGCAAATGAGAAATGAAAGGTTGAGATCAACAAAAAAGCTAATCAATGGTCAAGGATGAAAGAAGATGGAGGCATGGATCATTGATTCTCATCAACGAATGAGTGGAAGATGAGATTTTAATCAAGGGTTAATATTCCTTCAAACAAACACACTTTTGACCTATACAAGAGGTCACAGGAAGTTTTGAGCTAACTTGCATATGAAGCTAAGTAAGAATATTCCTTTTTTCAAAGGAGGAGAGAGAATATTCTTTGAAATATTCTCATCGGTGAGGGAAAAGGATAATTTATCAAATTAAAACAAAGTTTAATTGTGCAAAAGGGGGAAGGAATATTCCATGAGAATATTTTTTTGGAGGAATGTGCAAAGGAGGAATATTCCCTTGCAAGTGGAGGGAATTAGATTAATTAGTAATTGATAATTAAACAAAGGTTTAATTATACAATTAGGGGAAATTAGAAGAATTAGATGGTATTCATTAAATAAAATAATTTAATAAATGGGGGAAAGGTGGAATGATATTTAATTAAATAAATTAGGGTTATTTAATTAAATAAGGAGACTTAGGGATTTAAATTAAATAATTTGATTTATTCAATTTAATAGGACAAAATGTTAGTATGAAAAAGGATGAATTAACTCAATTAGATTAATTAGATTAATAGATGAAAATGATACAATTAATTAAATATCTAGGCTAATTTAATCAATTAAGTGAAAAGAGGATGGGTTTCAAGATGAAATGATGTTATTATACCTGATTCGAGTACATGATATCATTCATGACATTTTTAAGTGTCTACAATACCAATAATAGTATTAACTCTTGTATGCATGTTAACATTTGTATTAATATAATCCTAATATAAATAGTAGTTATATTTACATTTATATCATCATAGATATTAATTCGTATTATATTAATTAAATTAACACTATAATTACTCTAATAAAATCAATAATTATAATGTTTATATCTGATGAATATATATATATATATATTAACATCAACAAAATAATAATAAACCTTCCTTATATTTAAAATATCACGTTATTCTTTGTTGATCCATTTACACTAAAAATTAACACTATTATTCATTTTATCTAAAACTTGCAACCATTTTAATATTGACCGAGCTTTTATATATCCATTACCCCGCATCATGTTTTTGATAAAAATAAGCAACATTTACAGGGTGTTGTACCCTTTATACTAAAATCTCATAGGGCCAAAAAGAAGCTAGTTCAAACCAAAAATGAACTAGGAATAGAGGACAGGCCACAAATAGAAACAGTTGATTGACAGTTGTTGAACCACAGATGAGGACTAGACCACCCTAGAATTTGAGGGGTCTAATCTGACTCCCTTAACCCTAGGCCATAGAGTTGCAACGAATCAAGGGAGTCCCTTCTTCTTTCTCAGCACAACAAACCAAGAAGACTCAGAATCCAAGTCCACAGAGCGAGGTGAGAGAAGTGGATCCACATTAGCCACCAAGGGAAAAGAGCCACCATGCAGCGAGGGAGACAGTAGCACAAGAGAGGAGACATGGACGAACGAAGCACTAGTAGAGGCATTCAATGAGGTTCAAATAGGTCAGCAGATTGAGGCAATAGTGACTCCACCAAAGGGAGAGGACCCAAGCAAGACACAGGCTCCCGAGAAGACTCAATAGGGTCGTCGTCCTTAGATGGTCCTTCTAAAGGAGGAGAACCCACCGTGAGATGGTCTGAGAGAGAATCCTTCCACAAAGTAGCAACGCCCTTGCGACGAGAAAGAGGACAACCGGAGGCCAAATGACCAGTGGAGAAACACCTCCTACACTGAAAGGGGAGGCCCTCATAGTCCAACAGTTGTGTCCAAGGTATATCCTCTACCATTAAGACCACATCACCATGGGGAGGTTTGGAGATGTCCAAATCAACTAAAATACGAGCCACCATAGTATGCCCTAGATTTTGAGTCGTAGAGTCCACCTCTAGAAATTGACTAATGGAGTTGCCAATAGCTTCATAGCAAGAATCCTCCCAAAATTGGAGAGGGAGATTCGACAGAAAAACTGAGACAGGTCTGGTATTCAGTGGCTCAATAAGAGGGTTGAAAGAGCGAGACCAAGGCCTGATGGATAGTGAATGAATACCCCACATCCACCCCTTGTCTAGCACATAGTCTTGCTCTACAGAGGAGGAAAAAGTAGCTAAGAAGAAACCCCCCGCTAGGGTAGAGATCTATCTACCCAGAAACAATAGGCTTCCAAGAGACAAAAACCCATTCATGGAGATTGGGAAGGGAGGGCCACAAGCCATTAAACCTGCAGACAACCCCCTGCATCAAATAGTAATCCATACTTTCAACAACTTGAGGTCCACAAATCACAATAGGAGACGCATGGGCACATGGAAAAGGTCTAACCCTAGCTGAAGCAGGCACAAAACAAGCACACTCCTTAGAAAAAGCCACTGAAAAGGACTTCCAGTGGTACCCCGAAGTAGGGAGACCACTAGAAGCAGGAGCAAAAGGCGGCTCCATAGAGAGAATAGTAGCAAAGGGAACGACTATATCAAACCTAGGCTGCGCAGCGCCAACATCAAGCACCTACAAATTTTCGTGAGTAGGAGGCACCCCAACCCCCAAAGGAGAGAGCTTGCAGGCCCCCCAACCACCTAGAGACGCTGCGCTCAAAGCCTGGTCCTCCTTTCCGATTTAAATCACTGCATTCAGCTTCCCACCCAACGTTGCAACGGTCTGCTTCATTGCAAAGATTTTGTATAAGGTTTATTATTATATATTTTTTTTCTAAAAGGTTTAATATTTTACTAATATCCTTTCCATTGTAAGTAAGAATATGAACTCCACTACACTCATTGATGTTAACTTTTTTTTACCATAGTTTATTACATTATCTTGATTTTTATTACCAACAATATAAGTTTTTCTTTCAAAACTAAATATCATTATCCATATTAAAAATATGCAACTAAATTTTCTCTCTATGAAAATATGAGCACTCAAGTCCAAGATTTATAATAACATTAATCATCAATTTTACTATAATAATAATATGGGTATTATTTCTAACTAAGCATGGTCACGTTATGCATATTAATATTAACATCCAATATTTAGATTTATTTTAGTTTTAAAATATTTTAACAATGATACTAATATTAAAGTCATTATTATTGCACATTCCACCCATTAATATCATCTATAATATACTAAATTTTTAAATAGATCCCAACAACTCTTAAACCAGAGGGGACTACCACTCACATTAGAGAATAATAATACCACAGAGATAAGAGTTTAATTACCCTCTAAGTCGTATTTGATAATTTATTGAAGTCCATCTTAAATGGGTAAATGAAAGGGCGATTTTTTACCTACCAGATAAATCTAAAATTAATAACGCCAACACAACTTTTCTTTAAGCATTCATTTAATTTAGTTTTTGCAATCCACCCACTCACTTTATTTTGTATTTACATCCATTGTTTTGTACGTGCTACTTCCTGTGTTGCTAGATTGTTCTGCAATCTATGCACAATTATCTATTTTGACAAACCCGGCCTGATAAGAGGTTGGCGCAGATGAAGTGATGTGCTCATAGCACGGACTGGGTTGTCATTGGCAGGAGTACAACAATATAGAGATAGACAGCTTAGATCATATTAGTATTGTTGACTTGTGACCTTCATGTCCATCCAATAAAAAGGAAAGCCAAATGTCAATATATAATAGAAGCCAAGGATTTTATCCATCATTCATTTCAGAAGGAGATAGGTGTGCATTGATCTAAAGAAGTATGATTTTTATTTTTTATTTATTTTTGTGTTTGATAGAGATGCTGTTAACATTTAGTTGCAGGTATAAGGGTGTCTATGCTACCTTCAAACTTGAAAACTCACTTTGAATAACTGTACATTTAATCTTATTATATGTATAAATTTACACAAACTGTTGTATGTTCACATGCAACTTCTTATATTTTCATGTATAAATTTTTCTCAAGCAAGTTTTAAGTTTGTAAAATAAAAGAAATAGGATACAACGGATCACAGGCTACACCCCATGTTGTTTTGTATTATTTTATTATTATTTTTATTTGTATTTCACTTAGCTTAAATTTAAGCTTTATCTTCAAATGTAAATTATCTAGAATATATATATTACATTCACCTTTCTTTACATAAATTAAAATAAACGGTTATACTTTTAGCAGATTGCATATATTACGTTGTTGATAACATAATGATCTATTTCCACTTTCTTCTATGTAATTTATTATTTTCATTGTTTCAAAATGGTTAACTTTTTTACTCCGTTTCAGTTTATAAATAATGGTCTAAAAATTTTACTCTTGAAAACTTATGGCATTATCAGTTATATTATTAAAGTTGTTGCATTAAATTTATGCGAGGGTTCATTTTCCTTTTCATAATCGAATGTGAGATGTATCAAAGCTCTGAAATTTTATTTTTAGTAAATAAGTATTTTCATGTCTGTGTAACTATTTCCACGACATACCTCATTCAAATTTTATTTTGAAGGAAAGGGTCACCCTTTTTGAATTGCAAATTTTAGTTTTGGTTTATTCCTTTGTGTGGGGGCTCGACCTTGCACACAACCGACCTCATTTTATTTTATTTTTTAAAATGTTTTTCAATATAAATTTAATTTAAAACATATATATTATATTCGTTTATATATAATATAAAACCTATGTAAGTTATATTTTATATTTAAAACTACCAAAATACTATGTATATGAAATATATTTTATTGATTTATTTATTTAAAATTACAAAATTCAATGTATATGAAATAATTCATATTTAAAACTACAAAATACTATGTATATAAAATATATCAAATATAACTTGTAAAAATACCCAAATGAGCAATATTGGTTTTTATATAAAACATATCCACTTTATAAAATTTGTCAAGTGATATATATGGAGCATATGGAAAATTTATAAGTATTAACAAAAAATAAATTTACTTTATCTTTTCAAATGAATACACCATACATTTTCCTTCCAACTTAGAATACAAGAAAAATTATCAATTTCTTTAAGGTCAAATATCATATATTTCTTTAAATATCAAAGATAAACATCTCTTTACCCCAAACTCCTTTCTTATCACTACATCATAGATTATTTCCTTCTCCCTCTTTTCTATAATAAAATGCAAACCCTTTCACATAAACCTTTCATATTGCCTTTTTCCTCATTTCAACCTAATACTTTCAATACTAACATAAAAATGAGAAAATAGCTAATTTACATGCCAAGGAATGTAGGCTTGCTTTTTTCTCCATTTTCTTTCATGTTACTACAAAACAAAACAACTTTCTATATTACAAACCAATTTTAAGAAACATAATTTAATGACAAACAACTGAATAAGGCTTGCTCTCCACCCTACCATAATGGCGTCATGGAGCCTTGTGGGCTCTAGCCATACCCCTGAGCAAGGAATTCTTTTAGCTCCACGATGATAAATGGAGTCTTTTCTCATTTTTACAAGGGATAAACTAACATAGCACAAATTTCATGCATCTAGGTTCTCTACTTTCTATTTTCAACTATGATCCATACACTATGTCACCTTCTTTCAACCAATAAACAAGGGCAAATGAAAATAGGAAGAACTTATCTATTTTATTTTAGGTGAAGGGATTTAACTCCTTTATCCATCTTTCCTCTCCAAGCCAAGCCATCTTGATCACTATCTTCCAAAGAGGTGGACTCCTCTCCTCTTCTCATTCTTTCTACCATCTACACTAAAGTTCTCCAAGAGGAGAAGTGGGTAAAACCCCACTCTTCCTTCCTCTCCAAGATATATAGGAATTTCAACTTGCAACTCTTGAATGGGGAGGTCTGAAGTGCACCTCTCTCCACTAATAAGGGTCTTTCCTCATTAAAGAGGGGAACATGTACTTGGACAACCCTTCCATCTTTTCACCTCCATCCTTTCCTCAAAATTCGTCACTTCCTGTTATGAAGACTTTTTAAGAGTCAAATCATGTCCTTGGGGCCCTATTGCATGCTCACTTGAACCCTACCACTATGGTATAGACCCTAGGGGGTTCATTTTTGCATCCCAACCAAAGAAATTGACCAACAACCCTCTTTAAAGACCCACTTAAAGATCCATCCGAATTTGACACTTGGATAAGGGTTCGTAACCCCTAGCTCCACTTACACCCATATAATCAATTATCCCTTTAATAAAAACCCTCACTAGACTTAATTTAACAACATATCAACTTTATTTATTTCTAAACCCCAAAAGGGAGGTCAAATTCATGATCACAAGGGGATGTCTTCTCAATGTGTTCTCAATGGTCTTCCCTTCTCGTATCGACACTCTTCCTTTCCTACACATTATCATGAAACCATAAGTAACAATCATACTTCACATTAATCTAATAGTTGAAATAAAACTTAATTGTACAACAATTTCATTTACAATTTCAACTCATATTCATAATTTATGAGTCCTAATTCCTTCATGGTAGAGTCAATAAAAATGTTAGAATGAAATGAAAAAGTATTGTCACATAATCACACTATTTATCACACAATACATCTTACCATTTACTTAGGAAAACATAGAACAAAATAGAGTTTTACTAATCACATGCCAAGTGGGGTCTTACAAATCAATTCATTGAGATGAGTGATGATGGATATAAGTTGGGATAAGCTCATGAGCCAAATTTAAAGCAAGAATGTGCCATTTGTAGACTTATTGCATAAAGAACAATCTAGTTGAAATAGGCCCAAAACATATGGGAAAAAATAATATGTATACAATTTTCACCACTATATGTTTCCCTCACTTTGATGTGCATGTGAACTAATATGAGAATGCATGTCAAAATAGAAAAAGAATCCAACATGGACAATAAATATTTTAAACATTCATAAAGGATACAAATACAAATGTTCATCATGCATAATCTCATCATAATGAGTACTCTATCAAAACCTATAAAATAAAAAATGCAATGAGTAGCATTTCCCACACATTTAAGATAGGCATTAACTACAATTTTCTTGAAAACTCTCCAAAAATAATAAAATTAGAAATGAAGGGTAAGATATTTCGTCCGAGCATAAAGTGTTACAAGTCTCACAAAGTAGAAAAAAATAACATTTTGTCTAAAAGGATGATTCTAACAAAACAAAAATATTGATAAAGGTCCCTTCAACGGGGGAATGATTAAGATCTTGTCATTGCAAAGTATAACTTGGAAGTGAATGTTAGTGACATATATGCCTCCCTTAAATTGGTTTCCTACAAAGGATGCAAGGAATTGGAGGTGAGGATAAAAGGATATGATCATGATAAAACATGTAAAAATGATCAAAGGTATCATCTTGCTATAAAAATGTAAGAAAATGGGTAAGATGTGATCATGAAAACACATGTAATAAGGTAGAACAATGTTTCCTCCAATTAAGGCAAATAAACAAGGTAATGATAGCCATGAATTCTAGATAAGAAACATTCAAGCACAAGTAGCATGCTAAAGATATGAGAATGACAAGAATTATAACATGGAATTATGTGAACATAAGATAAATATGTTAGCTGACCTGAAATCATAAGATATAAGCATGGTAATTACATGGAAGTATGCAAATATCATAAACATATACATACATGTACACAATATAAGATGTAAACATGAGAAGCATATGGTCATAGTAACATGATAAACATAGAGTGATATCATAAGTATATTGAACCATCAAGAGCATAATAAGCATGGCATGGAGATAACATAAGAATTAGAGATCATAATTATGAAACTTTGGAAGCACACAAGCTAACAAGGAACATGGGAAAATATTGGTGCTAATAATGGAACTTAGGAACTTATGGGAGTCAAACAAGGCATATACGAAAGAATGAGAGCTATTCATAGACAAAGTAAGAGAAAAGGTGGCCCCAAGCAAGGAAGAAAGCATAAAGCATGATATAAAAGGTGAAATAAGCATCTAGAAAATGCACAACATGACATAAACAAAAGATTAAGTGTAAAGACAAAGAAAACATAAAGAACAAATGTGAACTAAGAACATGAAAGGGGATTCATATAAGAAAAGGAAAGTTAAAAGCAACTAATAAATAAGTGAAGCATAATAATGCTCATGATCTCAACTAATAACATTAGAGAGATCATACCCATTCCAATAAGTAGCATCATGTTCTACATCCTTGAGGAAATGGTGTTCATCATGATAAGAAGTGATACTCTTAGCAAAAACACTAGCAATAGGTGTAATGCTTGATTTATCCTTATTTATCCATTACTCTTACTTCTTTGGAGGTGATTCCATAGATAAATTTCAAATTTGGATAATCATAAGATCTTTGTTAGGCACACATGAATAATCAATGCGCTTAGGATGATATGGGTTTATCATAGATAATTCCCTTATCTTTCTTTTTCTTTCTTGGTACATGAGTAATAGGTTCCTCAAAAGGATAATTTGAAGGCATACAAATATCAAGATTTGTATGCTGGAACATTGTAGGATGTGCAACTTGGTGTTCCTTAGGTATTTCAATTTCTTTAAGTGACTTACAATAAGAGGCTATATCAATTAACTCAGACAAGCGTATAGTAGGCTTTTTAGGTCCTATAAATTCTTGATTTTTTTCATATTGGTCCTCCATTATTCTTTGTGAAACTTTTGTAAATCAGTCATTTAATCCTTACATTTATATGGAGGATTATGAGGAGTTTCTCAAATGTAACCAAAGTAAAAAGACTCAAATTAGATAATGATTTATATTTGATTCTATTAACTTTAACCACTCTACCTTTATGGATGAAGTTAATTAACACACCAATATAAAATAGAAGGAATTACTTTGTAATGCTTTATCCACAGTCTATCAAGTCACATTCTAAATATATTCAATGATGGAATAACATGATATAGCACTAGAATTTCTTTAGGACCAACTTATAAATATAAAATATGTAACCCATTTCTAGTCAGTTTCAATTAAAAACTAGAATCCATATATGGTTAAACAAAAATGTTGAAGTGCATAGATTAAACTAATGCACAAGACCAATGAGAAAAAAACTACCTAAAGAAACATCATTTCTAGTCACATATAATGGTCCATAAGAATTATTTTGTAGGATCCCATCATTGAAAAATGTAATCATTGGAGAATCATGAGAAGAAGGTGTATATCTCTGGTGTACCATACCCATACAAGCATTGTATGTAATTGTTCACGAGAATCAATGTAATAGACATTCATAAAATATCTATCAATTAATATGCATGTGTCATAACAAAATGATCATGTTCATGATGTGTCTCAATATTGTCAACATGGATAGGAAATGGGTTAGTCTAGATTTTCAAATTTTGAATAGGGGATGCAACCCAAGGATTGTCCCAATCATTGATACCTTCTACATGAATCATGTTTTGCCTATCAAATATTGCATTTTATGTTTCAAAGCCATGCATCCTTGAGTGTGGTGACCATTAAATCTATGAAAGTTACATAATGTATTCTCATTATAATTCTTTGGTAACCCTTGTGTTGGATTTAATCAATTAATAAGTGGAAAAGTACATTATATTAGAGCTCAATAAACTTTAAAGCACAATTTTCATGGATTCATGTAACTTAGTAAACTTAAATATTATCAAAGAAGAAGATGTAGTAAATGACATAGATGAAGGCAATTGAATATTGTTCTTTTGAAGGTGTGTCAACTCATCAATCTATTTTTCATAATGCTTATGCTCATCATGTTCCTATTTTTTTTTCAGTATGCACATTTGAGTCTCTCCTTTTAGGTAATTTTCCCTTAGAAGAGGAAGATGACTTAGGGGTAGTCTATGATGATGCTTGCTTTGCTTGCTCATTGTTCTTGAAGTCCTCCTGTTTCTATTTCTTTCCTTTCTTGTTTGAAGAATTTTGATCCTTTGAGCTTTGATGAGCAATGAGCCTATGGTGTTGGAGACTACAAAGTACTCATTTGTACCAACTTCGCTTATACCTTGGTCATTGATCTAACAAATCAAGTGAAGGCATTTGAAATGTAGTACCAAGGGCATCTATAGTAGCATATCTAATGTAGAACCAAAAAAATCAAAACCAAGTTTGGCAAGCATGGAAAGAATCAATTAGTTTTCTTGTTTCTCAATGCCACATTGATTTAACTACAATATGAGTGATTTGAGTTTAGTGAAAAAACCCTACATATTGACAAAACCTATTGGATTCAAACCAATAAATTTATTCTCCAACTAAAAACCTCTCAAAGTATCTACTTCCCAAATAATTTCTCTTATTGGGTCCATATCTAATTTAGTGTAGTGTAAGAGGATGTGAAAAATGAGATTAGGAGAAATGGACATGCATAATGTTTCAAAGGCTTCATCACACCTATTATTCCATATTTTTTTAAAAGCTATTGTTGGTTTAAGTTTTGTACCCTTGATAACTCGATATAACCCCAAATTTTTCATATGTATCTCAATTTATTTTTTCCACTCATAATAATTGAATGAGGTGAGTGGAGCAATTTGGGTTTGATCCATGATGTATACTCAAAAATACAAAAAATAAAAGGAGAAACAATAATATACCCCTCACAAAGCAAATAAATAACCCCTTATTCCATTTTTTTTACATTTTTTTCAAAAACCAAACCAAAGTACAAAACCTAATTTCTGAGTTAAATAATAGATGCTTGATAAAAATAAAATAAAATAAAAGGAGTGGATAGCTATGTAGAGCTCAAAACCAAAATTTTGACATCTATTCGTTTTTTATTTTGTAAAAGTGCTCCTTTAGCATAAAAAACACAAGGGTGGGAGTTGAATGGACTAGGTGTTGGGGGCTAAGCTGGCCAATGATGTAGCAGTTGAGTTAGTGAGGGGCAGTGGTAAAAAAATGGCTATGTCGAATGATGGGAGTTAAGCCATTAGTTTGAGTGTGACCAAGGGCTAATCCCTAATATGACCTTGCCCCTTAAAAACCTAACACCTTTGTCAAATTATTTTATAGACCATTGAAATTTTTGAAAGAAAGTTGGAATTTTTTTCCCAACCACTTGTAAAACCTATATGTCATATTTGCAAATTCATATGCTGCTGACAAAATTCATACCCCCAAAAATTGCAACCCCTAAAAAATGAAATATATTGTCTAAAAATTAGGCAAGTGCTTGTGTAGTGTTAATGCAAGCTTTGTGACTAGAAATAATGGTGATTGGTACAATGATGCATAGAATTTTTAACTCAAATTTTAAGACACCCTGAATTTTTTGGACTCCAATTTTTCCATTTGAATAGGCGATCTTAAGGTTTTGATGCCTTATGAACACAACAATGACATTCATTTTGCACCAAGATGCATCGTTTGAAAGCTCAAAGTCAAATCTCTTAAAAAGAATGGACATTACAAATCTAGAGCTCCGATATTATGTTGGAGTAGATGATTGAACCCCCACAATTACCTAAGGATCGCCTGCAATTAGAACACCCTCACACATGAGAGAATCAACTGATTTTCTATGAAGCTTGAGATTTCATTAGATGCAAAATAAATAATGATTGATTATTACAATATACAATGAGAAATCCTTGTTTTTATTATATAGGTGAAACATGTTTTGATCAACCAACACAAATGCTAGACAACAACAAAAATGAAACCAAGTTGCCCCATTACAACACCCCACAAAAATAGCCAACTAGCTAAACAATACCTACCCCTCACCTGGTAACAAACACATCCAAAACATCTATATAAGAAATAGAACTATGTTTAAGAAAGCCTCTCTTCCTTCTTTGGACAATAGTCTCATACACCATTTTCCAAATCCTCTTATCAAAGGGAAAAGAGAGGAGAATCCTCTATCATCGCCTCAACCTACACTATTTTCCGAGAAGAAGGGTGTCTAAGTAAAGAGGACACAAGCTGCACAAAATTCAAAGGTATTGAAGAAACAACACCAACACAATCCCCAAATGAATCAAGTTTAGCAAAAAGATCAACTCAATCGAAGAAGAAAGTGTTGACTCAACATCGACTAAATAGGAAACCTCCCTCATAGCAATCCCATCATGAATCGAAGGGGCCTCAGGAGCCCCGCAATCCTCAGAGTTAGAAAAATTGTAGGAATTTAAGTGTTCAGGATGGGCATTATGTCGAAAAAATCACCAATATTTAAGTGTTTAGGATGGGCATTCCATCTCCAAGTAGTTGCACCTACCAACTTATGACGAGACTGGGAGCATTCAAAAGCAAGCTGTCCATTAGAAAAGCATCTTCTGCAACGAAAGGGAAAACCCTTTGTTATGCCCCTAACCCCATAGTGTGTATTGTGTTATGAGTAGTCGACTTGTGGCTACTTTAACTCTTAAATAAGTTACATAATCATTATTATACCATATATATGAATTTAGGTCATCTTAGAAGTTATACTTAAGTATCTAAGTCGGCCTAGGTATTATCCAACGCATAAGTATGATAAATATGGGAGCTATAGGTTAGTTATTATCATCATGTGGAGTATTGTGTTTTTATTGAAGAATATTGGAGGTATCCCCCTCAAAGTGGATTAGGAGGTTGCCCCCTCGAAGTAGCATTTTATTATCAAGTATTTGCAACATATTTACGATTATATATTTTATTGTGCAAGTAGTTTTATAGTAAGTGGTATTAGAGCATGATCTTGGCATCTTGAAGGCAAATATATTTTCTCAATTTTGGAAGTCATTTTGGGAAGCACATATCTCTCAAATTTTGGTGAATTTTTATTTTTTTATTTTTAAGAGTTGTTGAAGAACATATTGAAGCAGTGACAACCCGAATTTCAGAGGAATTGAAGTAGAATTGAGTGATTTATTGTAGAATTAGGGTTTCTACAAATTTTATTTGGGAAGCACATATCTCCCACATCTTGGTGGATTGTATCCTAATTTTTAGTAGGTTTTTCATAAATTCATTGAACAACCTAGTTCAAATTGTAGAGTAATTGGAGAAAAATTAAGTGATCTATTGAAAAATTAGGGTTTCCATTAAATTTTTTGTCAAGACCACAAATCAACTAATTTCTTGGAGAGTTTTTTGGGAAAGTGAGATATCAAACTTGGTAAGTTACAATAAAAATTTCAAATCATTTAGATTTCATTTGTGTGATTCATTGCAAATTTATTTTTATGGAACTTCAACAACAAGAAGTAACAAAAGAAGAAGAATAAGAAATAGAAAAACAAGAACAAAAGAAAGAGAAAAAGAATAACAAGAACAAAAACAAGAGTAAGAGCAAAAAAAAGAACAAGAGCAATAATAAGAGAGAGAGAGAGAGAGAATAGAACAAGAACAAAAACAAGAGTAAGAGCAAGAATGCGTGCGTGCGTGCGTGTGTGTGTGTGTGTGTGAGAGAGAGAGAGAGAGAGAGAGGTACATGCACTTTAGCTCCAAGGAATGAAGATTCAATCCTTCAACTTCATGAATGAATTCAAAAGGAAAAGGCTATTGTCTTTATGAACCCTAGCAGCAAGTATAACTTCATCAACATGGAATTAGCCAATAAGCTACATGTACAAGCAAAGAACATCAAGGACAACCAAATATTAGGTATGGATATTCAATTTTTTGAAGATTTAAAGCTCTCTATGGATAAGTATGTTTTTCATTCAAGCTTCCATACTTGAATATGGATGGGTTGGACATTTTTCTTGGTTATCTTGGTTAGAATCTTTGCGAACAATAAATATCAATGTGCAAAAGAAGTTTATGAAGCATTGGTATATGAGGAAAAAAAATAAAATTACAAGATATTATATATAATAAAGTCCAATGGAAAGTCAAGGAAGAGCAAGTTCAAGAATCTCATGAGGATTGCAATAGTGAATTAGAGGAAGAAAAAGATTTGAAAGACATTGAAAAAAAAAGGGAGAAGTAATTCTATTCAAGAGTCAATAAAACAAGTGACAAAAAATTGTGAAGAATTAGACAATGATCTTGTGATATCAAAGGGTGCATTATATATGCATCCACATTATTGTGAGAGCCAAGAATTGTGGAGAGATGATAGTACATGCAATCAACAAGGTAATAACTATAGATGTAGATGGAATCAAAGGAACAATTACAACAACCAGTGGTATCAAAAAAGTAATGGCTACTTAGAGAAGCAAATGAGGGCTTACTATGATAAGGAATGGAATTGAATGTGTGCAATAAGATATGGCTCAAGGATGGGATCTAGGAACTATCAAGAAAAATCAATGGTGAGGATTAACTACGAATGGTTAGATGATTGGTCATGGCATTATATTTGTAATAACTTGCAATAGTCATATTATTTGGCTTCTTCTCAAGTTTCAAAGACGAAACATATCAAGGAGGGATGGCATGTTCTGGACCTAGGGATATGATAATATAAGGCATATAGGTGGATGGAGATGTTAACATGTGGCACACATCCCTTATGTTAGTTATATTATGTCATATGGACAACTTATGTAATTAGATATATTTGGTGATGAGTATGCCTTCATTAGGTTTACCCTTCCATTGTATTATTGGTAGGAGGTCTATATAAAAGCAGGTGATGATCATTGTAAAATGTGTGAAGTATGATATTGCATTTGGGATCTCTTGGAGATATAGTGTGGAGTGGCTTCTTACATAAGTAGTATTGTATGGTGTTACCCTACCTCAAGGGTTTATTCTATTTATGCATATATTGGATATTAGGACATATTGGCACACAAACATCTCATGTTGTGTGAGATTTATATTATGAATTATATTATTCCATCATTATATGTGTGGATCATATCACCCTCACAATCCAACATCTGAGTCCAAGGCCTAGCCTCCACCATAATCACAATTTCCTCGAGAAGAGCTTTGGAAATGTCAATGTCGATCAAAATACAAGCATAAGAGGTGTGGCCAAAATTTGAGGCAACAACATCAACCTTGAGAAAATAGCAAATCACATTCCTCATATCTTCAAGGCAAGAAACGCCCCAAAAATGTGGAGGGAGATTAAGCAATCTAACTCAAACTTGCATGATATCCAAAGGCTCATAAAGGAGGTTGAAAGAGGGAAACAAAGGCTTTAGTGAAAAGGAATGTTGACCTCACATCCATAGCCTATTGTCCAAAATCGCTTCTTTATCCTCAACAAATTGAAAAGCCACAATGGAAAAACCACTAGCACAAAGATAGAGCTCGATTTTGCTCTCAATAAGAGGCCTCCAAGAATCCAACATCCATTGATTCAAGTCAAGGAGAGAGGGCCATAATCGATTGAATCTACTAATTAAACCAATACCAACAAAATGATTTGCATCTTCAATTATTTGTCCATAAACAAGGACAAGGGCCAATTTTAAACTTGGAAAAGGCATGTTACGACACACAAGCCTAGAAGAAGGGTTTTTGCACTAGCCACAACAACAAACAATAGTTGAGGAGATGTCGCAGCAAATGGAGAAGCTGAGCCATGAGGGGCTGCCACTACAAGAGCAACATCATGACCCAACAAGTCATCCAAAATCATAGTAATAGGAGAAATGTGTAAACAGAATCCACATCAAAACCCTCGCTGACTTGAACCCCATAGATACCTGCATTTGCAAGAGCAGCGAAAAAAATATTTGATTTCAGCAATAGGTTCCTAACACGAGTAGAAAATAAGTAATAATTTACAATGAAAAATCATTCTTATAAAGACAAATATGAAACCCTAGGATAGGATATTATTAGATCATGACATGTGTCTTGATTCTGTGACATGAAACAAAAAAAACATGACCTATAGAAGCTTTAAGTATGCTAATCTTAATCTAACCTAATAGAAACTAATTAGATGATATGTCTATTTCACAGTAGCTGTAGTTGCATGCTTAGTCCTTTATTTGTTTATCTCTTATTGTTTTAGACTAACTCGATTGTATAAGAGAGTATGGAGTTTGGAGGAACCTTAGTCGTAGTTGCATACATAGAATTTAATTTGTTCCCCCTTGACTTATGTTCTATTTACTGTTGCCCCATCTCACAACTTAAACTAGTTACTTTAGATTCTGTCCACGTGTATAATTCTCTAAGGCAAATATTCTATGGTCTGTAATATGCATCCTCAACCTTTGACTATTTGTTTTATTATGGCAATACTGATGCGTTAGAACGAAATACTGAATATTTGTCACAGATTGTGCTTGCAACTGCACTAGCAAGCATTTGTGTAAAACGTAAAAGTACGCACAAGGCATGCAAACTGTTTGTCAAAATGCCTCAAAAAACGCAATGCAATAATATTGTCAAACTATTCTTTGCAGCAGCACTTGCATACAGCAATACAAAAACTCAGAGCTTAATCAAAACTGAATTTTTGCGACAGGTATATTGTAATTGCAAGTGCACTCATAGACATCTATACAAGATGTAAAAGCATATACAATGCAGGTGAACTGTTTGGCAAAATGCCTCAAAAAAAAAAAAAAAAACTCCATGAACTGCAAAGATTGCAGCACATGTCCAAAACGATCTGTGAAAAATGTAAAAGATTAGACAATGCATATAAACTGTTTTGCAAAATATCTGAAGAAACGTACTCTCATGGAATGCAATGATTGCCAAACATGCACAAAATGGCTTTGTTGAGAAGAGCATGCAAGCTTTAAGCTACCCACCTGAAACAAGAGATATAGTCTCATGGAAAAAGGCTTGCAAAACTTTGAAGCAAATGCAATCAAAAAATTTAAATTCACCTTCTGCAACCTCTGTGTGTGCTTCTACAGTCATTGCACTGCAACCTCTGTGTGTGCTTCCACAGTCATTACTACATGACGTTACATTTCTTTGAGCCATTTAGCAATACAATTATCAGGTGTTGTATACGTTTACATTTTGCAAACATCTCCACCAAGCAACTGCAAATATCTGACAGAAATCTAGTTTTCTAGATTAATTTTGGGAGTCAATTTATGCTCTCAAAAAAAGCTGCTATTTGTCCCCGTCTTCTCCATCTATTCTTTTACATTCTAAGGCTTGTGAAAAGATTCTTTGGATCCATGTATGTTTTCTTTATAATTTTGCCTGATGTATCAATCTCTTCATATTTGAGAGGGATACAAAAAACTTCAAGACACACAGCTCGCTTTGAAGCTGCCTGTTTTTGTCATCATTTTCAGCCAAAGCTTCTTCCAAAAGAACTTATGCAAGGGTGGACTGTACTTTTTCCCGGTCACAGAGAATCTAAAATATGTTAGAAATATTATTTAGATTTAACAAAACTCTATAGACAATCAAAGTTCTCAAAGTTGTCTGTGCTGAATGTGTTAATCATGGATCACAATCTTGAACTCAAATGCAGCTACAGTCAATTGTATCTTTTACTATTGCCATTGTTTACAAAACTAAGTCTGAATCTTTTTCTTTCAGCTTGAATTGCTTTTAGTTTTAAAAGCAATGTCTCTTTATAATGCACATTAATAAATACAAACAGCTAACCCTTTGGTTACTTTTACAACAACTTGTCCAAAACCGTCCTGCCAAGAAAAAAACCATTCTGCTACTACTTGGCAGGAACTACACTGCAATGCAGCTCTTGTTTAACTGGCCAATATGAGTCTCCACATTGGCTGAATGGGAGATGGAAGCTTATTGGCCCAGGAAAAAGTTGTCAATTGAGGCACTCCCTTTGGCGTTTGCTTTATATTGTGGATTAATGGAAGTGGACATTGGATAAGTTCTCATCCTAGCTTTGAGTAGAACTGACCTCCTCTCTGCCTGGAAGATTTCATTTGTTGACAGAGTCCCATCAGAAGACAATTCATCATGTTGACAGAGTCCCAAACAATTAATCCTGTTCTTCTCCCCTTTCAGGCAGATGCTAGAAAAGGTGCTCTAAGTACTCTCTGGGCTAAAACTTATGAGGTAAAAGGAATCCCACTAGTGGCTTGATATTTGGGCACTTTGCCAAAGATCAATGGGGCTATCCCTGACATCATGTTGAAGCAGCCAATTGACAAATATTTTCCTGTTAGTCAGTTTTAGCTTTATATATATTCATCGAAGAGGACGTTTTCTAACAAAATAAACAACATTCATTTCAGATCATATACATTAATTAGTCTTGAAAGTATATCTTTGGGTATTTCATAACATGATCAAAAGCATCACTTTTGTATTGCTGTCCTACAAGAAGAGTACTATCCAAACAATTCAATATTGTACAATTTTTCATCGTTCAAGTGGTTATTGGATACAGAATGACTATTATCAAGTATAGATTGCCTGAAGCGGGTGGCAATATCTACTAACGAGAAATCTCTGGCTGGGGCATGCTAGACTCAAAACTCTATTTTTCATCGTTCAAGTGGTTATTGGATACAGAATGACTATTATCAAGTATAGATTGCCTGAAGTAGGTGGCAATATCTACTAACGAGAAATCTCTGGCTGGGGCATGCTAGACTCAAAACTCTATTTCTGCGCGTCTCTTTTTTCTCCAGTTTTGGTTGAAACTAGTGTCAAATAGCGAAAAGAATATAACTAGTAGAAATACCTTTCCCCCAAGATGTTCTTTATCTACTCAAAGAAATAGCTAACGTTGCATTGTTTCAGAAATCCTGGCAAGTCTTAGTTTAATACAATCAGGTTGTTGCAACGACCCTAAAAAGAGATCTATTGTTTAGCACAAACCGAAATAATTCACAATAGATCAAATTAAAATAAGTATGTGTCAAACCCTTGAATTGCATTGCCAATAACTTAGATAAATTATGATTGGTATTGGTGTTAACTTTGACATGTCATTACAAACTATGAATGGTATCGGTATTAACTTTGACATGAAATCTCATAGATATCCAGGAAACAGAAATTAGGGTTTTACAATTTCGCTATTAGAGGGAAATGACCCCACTCCATTAAGCAATGATTAGCCATAGATATCCCAAATGACAAAAAGATCAGTTTTGATCTAAAATGATGAAAACAGTCAAGTTCTCTAGACGAAGTGTGCACATCAACCCTAGCCTTGCACTGCGTGAAAATCCGCAACAGTCGGCCATGCTAAAACAGAACTTACAATCTTAGTTTCCAGTTTTCCCAGCATTTGTAAGACGGGCAGCATCAGAAGAAGCAGAAGCAGGGGGCTCATAAATTCGAGCCCTCTTCACTATTTCGGCTACAACCCAATTTTTCCGTTTACTCAAAGGCCGAGAAGGGTCGAGTCTCACCTGAAACTCCCATTAAATTTGAATGTTTCAAACCCCCATTAGATTATGATCATTTGTTTCAATACATTAAAGAAAAGGATGCTGAGGTGCATACCTTGTCGCCGATATTACAGTCATTGTTCTCGTCGTGGGCCATGAATTTGCTGGTGCGCTTATAGAATCGATTGACGAGGTTATGGTGCACCAGCCGATCCACTGCTACCACAACCGATTTTTGCATCTTGTTCGACACGACTATTCCAATCACCGATTTCATTTTCCTCCCTCTGATTATCAAGTATACAAATCAAAATGCAGGTAATAGAAACCCTCTCCCAAAGCCCTAAATCACAGTATCGCCGTATTCCTTACACCCACGACAAACTCCGCTTCTTTATTAATATTGTTGCATCCATCTTTTATCCATTTTCTAGTTTTTCTTGTCACGCCTAAGGCGTTCCCTCTGCTAGAGGGAGCGACCTGATTTGACAGATCAAGGCTGCTTAGGGATGCAACTCGATTAAATAGATCTCACCTGAACATATTTCTTCCTGTTGATTGATGGAAGCTCTGGCCAATTAATTGGCCGTTTGAAAATTTATCTGATTAGTAATATTCAAGAACAACAATATTAGGTTTTCTTATTGCTAGATATTATTCTCTGTATCTAGGTATTTCGATTTGTAGCAGATCGAGGACACACTCTATAAGAGAAAATTGAAGAACTATTGTGCGAAAAAGGTCTATTAATTTGACTCTTTTAAATGTGTAGTCTCGAAGGTTCGAGGGTGAATGAGCTCTGCTAGGGTTTTGTGTTTTCTGTGGTCATCTTTGGCCCCTCTTGCGTCATACTGCGCCTTCTGCGTAGGAAACTTCCTCCGTCATTGAGTACGGTGGTATTTACTGTGGTTTTAGGGGTTTAATATGCTTTCAATTGGCATTAACCCAACAATTCATGTTGGTGTTAACGGTTTGTCGACACAATTTAATGGCTCTTGCTCCGAACAAACGTCTTCAAAAATTTGTCCTGAAAGTCTTTCACGAGGTAAGCATTTTGATGCCTCTGCTGATGTAGTTTTGCTTTTACCTGATTTTGATTCTGCTAGCCAATGGCTCGAACAACACACCCTTGTGGGTTATTTTGTTGGGAGGACTCCTCTCGAAAGTGTGCTGAAAGAATGAGTCAACAAGGCTTGGGTCCCTCATGGGGTCCGCCTTGATATGATCCAGAACTTGACCAAAGGCTTTTTTCTGTTCTGCTTTGCGGAAGTTAATCATGTCCAAGCCATTTTAGGGTATGGATCTTGGTATGTTAGGTCATCCTTGTTGGTATTCCAAGCATGGACCCAGGATTTTGCTGTCTTAGACAACACCAAAATGCAGGTTTCGGTCTGGATTGAGTTTCCGGGTCTGCCTTTGCCATGTGTGCCCTTTCTAAACCACATTGCTTCTTCTTTGGGGAGGGTTGTCTGTATCGAACCTGACAGGTTCTTCCAAGCCCGACCTCAGAAGTGGGTTTGTGTGGAAGTTGATCTATCCAAGAATTTGAAAGAGTTTGTAGACATTCAAATTGGTGCTATTAGGCACACCCAAAAAGTCACGTATTTCAATTTGCCCAACACGTGCTATCGGTGCCAATCGGTTGACCATAAGATCAAGGACTGCCTTTTGATAGTTCCTTGTACACCATCACTGTCACGAGATGTTGAAAAGCCTCGCTAGATGGAGCCTTCTGCTAAGGCTAACTCAAAGTGGACCATGGTTACCAACCGAAAAAACAAGCCAATTGGTTTTGGGTTGGCGCCCAAGGCCCCTGAACCATCCAAAGTTGTTTCAAACCCCTCTGATAAGAGGACAACCACTCCTTCCGGAGCTGTTATTGTTTCAGTACAGTCCAGGTCAAAGGCAACGCCTCAGCCTGCGGTTGTTTTGTGCGTTCAACTGCCTATTCCTCCCACAACGGAGACTCAACAACGATCTCACAATCTGTCTCCACCGTCGGAAGAAGGAGAATATGTGCCAAAAAAGTGGAGGTTTTCACCGCCTATCCAAATTGGTTCAGTACCCTAGGATTTTTTGAAGAACAGTTTCTCTTCCCTGGTTGAGGAGGAACTAGGTTCTGAATGCATGGAGGAGTTTCATCCATGAATTTTCTTTCATGGAATGTTTGAGGTCTAACTTACCTCTCTAGAGAGTATTCTGTTAGGGATACATTATAGAAATATTCAGGGATTGAAGTGCTTTGTCTCCAAGAAATTAAAATTTCAGGATTTTTGCTTGCCTCGACTAGTTGTTCTATTTGGCCAGCCAATACTATGTTTTGCACTTTGCATAAAGCCGGATGTGGTGGAGCTGCCACTTTTTTGTCCCCCTGGTTGCATTCTTGCGTTGTGGATCATGGGACCGATCCTTCCTAACGGGTCGTTTGGGTTCTTCTCGATATTGATAATCATTCCTTCGGGATTGTCAATGTTTATGCCTCTAATGATGTTGTAGAGCGCTTTTTGTTTTGGCGCTGGATAGCTGATTTTCTGCCAGTTGCCACCTAGTTGCTCTACGGGGATTTCAATATGGTTGAGGTGGCATATGACAAGGATGGCACCTTACCTTTCCGTTGGGATGCTGGTGAAAGGGAGACATGATTTTACATGCGTAATAAATTGGGGCTTTTTGACCCCAATATTGGCTGTCGCTATTCTCATTCCCTCTGACACACTTGGTGTAATTACAGGGCTGGTTCTAATAGAGTATTTAAGCACCTTGATCATGCCATGATCTCAGCTCTATCTTTCTTTTCTTTTGCTAGCTCTGCCTTTCCAGTGAAGCCGTTAGTGGATGTGACTCTGTCGGACCACTTCCCAATTCATTTTCATATTGAATGAACTTCTTGCCAACCCCGTACGTGTAAAACTCAATTCTTTCTGAACACGTCTCTTCTTTGCCACAAGCCTACTCTGGCCCACATTTGTCGAGTGTGGAATTTGGAATGCAAGCCAGCTGGGCATACATGTTGGATTACCTGGTGGAATGATGTCATCATTCGTACTGCTCATTTCTTATGCATTTATGGGCGCTAGCTGGCTATCTTTCACCGACGATCTTATGAGGATACCACTGCCGAATTGCGTACAGCTATGAAGGCCTTGGTGACCGGTCATTTTTTCCCGTCGCATTAAGTCAGGGTGGCAGAATTAAGGCACAAAAAATAAGTGGCTGATAATTACGCTGTCAGAGGAGCGCAAATCAAAGCTCGACTACATTGGCTTAAGATCGGTGATCGTGCCTCCAAAGAATTTTTTTTGGCATTTCGTGCCAGGCACTCATCTCCAGGCATAAAAAAAATAAAGGATGGCACTCGGGTGCTTTCAAAGCTTCCCGAAATTCTCCAGGCCTTGTACACCATTACGAGCAGGTGTTCACTGCACAAGATTCCATGCTTGTGTGATAGTAAGCCCTTCAGGACTGCCTTGTTGCTGTGCAACATAGGCTTTCTTCAACCCAGATGAATTTTTGTGATCAATTGTTAACAATTGATGATCTCAAGGAAGCTGTTTCCTTTATGGCCGATGACAAGGCTCCTGGGATTGATGACTTCCCTTGTGAATTTTACAAAGCTCTTTGGGATTGTGTTGGGAGCGACTTGCATCATGTTTATTTTGAAGCCTTTCATACCAATTCTCTAGGCAATTTAATAAACAAGGGCAATATAAAATTCATACCTAAGCCCGGAGATTCAAAGGGTATTTGCAATTGGAGGCCCATCACGCTTCTCAATGTCTCCTACAAAATCATTGCCAAAGCCCTTGCTCTGAAAATCCGCCATCTCTTGCCTCAAGTGGTGTGCCCAGAGCAGACTGGTTTCATCAAATCCAGATTTATTTTGGATAATATCATTGCTGTGTGGGAAGGCATGGAGTGGGCCTAGCACTCCAACCAGAAAGTTGTGTTTGTTAAACTTGACTTTGCTAAAACTTATGATCGCATCAAATGGCCTTTCATTCTTGCGATGTTGCAAGCCTTGGGGTTTGGACCCAACTTCATTCAATTTGTTCAAATGCTTTTTGCTGATGCTTCGGCTTGCATTACCATTAATGGCCGCCAGTCTTCTGCTTGTAGTCTTTTCTGTTCGATTTGTCAAGGGTGTCCTCTCGCCCCTTCTTTGTATGAGCTTGCAATTGAAGGCTTTGGGTACCTTTTAGCCCATGTTGTTTCTCAACAGCGTGTCAAAGAGATTCTTCTCTCGAACACGCAGGAGCAGCTTGTTAATGGTCATTTTGTGGATGACTCCTTTCTCACTCTCTTGGAGGAAGAAGAATCTATCACTACTACCCTTGACTGTCTTAACACTTTTGCCTTGCCTCTGGCTCTACCATCCAATGACACAAGACTTTATGCTATAGGAAATCAGTGCTACCCACCCCTGCATGGCTTCAATCCTATAATTGGAAGTGGATCAGGCAGGGAGAGATTTTTTGTTTTCTGGGGATTCCCTTTGCCTTTTAGGCTTCCCCCAGGGAGCTTTGGTAGGCTGTGCTATCCAAAGTAGAGCAGAAGCTTGCTTACTAGATTACCAAGCCTCTTTCTTTGGCTGGTAAATTCCAGGTTTGTTCTAAAATCTTGGCAGCCACTCATGTTTACTATTCCTCCTGTTGGGCTCCCTCCAAAGCTGCTTACAGTAGGCTTGAAATGTTGCTGTGAGATTTTTTATGGGCCTCCTCTGAAACCCACAAGGGTTTCCATCATGTTGCTTGGGATTTTTGTTGCCTCCCTACAGATTTTGGAGGGCTTGGACTACTCTCCACTCAGCGGCAAGAAACTGCTCTCTGTGTCAAATGGATTATCCGAGCCCTCACCGAAGATGAAGCTTGGAAGATTCTCCTCATGCATTGTATTCAGTCCAGATTTCCTACTCACAGACCCGCCTGGAAAGGAATAGGCTTCCAAACCCTCTTGGTTATGAAAGAGCCTGTTCAAATTGTTGGAACTTTTGTGGCCAAAAACATTTGGCGTGCCTGGGAGGCTGTCAAGCCTTGGCTCCGATGGGTTGGAGCTGGATTTCGTGATGGGATTTCGATCAATCAACAAAAATCTCTGGTGGTCTCCCCTTCTTGCTTAGAATGGCCAGCCTCTGGCTAAATCGCCTTGGCTCAAAGCTCTCAGATTTCACAAAAAGAGCATTCAGACCCTGCAACAACTCTTTCACTGATCCACTATATGCATCATGCAGTGGGATGTTTTTAAGGCCCAACATAGTCTTCAAAACCAGGACCACGCCACCTTTGACGGGTTGGTGAGTGCAATTCCGACTGATATGCTCCACAAAGTTGGCATTCGTGGGCACAAAGCTTGGTGGAAGGACTGAAAGTGGTTTCGAGACACTTCTCTTAGGAGCTACAAATCGCAGCTTGGTTACAGGTAGGTTTCACCCCATTTTCCTATGATCAATAGTTTGAACCAGAGGTGGTTGCTTAATTCCCCAGCTCATGTCTGGCGAAGGAGATTTTATGTCATTTGGTTTGCAAGTGTTAATCCCAAGCTGACTCACTTTGCTTGGTGTACTCTTCCAAGGCTTGCCTGTGGGTTCTCGACTTATTCACTTGGGGGTGCAAGACCCTCGTTGCCATTTTTGTGGACAACCAGAAAGCTTCAAGAATCTCCTTTGGTTTTGTCCCAGAGTTCAATAGCTTTGGATTTGGATACATGACTTCTTTCGGCCCTTTCGGCCAGAACCCTTTTCTTGGCATATGGTTTTGCTTGGAGATCCACCTGGGATCCCTGCTAAGTTCACCCAACTTTGGCACACTTTCAGGGTGATAATCCTCTTCAGCATCTGGAAAGACAAAAATTCTTGCATATTTACTTATTCTCAATTGGATATTAATGTTTCTCTCTTTGCTAAAACAGTTATTTTTCTAATGTTCTTTTACAGATACAGGTGCAAGCTAATAAAGTTGCACTGGAGGTGGCTCACCTGCAGGTCCTCTTGGACCACTGGGGCAATGCCCCGTGTGCTGTGGCTCGGGTCCCCGACTTTCCCTCTTCCTCCTGCGGCCGGTCGTCCTCTCGGAGCCAGCAGTGGAGTGGCTCCGCTCGTCCCCGTTCCCAACCCCCTGCTTGGCAGGACTCTCGCCCTCCTCGGTGTGTTCGCTCTCTTCCACTGCGGGTTGCTCAGGGGTGGCCTTCCGGTGGTGTGACGGGGAGCAATGGTGGCGGTTTTGGGTGGCCCTCTAATACTCCACTTGCTTCTGGTTCTGGTTGGCCTGCCAGTGGGAAAAGTTTTCCGTGGCTAGCGCTTGTAATCTCGCCCTGGCGCGAGGAAGAAGATAAAGATAAAGAAAAAGATGATGATGGTTGGGGTGCTCCTCCTGACGTCACTCCAGACCCTGTTGATGTATGGGCGAAAAACATGGATGACAGAGACCCCCCGAGCTCTGCTGGCATTGCTTTGGCCGCCTAATGGCCTGTTTGTTTTAATTTTTCATGCTTTTAGATTTCTGGGTTGGGCCCACGTGATCTAATTTTTTGTTTTCTTTGGGCGCTGCCCCTGTGACTCTCGGGGTGTGCTTTCTTACCACCCACCTTTTTTTGTGAATATGTATTCTTATCTTTAAATTAATATAGATATCTTCCTATTCATAAAAAATAAAAATGTGTAGTCTCGAACTGTGTTGGTCGGAGAGGATATCTAGTTAAAATATTAGAAGTGAAATTTAACCATTAAGGATAGTTTATGGGATAACAAATTTTGTCTTTTTATCTTTTAAATTTGCAAATTGAATGATAAAAGTTTGATGATGAGTTCTCAAGTTTTCTCAATCGTATATTCTTCTAGAAATCATACAACCAAGTATTGTTATATATCATGTCTTTTTTTAGCTAGTTATGTCAAGTCAATTTTTTATGAGAGGGAGTAGGCTAAATTTTTGGCACTAACACTTGGTTATTTCATACGATCAAATATTTTATGGGTGTTTTAGTTTCATCTTTAAGTTAAAAGGTTTGTGAAACTATGGACCTCTTAGGGGCAATTTTATATGTTGTAGCAAGAGGCTACTTTCGTGTAACATATAAACCCTAATACAACATTATAAAATACAATTATATAAAATTACATTTGTATTTTTTAATATTATATTATATTACACAATTGTATATTTAGATTATATATTATATTTAATATTCATATAAATTTATTATCGTATTCTATTTTTTATATAAATATAATATATTTATATTTATTTTTTATGTAAATTATTAAATATATTTTTAATATTGTATTATATTATAAAAATGCATATTTATAATAAATATATTTCTTACTTCTTATTTATACATACATTTGTTATTTAATTATATATAGAGAGAAAAAGAGAGAAGGGAGAGGGAAAAGAGAGATAGAATGATAGAGAGGGGGAGTAGAAAGAGGTTGTGTGTTAGCATTTAAAGACATTGAATGTGTAGACACTAAAATCATATATACACTATTTTTTGTATTTACCACCTCTTAATCTATTAAAATGATTATTGTTATCCTAAGTCCATTACTTTAGCATAATTAATTTAATTAAATAATATTTTATTTAATTAGTGTAAATAAATGATTTCCTACACTATCCATAAATAAATAAATTTAAATATTAAATTACACCACATGAGTTATCTATCCATTAAAAAATAGTTAACTAAATAATTGATTTAGTTAACTCATCGTTAACAAACCAATCAATTTATCTAACTCAAGATCACAAATTAAGTAAAAAATCAAATAATTATCAACTTCTTGATCAAATGAGTTGGCTACCTAGCCATTTCTACCCATTTTAAAAATTGATTGTCACCTCTCCCCATCACATCCAATAATCATGGATTCAACTCATGATCCAAGATTGAATCTCCATCATTCAATTTCCTTTCAAAATTTCTTTAAATTGGAGCTTAATCCTCTATTTTATTCAATCCTAAATCGAGCAAGCAAATGTTGTCCTAGTGAGCAACATACATACAAAAATTCTCAAAAACATATATATTTCATGTTTGATCAAAGGTTTGCATAGTGTTGGAATAATGAGTTTTAAATATTATTTTTAATTCTTAGTTTTATTATGTTTCTCATGCTTACATTTAGCACACTTGATAGGACCAAACCCACAATTTGCCTCTATTTTTTTTTTTAATCTTTGACATGTTTACTGTGATCTAATAGTGATGATGCACTAATTAATGATGGCTTCTTTTAATTTTTTCATTATAAACTTATTTTGTAGGATTTAAAAATTAAATGCATCAATTGGAAGTGATCATATTGTGTTTGATCTAGTTTTTTGTGATATAACAATTGATGAACCATATTGTTGCTATAGTTACAATGGTTGTTCGTGTTGCTCACCTAATGTACTAATTTTAATACTAAATTTCATTGGTTATCTACATTAGTATTAATAGTAAGCTCAATGCCCCTTAGCTAGTGACTTAGAGAGATTGTTGTTGTGAAGTCCATGTTATCTTTGTCTTTCTCAAGATTGTGTTGTATATTTTATCCTTCTATATAGTGGTATCTTATAGTCAAATCCTTGTATCTCTTTTAGGTAAGTTGTTCATGCTCTAGTTGGCTATTTTTTTTTGCTTTCCTTATGTGCCCTTTCCTCTACTTTATTAAAATAATATGACTATTGCATGGATTTTTTTTATTATAATGTAAATTTGAGTGTTCACCAATAGCTTGGTTTTCATCATGTTTCAAATCTACTACTTTAATCTTGTTCCTTGCCTTGTTTCTTTTTCTTTGAATTATTAACAATTTCTCCATCCTCAACTTCATGGCTTGCCACCAATATCAACCTTATCTAAATCACACTCAAGATCAAGATCACAATAGCCTAAAATTCATCCTTCCATCACCCTTTACATTAGCCAAAGTAGAAAAATGTAAATCATGACCAATTAAATTTTTATTACTAGTAGCATTCAATTTTTCCATCCTCCCTTCCATAATGCAAGGACAAATTGATCTATGATAACACCTCCAATGATTTGTATATACCCACCAACTCATTAATCTCATCATTAGAAATAAAAAAATCACTTGTAGAGATCTAAGAAGCTAAAAAGTTATTTGTAGAAGTCAAGAAGCTTATATTCCTCACTCTATGTTTTTCAGGTGATGATATTCAATAGTTTATTACACAAATCCTCATTTGAAGCTACTACTTGAATGCATGTGTAATGGTTAGAAGAAGATGTTGAAGACATTGGAATAATCTTGAGGTACAAATATTTTGTGGAGTGGTTAAAGAATTTTTTTAATGTTTAGTGTTTATATTCATATTTTCAGTAGTTTAGAAGGATTCCAAAAAAACATCACCACATTCATCATCTATTATCAATTTTGAGTTAAATTTATTTTAATTTAATGGATGTTGACTATCTCCTTGTCCATTTGGAATTTGCTTTGCAGTTAATTCCTACTAAATTAGATTCTGTTTATGGTAAACTTTCAAAAAAACTTTTAAAAATGTCAAAAAATTTGTGGAGAGGGGGTTTCTTTTTAATTTCTAATATTTTTTTATTGCAAGTCATTTCTATTCAAGGTAAAAATCTAAAATAAAAACATTTTTCCTCTGATACTTTTTGTGTTCAATACGTTTGTCGAAGAATATATTTCAAAACTACTAGCTCATTTTTTGCAGCTTTGCTTGCAAAGACTTCAATTTGAAACTATCACACATTTGGTTTTGGCTTGCTAACATTATTGTGTTTTCTTTGATTGTTTAGATTATTTGTGTATTTGGTGATTGGATTCACCTATTCTCTTCTTTCACACCTTTTAGGCAATTTTGAGGATTAAAAGTGATCTAATTCACTCTTCTTCTTTTTAAGTTTTAGTGTGTCTACTTAAATATTTCATCACCTTAGAAGATGACCTACACCACATGTTCCAAGGGTATACAAAGGGGGGAAGCTATCACACCTTGTTTTCAAATATTTTAATGACATGAATTTTTTAGTACTTATTTTGATGTCTAGGTTATATAGATTTAAAATGTGAATATCTTTAGTTCTATTGATTTGACCATTCTAGTGTAAATTTATTATTCATTACAAGTTAGCTATAGGTGGCATTATTGATAACATGAGAATGGGGAATTATTTATTTTATCATTAATGTAAATTTTGATTATTAATTAGATTATGATTAACAACTAACTACCTTGTGACAATGAGATGAATGCAAGGAAGTATTTCCTCCCTCCCAAAAGAGGAGGGAGGGTATCATTAGAGAGAGTGTGGTAGATCAGGATTGTGAGTAACCATACCATGCCATCAAAAAATAGTTATTCGCACATGCACACACACACGTAAGGTATCATCATTGTTAAAACTATTGGTTCCATATAGTGATTTGTCTTTGTTGGTTTCTTCATAACTAGCTTTATCAATAATTTTGGTTGAAGATCAAGTTTTATTTGCATTCGAATTACGAAATTAGATGTGTGATCATGTTCTTCCAAAGCTATTAGTTGGTTAGGTGAAAGGTTGAGGGAAAGAGTTCATCCGTTTGTCTAAGTAATTTATTTTAATATGAAAAGAATTAATTTTGATTAATATGGAATATTGTAAAAATAATATAAATTATAATGTTTAAATTTAAAAAACGTGCATAAAAACATTAAATTTAAATAATAAATTACCCTACTTGAAAATTTAATGCAACACCTCTTTGAAATTATCTTCACTCCATCTTGACACTTGGATTTAGGAGGCAAAAGCAACTAAAATTTGATTTGAGTCTTAACTACACTTAAGTAGAGTACAAGAAGGTACTAGTAAATGAAATGGGCCATGTTAGTGCATAACGAGGAGAGAGAAAATTGAATGCAATTATTATTAAGGGAATTTTAGAAAAAATAAAATAGGGAAGGAAGAGGGAGTGATTGCAATTTGTGGGGGGAAAGTAGAGTGCAGAAAGGAAAGAGAAGATTTAAAAGGAAGCTAATTCTCAAGTTAGATTTGTGGAACCTTTCTTATTTATCTGGTTAAATATATATCCTGCATATTATTGTTTAAGGCTTCTTACAATAGAGAATAGGGAACATAAGGAAAGATAAGCTTTTTAAAAAAAGAAATGTGAAATTTTTGTGAGAAGTAATGTTGTTCAAGCCATTATCCAAGCACTATGAAATTCCTCTTATTATTCTTTATGCAATCATTATTATTTGTTACCTATAGTGTCATTTTCTTGGGTGCATATTTACCTTCTGTGGTTTTTCTTTTACAAATCCTGCATTGTGTTTGAATATGAGAATATTCATACAAATATAACATGAGTAGACTAGAAAATACCCATAAGTTATTTTAACCATCTACCAAACAACAAATAAAGTATACCATATTGTATCTTGCCTATTGAGAGAAATAACAAGTCATAGAAGAAATCGTGGGTCATGAAGTCATCATTTATAATGACCATAAAACTACCATAAAAGAGTTTATTTGCTATGAAGATATCAATGATATTGTTGCATTTATGCTCCATAAGAATGCAAGAAAAAATATTATTCTATTTTTGGAAATATCTTCATTTCCAGCCAAAATTATACTATATTGACTTTTGGATCCAATTGACCCAACCAATAGCTTCTTACCTTGTTCAAATTTAGTTTATCTAGTCATTGTGGTGAAGTAAATCTATATTAACTTCATAAGTATAAATATTCATAATGATAAATTATAAACGTGTTGCTCTTTCTTGGCCTAAACATCATATGGTGAAGTAGTGCATATATTTTGTCATACATACTTTATATTAGCACCATCTATTATAGTGCATCTAAGAGCATATACTTTGTTGTACATATTTTATATTAGCGAGAAAAAGCATGAAGTTGAGTCCACTTTCTGTGGAAGTTTTGGACTTAGCCAAAAACGTGAAAAACACTGATAGGAACGAGATCCCATTATTTTAAAAATGGGATCCCGTTATGCTTTGGGATCTCGAGCCTAAATTAATAACAAGATCATGTTATGTCTCAAGATCTCGATCCTAAATTAATAACTAGATCATGTTATGTCTTGAGATCCAAAGCCTAAATTTACATAATGGGATCTTATTATTTATAAAATAGGATCTCATTTCTTAAAAGTATTTATTTAAAAAAATGATTGCGACTTTATTTTCACCTAATGAAAACTTGAGAAAAAATGGGATCCTACTCTTGCAAAACAACATCTGGCCAACATGTTAGATATGCTTCCCTCAAAGTAGGTTACCTTGCCTTTTTTTGTATAAAATGAAAAATGAAGAAATTTAGTTATTTTTAAAAATATTTTAATTAGGGTTTAAAATGTTTTTAATTTCTAAATTAGGGTTTAGGATAGTTGATTTTCATAGAATATATGAAATAGTTATTTTCTAAATAGGATAGTTGATTTTCATAGAATATATGAAATAGTTATATTCTAAATAGGATAGTTTATTTTCATAGTTTTGAACTTGAGAAATACAAAATGTTAGTTCATTTATCATTCAAAATATTATTCAAATTACGTAAGAGAAAATTAAAAACATTAATTTCTGATTTTACATTGGTTTGATTAGTTTAATACATTGTAATTAGATATAATATTGAAATTATAAAACTAAAAATAATAGATGTTAACTAGTCAATCACTGGTTATTTAGTTTTTTTCGTTTATTTTCACATGGGGGAAGTAAAAATCATATTTTTTACCTCAATTCATTATATTTAATTATTTATCCTAGCATTTTGGTATAAATTACATGTTCAAAACACAAAATTAAAGCAACATGTGACTACTATGTCCTTGCACTCTTAAGCAACATGATCTAAGAATGGGTCTCCCAAACATAAATGAATTCAAATAAAACATCAAACTAATACTCCAAAGAATAAGTTGTAATGCCCATAATTTTTTCAATCTAAAACCAACTATTTTATTTTGAAACATTGATGAAGTACTATATCATGCCTTAGCAACTAACATTTTTTTTACAAACAATTAATGCTCCTACCAATTTGACATGAAAATATCACTATGCATATCACACTATGTGTATGCAAGACTTCACCATTAGCATGCTACCTGTGGGTGGGGGAGAGATAAAAAGCATACGTGGGTGAGTGAAATCTATCACACACATCCTTAGGTGATGAACGGTTACCCAAGATGTAGCTCTTTTTTAGACTTATGTACAACTATGTAAGCACCTTTTATATCAATAAAATCAAGTTTTTCCTTCTCAATATTCTATTTTATTGTGTGCAACAAATGATTGATGTACTATCTTGTGATTTATATGCAAATCATTTATTGTATGTCTCATATATCAACACCTTCAAACATTAAAAACTCATGTTTAGTGCAAGTTGTAGGTTGTGTTGCTTGTTTAAATAGCCATTAAGTGTGAAACATTTCTTTTCCTCTTAAACTGTGAAACTTGAACCTTCCTGTGAAACACTTATGCATTAATATGTGTAAGTTTTGAGTTGTGTGAGAACCAACTGAATTATTGAAGGAATTGTGTGTTAAAACATCAGTGTAGGTTTGAAAACCTTTTTTGGTGCATCACCTTAGGATCTTAGGTTCATTTTCAAGTTAGTCCTTCTCTCTTTTCTCAGCAAAGCATTACCTTAGGTGATAGTTCCAAGGGAACCAACCCTCTCTGTAGGTTCTCTTTTGTCATAGGTAACCCACAAACTTGGAAGAGATCCAATGTTTCACTAGTAAGCTAAGTTTTGCAACTTAACAAGGGTGTGTTATTTTGGTGATAACAACTTTTGGCACGCCCGGTGGGACTGATTGAACCAACTCAGTTCAATATTTATTCCTTTTCTGTTGATATTTGGTATGTATATCAGTAGTTTCTGCCTTTGGAGGCAATATTTCTCACACACTTGGCAACTTCAACTTATTCTATTGGTTTCAAAAAGGCCAAGTATGTACTTAGTTTTTGCAAAAAAACTAGACTTCATTATTCTAGTTTTAAGAGCATTTTAACGAGTTTCCAATTTGTTTAGATGTTGCACCATGTCTTCATTTCATGGAGATATTTTTTTTATCATTAGCCATTCCACGAAAATGTTGTTCATATACCTTTCAACCAGCCATACCAAGAAAAAAATACTATTGGTTTTGTCTCAAATGACCCTATAAAAATAGTTCATTAGCATTCTTATTATGCTTGCCACCTACCTACCCCTATTCAATCTTCTTGGCAACCTTCTGATAAGTTTGAAGAAGTCATGGCTAAGTTGAACCAACCTTGTTACCTCCCTAGCCAACCCCAAAATATTGACAATATGGGGATTAGTGATATCAAAAGCATATTGTTGGACTTCAATAAGCAGTTGGATGATATCAAGAGACAATAAGAGTTTGATTTGTAGCAGGAGGAGTTGGCCTACCAAGCTTATCAATACGAGCAGGATATGGATATATAGAGGAAGCAATATGAGGAGTCTCTTGCAAAAGAGATTTCTGCTAAACAAGAGCAGATGAATCTTTTGCTTGCCCAAGTGTAAAGGTTGGAAAACAAATCAATTACTTGCATTCCAAATCAGCCTATGAAGGAAGATCTTCCCAAGTAAAAAATCCCAAGCTTTAGGCAAGATCTAGAATCTAATCAAGAGCAACCATCTCCACATATTATACCATCTCAAGAAGATCAAAATAAATTCAATAATCAACTTTCTTATCCTGATATCATTCGTGTTTGCAAAGATGGACCCATTGTGTATCATAGTAGCTGGTTTAGTAAACAAGAAGAAAAGGTTTTTAGGGAAGAAAAAGAGAGGTCTTTTGTTGTCGATATCCTTGCACATGAGGTAGATGAGGAAAAATAAAACTTTCTTCAAGTAATTGGTGAACATGATCAATTAGGACAACAAGTTGAAGAGAATGGTCTTTTGGGGTAGCAGGCTGAAGGAGAAACAAGAGATATTAAGTGTGAAATCTTGACTGATTTGCTTAATGAGCTTCCATTTTTTATTGAAGAAAAAGATTATTTCAATGCCTATGTTAACAAATCAGTTGGGACAATGTGATAATAAGCAAGAAAGAGGTGATGTAAAGGAAGTTTTAACATTCTCTTTTGATGAACTTCCTTGTTTTGTTGAAGAGGATGAAAATATTATGCAAGTTGCAATGAAATCACAAGTGTTAGAGAAGGTGGAAATTAACAATCAACATGAAGAGAGGTTGGTTTCTAAGGAGGCAAACAAAGACAACCTTGTTTTACAAGATAGGGAAGTTGATATACACAAGGTTGCTGGTCAAACTGAATGTGATCTCAAAATCAGTCCTCTTATATAGGAGAGTAAAGAAGAGGATGAAGAGGACATATTTTGGGATGAGTTAGAGACATATTTTGCAAGTCTAGATGTCAATTCAACACCTCTAGAAGAGAAAAATCATGAACAATAGGAGGAAAAGGAAAGAAAATCTTTGTTTTTTCCAAATCAATCTCACGAAGAGGTTGTCAAGAATTAGTAAAAGCATGAAGAAGCAACCCACAAACAAGAAACTAGCAAGGTGAGCTCAAATTTCATCCTTTCATGAGGTTGTTTAATCAGGCATTCAACAAGGATGGAGGCCAAAAAAGCATCAAGAGTCATGCTTGCACCCAACATGAAGTTGCAGTTGAAGGAAGATGCATTCCACCTACTTATTTACTCCAAGACAATAGTATACATGGACAAAATAAAGAGGTAAGTGGACTCGATTTTATTCTTCTAGAGATATTATAGCCATTGGTTAGACATTTGTTCAATCTTCACCTTCTTTTGATTTCTCATAAACATGTAAAGTATTGCAAAATAATGAGAAAGGTAAGCTACTTCAAAGAACCAATCGATGTTTTTTTTTGAACAAGTTTTGTTGTTGGTTAGAGTAGGTTAGGATAGGTTTCCTTCAAGTTAATAAGTTTTGATGCACATAGTTAATTTTTCCTTTCTCCAAGTGTTGAAGCATAGCTAGTTAGGTGTTTTAGTTAGTTGTTTTGGTGTGTTTTTGATTAATTAAGCAAGGAAGGGCCTTGATCCCATGGTTACAACCAACAAACAAAAAGGAGCCACAACAAGGTGGGAAACAACACCACCCCCCACGAACCAAAAAACAACAACTAGATAAGCACACATGCTATCATTTAACATAGTAATCATATTCTAGCTAGTAATAATAAAAAATAACAAGTATCTACTAGCATACTTAAAACTACGTAAACCATTAATCAAGTCCACAGTATCCTAGGTGGTCTTCCACCAAAGAAAAGTTATTATAAAATAACAGTCTGAGATTATGAAGCAAAAGGAAAAAATATGGAAAGCAGTAATCAAAGTAGCAACATGAAGCCATTACTTGGCTATCTTTAGCAGGTCCCCACATTCGCCTATGAGAGAGATATACTCTCTCTAGTCAGATTCCTTGGACTCATCCAACATCTTAAGAACATCAAACTCTCTCCTTGTCTTTTAATCTTCCTTGCAATTTTGGTCTCTCTAGAATTAACTCCCAACATCACCCTCCTCATTAGTCTATTATTTACCTTCATAAGAATAACTAATGGCTTTTCCATATCATCAAATTGAACCTGCAGAAAGGTTAGTCTACTCTTCAAGAAATCAATGTTAGAGTCTTCAGTATTTGTTTCCATCCCCATATTCCTATCATCCTGCACATTCTCAACTTCATTCTTTTGTTCCTCAATTCTCTCTATTTGTTCTTCTTCCTCTTCCTTTTCCTCATCTGAATCTTCCCCCATATCATAGGAAGATTCCTCAAAATCCATATCCTCAGAGTCATCTTCATCCTGGGCTTCAAATTCTTCAAAATATACTAATTCCTCCTCACCCATAGTCACAATATGTTTGCCTTTTTTAATCCTTGGAGGCAGCTTTGGCAAGGCATACAAACCTTATACCACTGCTACCTCCACTCCCTTGGTCTTGCAAAGTCTCCTTCGACTCGTCATTTTGCACTCCTTCCTCAGAAATATTAATAATGTCTTTAGGGTTAATATCTCTTTTTAATTTATTAGCCTTGGGAAGTTCCAACAATAGAGGCGAGTGTTTTCTTTTCTTTGGCGTAGGCTTTAAGAGCTCCATCTCAAAAACTCCTTTTTCCTCATTTTTTTTGCGACACAACCCAGGTAGAGGGATTCAAGACATTGGCCATAGGGGATTGAATCTTCACAGAAATTAACACCCTCCTAACAGTAACTATAGGAGGTGGGCGGGGATGGGGTTCCACAACAGGAATTTCCTCAACAACAAGGTTCACATTAACAACAAGATTATCCTCAACAACTAGATTTTCATCAGGATTATCCTCGACAATAGGGTTAACATTAACAACAAGATTATCCTCAACAACAGGATTTTCATCAAAAATTTGTTCCTCATTAACCCTTTGAAGATAGTTAGGGTTATCATTTATACCAACCAAATGATTACCATGAGGATTGAGAGCCAAAGCATACTTGTCAATGGTTAACATAAGACCTTGGTGTAGAGGAGGATTGACACCCTTCTCAATATTGAGTTGCATTGAGGATGACAGATAATAGGGAAGATTAATTCTCTCACCATGCCTAATGTGATTGAGTAGGGGAAAATGGTATGTATGTATCGCCATATACCTACCCTCTAAAGTAAAATACTGCATGAAAAATAGGCTAACCAAAGCAAAGGGAGGAGGGAGTTCCAACCTAGCATACGCATTTTGAAATCATTTTAACTTCTCATCTTTATGCAAGAATTTTTCCACGAACTTCTGGTAATTGGCCCCACTTTTCTTAGCAACTTTAATCCCTTGGTTTTTTAGACTAGTTGCTTCAAAAATGAACCTCAAAGTAACCTCAAAATTCACTGTGCCAATGGAAACACAACCATTCCTCCAAGAATTGGTGAACTTAGCCGTAAGATTCTCATTGTACCCTTTCAAAGATTGAAAGCGCAAAATCATCCTAATATTTTTGAAAAGCCTCTATAAGTCCACATTCTACTTAAGAGCCAAAAAATTAGGAGGATTGGTGCATTTCTGTGGACCTCAGATTTTTCTTTTTTGCAAATTCTTAGGTTGCTGCAAGCTTTTCTTCATAATCCCCCACTCCTAGTTTCTTTCCTTAATGTTGCAAACACTCTTCTGCCAAATAACAAACAAAGCCGATAAAAAATATAGAGTCGAGAAGTTAATTTTAGTGAACACCAATGACACAATTCCTAGAACCATTAACCCATTATTATTCTTGCAAATATTAAAATCCTTAATAATTAATTTACCTTGCATAACATCACAATTTCAGGAATATCTGCCACAAGGAAAATCAACACGATTTGAAATGACAATCCTTAACAACTTGAGAAGCTTTATGTGATCATCCATCACCTTGGGGAAGGAAGAATAATTAATTTTAATTTAAGCCTAGATCCTCATTAACTGCCCTGTACTCCCAATATCATCATTATAATGTAATCCTTTAAACATCACTTGAAAGCCTTACAAACCGCATAACTTCACCATATTATCTTTTCATCTTATAATCATTTTCATATTTCTCATTTAGTATCACATCTCTCAAATATTTCAGCATATTACCATTTGTCCATCGAGTCCACCTCGTACAACTTAAAGCCACATTGGCAGCACAGTCAACAACTTTGTTTCCCTCTCTATAGACATGTTGCACCATGCAATTGGTAAAGTAATGCTTCATAGCATTGCATTTATCAATTATATTTCTTAACTCCCAAGGTGACACAACCACTCCATTCAAAATATCCACTATAAGCTTGGAATCCCCTTCTAGTATGACATTTATAATTCCAAGCTCCTTAAGAGTATTTAAGCCCACTAACACAGCCATAGCTTCAACTCTATTGTTAGAATAGACATCCAAATTCACACCAAAGCAAACTAAGCATTCCCCTTTGTGATTTATTAACAGACCTCCAACCCCAACTAAACTAGGTTTGCCTTTTGAGCACCCATCAAAGTTACACTTTATCCACTCCTTCTTCGGGGGGCTCCAAACTGTAGCCATTCTGGTTAACATCATATCCCAATTAAGTTTGGTTAGATCCTTCTTTATGTCCCAATTCTGCTTAATCCTCAATTCTTTGTAATTAGGCCAATCTTTGGAGAATCTGTATCTTCCAACCTCAATGTTTTCCTTTATTCGAGTTTTAATAATCAAAATCACATCCCGACTACTTCTCTCCACTTCCCTGAAAAATCCCATTATTTATTTCCTTCCAGAAACCCCAGGTGACAAAGGGAGGAACTTGATTCCAAAGGTCAACAATGACATTGTGGGAAAAAGGACATTTCAACCAGCTTTCTATAAACATCTTCATTGAGTTAGGAAACACCCAATTAGAAGACAACAAAGCCAAGAAGCAGGACCACACCTCCCTCGCAAATTGGAAATGGAAGAAAATGTGCATAATTGACTCCTCTTCTTGCCTACAAAGGGAACAACTATTCACCAATTGGAAACCCCTCCTAAAACAATTGTCAATTGTAAGAATTTTTCCATGAGCCACAATCCACCAAAAATAGTTGATTTTGGGAACTAGGTTCTTAAGCCACACCTTATCCCAGAAATGGTCTGTCAAGACATCTAGAGGCTTTACCAGTTCTTCATAAGCATTTTTGACTGAGAAACAACCAAAAGAGCTGCCCTTCCAAAGCCATTCATCTTCCCTTCCCTTATCAAACCACTTAGCCTCCCCAATTAGGTTATGCAACTTTAGAAGAATCGGGTCCCAATTTACCTGCCTTTGACCTCTTAGATTATCCCTCCTTAATAGAATTTTATACTCCTTCCATTTAGGTTCCTCCATCTCCCAATTAATATAATTTGAAACCTTTTTGTCATAGATTTTGTTTAGGCTAAGTTTGAGGGGATTTAGTTCTTCAACTGAGGACAAGGTAGAGGTCTCTATCCATGGGTCCTTCCAAAAGTCAGTATTATTTCCATTCCCTATTCTCTTTCTGACCCCCTGCTTCAACACATTTTTTATTTTTACTAAATGATTCCATAAGGCAGAACCACTAGACTAGTTAGACATAGAGAGAAAAAAACCAGAATTCCTATTCCTCAAGTACTTAGCTTGGAATATTTTTACCCAGTCTTTAGAGCCTTCAAGAAGATTCCAGCCAATTTTTGTAGAGAGGGATTTGTTAAGCATGAATATTCTTCTTATTCCCAAAACTCCTCTCATTTTGGGAGTGCAAACTTTTTCCCAGCTTACCAAAGGCAGTCTATTTTTTCTTCAGTTCCTGACCATAAGAATCTTCTCTAAATTTGTTCAATCTTTTCCCCTATGAAAGCAAGAATTTTGAAGAGAGATAGGTAGTATACCATAATATTTTGAAGGGAGACTTTGAGCAGTTGTACCTTCCCAACTAAACTAAGAAGCTTACCCTTCCATCCAACAAGCTTTTTTTGAATTCTCTCAATCAACTAATTCCAATAGTTATTTTCCAACTTCTTGGAGATCAAAGGTAGTCCTAGGTAGGCATCAAGCAAGGCAGCTTCTTGATATCCCATAATTTTTACCACTCTGTCCTTAATCTGTTGATCGGTATTGAAGAATTATATTTTTATTTTTTCATAGTTTATACACTGACCAAAAACAACAACATAATCATTAAGAACCTATTTCCAGAGACCAACTTCACCCACCGAGGCCTCCTCGAAAAATTGTTGATGGGAGTCCGACATAAGAGATGAAGCAACTTTAACACCTTTCAAAGCTTTAGAGTCCACCAATTTTTGAATTTTCCTTCCAAGAACTTCAACAACAATAATAAAAGGTAGGGAGAGAGGGGGCCACCTTGCCTAAGACCACAACCACAAGAGAAGAAACCTTGGGGACACCATTGACCAAAACATAACACATGGGGGAGGTGACATAGGCAAAGATCAACTTTAGGAACTTTCCTTCTATCCCAAATTTCTTGAGAACAACAAAGAGGGATGACTAGGAGACTTTGTCATAGGCCTTAGAAATATTAATTTTAAAGGCCACCCCAGGTTTTTATGAGTGGCCCATTGAATGGATAATTTCATGGGTAGAAATGACAACATCAAGAATGTTTCTTCCTTGGATAAATCCTTTTTGATTAGGGGCTATCATTTTGCCAAGAACCAGTTTGAGCTTTAACACCAATATTTTTGTGAAGATTTTATAGACCGCATTGCAAAGACTAATTGGTCTATAATTCTTCATAGCCAAGGAATCAACATTTTTTGGGATAAGGGCGATAAAAGTAGCATTCAATTGGTTAAGTAGCCTACCCAACCTAAAGGAATCCCTAGCAACAATGAAGAGGTCATTTTTAACAATATCCCAATAGGTCTGAAAAAAGGCAGGAAGGAACCCATCAGGGCCATGAGCTTTATAAGGTCCAAAGGAGAACAAAGCTTTTTTAACTTCTTCCATGGAAACAAAACTAGTCATCATCTTTAAATCAAGATCAATAATAACTTTAGGAATCACCTCAAGAAATTCAACATTTACTTGATTAATATTTCCTTGACCCATATGATAAGTGGAGAAGAAGTTAACAACTTCCATCACAATCTCTTTTTTAGTGGTTGCCATTGAACCATCCTCTTTCATGAGTGATCTGATCCTATTTCTGCTCCTATGTTTCAAGGTGGATTGATGGAAGAATTTAGTATTCCTATCTCCTTCAGTTAGCCATTGGACCCTTGACTTTTGTTTCCAAAATATTTCATCCTTTTTGTTTATCCTAAACCATTGAGATCTGAGGTCTCTTTCCTTAGCACATATCTCTTCATCCACCCGACCAGCCTCCATAATATCCTAAACCTCTTTTAATCTATTTCCCAGGGAGTTCTTTATGACAAAGATGTTACCAAATTCCACCTTATTCCATCCTTTCACTCTTTTCTTTATTCTACTTAGTTTAATTGCCAGACAATACATAGGGGTGCCAATTATAGGTTCCTCCCACTAGGATTGAACAAGAGCAGAAAATCCCGGATGGAGACTCCACATCACTTCAAATATAAAGGGGAAAGGTCCCTGATTACAATCGAAATTTATTTTAAGCATTAAGGTATTATGATTAGATCATGTCCTAGGTAGAGCTGAAAGAGAAAGGAATTGAGAGATATTCCAATTGGTTGAGATCATAAACCGATCTAATTTGACTTGGATTAGATGGTTTCTAGTCCTTTTGTTAGACCAAGTATACTTAGTACCTTGGAGGGGGATATATATAAGACCTTCCATGTTTAAGAACTCAACTAGCTCCATCATGCTATCAAAATAATCATCCAGCCCCCCAGATTTCATTGAGGGTAAAAGAGAAGAATTGAAATCCCCTCCCAACATCCAGTGATCATCTTTTCTATGAGAAATAGTATCGCTTAGCTGTTCGCAAAGAAAAAATCTATCCCTACTCAGGTTTGGAGCATAAATGTTTATAAGGTTCCATTTCTCCTAGGAGACCATGCCTTCAAAGGTAATCATCAAACTATTCTTACTAGTAGAACACAAAGTACCTTTTAGCTTAGAGGGATTCCAGAGAGTGGCTATACCTACTGAGGCTCCTTCTACCTCACTTACAAAATAATTTGTGCCAGGCTAGATGCTCAAAATAGCCTTTTCAAAAGTCTCTTTCTTCATCTTAGTTTCTTGGAGGAGAAGAACATCCACTTTATTGTCAAGAATACAAGATTTCACCAAAAATTGTTTATACGAGCTATTAAGCCCTTTTATATTCTATGAGAGATACTTCATAGGAAAAAGAGAATATAATACCACCCTAACCACAAAGAAGCTGCTAGAACTAATTCTTCTTGGGAAACGACCCTGTGATTGAGTCCAAGGTTCTTTGTTTTCCAACAGCCACATCTCTCACAATATCTTTAGTTCTGGAGTCCTTTTGGGAAGGTCTTCCCACCTTATTTCTTCCTACCACATCTGGTTTCTCTTTTTTTTTTTGTTGGTGCTTGGGACCACCCAACTTCATCCTCCTTATCACTTGACCCTTGAGGAAAGCCTAGTAGAGCCATAGAGTCACTCAATTTTCTTGCCCCCATTAGGGATAAGAATTGCAGGTCCTCCAAAGACAGGTTTTTCTCAAGGTTCACATTATCACCTTCTTCAAGCTCATCTCCCACTCCTAGAATCTAAACCTTCTCCATGGAAACTTGCACATTTTCCACCGAAAGAGATTCCACTAAAGGAACAATTTCCTTATTAACATCTTCTCCCCTATTCACCTCCACTATTTTAGGAAAGCCCAGGATAGGAAAGGTGGACACAGGGGTAGAGATGTCTGGGTTAAGGCAAACCTAGTCCTTAGATACAACAAGGATTTCTGAATTAGCCTCCAAGCCCAGGTCCAGGTCATCTTTTCATTGGGGGGCTGACACCTTCTAAATAGGAAATGTTGAAGGCTAAGCACAAGAGGCCAGTTCATTGACATAGATTTCCTCCACTAAGGTTTTCTCCTTCACACCTTCTCCCTCCAAAAATTTGTACCCAGAAGAATCAATGAGATGACCAAAATTCTTGCGCTGCTGGCAGAAGAGACAAGAATTTTCATTCTCCAAGGGTTGGGACCAGTTACCAAACTTAGACTTAATAAGGATAGAGGAAGGTAAGACCATATTCACAACCACATTTACAAAAATACATGCATACACCAGTCATGATCTCTCCTGTGTAATCTTGTCTATGGCTAGAATACTTCCAAAGGAGTTGGAAATAACTTTTAATATTCTCGTCTCCTGAAATTCCGGGGGAAGGCCCGAGAGGTGAACCCATGTAGGAGCAGAGGCACCCAAATCCATCGACGAATCAAAGCCCAATTTCCATTTGCAAAGGGAGAGACAATTTTTAAACCCCAAGTCAAAGGCCCATGGGCCACTCGTTAAAACCTTCAACATATCTTCATAAACCATGAAGGAGAAAAGGAAGATACCTCTTGGCATAGCATTTATGGAGATGTTGCCTTTAAGATTCTAGGTGGAAGTGGCCCATTGACGAATCAGTTCAATGTTTGGCCTATAAGCCAGAAACTTCCCGACAAGCACCAATTTAAGGTTGTCCATCGCCTTCAACATTAGAACCTTTAAGACATATACTTCCTAGCTAGTCATCGAGCAGGAAGCAGATTCCAATAACCTTTTACCCAAAGCTGGCGAGTCAGACCCCACCATTTTGTCCACGTAGGAAGCCAGTTCTTCCTCTGAGAAGGAGTTAAGCCCAAAAGGAGATATGGGTGACTTTCCAGAAAGACCATTAGTCTTTTCCCCAAGGGAGAGTATGAAAGTATGAGGAGGGGACACCATATGGGGAACAACTAGACTAGCCGCTACCACCGCAGACACAATGTCAGAGAAGAGGAAAAAATTCTTGGAATGGGGAGCCTTCCGGGGCCCCCCTGACCATCCCATGAGATAGTCAAATCACAAGAAGGATTGAAAATTCAAAAAAGTAGCCAGAGCGGGAAACTTTCAGAGTAGAGAAAAGTTGAGGACATCAGTTGTTGTCAAGATTGATTTATAGTTTGTCTTGATCTCTCTTGACTCCTATACCCAATGGATTATCAACTGAGATGAAGAAAATTTATAAATTAGACTTGACAATAGCTGATGTCCTCGGCTCTCCTCTGCTCTAAAAGTTTCCCACTTTGGCTGCTTTTTTGAATTTTCAGCCCCTGTTGTGATTTGACTATCTCATGGGATGGTTAGGAGGGGCTCAAGAAGGCTCCCCATTCCAAGAATGTTGTCCTCTTCTCTAGCATTGTGCCTGTGGGATAGCGACCAGTCTAATTATTCCCCATATGAAATCCCCTCCTCATACTTTCGTCCTCTCCCTTGAGGAAAAGATTGATGGTCTTTCTGGAAAGTCACCCATATCTCCTTCTTTTGGGCTTAACTCCTCAGAGGAATAACAACATTCCTATGTGGACAAACTGGTGGGGTCTGACTCACCAGTTTTGGGTAAAAGGTTACTGGAATCTAATTCTTGCTCGATGACTGGTTGGGAAGTAGATGGCCTAGAGGTTCTGATGTTTAACATGATGGACAACCTTAAAATGGCACTTGTCGAGAAGTTTCTAGCTTATAGGTTAAATATTGAATTGGTTTGTCAATGGGCCTCTTCCACCTGGAATCTTAAAGGCAACATCTCCATAAATACTATGCCAAGAGGTATCTTCCTTTTCTCATTCATGGTTTATGAAGATATGTTGAAGGTTTTAACGGGTGGCCCATGGGCCTTTGACTCGGGGTTTAAATTTTTTCTCCCTTTGCAAATGGAAACCAGGAAAATGGATGTGTTATCAGCTATTGTCAAGTCTAATTTATAGTTTGTCTTGATCTCTCTTGACTCCTATATGCAATGTATTATCAAGGCTATTGGTTCTTGTGTTTAGCAAGCAAACACCCCATAGAGGTCGCTAGAATGTTGACTAATTTGGATCTTCTAATCCAAATCAGTCATAAAAGATTAAGTGGGCTCATTTTATTAATTTCCTCAATCATTACTCATGTGATAGGTTTTATGGGGCCTAAGTTAATAGGTCTATAAGGTGGTAATTATGATTTTTTTGAAAAATGATTTTTCAATTAATCGGCTCTTAAATCACTTTAGCTCCCTAACTTGGTCAAAATTCCATGTACATATTTTGGAGTGAGGGTTGCTATAGATTTTGGTTAAGATTTAAGCCTTATTATGACTAGGGTGAGCTTCTAAGGTTTTTCTCTTAATTTGCATTGAATATTTTCTCCATACCTAGCAAAGAAGCAACAATTTGCCACTATGAGTTTCATCAACATTGCAAGCATTGCAGTTTGTCTTTATAGTATACTAGGCACATGAGACGCCACATTGTATGTTGGAAGGAATTTCAGGAAAGCTCATATGAAGGTGATAAAGGGAATCCAAAGACATGTTTATCATGATTAAAGCATGAATAGATTTTTATGGGCCCATTATAGGACATGCATGGTAGTCTCAAGAAAAAAGATAGCGTGCAGGATAGTCCAGATCACAACCATGTATTCAAGATCCTTCAAGCCACAATTACAACATAATTTCATGTGTTTTTTGACACTTTCAATATGTCAAACATCCAAGAGTTAGGCAGTTTCAGTAATGAACATGTGTATAGGGATGAATAAATTATGTATAAATGATTGAACAACCTCGGAGATCATCACTTTCCTCCAACATAGAAGCATGCATATTGTTGAAAAAGTAAAAGACATGCATTGGAGAGTTTACATGAACTCATTAAAGATACCCATGTTGTTGGGTCTGTGCATGTTCTCCCCATTTTTTGCAAGGTATGTCTCCTTTTGTTTGAGCAAGTATTAGTGACAAATAAAAACAATTAAGGTCAAGGTCAATACAAAGTTCACAATCAATACATTGTTTGGGGTTTACACTGCCTTGATCTTAATGACATTGTTGTTGTTTCCTACAATGAGGGAGTTAGACATTTTATAGTGCATTCATGCCTACTTGTGAAGATAACATGGTTACCATGTGCATCTAGAAAATCTGAGAGAAAGTTGAAAGTTCTTCATTTCTTGGATTTAAATCCCGAGCATGTATTATAGTAGATTATTGATTTTGTTGAGCAACAATTGCTTGTCAATTTCTTATCACATCCTCTGTCATCATTTGAGTAATAAGGACCTTTCATGGATGCAAGAGGTCAAAATAAAGGACTGTCAAAGCATATTTGATAGTGTTATCATAACAAAGAGGCACACCACAACAATGTGAAGGATCTCTAGGTTACTGCAAAATGTTATCAAGTAGAGAAATTTTATAAGTTGTGATTCCCTAGATCATGAAAAGACAGGGTAGTAAGGAAATGATTGAAAGGCATATTTGTATGCATAAACCAGTTCATAAGGAGTTATCAAATATGTTTTCTAAGCTTGGAAAGACCTCAAGCATGTGTTTGAAAATGAGATTGGAAAATGAGCTTGAGGATATAAAAAGCAATACTAGTTAACAGTCATTGCAGGGGTAGCTATGAGACAACAAACTATAAGATAAAAATGTAATATTAATGGATTGGTTGCCATAGTGACAAAATATAGATGAGAATAGAGGAAAAGACAACAAGCAACATGCATATCATCATTATAGAGTGAAAAAATGACATAGTAGCACAATGTTTAAGATCAGTTGAGTTTTTTTTTCAAATAAATAAGAGATGCCTAAGTGATAGTTCATAGTGCATAGAGGAACCTTTTGAAGAATTTTTCTAATGAGCAAAGAAAAGAATGTGCAAAGAAGGATGTAATTAATATATCTTGATAGAGCGTGTATCATGAAGGCAATGATTTACTATGAACCTAGAAACATATTGGCCATTTAAAAGATAATCATATTTGCATTGTTAGTGGAAAGCTTTGGCTGATCTGCAACATCTAAGTAGGTACAAAAGAGGTCTTAAATTATATGGAGAACAGTGTTTTGAAAAGAATGTGAAAAGGTGAAGTCTTAGTGGTTATGCAAGGGCAGTCCATAAAGATGACAATGGCAACATTAGGGAGCAATATTCTACAAGTGTGTAGTGGTCATAAAATCAAGAGACAATGAATATGCAGAGCTTTATTTTATAGATCTAGTATACAAAAATGATATAAATCATAGAAAGAAGAGTTTATGAATAGTCCATAGCATGGGAACATGTCATATTTGATTATATCTCAGTGTAGGGGCAAGCCTATGATGTGGAAGCTCAAAAGAGGTAATGATTTTCATGATGGAGTTTCAGTATATGCTTTACTAAGTGCCAAGATTCAATAGTTGTGAATACTGTTGCACCATAATACAAGTTTGCTAAGTGATGTCACATGCATTAGAGTGTAGTCAATAGGAAAGCATAGTTTTATGACAATATACATGGACTGTATCTTTAAATCAATCATAGCAAGTTTATGATAGTACTATAGATTGTGGTTAGTCTTTCATTCATAAAGTATTGTAAATGTGACCTTAAGACTGTGACTATGTCTTGTAAGGAGACTTATGATGGTGACCTGGAGACCAAGAGAAATGACATGATAAATACATGATAGTTTATCAATGAAATAGGGCAGATTTAGAAAGGGTAGTGAGCATTCCAAATTCAATGTCAATAACAATAAGAGCATTGGAAGAGCAAAGATAAAATGTCCATGATAATGGTAAAGGTTCAACCATAGAAGACATACAATAGAAGGCAATTAAGGATAAATTAAAGTAAGAATAAATAAGTTTAAGTTCAAAAGAGTGGATGTTGGAAGCAAGGATCATATCCTAATAAGTTATTTTATGCATCCAACATGTTGATTATTCTATAGTCAACCCTGGTTTTAAATTTCTATTTCATTTCTCGGTTGCTCTATAGAAGGTACAGTGGAAAATTATTTATCAATTTGATTGGAAAGTGGAAAGAATCTGAATATGCTTCTTAATGGATTTGTCTATTACATTACTCCACCTTACAGCTGGGCAGAGATAGCAGTCATAACCTATTTCTTTGCATTTATGAGTAGTTGCAAGCATGTGGGAGGAGTTTGTTAAGTTGTGCAGAAACTGAGAATATCTAGGGGGTTATTTGACCCAGTTTATGAGTAGTTACAAGCATCTATGAGTTTTTTGTGAAGCCTTAATGGTAGAGGAGGTCAAGGAAGGATTTTTTCACTGCTCAAACAACATTTTGGAGCAATTTTAGGGGCTGAAAAGTAGGGATTTTTGTTTTGGATGACCAAAGGAGTTTGACCCAACAAGATGAAGTGAAGACTTATCCTTCTCTCTCTCTCTCTCATATGTTCCTATTCTTTTGTAAGTTGTTGAACAACATAAAGGGAAGCCTTAGGAAATTTTTCCACTAGTTCTTTTCTCTCTTGGCATGTATTGCAACTGGTTTTTCAAGCTCTTTGATGTTGAAACAATTGATATAGCTCTTTTTGAGACTTATGTACAACTCTGTAACCACCTTTTATCATCAATAAAATCATGTTTTTCCTTCTCAATATTATGTTTTATTATGTGCAAAAAATGATTGATGTACTATCTTGTGATTTATATGCAAATCCTTTATTGTATGAATCATATATCAACACCTTCAAACATAAAAAATGTTATGTTTAGTGCAAGTTGTAGGTTGTTTTGCTTGTTTAAACAATCATTAAGTGTGAAACATTTATTTTCCTCTTAAACTGTGAAACTTAAACCTTCCTATGAAACACTTATGCATTAATATGTATAAGTTTTGAGTTGTGTGAGAACCAACAGAATTATTGAAGGAATTATGTGTTAAAACAACAGTGTAGGTTTGAAAACCTTTTTTGGTGCATCACCTTAGGATCTTAGGTTCATTTTTAAGTTAGTTCTTCTCTCTTTTCTCAGAAAAGCATTAGGTTAGGTGATAGTTCCAAGGGAACCAACCCTCTCTAGAGGTTATCTTTTGTCATAGGTAACCCACAAACTTGGAAGAGATCCAATGTTTCACCATTAAGCTAAGTTCTGCAACTTAGCAAGGGTGCGTTATTTTGGTGATAACATTTTTTGGCACACCCGGTGGGATTGATTAGACCATCTCACTTCATTATTTATTCCTTTTTCTATTGATATTTGGTGTGTATATTAGCAGTTTTTGCCTTTGGAGGCAATATTTCTCACACACCTAGTGACTTCAACTTATTCTACTAGTTTTAAAAGGCCAAGTATGTACTTAGTTTTTGCAAAAAAATCAGACTTCATTATTTTGGTTTTAAAAGCATTTTAATGAGTTTTCAATTTTTTTAGATGTTGCACCATGTCTTCATTTTATGGAGATATGTTTTATCATCGACCATTCCATGAAAATGTTGTTCATATACCTTTCAACCAGCCATAACAAGCAAAAAATACTATTGGTTTTGTCTCAAATGACCCTATAACAATAGTTCATCAACATTCTTATTATGCTTGCCACCCACCCACCCATGCTCAATCTTCTTGGAAGCCTTTCGATTAGTTTGAAGAAGTCATGGTTAAGCTGAACCAACCTTGTTACTTCCCTAGCCAATGCTAAAATACTGACAATATGGGGATAGTGATATCAAAAACATATTGTTGGACTTCAATAAGTGGTTGGATGATATCAAGAGACAACAAGAGTTTGATTTGTAGCAGGAGGAGTTGGCCTACCAAGCTTATCAATACGAGCAGGATATGGATATATAGAGGAAGTAGTATGAGGAGTCTCTTGCAAAAGATATTTTTTCTAAATAAGAGTAGATGAATCTTTTGCTTGTTGAAGTGTAAAGGTTGGAAAAAAATCAATTACTTGCATTCCAAATCAGCCTATGAAGGAAGATCTTTCCAAGTACAAAATCCCAAGCTTTAGGCAAGATCTAGAATCTAATATTCAAGAGCAGCTTAGTATGCTTTAAGAGCAGCCATCTCTACAACTTATACCATCTCAAGAAGATCAAAATGAATTCAATAATCAACTTTCTTGTCCTGTTATCATTCGTGTTTGCAAAGATAGACCCATTGTGTATCAGAGTAGTTGGTTTAGTAAGCAAGAAGAGAAGGTTTTTAGGGAAGAACAAGAGAGGTGTTTTGCTGCTGATATCCTAACACATGAGGTAGATGAGGAAAAATCAGAATTTCTTCAAGTAATTGATGAACATGATCAATTAGGACAACAAGTTGAAGAGCATGGTCTTTTGGGGCAGCAATTTGAAGGAGAAATAAGAGGTATTAAGTGTGAAATCTTGATTGATTTGTTTAATGAGCTTCCATTTTTTATTGAAGAAAAATATATTATGCCAATGCCTATGATAACAAATCAGTTGGGACAACGTGATAATAAACAAGAAAGAGGTGATGTAAAGGAAGTTTTATTATTCTGTTTTGATGAACTTCCTTGTTTTTTTGATGAGGATGAAAAGAGTATGCAAGTTGCAATGAGATCACAAGTGTTAGAGCAGGTGGAAATTAGCAATCAACATGAAGAGAGGTTGGTTTCTAAGGAGACAAACAAAGACAACCTTGTTTTGCAAGATAGGAAAGTTTGTATACACAAGGTTACTGGTCAAACTGAATGTGATCTCAAAATTAGTCCTCGTATACATGAAAGTAAAGAAGAGGATGAACACGATATATTTTGGGATGAGTTAGAAACATTTTGTGCAAGTCTAGATGTCATGTCAGCACCTCTAGAAGAGGAAAATCATGAACAACAAGAGGAAAAGGCAAAAATTTCTATGTTTTTTTCAAATCAGTCTCACGAAGAGGTTGTTAAGAATAAGCAAAAGCATGAAGAAGTAACCCACAAACAAGAAACCAACAAGGTGAGCTCAAATTTCATCCTTTGATGAGGCTATCCAATCAGGCATTTAGCAAGGATGGAGGCCAAAAAATCACCAACAGTCACGCTTGCAACCAAGAATGAAGTTGTAGTTGAAGGAGGATGCATTCCACCTACTTATTTACTCCAAGAAAACATTATACATGGATAAAATGAAGTGGTAAGTGGGATTTATTTTATTCTTCAAGAGGTATTGCAACCATTGGTTAGACATTTGTTCAATCTTCACCTTCTTTTGGTTGCTCATAAAGATGTAAAGTATTGCAAAATAATGAGAAAGGGAAGCTACTTCAAAGAACTAGTCAATGGTTTTTTCTTGAACAAGTTTTTTTGCTAGTTAGGGTAGGTTAGAATAATTTTCCTTCAAGTTTTATAAGCGTTGATGCACATAGTTAGTGTTTCCTTTCTCCAAGTGCTAAAGCATAGGTAGTTAGGTGTTTTAGTAGGTTGTTTTGGAGGTGTTATCAGTTGTTGTCAAGTCTAATTTATAGTTTGTCTTGATCTCTCTTCAGTACTATACCCAATGGATTATCAAGGCTTCTAGTTCTTTTGTTCAGCAAGCAAACACCCTTGAGAGGTCACCATAATGTTGACTAATTTGGATCTTCTAATCCAAATCAGTCATAAAATATTAAGGGGGCTCATTTTATTAATTTCCTCAATCATTACTCATGTGGTAGGTTTTAGGGGGGGCTAAGTTAATAGGTCTATAAGGTGGTAATTATGACCTTTTTTAAAAAATGATTTGTCAATTAATCAACTCTTAAATCACTTTAGCTCCCTAACTTGGTCAAAATTCCACGTACATATTTTGGAGTGAGGGTTGTTGTAACTTTTGGTTAAGATTTAAGCCTTATTATGACTAGGGCGAGGTTCTAATGTTTTGCTCTTCATTTGAATTGAAGAGTTTTTCCATACTTCGCAAGGAAGCAACTGTTTGCCGCTATGAGTTTCATCGACATTGCAAGCATTGCAATCATTGTAATCATTGCAGTTTGTCTTTACAATATATTAGGCACATGAGATGCCACTTTGTATGTTGAAAGGAATTTTAGGAAAGCTCGCATGAAGGTGATAAAGGGAATCCAAAGGCATGTTTATCATGATTAAAGCATGACGATATTTTTATGGGACCATTGCAGGACATTCATGGTAGTCTCATGCAGAAAGATAGTGTCCAGGACAATCCATATCACAACCATGTATTCAAAATCCTTCAAGCTATAGTTACAATGTAATTTCATGCGGTTTTTGACACTTTCAATATGTCAAACATCCAAGAGTTGGGCAGTTTCAGTAATGAACACGTGTATAGGGATGAATAAAGTATGTATAAATGATTAAACAACCTCAAAGATCATCACTTTCCTTGAATATAGAAGCATGCATATTGTTGACAAAGTAAAAGACAATCATTGGAGAGTTTACATGAACTCATCAAAGATACCCATGTTGTTGGGTCTGTGCATGTTATCCCCATTTTCTGCCAGGTATGTCTCCTTTTTTTTGAGCAAGTATTAGTGAAAAACAAAAAAATTAAGGTCAAGGTCAATACAAAGCTCCCAATCAAGACATTGTTCATGGTTTACATTTCCTTGATCTTAGTGACATTTTTGTTGTTTCCTACAATGAGGGAGTTAGACATTTTATAGTGCATTCATGTCTACTTGTGAATATAACATGGTTACTGTGTGCATCTGGAAAATCTCAGAGAAAGTTGAAAGTTCTTCATTTCTTGGATTTGAATCCCGAGGATGCATTATAGTAGATTATTACTTTTGTTGAGTAGAAATTGCTTGTCAATTTCTTATCACATCCTCTATCATCATTTGGGTAATAGGGATCATTTATGGATGCAAGCGGTAAAAATAAAGGACTGTCAAAGTAGAGTTGATAGTGTTATCATAGCAAAGAGACACACCACAAGAATGTGAAGGATCTCTAGGTTATTGCAAAATGTTATCAAGTAGAGAAATTTTATAAGTTGTGATTCCCTAGATCATGAAAAGACCTGGGCTATTAAGGAAATGACTGAAAGGCATATTTGTATGCATAAATCAGTTCACAAGGAGTTATCAAATATGTTTTCTAAGCTTGAAAATATCTCAAGCATGTGTTTGAAAATGAGATTGGTAAAGGAGCTTGAGGAAATGAAAATCAATACTAGTTAACAGTCATTGCAGGGGAAGCTATGAGACAACAAACTATAAGATAAAAATGTAATATTATGGGATTTGTTGCCATAGTGAAAACATATAGATGAGAATAGAGGAAAAGACAACAAGCAACATAAATATCATCATTATAGAATATAGAAAAAGAGAACATAGGATTGATATTGGTGATTCTAGTTACAAAAATCAAAGAAATGATGGAATTTGTAAAGAATATAAGCTTGTAAGAAACAATAGTTGAGAATTTTCTAAAAGTTTCCTTTTAGAAACAAAATAAAAGGGATGAGTTTAGTGTTTGTTGACACTAATCTTCTTGGTGATGTTTTTATTCATTGGGGTGTGTGTAAAGATAATGCTAAAATATGGGGATTTCTTGTTCATGTTCAATATCCCTCCAATACCAATATGTTTAGAAGTCGGGCCTTTCAAACTAATTTATACGAAAAAGGCACAATCAGATTCGAAGTTGAGGTGTAATTTGTTTTGATGAGGAGTAACATGGTTTTATTTTTGTGCCCAAACATAAGGAGAATATTACTTGGTTAAAGGACCGAGAGGATGATTTTTATGTTCTTCTGATAATGGAGAGAAGTCAAGCTGCTCAGTCTAGAAAATTTGGAGTTGCAAAGAAGTAGAGCTTCTTCATCTTCACAGGAAAATATTAATCTACCACTTAGACAAGCAATATTGAGGAGGAAAGACACAGTCATAATGAGTGACATAATGATAGAGTAGCACAATGTTTAAGATCAGTTGATTTTTTTTTGAGAAAATAAGAGATGCCTAAAAGACAACTCACAGTGCATAGAGGAACCTTTTGAAGAATTTGTCTAATGAGCAAAGCAAATAATGTACAAAGAAGGATGCAATTATTATATCTTGACAGAGCATGTATCATGAAGGAAGTGATTTACTATGAGGCTATAAACATAGCATGCATTTAAAAGACAAAAATATTTGCATTGTCAGTGGAAAACTTTGGTTGATCTACAACATCTAAGTAGGTTCAAAAGGGGTCTTAAATTTTATGGAGAATAGTGTTTTGAAAAGATTGTGAAAAGGTGAATTCTTAGTGGTTATGCAAGGGAAATCCATAAAGATGACAATGGCAATATTAGGGAGAAATATTTTACAAGTGTGTAGTGGTCATAAAATCAAAAGACAATGAATTTGTAGAGCTCTATTTTACATATCTGGTATGCAAAAACGATAGAAATCACAACAAGAAGAGTTTATGAATAGTCCATAGCATGGGCATATGTCATATCCGATTAAATCCCAGTGTAGGGGTAGGCCTATGATGTGGAAGCTGAAAAGGGGTCATGATTTACATGATGCAATTTCAACATATGCTTTACTAAGTACCAAGATTCAATTGTTGTGAATACTATTGCACCATAATACAAGTTTGTGAAGTGATGTCATATGCATTAGAGTGCAGTCAATAGGAAAGCATAGTGTTATGATAGTATACATGGAATCTATCCTTAAATCATTCATAACAATTTTATGACAGTCTTATAGATTATGTTCAGTCTTTCATTCATAAAGGACTATAAATGTGACCTTAAGACTATGACTATGTTCTGTAAGGAAACTTATGATGGTGACCTGAAGAGCAAGAGCAATGACATGGTAAATACATTAAAATTTATCAATGAAATAGGGCAGAGTTAGAAAGGGCAGTGAGCATTCCAAAATCAAGGTCAATAGCTATAAGATCATTGGAAGAGCAAAGATAACATGTCCATGACAATGGTAAAGGTTCAACCATAGAAGACAGTCAATAAAAGGATATTAAGGATAAATTACAGTAAGAATAAATAAGTTGCAGTTCAAAAGAGTGGATGTTGGAAGCAAGGATCATATCCTATTAAGTTATTTTATGTATCCAACATGTTTATTATTTTATAGTCAACCCTTGTTTTAAATTTCTTTTTCATTTCTCAGTTGCTCTATAGAAGGTATAATGGAAAATTCTTTATTAATTTGATTAGAAAGTGGAAAGAATCTTAATATGCTTTTTGATGGCTTTGTATATTACATTACTCCACCTTATAGCTTGGCAGAGATAGAAATTATAACCTATTTCTTTGCACATATGAGTAGTTGCAAGCATGTGGGAGAAGTTTGTTGAGTTGTGTAGCAATTGAGAATGTCTAGGGGGCTGTTTGACCCAATTTATGAGTAGTTACAAGCATCTAGGAGCTGTTTGTGAAGCCTTAATGGTAGAGGAGGTCAAGGAAGGAATTTTTCATCACTCAAACAACATTTTGGAGCAATTTTAGGGGCTGCAAAGCAGGGATTATTGTTTTGGATGAGAAAAGGGGTTTGGCCTAGCAAGATGAAGTGAAGACTTATCCTTCTCTCTCTCTCACATGTTCTTATTCTTTTGTAAGTTGTTGAACAAGATAAAGGGAAGCCTTAGGAAATTTTTTCCCCAGTTCTTTTCTCTCTTGGAATGTATTGTAACTAGTTTTTCAAGTTCTTTCATATTGAAGCAACAAATGTAGCTTTTTTAAAAAATTATGTACAACTATGTAAGCACCTTTTATATCAATAAAATCAAGTTTTGCATTATCAATATTCTATTTTATTGTGTGCAACAAATGATTGATGTACAATCTTGTGATTTTTATGCAAATCCTTTTTTGTATGTCTCATATATCAACACCTTCAAACAAAAAGAACTCATGTTTAGTGCAATTTGTAGGTTGTGTTTCTCATTTAAACAAATATTAAGTGTGAAATATTTCTTTTCCTCTTAAACTATGAAACTTAAACCTTCGTATGAAACACTTATGCATTAATATATATATATATAAGTTTTGAGTTGTGTGAGAACCAATTGAATTATTGAAGGGATTATGTGTTACAAAAAAAGTGTAGGTTTGAAAACCTTTTTGGTGTATCACCTTAGGATCTTAGGTTCATTTTCAAGTTAGTCCTTCTCTCTTTTCTCATCAAAGCATTAGCTTAGGTGATAGTTCCAAGGGAACCAACCCTCTCTGGAGGTTCTCTTTTGTCATAGGTAACCCACAAACTTGAAGAGATCAAATGTTTCACTAGTAAGCTAAGTTTTGCAACTTCCCAAAGGTGCGTTATTTTGGTGATAATAGGTATATCAGTTAATATGACTATTTCTAGCTTTATTATCAAAATCAGATTTGTATAAATTTATGTGAAGGAATAAAATTTTTTTTTTATACATAAGTAAAAATGCATCTATATATACATATATATTTATAATGAAAATATGTTAGGAAAAATTTGAGTGCGGAACAAATTTTCCTAATATGAAAACTCAGAAGAGAATAGAGATATGCCTTTAAATTTTACAATTTCAGTTCACTAAGATGCACATGAAAGAAATAACAAAATGGAAAAATAAACTCAAACACAATTGACACCAGATTTATGTGGGAAAACCCTCACGGGAGAAAAACCCACCACACCGAAGAAATTCACTTGTATTACAATAATCAAATTACATACAAGTTACAAACTCTCCTTTCAGATGTCAATTTAATAGCAACAACATTTCTCTGATCAACCTTGTACAAAATATCACTGTTACAATGCTCTCCTTCAGCATACAATGAATTATCACACTGATCAACTGATCATTGAACATCCAACCATCGAACCCCTAAAACAGTTCCAATGCATTGCAATGTATAGCAATACCCATGATTAATTTGTTCTCTGTACAATCAGTTCAATTCAACTTCCTCTGCAGACCAACCGTCAAACTTCCCATTCATCCCAACGGCCACCTTCCAAGTCAATAATCAACCTCCACTGATCGACATACACATCAACAGTCAACAAGTCCATACTTTTGTCCTGTATATCGTGCTACCAATGTGCATTCAACAAGCTCTTGCAGTGTGGCAGTTTACCTCGCTACCGCCAGATAGGTCAACAACATCCGAGGTATAGTGGTAACTGCACTACTACTTGACAGTTTGTACACCTCTGTAGTATGGTGGTAACATCGCACTACCGCCAGAGTGTTGGAAGGTCTCTGTGGTATGACGGTATACCACACTACCACATCCAAGTGTAAAGACACCTGCGATATGGCATTGTCCACTGCTCTACTGCTCGACACCTGAGAGGTTCCCATAGTATGGTGGTAACCAAGCTACCGTGTCTTAGTCAGAGGTCTCCCACGGTATGGCGGTATACACCACGCTACCACACCTCTCTCATAAGCACCCAACAGTATAGAGGTAAAAGCTTTAAATAGAACACTTAAGAAACTTTACTGCTTGGTGACAGAATCAGGGTTTCTACCAGTGAGTTTGAGACACATATTCTCAACAATCTCCCACTTCACGAAGAACTCACTGAACCCTTTTCAATACTTGGAGTCATTGAATATTCTAGACCCCAAGGCCCATCGAAATTGCACACCATCTGAACTTATCCATGCTCACTGGCTTTGTCAATGCATCAACAATATTATTTAGATTATCCACCTTATCTAAATAGACCTTTTCATCCTCCACCATATCTCGTACAAAATGTTACTACACATCAATATGTTTTGTCCTGGCATGAAAAGTTGGATTTTTTGCCAGACAAATGGCACTCTGACTGTCACAACTAATAACAATCTGCCCTACATCAAAACCAATATCAGAACACAATCTTCTAATCCAAATGGCTTCCTTACAGGCATGAGTTGCTGCCATGTACTCAACCTCTGTAGTAGATAAAGCGATTACAGCTTTCCGCTTGCTTATCCAACTAACTGCACCACCATTCATCATGAAACAATATCCACTGGTGGATCTTCTGTTGTCAATGTCCCCTGCCCAATCAAAATCCATGTATCCATGAATGCTAAGAGTTCTATGTGACCCAACCAAATTTCCATGGTAACATAGAGCATATTTTGAAGTGCCCCTTAGATATCTAAACACTCTTTTCACAACATCCCAATGTGTCCTTCCTGGGTTCGCCATAAATCGGCTAAGAACTCCCACTACTTGGGCAATGTCTGGCCTTGTCTAGACCATTGCATATATTAAAATACCAACTACACTAGAATGAGGCACTCTGGTCATGTCCTCCATCTTAGTAGGATATTTTGGACAATCTTCAACATATAGCTTCGTTCCCTGCAAAAATGGAACAACTAGCTGCTTGCAATCATTCATACCAAATCTGTTCAGAACAATGTTAATATACTTACTTTGGCTGAGCCAAATTTTTTTGCTCTTTCTATCCCTGGTTATTTCCATCCCCAGAATATACCTAGCTGCACCAAGATCTTTGATTTCAAACTTTGCAAACAACAAAGACTTTAGATAAGAAATCATTAACTTACTATTTCCTATGAACAACATATCATCAACATAAAGGGAAATAATAAGAACCCGATCATTTTTAGTCTTGTAGTACACACAATGATCTGATTTTGATCTTACAAATCCCAATGACAAAACAAATGTGTCAAATTTATGGTACCACATCCCAGGCGATTGTTTCAAACCATATAGAGATTTTTTCAACTTGCAAACTAGATTTTCTTTACCTTTTCTCACAAAGTGCTCAGGCTAGGACATATAAATTTATTCTTCAAGATCACCATGAAGAAATGTTGTCTTCACATCCATCTGCTCAATCTCTAAATCATATGCTAGTGCAAGTGACAAAAGAAATCTGATAGATCTCAGCTTTGCTATCGAAGAATTTTTTTCCCCATAATTAATTCCCTCTACCTGGGAATAACCCTTTGCAACGAATCTCATTTTATGCTTTTCAACACAGCCATCCAGACCAATTTTCTTTTTAAACACCCATTTGCAACCCACGAGCTTTCTACCTTCAGGCAATGGAACCAAATTCCAAGTATCATTTTACCTTAATGATGCCATTTCTTCATTCATGGCTTCCAACCAAAAATTTGAATCAGTCATTTCAACTACCTCTTTTATAGTCCTAGGCTCATCAGTCAAAGCATAGGAACAACTAGAATCCATCATAGAGAATCCATACCTATCCGGTTGTTTCTTCTCATGTGTAGACCTCCTCATAGGCTGAGGCTGAGGTTGTGATTTTTCTTCTTGTTCAGATCTCTCAGAGCTGCTCAAAATCTCCTCAGATTCAGGTACACTTTCAATGTGTTGTTCCCCTTTTTCTGGAGTTAGAGGTATCTCAACAACATCATTCTTCTCTTCTTTTTCTTTCATCTCTGACATCAAATCCATTGAAGAAGGTTTCAGTTCTTGGAAGATTACACTTCTTATGTACAATACCTTCTTAGTCACAGGATTCCAAAGCTTGTATCCATTCACACCAAGTCCATACCCAACGAAGATACATTTTCCAGCTTTGTTGTCCAATTTAGATCTTTTCACATCAGGTACATAAACATATGCTTCATAGCCAAAGGCACAAACATGTCTTAGAGAGGGCTTCTTACCAGACCAAGCTTCCATAGGCATTTTTTCAACAAGTGCTGATGAAGGAGACCTATTCGACAAGTAACATGATGTAGCCACAGCCACAGCCTCAACCCAGAACTTCTGCTCCAGACCAGCATTGCTCAACATACTTCTTGACTTCTCCATCAGTGTCTTGTTTAACCTTTCAGCAACTCCATTTTTCTGTGGAGTGTAAGGTGTTGTTTTATGCCTCTTAATCCCATGGTATTTGCAATACCTTTCAAATTCATCAGAACAAAACTCACCACCATTGTCAGTTCTTAGACACTTTATTTTTCTTCCAGTCTGATTTTCCACAAGGTTTTTAAATTCCTTAAAATGACTGAACACTTTTGATTTACTTTTAAAAAAATACACAAATGCCCTTCTCAAATAATCATCAATGAAAAAAACATAATACTTAGACTTCGATATGAAGGAACATCCACTGGACCACACACATCGGAATGAATATAATCCAGAACACTAGAAGATTTATGAGGACTAGAGTAAAATGAAACACAGTGTTGTTTACCATATATACAATGTTCACAAAATTTAAATTCAAGGTTACAATCATCAAGCCCCTCAACCAGGTTTTTATTCTTCAAGGATTTTAAACCTTTCTAACCAATGTGATCAAGCCTTTGATGCTAGAGCATAGTATTTTCTGCTAGAAGTTTAACTTCAAAGGAATTTTCCCCAATATGAACATTTTCATTCTTCTCTTTACGAAAAACCTTCTGTGACTTTGCAGAGACATTATTGTATTGAACAACCAGTTCATCCAGGTTGTACAAAGTACCAATTCGGGCACCCCTAGCCAACACCATCGAGCCTCTAGTCATTTTACAACCATTACCAAAGAACGAGACTTGCACTCCAACATCATTCAACTTGCTCACAAAATGTAAATTTCGAGCCAAACCTGGTATATGCATTACACCATCAATTCCCTTAATTCTTCCATCAGGAAACTAAATTCTAACTCTTCCACAACCAACTATTTTCAGAGATGAATCGCTTGCCAAATACACCTTTCCACCATCGTATTATTCATACTTTGTAAACCAGTCTCTATGAGATGTCATGTGGAATGATGCTTCAGAATCAATCATCCATACATCATCTGATGCTGTGTTGCCAAGGCTGCAATGAAGGCATCTGCATCACTCTAAGAAGAATCGTTATTGGAAGAATTCCTCTTCTTCTTCTTTTTATCCTCTTTGCAATCCTTTTGGACATGACCAGGCTGCCCACAATTCCAACACTTCACCTTAGACTTCTTACTAGGATACTTTGATCTCCCTTTTGATTTTGATTTGGACTTCTTGCCTTTTTCTTTCGATCTTCCTTGAACAACTAGAGCCTCCTTCACCATCTTAGAGGATTTCCTTCTCATCTCCTATGATAACAAAGAATCAACCACATCTTCCATCTTGAAAGTGGTTGTCATGCTCCCAATAACCATTACCAAGTGATCCCACGAATTTGGAAAAGAACACAAGAGCACACAACAATCTTCTTCATCAATAATCACACCTACAGATGTTAACTGAGCAATCAACATGTTAAAAGTATTCAAATGATCAACAACACATGTTCCTCCTTCCATTTTCAAAGAGTACAACTTCTTCCTCAAGAACACTTATTCACCAAGGACTTGCCTTGATAAATATCTCCCAGTCTTTTCCATAAAGAAGATACAGTCTTCTCTTCATGAACATTCAGAAGAACTGAATCTACCAAACAAAGCCTTATCAGCCCTTTTTCTTTTCAATTTTCTAGTTCCCAATCTTCTTGCTTCATGCTTCATGCTTGTAGGTTTCATACCAGACACAACAACCCAAAGTTCATGATCAACCAATAGATCTTCCATTTTGAGTTTCCACAACTCAAAATTGCTGCCATTGAATTTCTCAATTTCAATCCTTCTAGATGTACTTGTCGTTGCCATCTCAATCTGTAATTTAACAAATTTCAAGACTTCTACAAAACTCCCACTGAACAGAAATTGACACAAAAAATCCAACCTACCCACAAGGATAACACAGTTGGCCAGGCTCTGATACCACTTGTTAGGAAAAATTCGAGTGCAATTTTTTTTTTCCTAATGTGAAATCTCAAAGGAGAATAGAGATATGCCTTTAAATTTTATAATTTTAGTTTACTAAGATGCACATGAAAGAAATAACATAATGGAGAAATAAACTCAAACACAATTGACACCAAATTTATGTGGGAAAACCATTACAAGAGAAAAACCCACCACACCAAAGAAAATCACTTGTATTACAATAATCAAATTACATACAAGTTACAGACTCTCCTTTCAGATGCCAATTTTACAACATTAAAATTTCTCTGATCAACCTTGTACAAAATATCATTGTTACAATGCTCTCCTTCAACATACAATGAATTGTCACACTGATCAACTGATCATCGAACATCCAACCATCAAACCCCTAAAATAGTTCCAGTGCATTGCAATGTATAGTAACACCCATGATTAATTTGTTCTTTGTACAATCGATTTAGTTCAACTTCCTCTGTAGATCAACCGTTAAACTTCCCAGTCATCCCAATGACCACCTTGCGAGTCAACAATCAACCTCCACTAATCGGCGTACACCTTAGCAACCAACAAGTTTGTGCTTTTGTCCTTTATACCATTGTGCATTCAACAAGCTCTTGCGGTGTGGCGGTTTACCTCGCTACCGCCAGACAGGTCGACAACATCCAAGGTATAGCGGTAACCGTACTATCGCTTGAAAGTTTGCACACCTCCGTGGTATGGTGGTAACACCGCACTACCGCCAGAGTGTTGGCAGGTCTCTATGGTATGGTGGTATACCACACTACCACACCCCAGTGTAAAGACACCTGTAGTATGGCAGTGTCCACTGCTCTACCACTTGACAGTTGAGAGGTTTTGGTGGTATGGAAGTAACCACACTACCCCACTTTAGTTAGAGGTCTCCTGCGGTATGGTAGTATACACCGCGCTACCATGCCTCTCTCATAAGCACCTAGCAGTATAGAGGTAAAATATTTAAATAGAACACTTAAGAAATTTTGCTGCTTGGTGACTAAATCAGGGTTTCTACTAGTGATTTTGAGACACATATTCTCAAAAAAATATATTGATTAGCTATTCAACCCTTATACTTGACTTAAAGAAAGTATTTAGAACATTGGAATTGTAAAATAAAGATATATATGTATATTTTCTCTACTAAGTAAGAACATGATCTTTGAAGAAATTTTAACTATGACTTAGAAATTTTTCTTAATACAATATACTGTATTGAAGAGTATAATTTTTCCTTTGTAACTAGAATGAGATAACAATCACAAATGATATTTTTAAACAATAGTTCTCTATATATGAGATTTTTCTTTCCCTTCTTAATAAACTATCCAAACAAAAGCATGCATACAAGTACTTTCTTACTCATTTCTTTCAATAAACATGGCATTAATGACTAATATTAACAATATCTTGTTATTTTTACTCAAGAAATTTCACGTACAATGAATTATAAGGACCCATTTTTAGGTTATTTCTATATACTTATCTTAACATATTACAAAAATGAAATGCATGAAGTCTCTTCCACCACTTAGTTGCATCTTTAAAGTCTTCCTTATCTATACATTAACACAAAAAAATTTCATGGTCCATGGGATGCTCACTTCCCAACCGTTGACCTACTAATAGGTCACCCTCAAGCTAGGAGATCTCCCTAAGAATCAGGTTACATAAAAATAAGCTCATACATCCATTGACAATGACAATGAAATAACTAAAATTTTAATAAACATATATCCATCCCTTAATCCATTTTTTTCATCCCAAACCCAAAACATAATATCATAAACACACAACCCTTAAAATTCCACTTTTCTCATACACATAAATTTAGGATGCTTTGCCCATAAGGGTGAGTTTATCCCTAGCATCCCATTCTATATTCACAATATAAAACAATAATAAACACATAAATTTCAAGAATGAAACATTACCCATAAATTTGGAACCTCATTCACATACCTTACAAAATAAATCAAGAAGCCAAGAAGACCTAACTTCTAGAGCCCTTCAAAAATGGAGAGGTTGAGTTGAGATCATCTTCACTCCATCTCATTCCAATCCTTTCCAAATCCAAGCCAAGAACTCCTCAAAATCCATAAGTAAAAACTTCTCCAAAATCCTAAAAACAAGATGAAAGAAAAATCCCCTTTAAGAAATCTCCTCCTCCAAACTACAAGATAGAACTCTCCAAAAAAGAAAACAAGAAAAGAATGTTCTCCTTCCAAAATCCCCCTTTTTCATTCTCAAATGGGAGTAAAATAACAAACCCTAATTTGAGTTCCATGAATGAGGGAGTGACACTTGTCACTCTCTCATTCCTCCCTCAAGAACACTCTCCCACAAGTGCTCACAAATGTGTGAGACCTTCTTGGGAAATGGGGAGTGTACTTGGGAACTCTTCCTATGGTCTCTTATAAATGAGGCTCACACATGTGATTCCTTTGTGTGTTTCCTTAAATTCATAAATGAACTTAGTGTTGGAATCAGGGAACACTCAGAGGGGGGGGGGGGTGTGAATCAGTGTTTAAACCATTTCAACATCAAACCAAAGGAAAGATGCAAACACACAAAGTAATCATCGATAAAACCATAACACAAGAATTTTTACGTGGAAGACCTATTAGGGGAAACACCACGGTGGAGGTCAACCCACAATTTGAGTACTCAAATATAAGTTGTACAAAATGGGAATGCACTTGCATTCAAGCTCACTGCCTAGAGCTCACTGCTCAAAATAGGAAGGCTCACTGCCTTACAAAATATTTAGATTAAGACCATCTGAAGGATTGAATTGAAGTAATAGCATCTACTCATGCCTGGTTATTGTTTCGGTTAAGCTCATAGATCAGATTTTGGACCTTCTGTCTGATTCTGTACTTCGCTTTGCTCTACTCCAACTCACATCACAAATCTTATATGCGTAGATGAAATCACACAACTTCTCTTATGAATTTTGCATCACACATCAACATACTTCACATCTCATATGCTTCGATTACCAAAATGATATAAACAATTGATCTTATATATCCACATCAAGGGATAATATCATCTTCATGTTGGCTTTAACACAACATATAATAATTTTCAACTGCCGGCTAAATCCACAAGTAATTTTCAATGCGCACCATCCAAAGTCAATCGTAGCATAGTGAGGACCTAAATGAACATGTTATAACACAAAAACATTTAAGGAATTACTCAAACATCCGCAACGGCTATAGCCACCAAGTCGGCCTTCTAACACTGATTAACAAAAAATTAGTACACTGGATCTCCTAATTCGTACATCAATGAATGTGCACCCAAATTCTTCTTGGATAAGATAGTACTAACATAAAAATACCTTTCTCTGAGATCCATAACTTAAAATGATAAGCTGATAATGCAAATGGATTCATCTTCAGTCAAATACCCTATTCTTCATTTTGTCTACCGGTATGGATAAATATTGAAGTGTAGACCAGATCAAGGACTTAGGTTGCCATCAATGAAAACACTAGAAGCCAAATTCCAACAATCTCCCCCTTTGGAATTGATGGAAAGACTTAGTGAAAAATGACTAAGTGTCAAAACCAATATGAGTATGCTACCAAACTTCAAAACATAGCTCCCCCTAAAATTGATAAGGCATTTTTCACTGCTCTCTCTCCCCCTTTGACATCAATGAAAAACACGTATTCAATCCCCCCCTTGGAAATATAACCAAAAATTCAAAACTGATTCAAAATTTGAAAAAGGACAACTACTACTTGAGTAAGAAGATTATCTTGTGTTTTTCTTTCATCTCTGGAAGAAATTTCTTCCAAGCTTCTACTACGATCCCAATGATTATGATCATGTTGTTATTTTATATGTTTAGTTGATAATCTTGATGAGGGATTCCAGAATTGTGATCGCATCATCTAATTTCTCTCCTTTCCTCGAAATCTCAATTAACTGCTCTAGTCTGCATTCGGTTAAGTCCTTTATTTTCAAAAAGGTGTCCACAAGCTTGTTTTTGGTGAATTGAACTTTTGTATGCTCAAACTATAACTCTTGAATCCTTTTCTTGATTGCACCATCCTGATCCTGAAACATATCAAAACTTTGTCCAATCCTATTCAGTTCTGTTTCAATTTGCTCCAATTTTTCTTTGTATTTCCCAACTGCATGAGGCCAATGGATTCAATAGTTATAGATGTTGTTTTCTGTACTTATGCACTACCTCAGCTTATTTATATGCCTTTTTAACTTGGTGAGAGATACTCTGTACTTCTTCTTTAGATGTAGGATCACTTCTTTTTCTTCTTCCCTGTTTTGAGACTCAGAGTCCATGATTTCCTTGATGCATTCAATCATTTCTTTTGGCAAAGTATTTTGCAAACTCTCCAATTTGATTTGGTTGTGCATAATATGAGTACTTAGTACACTTAAAATCATATCCTGTTCATATGAAGGTCTAATAGACCATAATTTAGCAATTTTCTACATTCCACCTTCCTCATGAATAAGTTGTAGTAGCTTCCCTTTAGTTAGGTCATCTTCTTCTTCACTTCCTTCTGAATTTGCCTTGTCTTGTTCTGGTTTGATTAATTCCAATTCTTTTCCTTGTGTTTCCTCAATTTCCTTATCAGATTCCTCATCTGGTATATCCATAATTTCCTGTTCTTTTCCTTTTCCTTCAATTTTTGGAATCTTGCAGTCGGTAGAGTACAAACAATAATTTTTTTTCTCTTTTCTTCTTTCTCTCCATCTCACTAGAAGAGGAACCAACTTCAAGTGTCCTTATCGGAAGAGAAATACCAACTGAGCCAAAATTTCCTAGCAAACCTTTAAAGAAATTCTAATATACTTGATCATAGTTTGCCAAACTTTTACAGTGTGTGTAAATTTGTTTACACACCGGTTCATTCTCTTTCCACATCAAATTTCTATTCATCAGTAAGCAATTCATAAAGTAAATTTCTAGACATATAATCAAAGTACCAAACCTGAAAGGGTAATCTGTCATCTTCGTCAACTACACATTCTCCATTAGTTGATCCTTCATCAATCCGCAAAGGTCAAAATCCTGATCTTCCATTTTCATTTGGTGCAAAATGTAGACCGCACTTGTCGAAGTAGCACTTTCTCCATTTCTGAAGAAGATTTTGTAGGATATTCCATGCACAATGTATCTTGTCATAGAGTTTTTAATTGTTGAGATTATCAGTGCTCTTTGATCTGCAATAACTCCAGTTAGGGTTTCGACTTCTTTATTTCAGATAGATTTCTTTCTCGGTATATCCCCAACTTTGCATAATCTTGTTAAATTTCCAATTAATTCTTTTGAAATGAGGTAGGGTTTGTCCAGAATTAGAGTGTCGTTATTCAATCTGCTCAAATAACTTAATGATTTTTGCGTTCTCAAAATAAGGAAACTCATTCCAAATGTCCAAATTTCTATGTTTAGCTTCTTTCAACCATTTCAATTTATCAGGCGACAACAAATTCCTTATGGATCTAATCTTCTCACTATTATACTCATCTAGATTGACCATTCCTTTGATTTTTTCCATTTTTCCTTTTGTACCGAACAAGTTCTTCTATCGAGCACCAAATTATATGGAAATTCCATAAATAATTGAAATACTTGATGGATTTAGAGATTCACCGCCGAATTATCTTCACTCCTTCGAAATTCTACTACAGAGTGCTCTTCTTCTTCTCTTCTTTGATGAAAAGTGAAAAATGAGGGTTCAAACTTCTTTTTATAACTTCGCACACCTAACTTTTGTTGTAATAAATGCTTTTTCCCTAGGTGTTCTGGATACCCTATTTTCTCAAATAGCGAGAGAAAAATTCTTTTGCGGACCTATGATTTCTAGAACTTCCTTGTGAATGTTTTCCAAAGCATCTGTAGATCATTAATACAATTTTTTTACAATCTTTCACATTCTGACACCACCATACGGAGAGGGGAAAAAGGATTTTCTTGAAAAACTCCCCCTAGGGCAATGGCCTGAAATCAAATTTTGGAGGAATTATTGGAAGTAGGTTTCGATACAAAACTATTTCCTGCATCAGACTCGATCTTTCTTACCCATGTCTTCTTCATTTGATCTCTTATTTCATCCGTAGTGACTTTCCCTTTATCTTTATCATCTTTCTGTGTGTTTCTACCTCTATATGCCAGACCTCTTTTATCCATGTTTTTATTTCTGTAGAATCTTGCAATGTGACCATATTTGTTGTAATTGTAGCACACAATATTTCCTTGTCTAGACCAATCATTCCATTGATTTCTTCTTGATCTGTATTGGTTAGCAATATGCCCAAATCTTCCACAGGTGTAACATTCAACATTCCTTCTACTGATAGAGTTGTTTGACACTTTTCTACATTCAATTGACTTATGACGAAACTTTTTGCAATTGAAACACTGACCAAAGAATGATGAATCATTGGATTTCATTTTACGTCTACATTGAGCTGCGATATGACCAACTTTATTGTAAGAAAAACATTATCCATTAAACTTTTGAGCATTAGGTTGTCTTACTGGATGCCTTTTTCCTTTTTTCATCAGATTTCCTTACCTAAAATTCGTTTGTCCAGATCCGAAAAATTCTCCTTTCTCATATCCAAGGCCTCGCTTGTAATTTCCATTATGTTGTCCTTGAGTCATCTCATCAAGCTTAACTGAGCTAATCTTAAACTTCTCCTTGTATTCCTTTGGAGTAGTAAGTTCATTCCTGAGACTAACAATCTGTTTTTCAAGCTCTTCTTCATTGTTTCTAGATTGTTTCAGTTCACTCTCCAGTGAATGAATTCTCCATTTACTCTTCTACATTCATCAAATTTTTCTTTTAAGGACTGAGAAAGGTTCTCCTCGTTCTTCTTTCTTTCTTCAATCTCCTTAGTCAGCTTCATCACCATAGATTCCATCTCATGTTTTAGGGTAGCATTTTCTCTGGCAAGATTTTCACATTCTTTAGTTATTTCCTTCAAGGTTTGTTTTAGGTGAACATCATCCATGCTTCTGCTCTCTTTTTACTTAATTTGATCATAGAGATCCTTTCTCTTCTCCCTAGATTTAACAATATGATCCTTCAATGTTTGAATGAATTTCTCAACATCCTTAATATTCGCTCTCAATTCCCTGACTTCTGCTTTAGACTGATCAAGATCATCAAGCACCACCACAAGCTGCTATTGAAGAATACTAGAGTCCATTACATTCCAAGATCCACTTCAAGCTATTAAACTCCTTCTGAGGAACTAGGCTTTGATACCAATTATTGGAATTAGGGAACACTGAGGGGGAAGGGAGGGGAGGGGGGTGAATCAGTGTTATGCAAATCTTAACTTTATTAATCTAATATTCAAACCATTTCAACATCAAACCAAAGGAAAGATGCAAACACACAAAGTAATCATCCACAACACCATAAAACAATTATTTTTACATGGAAACCCTGTTAGGGGAAAAACCACGGTGGAGGTCAATCCACAATTTGAGTACTCAAATATGTTAGTGTTTCTTAGATCATATTAAACAATGAAAGCACTTAGAAATATTGCAACACATAAGATAATGAACACAACAAGATACCCTGGGAAAACCCTCCTCTTGAGGGAGAAAAACCCAGCAAATGAATCTCTTATATAATGTAGCACAAGAGCAGAAATCTGCTTACAACTCAGGCCCAACAATGGCCAATAATGAATACAATGAAGTTGCACCTCTCCTAGATGCACAAGATACAAATGAATATGTTCTTCCTTGAAATCGGATCTGCTGCTATGAAGGTACGAATTCTGCTCTGCTCTTAATAGTGAACTTGCTTGAATAATGAATGTGTTACAATGACAAATATGACCTTGTATTTATATAAGTGAGGCGCCTCTTCAAGATAGGTCGGCCCACTTAAAAGAAACATAATAAATAATAACCACAATAAGGTCGACCCAAGTAGTAACCAAAGCATGCGAACTAAATAGGGTCGGCCCTCTTCATTAGTAAATATTGTAATCATGAATTAAATAGCCGAAGGCTACTCATTTAATTCATGTACTTCTTCTTGTGAATTGTGTGAAGGAAGTTCAGACCATAGTTGCTATAACATCAACAAAATATAAGTTTTACAAAATGGGAATGCACTTGCATTCAGGTTCACTGCTCAAAATAGGAAGGCTCACTGCCTTACAAAATATTTAGATTAAGACCATCTGATGGATTGAATTGAGGTAATACCATCTACTCATGCCTAGTTATAGTTCCGATTAAGCTCATAGATTAGATTCTGGACCTTCTATCTGATTCTATACTTCGCTCTGCTCTGCTGCAACTCGCATCACAAATCTTATATGCATAGATGAAATCACACAACTGCTCTTCTGAAATTTGCATCAGACATCAACATACTTCACATCTCATATGCTTTGATTACCAAAATGATATAAACAATCGATCTTATATATCCGCATCAAGGGATAATATCATCTTCATGTCGGCTTTAACAAAACATATAATAATTTTCAACCGTCGGCTAAATCCACAAGTAATTTTCAATTCGCACCATCCAAAGTTGGTCGTAACATAGTGAGGACCTAAATGAACATGTTTGAACACAAAAAAAATTAAGCAATTACTCCTTAAACATCCGCAATGGCTATATCCACCAAGTCAACCTTCTAACATTGATAAATAGAAAATCAATACATTGGATCTCCTAATTCATACATCAGTGAATGCGCACCCAGATGCTTCTTGGATAAGATAGTACTAACATAAAAATACATTTCTCTAAGATTCACAACTTAAATAATAATTTGATAATGCAAATGGATTCATCTTCAGTCGGATACCTTATTCTTCATTCTGTCTACCGGTATGGATAAATATTGAAGTGTGGACTAGATCAAGGACTTAGGTTGCCATCAAGGACAACACTAGAAGCCATATGCCAACACTTAGGGGAATGTGAATGAGACAAGGCAAGTCATCTATTCCTCATCCCAAGACCTGATTTTTGTCACTCCTCTTAATGGGCCATTAAGAGGGGTTAAATCAAAGTCCTTGACCAAGTTTGGGGTGTAAAAGAACCCCATACCCATAAGTACTTACCCTAGGGTACCAAAAACCAAGAAAATAATTAAAAATAAGCTTTTAAAGGCCCTCAAAAACCCCATAAAAGAAGGCATCTAAAAATTTCCACCTAGGATGCCAACTCACATCCTAGGATCAAATGAAATTAAATAAAATCAAAAACCAACATTTGTAATTATCTTTACAAATTAAATACATCACAAACACATTGATAATTAACATCACAAATTAAACACATCTCGAATGAGACTATAGTCCCTCCATATGGAATGTGGTCTTGGTTTCACGATTTAAACACATAGGGTTCCCGAGAGATCTTCAATTCCATAAGCCATGTAATTATACCCACACACTCAATGCCACATGTCAAGATGTTTAATAATCATCATAGCCTAAGCAACGCAAATAACAAGTCACATATACTCATATTCATAACTCAATCCTAATAAAAAACTAAATTCACATTATTACCTTCCATCAATCCATCTAATTCCTAATTAAATCTAATTTTCAAGATTTATAGTTTCTTGATTACTCAAGGAATACTTCATTTAATTCATATAAGATGAATGTAAAAACATTAATTAATTTTAGTAATTAAGAGTCACGAGCAAGAATGGGAGAGGAGGTGCAAATTTTAAATCTACAAGGGATGATAAATATGGAGAAGGGGATTCAAAGGATACAAATGGGGAGCCGTATGGTGCGGTTGTGGTTGCTCTATTGCTGGATGTGATTTTTCTTTGTTGCAGGCACAACTATGTGTTTACGTATGGGGCACTGCCTAGTGTGGTTGTGGGTGATCTACTAGTCATGGTGCTTTTTCTTTGTTATACGTACGGTTGTGAGGTTGCAAATGAGGAAAAAAATGATGTAGTCATGGGTTCTCTACTACTAGAGGTGTTTTTTCTTTGCTATAGGCAAGATTGTCTTGGCTTGATTTTTCAAGATATAGTTTGTGCTAATTTTCCTAGTGGGGTTGTTAATGTTAAAATATGGGATGTAGCCACCATTTTTTTGTTGCAAGGGTCATTTCCTTATGGCTTGTTCTTCCCCTACTAGGCTTATTCCGGGTGTAGTTCATGCACTAAGCCCCTTCAAAGGATGTTGATGGGGAGCTACTTAGTGCAATTGTGGTTGCTCTATTGTCAGAGATTCTTTTTCTCTATTACAAGCATGATTGTGAGTATGCATTTGGGGAGCCACCTGGTGCAATTGTGGGTGTTCTACTGCTAGAGATCCTTTTTGTCTATTGTAGGCACATATGTGAGAATGTGTATGGGGAGACGCTTTGTGCAATTGTGGGTGCTTGGCTATCAGAGGTTCTTTTTCTCTGTGTTCATTTCTTTTGTGCTATTTTTGAAACCCTTTGGTGTTTTATCCAAAATATGGTTTTCCCATATGTGGGTGGTGTTGTTAGGAATTGTAGGTAGGAAAAAAGGGATTCAAATACCAGTTAAATATAGATTAATTAAACACAATAGAATAAAACAAAGGAATGGAAAATAATTCACAGAAAATAACGAGACAACAAGTTTTAACGTGACTCACTCAATTCTCAGGCTACATCCATACACAATAGTCCTTTTATTATATAAATTCCAATAAATGCATAATACAATAAACCTATAACAATAGATACAATATGTAACAATGAATTAAATTGATATCCATTGCTCTATTTTACACACATAGTGTTATGTGTGCCCAACACAATAACCTATGTTTTTCTGCTTATCACTACTTGTGACCTACAAATTCTTTGTGCACACTTCACATACCTTGCATTAACAAAACTCAAAGCCACACGACTGTTTGCATTCCCATGCGCGCTATATTGCAACTATCTAATTTGTGACTCATAGAATTCTCCATTTGCATAAAACAAAACCGTTTAACTCTGGGAAGCTATGCAACCATTTAACTAAATTTCAAATTCAAACTTGTTAATAAATTTGGAGGGAAAATGCACTGAGTAAAGTGGGGAAATTTAAACATCAATTTTGATTGGGCTCCACATAACAATAGTTGTTCACCACTATTGTGCTCAAGTGGAAACCCTTCTTAGGGGTTTGGAAGGTGGGGATATTTTTTTGTTTCCCTTATGAGTGTTGGGGGGTTCAATCTAACCCAATTTTTTCCTCCGACCTCCCTTATGGAGACGGGGATGTCTTCTATTGAGGTGAATACACTTCTTGTTGGAGTTTCTAGAGTTTGGTTTCTTCTTCTATTGGCATTTTCTCCTATTGAGGTGGATAGTGTCTTTGTAGAAAAGATGGAGTTGCTACAAGGGAGCTTTTGCTACCCTTTTTTTAGTTTTGTTCTCTTTTCTCCTATTGAGGTGGAGATGGTGCTAGGATTTGGTTTCTCCTTCTGCTAGATTTTTCTCCTATTAAGGTGGAGAGTGTCTATGCAGAAAAGATAGAGTTGTTGCTAGGGAGATTTTCTGGCCCTTATTTTAGATTTGTTCTCTTTTCTCTTATTGATATGGAGATTGAGAATGGTGATGGGATCTTGGATCCTTGTCAAAAGGTAGCAAATGTATGTTTTATCGGGCTAAAGGCTATTCTTGGTTCTATTTCTTAGCTCAGGATTGTTGTTTTTCTTGAGAGGGTTTGTTATGGAGTTGTTGCACTTGTTTCAGAGTAGTTAGTTTTTCTTGTTTAGATCCATTGTGATTGTTGTGGTTTGCCTGTTGGTTAGCTATGGTTTATCTCTTGACAATTTTCTTTGTTATGATAGGGTTTTTGGTCCCTTCAAAACCTATTCGAAAAGGGTTTCGAGGCCTCTTCAAAACTTATTTTCCCACTAATCAAAAACATTAATTAATTCTAAGCAATTGTCTAATTATTTTAGATTATCATTTCATTACACTTTATCTAACTTTGCATTCTCAATTTTACCTTTTTGCATATAAATTTTTTTAAGCATGAAATGAAGAAGCATATCTAAGTATCATGCTATATTAACCCAATTTAAAATCTACTAAATAACCATATGTTTCAACCTTCATAATTAAGCAACACATTTTGAGATACATTTCCTTTAATCCTCGTAAAATTATAGAGCAATATCAATTATTCCCAATAAATCATTGATATATTTTATGTTATCCTTACTTTTTAAATTCGTCTAATTTCACCTTGTCCAATTCACACTTAGATACACATAACTACATTGATCTTATAATCACCATCAATGTCTTTTACTATTCCAACTTATTTAATTACCTTAATCATATGAAGAATCCTAAATTATCAAGTTGCTTGGGTTCAACTAATGTCATTGTTAGGTCTATCACATATTGGTCTTTACTAGTGTTTTATGAATCACTATCCATTTCAATCATAATGCTAATATGCTTTAGCTAACTAGATATTTGATATTTTGTTGACAATACTACACACTTAGTTTATCTTATATTTAAAAGATACACTTAGATAGTTTAGAGATATGCCACATAATTCTTTGAGATATATAGGTGACCATATTGGCTCATAAAATATGCACTATGATATAAGATTTATCAATCTCTTATTATGATATTTTTATGAAAAACTATTAAACTCTTTCACTACTTGAACATATTCATTCCTTGGTGATTAGATCAAGAGCGACAATTCCCATAGGGTTTACCCATATAGCCCATGATATCTCATCTTGCAAATCATAGTTACTTCTTTTAATAATTCCATTCTATCTTTCTATCTATTAGTGTATTGCCTCTTATAGATTAGGGTTATACTAGTTGTACTCAAGACGGGGCCTTATAAATATTCATTCACATATCTCTCTTGCATCCAACATATGAAACTTATGTTCTAAGATTAAAGAGAGATATGTTGGATGCAAGAGAGATGTTCTTAGAGATTCACATTTTCCTAGTTAGATTAAAAAGAGAATTGTTGCATGTAAATAATAGTTTCTCTTAGATATGAGGTAAGATGTTTTTGAGAAATGTGGGCGTCTGGGTGGGAACCTTCCCACTTTTCAATGGGGAAAGGCCGGGTCCCTCAGGGAAAGGTGGTGATCATATTTGGCATGCCACCCTAACACTCAAAGTTGGACGGGTGAGTGCTTTTACTTGGCTGATCGAGCATGTTTGGCAGTAAGGTTGGAGGTAGAGTCGGGTGAAATGATGTTTATTGATGGCCTTGGTTTATCGTGCCATCCCCACTGGCGTTTTCAAGGGCATTGAATGGAAAATCTACAGTCGATCGGGTGAGGATACGAAGACCATCTTCGCTGGTATAACATGACTCCTCAACATGTACACTAGGTTTGGGTGGCAGAAGCTCAACAAAATTTAGATGGCACACACACTTTTGCACAATGTCATAAGAGTTGGAGATCAAGAACCATAAATAATGGAGGGTGGCACGGGTTTGGCAAAGTTTGTTTTCATTTCTAGTTTTCGCACTCTGGTGATGATAATGGTGGAATTCTCAAAGTTCATCATGGAGATGTCGACATATATGCTCGTCTATTTGGGGCTCGACACTCCCATCCATCTGGACTGCAAAGCTTGGCAGATAGCCTTCAAAGTGATAACCGACCAGTAGTTAAAGTGAATCATGCTCAGGATTGATCATCACATAGTGGTGGTGGTCAAAATGATTCTAGGCAAGCGCAATTTGTCGAACCATGAGACCTTCCGGGTTAATACCCACATTGTCTATGAGTTCCTTGCCTCTGTTCTGGATGTCTGGACACCAAAAGCGGTGGTAAAGGAAATTGTTTGCAAACTCTTTAAAAAGGAGCTACTGGGTGGTTTGGACGAGATCTTGCAAATGACATATTTGGGCTTAGGTGCCCCTCGGCCAAGCAATCTCCCATTGATGAAGGTACCAGGTGAGGTGGTCAAAGTCTATCCCCTACTTTTGGAGTTAAAAGGAATGGCATTGGTTAGGCACTGACAACTGGCGGGATACGGGGTAAGATTTCTTAAGAAGATGTTAATGCTTGAGCCTATGAACGATTATGATCGGGTACAAGAGTTTGATCAATTTGTAAATATGAATGAATTTTCGGTGGTGGTAAGTGGTTTTTGGGTGGCGGTCTCTAATTATAGCTAAAAATATGTTGTTTAAATCTGTAATTCCATGAGGGCTTGGTTAGGTTTTTTGGTGTTGGTGTGCATTTCTCTCTGCATTTGTAAATGCCCGGTGGTCGACTTCCATAGTGGTATTGGTCCTTTTTACTCGCTTTGGTTAATCCGTTATAAGGGGTATAGGGTTTCAAGGAAAATTTTGGTGGCAATATGGGGTGTTTAGTCTATAAATCATGGTGGAAATTAGGGAATTTTGCATATTCGAGTAGAATCATGGGTGTTGGGGGTCGGCCCATTAGGGTAGTATTCTGCAAATTTTGACATACTTGTTCAGTAGATGAATTATAATTTTTTTTGGAAAAATTAATATACAAACTTCTTATGTAGAAAAATAAATATGTTTTTGAGAAATAAAGGTTAGAATATAAAATTAGGAGCATGAAATTCAATATGGATGAGTAAGGAAAATAGATGAAAGGTATATTCTTACATAGTTTATATAGGGTCTTGTTTGCAATGTGCAAGTTGTACAATAAATAATTTTAGTTTAATAATGAATTGGAAGTAAGGAATAAAGAAATATGTACATGATAAAAGAAGGAATGCATGGAGCTATAAGTTTAATTATAGAACCAATACAATCCATCATATATTAGTATTCTAAGAAAGTGTAAATGGATAGATAGGACAATTAGAGGTAATGGTTGAACAAAGGATATAAAAATACCACACATGATAGAAAAGGCTCTCCATGGCTATCCTAGTCAACCACTATGATTTAATAATTTTCTCCCACTTCCATTTGTATTATAATGCTTTTCCTAAGCTTCCATGTTGATGGGAATTCAAACTCTTCGTACAACTAATATGAATTCTCTTTATCTCCATCCACCTAATTCCCACTTGCACATTTCCTTTGAGATCCCTTTCTTGCAATCTATAGATCTTCTTCCTTGCACTTGGCCTTTTCCTATTTATAGTTGAACAAATCCCATTCACCAAACAATTTGAGAGAATGATCAAGTGTCTCTCCCCTTAATCCATCTTCTTAGGACACCTTAAGCCATTCTCTCAAGACCCCTTAAGCCATCATCTTAAAGTTCACAAATTAATCAAAAGTATGATAAGTTTACAAGGTAGAGGAAATATTTTAATAAGGTTTAAAATGAAAAAAGGTGCCTAAGTTATTTTTGTGCCCTTCCTTCTATAGTTGCAATGTTCCATGAATTTAGTAGGTAAAACTTAATCCCCAACAATAGTCAACATATATGTAAGGGCCTCCATAGGAAAATGAGGGAAATTTCCCTATTCCTCATAAACACTTTAAAGTACATCAAGCCATGAATTTTTATGTATGCCTTAGAGCTAAATGAGCTCTAGAAATATGTGTATCATTATAAAGGACAAATTAGAGAAATATATCTACTACTATGAATTGAATTAAATTCCCATGTTCTAATTTTTATACAAGATACACAGAGGAAATTATTTTCCTTGCTTGAGGGGCTAAGATTTAAGAGAATGGATTAATGGGTCCTAAGAGGACGTAGATGGTACAAGGAAATAGTCATGAATATCCTTAAGTCACTAATAATGCATAAGGAATTGGTCATTAAAGTATATCTTAGGAAAAAATAATTCCATTAGTTCAAATACAATCCTTCATCCAATTAAATAAATCCAACTAATAAAAAATAAATTTAATTACCTTAGTGACATTAATTTTTAGTAGTCATATTTCCATTCAATCTTGAATACTTTATATTATTATTGATTCATGATCTCCTAGGGGTCAAATTAATTGTTAAGGAATCCACACACCTCAACCCTAGCAAAATAGGCTAGAGCTTCACTAAATTTTTCTTACAAGTTAGATATATACAATGTAAGATGCTTGAAGTTTTTACAAACTTATTAAAGATCTATATTAAACAACTTAGGATAAAATCATTCCATTACGATGGTTTAAGGACCTAGAAAAGATGACATGGCTTAAGGGGATTTAGGAGAATGGCTTAAGGGGTCCTAATAGGATGTAGATGGTACAAGTGAGGAAATCATGACAACATAATTGTATGTCCTAGGATTTGAGGTTCTAAATCATACATCATAAATATCTCATTTCTTTATTCTAGCTAGAATGTAACATATTAGAACTAAAATTGAAACATTAATCCAATCTCAAGCTAATTCCTTTTAGTGTATCTTTTTACCTAGAAATTTACCTTTTATGAACCTTTAAAGTTTACTTTTTAGTATGTATTAAAATTGTAGCTAGATCTTAAATTTTGAAATTTGTACATGCTTGTTGAATGATGTATGTATATCCTAATTTTTCTTTTAAAGATCATGCATTTAATTTATATTTCTTGTAATTTATCAACATGTATATATCCATTTTTTTTGATATGTAAGAGTTAGGTATATTATATTAATAATTTAAAGCCAGATAGTACGTCTGCTGATGCAGGAGAAACCTTCAACCGATTGAGCCAAAACCAACCAAAATAAATACTGCCATTCCCATTGCAAGGTAGATTCAACTAAAAAAGGTTGAGACCCAATCAATAATTAAACCTTTACTTATCGTTGCAGCCCAAAAGAAGAAAAATTTAAAACATCACAAGAGGCACCCATCATAGAAAGCCGTTGAGCTTGGCGAAGGAGTCGAAATACTCCACCCATTCCATGCCATCCGACTCCACAAAATTGAGCTTCCTTTTTAGAAATTCTACCACCATTGTCGCCACCATTCTATGCCTCATGAGCTCTGCCCCTTTCAAATCTAGAATAAAAGGAAGGAATTTGACAACCTTGTCTGTTTTACAGAGATGCTCCAAATCTATAGGCCGTGGAATTCATTTGCCAACTATGGCTACCTTCAACATCTCCTCCAGGCCACCCACCAAATCATCATGAAACAAGTGCTCCAACATACCCTTTTCCTCCAACTTAGAGACGTCATTGTCCAACACTGAGGAAAGGAAGCACGAAGAGATGTATGCATTATCTATCACAAAATCCTTTCTCTCCAGATGGCCTTTCCCTAAGACCATTTTAACTGAAACCATAACCAAGGTGTCTGAATCCAACAAAATTATCTTAAGCCTTTGTTCTGTTATCGCTCTAAATGCACCCTGTCTCTCCATTGCTTGTAGAGAGATGGGAGTGTCTGCCCCAAAGGTCTCCACCCCTTCCATTGAGATAGAGATGATGAATTTCAATTTGGTCCAACTGCTCGAAGCCATCATAGAATACTCCACAAGCCAAGCTCTACTTGGCAACCCACACACGAATTGAACTACAAAGAAACCCTTCCAACCACACTCTACCAACCTAACAACTGCCTCTCCCATAAAGAATGCCCACAACAATAAAACTGAATTCGCTTCACATGAGTCGGACATAATTATTATGCAAGGTAATCCAGTCCTCGCATGCTCAGTCATCCCACAGCTCCAACCTTTAATTTCAACCTTACCTTGAAATGAGAGTTCCCTCCCAACTACCTTCACTGCATGTACTTGCCGTAAACAAAGTACTCTGGCTTGTATGCCATCTGTCCCTTCCTGCTCACCCATACATTTGGCCAATGACTACACCATACGATGCCCACATAAGCGCTTATATTGACACACCTAGTTCCCCTTCGCCAACATGGAGGGTTGCCCACCCAACCACCCACTACTATTAAGCTATAGCTTTAATAATCACCTTCTTGTCCGGATGTACCACACCCAAATTTGACAAATGATCCGCTTCCATGTTCCCCTCTCTTAAGATATGATTAAACATCACTTTATTGAAGTCATCTATCCATCTGAGAGTGCTATCCAACTTCTTCGTGAGCTTCCAATTCAAAAGTTGCCTTGTTCTCAGAGCATTGGTTACTAAGGATGAGTCCCCTTCAATTACCACCTTGCTTGCTTTAAGTTCTCTAGAGAGATTTAGACCCAGAATTAGAGATTGGATCTCCACTTCATTATTAGTCCCCTCGAGAAGAGCAGCTACCAAAGAGCCCAACACTTCCCCATTACCATTCCTCACTATACAACCAGCTCTCGAGGGGCCAAGGTTTTCCTTGGAGGTGCCATCAAAATTCAATTTAAACCATCTCGGATCAGGTGGACTCCACACCACTTTGCTTCGATCTTTAGCCATCTCTGCTCCACCCACTCCCTTGAAAGCAAGAGCTTTAATACCAAACCAATTCTTCAAAATGAAAGAATCCCAAGCTGAGAAATTCTACACCTTGGGGTTCATACCTTCTAGCCTTGCATTGAAGCACTCGATTATGCACGCCTCAATTTTAAATTGCAGTCTAGGAATTGATAGTTCCTTCTCCTAAAAATGTCTTCTATTTTCTTTCTTTCCATACTTCCCAGAGGACAATCAAGGGACACATAATCAAAAGATCTCCAAATAGAGAGTACCTTAGGGGTGCAGGCCAGGAAATCAGCCAGTCGACCATATTTTTAGGGAAGGCAATTTTCCACTGTAATTTAGCACATAGCCCATCCCAAATAGCATGTGTAAATTATAGCCTTGAGTCACCGCCCAAGTGAAAATTATAGCCTTGGGTAAGAAGGCTTTATTCCAACACAATTTGATCGGAATTCTCAAATCATTCTGCTCTGACGATGCTAAAATTGCATAGCTAGCCTTTGCCGAATAAGTTCTATTGGTTGCAGGATTCCAACAGATTGTATCCCTACCCATCCTCTTCCAAACACACCGACTCTTTAAAATCTGCTCAATGGCTTCCTCTTCATGGGCCTCCAAATTTAGTTGGCTAAGAGGCTTCCAGCTATAGAATCCATTTTATGAACCAGATTGAACATCAATGTAATCCTTGACTTTGTCTCCCCAAACCTGCTTAGCCTTTTCCTTAATGTGAGCCAGAGTTGGATCTTTTTCAAGAATGGGATTACCTTGCCATGAATCTTCCCAAAAGAAAACAACGTCACCACCTTTGACTTCCTAGGTTAAATAATCCACAATGAGATCCCTAGAGTTCTTAATGAAGTTCCAAATTTGAGAACCATTCAATAGATGCTTGGCCTTCAAGAAGTTGTTTTCCTCATTAACCAGATATTTGGCTTTAACAATTTTCACCCACTTCATCTCCAGACAAGAGTGAATAGTCCAGGCCAGCTTTGCTCCTAGAGCTTTATTTTGAAGCAGTAAGTTCTTCAATCTTGTGCCATCATTTTTTCTTTGTTCACTTTGCCATTTGATCAGAGGGAACTTTTTCTGATCCCCAGTTCCATTCCAGAAGAAGTTTTTCTTTAATCTATTGATTGATTTGTTAGCTCCTACTGACATCTAAAGGCAAGAGATCATATAGATGGGAAGCACATAAATAACTGATTTTAGCATTCTTAACCTCCCAGCCCATGAGAGCCATCGACTTTTCCAAGTGGACAATTTATCTTTCACTTTCTCTAGCAAAGAGTTCCAAATATTGCCATGTTGGGTCCCTTTTGCCAAGGGGAGGCCTTAGTACTTGCATGACAACTCCCCTCTTTTAAAGCCTAGACATCTTAGAATCTGATTTTCTTGAATGTTGTTGATGTTGAAGAAAAAAGCTTCCAACTTGGCTAAATTCAATACTTGGCCCGAGGCGGAGGAGTACTTGTCCAATATGCCTTTTAGTCTCCTTGATTCTCTAAGAGAAACCATTCCAAACAAAATCATATCATCAACAAATTGTTGATGGGTGACTATTGGGAGAGAGCTGGTTTCTTGGAAACCCTCAATCCAACCTGAACTTCTTGCTTTATTTATCCATCTTCCCAATGCTTCCGCCATGATTATGAAAAGAAAGGGAAAGAGTGGGTCTCCCTACCTTAGGGCCCTTGATGCCGAGAAGAAGCCTTTTGGGGATCCATTCAAAAGGAATGAATATCTTAGACTCGCCACCCAACCAAATAGCCAGTCTAACCAATCTCTATGGAAACCAAAAGCCTCAAGAACCTTGAACAAAAATTGCCAATTTACCCGATCGTAACCTTTCTTTATGTCTAACTTTAGAAGCATGGTAGGTTTTCTTGTTTTCTAGACAGAATGAATGACTTCTTGCACTATTATGACACCATCAACGATTGACCTTCCTAGGACGAACCCTTTTTGTTCCTTAGAGATGATGTTTGACAACAGTCTCTTTAGTTGATTTGCGACTGATTTTGCTAGAATTTTATAAAACGTATTGCATAGAGAGATTGGATGAAATTCTTCCCAAGACTTCGGTTTATCCTTATTCAAAATTAGTGCAATAAAATTATTGTTGATCTCCCTTAAGATCTTTCCTGAACTCCTTGAATCCTCAATTGCCTTAGAAACATCCCTACCCATAAAGTCCCAACATCGCTGAAAAAAGAACTTTGGAAAACCATCGGGCCTTGGAGCCTTCTCTGGATTTAACCCAAAAGTAGCTAATTTTATCTCTTCTTTTGTGAATTTGGCATTCAACGCTTCCATTTGTAAATATGATATTGTAGAAGGGATATTCCTTAGAATTTAATTTTGTGCATTTAAGTTTGAACCCTCCCAATCATTGAGGAGGTTGCTGAAGTATTCTATTGCTGAAAATTTGATTTCTTGAGGGTCCTCCACCATATGACCAGCAAGAGCCTTGATAACAGTAATCCTATTAATTTCCCTATGAACCTCGGTAGAGTTGTGGAAATATTTTGTGTTCCTGTCTCCCACTTTTAACCAAAATTCCCTCGAATTCTGCCTCCAGAACAACTCCTCCTTGGCCAACACATCATTTAGTTTCAATGTCAGAGTCTTTTCCTGCTCAAAAATTTCTTTGTCCATTCCATGATTTATTATTTCCTCCACCAACTTACCCAACTCTTCCTCAATCTTTGATCTTTCCTCAAAGATGTCTTTAAAATAATCTTTATTCCACTATCTCAGCTATTGCTTGATGTATTTTTATTTTTGCACAATATTGAACATCTTTGAACCATCTGGTTTACATTCCAACCACCACTATTTTATCATTTCTAGTATTTTTGGATCCTTAATCCACATTAGCTCTAGCTTAAATGGGAAACGAACCAACCCCTTTTCTCCCTGCATATTTAATTGGACTGGGAAATGATATGAACTAGCCCGCGAGTTGATCTTACTGTCTAGGGTGAAGGGAAATGCCCCCAAATTCCCTTTAAAGAAAAATCTATCCAATTTTTCTACTATACTACAAAAGTCCTTCCTTCTGTGAGACTAGGTAAACCACTTGTTGCTAGTTTGCAGCTCTACTAGAGAATTTCTCTCCACAAAGGATTGAAAGTCTTTTTGGGACTGCTGAACCCTACCAACCCCTCCTTTTTTGTTTGCAGATCTTAGAATAGAATTGAAATCGCCCCCAAGTAACCAAAAATCAACCCCTTGACAATTGAGAATATGATCAAGTTCATGCCAAACTTCTCTTTTGTGTAAACAAGAATGTGGACCATAAACATTGATAAGCATAAAATGAATATTTGAGATTAGAATTCTTACCCGACATACTATCCAATGGCGACTTGATTCAACTACTTCCACCAAAATTGATTGAGGCCTCTAGATGGTTAGCAAACCACCCGAAGCCCCATCCGCTCCTACTCCTTCCCATTTCCATAGCTTTAATTTTTTACTGAACTTCCCCAAATCCTGATCAATAAGTTTTATCTCTTGCATAATGACCAAGTCTGCCTAACACGCATCAATGTGAAGCCTAATGAGGCTCCATTTTTTAGGGGAGTTAAGGCCCCTAACATTCTAGGTTAAGAGCCTCATTGCTGTTCAAGAAGAGTCTCACTCTTCCCTACTTTCATCATGAATTCAATCTTCTTTTGACTGTTTTGTTCACCATCCCACTTTCGTTTCTCCTGATTTGAGATTCTTCCCAATTTTTTATTTTCACCACAGTTCGAAGTGGATTTGAACAAGTCTTTTTGACAAATACCCAACTTAGTTCTAGCTGATTCCAATCTTGAAATCGATTTCCTCTTTTTCCCTAATAGGGAACCCAAACCTTCAGGATCCTCCTCTATCCCATTCTCTTCATGAGATAGAAAATTTTCATCATCCATCTCACCTTCCTCAATCTCCCAAGAGTTATTCTTTGCTCCTTCCGCAAACTCCACTAGTTCTTTGCCAACTTCTATCAGGGAGTTAACTCCACATTATGACAATCTTCACCCAAAATGCCCAACACTTCTAAAATCTTGGCATTTAGGGCCATATACTTTTCAAAGTATGTTTCAACCCCTTCTCTTGTACCCTTGACCTCTTCTTGCAATGCCTCCACTTCTAGAGGGTTAGTATCTAGATCCTCTATTCCAGGTTGGTGAGTTGAAATGTCTCCTCTCGTGTTAGGAATCGACAAAATGGGGCTTCTCAAAATCAGTAGTTCCAGCCTTCCTTCTGCCTCATGATTCTTTGCTTTAGACATAGCCCGAGATTTGGCCACCACCCCCACCTATGATGACGAGGCTTTGGCCTCCCTTGTTTTGATTGCCTTTTGAAGGGAAGACCAAGAAATCAAAGGCCACACCAATGAGTGATTAGTGATAGAATCTAGACTCAGCTTTTGCACCCAACTGTCGTAGTTCGATATCAGCTCTATCTCATCCCATATATGTCTCACTAGATTGTTTTCAACACACACCCTAACATATATGTTGAAGCCTCCTTTGCATCTTTGCGTTCTTTTGCACAAATGAAAGTCCGTAAATGATTCCCTATCTCCTCGAGGATACTAGGCTCCCAGTATTCAGATGAAAGATTTGATAATCTGTATTAGTCTTGCACCGATTCCATTTCATGGCTTGAAGGGTTGAAGCCGAATACCCACCGTTGCAAATAAAAGCTGCATCCATCTAGGACCCAAACACCATCCACTATTTTGTCCCTCAGCTTTCTAGTCGAGCATATAACTAGAAAGAAGCCATTTTGGAGCATTTTAAACTAGAGCTCTAAGCCCCACCACTCCTTCCACAATTTGACCAAATAATCCCAGTTGAGGGAGACACCATACCATTTCACAATCATCCCTAGGTTCTCTAATCTCAACACCTCCGCTTGAAGCTTAACCGAACTAACCACCAAGGAAGCCCTTCCACCTAGAATCACTTTTCCCCTCAAAGGAACCGAGCTATGAGTCTTCCCTGACTTAGGATTTTCCCTCGCATCCTCCCATTCCACTTGAGACTGCTTTCATTGCCAAACTTTCTTGATGTTGTTAGGGCAGCGATTAGGGTTTCACTCCCACCTCGCCTGATCCTCAACTCTTGTTTGTCCTCCATAACCTTTGTCCCCACTCTGTTGGGGAGGTATTTTGAATTCTTCATTCCTGTAGGCCCCTCTGACATTGCTCCCCCTACGTGTGGGATTTCTCTGACATGGCCCACGACCATCTAAAACTCTCTAGTCCTCTTCCTGATTTTGAAAGTTGTTTCTGAGGCCCCTCTCCACCTTTCTGGGTGGCAAATGTCCTCGATATTCTTTTGGGATATCTTGCCCCTACCAAACAATCCTTGTTCTGTTCTGCGACCTCCATTAGACCATTAAAGACCTCCATACCCATGCGCCATTTTAGTAATTACAGATATGTATATATCCATTTTTTAATATGTTTATAATTTATATTTATTTTTGAAAGTTAATTTTGTAAGTTTGTATATATATGCAGGTGACCTAAGCTATATCATGGATGAGTTTGACATCGATGAATTGCTAAATCCTAATCCCCCACCTCCACCCTCTCCACCTCAATAGTTTCCATCTCCACACCTCCACCCCCTCTACCTCAAAACCCCCCACATCCACCCCAAGATTTGATGAGGATCATTTGTGAGCTCGAATCAATGAAAACATTAATTATATTCAAGAAAAAATAATGCCATCCTAAATAAACCAGTAATGCCCCCCACCTAGTGTATTTTGTATCTTCGATGTGAAATGTTTTGAATGCTATTAGATTGATTGATGTGGATTTAGATAGTTAATACCTATGGAGAGAGGAGAGGAGATAATTTTATCCCAATGGACTCTCCTATAGGGAGATCCTTGACCTAGAAATCACTAAAGCACATTTAGCCCCATATTTCCTTGATGCCATCACTAATCAATTAGGTGGTGTAGGAATCCATAGATGGCCAAACATTTTTGGGAGTGATGGTGGATGTTTTTTGATGATCAAACACTAATTGTGAGGTTCCCCTTTATTTTTGAGAAAATTATATGCAGAGTTTGTATTGGGTGTTAAAACCAATTATTTTGATATGAGAGAATTCCAAGGTATTGGTGGTGGCTTGCCACAATAGAGGTTAGGGGCACAAGTTGATCCCAATTGACCTGTGCCTACTCAAGCTCTTGTCGATCCTACTTATGTTTCTATTCTTGCACCCATTCAAAATTGTGCAATGGTGTTAGCATTAGGAGCATTGAGTGCACTCTTTGGTAACCTTAGTGATCAAAGTACTGAGATGACAATTGAGGTCAGTGGCTGAGAGCATGGAGAAGCATCAGGTAGAGATGGTCTTAGCACTCCACATGTGTTGACGCCACATTTTTGTACCAATTGTAATAATTTATGTTATGTCATTGTCCTAGTGCATCTAGTTCAGGTGCATGTGCAACATAAAATGAGATCACTTTATATGTGGATTATTTATGTTATGATGATCATCCTACAAATCATCCTACATAGGTATATATGTATGTTGAATATATAAATTTTAAGTGTGTTTTGTTAATGTACATAAAAAAATAATATAAATATATATTTAATATATATTAAGATTCAAATTGTTTGGTTTAGATAATGGTCTCTGAAACATCAAGTTCTACATTTGATCAATTTTGTTTTGCATCAACATTTGTTCAATTCAACACACCTTTTGGCTATTTTGATTGAATTTTTAGATATATTAAATAATTTAACTTAATTAATTTGTAATTTAGTCCTAAACATGTGTTGAATATTTATGTTGCTATAGGGAGGTCATCCAAATTCCACATTAGATCAACCAGAAGTTATGGTGAGTGGTCCTCCATGGTTTAGCTCTTACACATGAGTCACCCATGGTATGTATATTTTTTAAAAACTATACTTAGAAGTTTGCATTTTGAATTCACTATCAAACATGCACACATATTAAATATTTTAAATTATATATGTCTATAGTTCTATACCACCATTAGGATGGGTATCGTGCATCCTATTGATCCAAGTCAATTTCAAGATTCCCCAATAATATTTCAGATTGTTTAACATTTGGATGAGGTTTTTTGTTAGATTCTTGTATAGTAAAGCTAGGAAGTTGTTGGCATGTTTCCCTAAACATTATTTTTCTACTTTGAAGGATCTTATATTTTCCTTTAATGAACAATACACATGCAATATTGACCCTACCTCTTTTTTCCTAGAATTATTTGATATTAGAAGGAAAAAAAGGTGAGTCACCATTTGATTTTTGTACAAGTTTTACAATTACTTTTTCTTTTTATAGTCCATGAGTATCACAAACCTAAGAGTTTATTTTTTGGCCCATTTTATTTATGAGTATGGGTTGAATACAATGCCTAAAGAAATGAAACCCATTACTCTTGATCAAGCATGTGAATGGGTTGTTGTTCTAGAAGATATAAGGGAATAATATGAACAAATCTTGTATTTTAAAATGTTGGTGGTAATGGCTTAGCTATTATAAATAATCAAAAGGAAGATGCAGTATGTGTTGATAAGGCTTATGGGAATATATTCCAAATACATTCTATGACAATTAAGTCAAGAGGTATGTGAAGTTACACCACATGAAAACTTTGTGAATCAAGAAGTAACCATGTGAGCAAGTGTTCAATGTAATGAATAAAATTTTATGACTAATGAAAATGAACTGATGCATGCAAATGTTTATTCTAAAGAACAAAAAATTGAGTATCTACTAGATTTACTCCCATGATTTGCTTCCTTTGAAAACTCTAGTATCACTTCTCACTCTATTGCAAGAATTTACATATACAAAGACAACATGATAAATTTTACACTTGAAAATGATTATGCTAAAAAAAATAGTGGCACGAACATTGATTTGTATCTTGATAATGATGTTGCTAAAGATGGGCATGCTAGCATTCAACTTGAGGAACATGATTTTTTTTTATGCATAAAGTATTTTCTTGTTCTATTGGATTTAATTACTATTATTATAATTAGACATCTACTACACATTTTCACTGTTATGAGAATGAGGTGTAAAAAATTTCTTTACCAAAGGTGTGTGTTGAGGTCAATGCTAATGAAGCCATATTATTTCTTGTGAGTGAGAAATCTTCCTATAGGTAACATCCTTTATTTTCCTTCTTTTCTTGATATTATTTTAGTTTTTGATTGGAATTATATGTCTAGCCCATGCATGCCTAATTTGAATGCATGCTCTCATAAGGATTTTTTTCATGGTGAGTTTTTGGAGCTTGGGTAGGGAGGATTAACTTTGTAGATATAGACATTGTTGAGAGTTCATTTCTAAGATCATTGACTACTTTTTATGACTTTGAACATATATATTTTGAGGAGTGAAATTTCTATCTTGAGGATGAGGAGGATGAAATCATTTTTGAATTTATTTGTATAAGTAGTGACTATGTAGTAGGTTGTAGTGAAGATCATGAAATAGAGAAACAAACTAAAGTATGTGGTACCTCTCACAAGGAATTTCAAGTTCATCTTTATGACCTTTTATTGCAATATGGTGTGTCCCTTGGTCTTCCTTGTGCAACATGGTGCTTGGGTTCATGACATGGTTTAACCACCTCCTGTGGATCTTGTATAAATCTTGAGGTTGTATCAGGCATTAATTGGTTGATCTTTTTCTATAATGACAACCACCAATGTAACAATTGGTATTAGGGCAGAGGTCATAGGTTCAAACCCCTCGCTTGCACTAGGGGGGATTGTTGTAAGATGATGTGTCCCTTGGTCTTCCTTGTGCAACGTGACGCTTGGGTTTGTGACATGGTTTAACTACCTCTTGTGGATCTTGGATAAGCTTGACGGTTGTCTCAGGCATTAATAGGTTGATCTTTTGGTGCAACGAAAACCACCAATATAACACCTTTCTTTAGTGAATGCATGTGCTAATGATAGTATAGTTGGGACATGTGTGTAATATTGATTTTTAGCTAAATGAGTTAATTGATGGTATGGAGGATGATCATGTTTTATTTGGGGAGGATGACCATGTTTTAACTAGGTAGGAAAAGAATAAATTTTTAGATGACATACCACAAATCTTTTCTTCCATTACTAATGGTTTCAAAGAAATCTTGGATGGATGGATTGATTTTGTAGACACCAAAAATTGGTCTAGGCCTGCGAGCACCACTTTCGACATAATTTTCTAATGTCCATGGTCATAATTAAATAATGTTAATTATTTAATTACTTTCTAAACACATCTTTCCTCTATTAATTAAATAACCTTTTAATTATTTAATTAATTCATTATGACCCTTATTCAACTTTTATTAATTAAATAAATCACATTTATTTAATTATGTCGCTAACTAATTAATTCTCTTTCTTAATTAAATAATTTATTATTTAATTAACCCCTTTTGTCATATTTCAACTATAATTAAATATTCCTTATTTAATTATTCAATTAATCTTTTCAACAGTCAATTAAATAAATCATTATTTATTTAATTAAATCTTTCAATTTCAAATGTTGAATTAAATTAAAATTTAATTCATAATTAATTGTTTTTGTCACATTCTTCTATCGTCCAATTATTTAATTATTCACTCACCATCTGACTCAAGATCTATTTAACTCTGCCAGTTATCTCTAGATTCGATATCTGATCGTATATGTGAAAGGAATCTTTGTCACAACTAGTCAGTTAACTAGTTCTAACTCATATGCATGAACATATTTATTAATTAAATATCTATATTTAATTAATTAATTCATGTGTGCATTCAAACAGATTATTCGTGGAGTTCTAACTTTATCCTTTTCATTCAAAGTCTAATTCTTCTATTTTCGAAGACTTGCAACTGAAGATTAAATCATTTATTTAATCTTGAACTCCTATTCAGTCTATTTTCGAACAGTCTTAACACTAGATTAAATTATTATTCTAATTTAATCTTTATCCTGCAGAATTTGCCAACTCATGTTCTAACTGACACATAACTCACATCGCATGACATTCAACAATCTCGATTGTTGATCTCTCTTTCGAATTTGAGCCGATTGTTCGAAAATCCAATTTCTATAAATTGACCTGTCATTCTCATTATTCCTCCTCCCGAAATCAATACTTTTTAGAAGAACTTATAATCTTTGATATTTTTCTTAGACAATACATCCAGGCTATACTTGCATACATATAGAAAATCTGAGGGCAAGAATACTGATACGAAAAAATGGAGAAGGATAATCAAGATAATTCGAAGAGGTGGACTGATATTCAGTGAGACTGTTCTATGTTATTGCTTTATTTACTATTTTAGTTCATTTTATTCTTTCTTTGTTGTTTGATTTAGATTTATGCATGTTAGATTAGATTTAACCATCTTACTGTGCAACATCCATTTTATCTACGTTATAGATTCAAATGATTCTTCTCTCATCGTCATTTGTGAAGTTAATGTTTTCAAACCCCTGTTGTCCTTAAAATTAAAGGAATTTCATTTTTACTAGTTTGTAGTATTTTTGTTATAGTAGATTGCTCAAGAGCCTAAAATAGAGAGACATTTTGAAGGGCGTGATCCTTCTCTCGAGTTGTCACAAGATGAATTATATGTTGATAATTTAACAAAAGGATTGAATCATACTTTTGATTTATAAATGGAGTATATCAACATATTTAATAATGATGCATGCTCACATCCTTGTGTCTAGGAACCTACTAAGTGTACAAGTAATTGTGGATCCTTCCAATATCATGAAGGTCATGTTTCACTTATAAATAATGACCCTTTAATTCCTAAATTTGAGTCTTTTGTACAAGACATTTGAGTGTACAATGAAGTGAACGAGTTGAAATATTTAAATGAACACGAACATTAGTATAGTGCAATTCAACTTGAAAAGATGCCTAAAAATGAAAATTTTGAGTTGAGTGTGCATAAGTATTTTCTCCTTTCTGTAAATTAGAATTCAAATGAAGTATATCTTATTATGCCCCATAATTGTGAGATATTTCTTAAGAACCCTGTTGCTAATCTAGAGGAGAATAGTAAACTACCTTTCCATAATGATCAACACAATTTAGTTTTCATATCTTTAGTCACTAATTTTTTCAAAACTTATTCTTTCATCTTGGAGGGGAAGTATGATTTTTTTATCATCGATCAAGCAGATACATAGGTAGTTCTATATGAACAAATTGAGCATAAAAATTTTGAATATGAAAAATGTTTACTTGATTAGGCTAGTATTCATACTATCTATTATTTAATGGAATGAGAAAAAAAATCAGTTTAAGCCCACCTTGATGAACCTTGCGATGTAAAAATATGTAGTATAATTGAACATTTTGTATTTAAAGGTTGTAAAATATATGCATTTGTAATTGAATCTTTGTATGCAATAAGGGATTATGAAAGAAAAAATTACATCAAATATCTCAAGGGAATGCTCAAAAGTTTTAGTGGTCATGTATGGCAATTGGGCAGAGTTTGTTTTCAAAGAAAACTTTAGGAAGTCATCAGATAATATGATTTTTGATAGATGAAATTGTTGGATTCACATTTTTGTGGCTTTAATCCACCAATAAATCTAGGACTTTGAATGCTGGTTAGTTTGTTTGCCTAATGGATAAGGTAATTTAGTATGCACCCTAGAGATTTTTTTGGGATCTTGCTATGCCCACAAGGAGCATACATCCTAAAAAATGAGCCATTGTTGTGACTAATTTTTATCCCTCCATATCTCATACATCCAACTTTAGTTTGTGTGATGATCATGTTTTCATCTCTAGAATGACATGTTGGTCACACATTTTATTTACAAGTAGCTCAAGTTTAAATTTTAATATTTAAATTTTGGTATTAGATCAATTTTTGTTTTTCCATTCACCCCCATTTTTTATTTAATTCAATATAAAATTGAGCCTTGAATAAATAATTTTCATGGTGAGAGTGTCTCCAAATAAATCAAAATTTGAGGTCAAATTTTAAGAATCTAGCAATTAGGCAAGTTTAGGTAATTTGTCATCAAATTTCAATTTCAATTTTAATTCTCTCAAGAATTGAGCTCATGGAAAACTTTCTATTAAGTTCATGAGCGAACAATTTAACCATTGGCAAGGTTTATGAGAAACTAGTACTTTGAAAATAAAAAAATACAAATTCTAGTGATTAAATGGGGAGCAATGCTACACTTTGCATGTTCTTGTAAATTCTTAGCTTGTTTTGGATGTGATTTAGGGTTGTGACAACAATCTTGTTGAAGCTCCAAACTAATATTTTAATTTGTCAGTTTATATTAAAATATTTTAATTTGAAGGTGATATTAAAACTAGATAAAATAAATTGGTGAGAAGATGTATGCCTTATATTTGGATTGAAATGAAATTTATTTCATTTTAACTTTCATGATGAGTCCAATTTAAATTAAAAATGTAAGAGTAAAAAAAAAAAAATTAAAAAATGCTCAAAATGTAAAAAGAAAGTGACAATTTTAATTCAATTATTTTTTCTTCTCAAGGATGGGCATTTTATTTTACTTGCTATGCATTAGGCCTTCACACATTTCAATTTTTTTTTGTTTTATAATAAATTTTAAGTTAAGGCTTCATTTCTATTTACCAATAGCCAATTTGGAGGGAAGTAGCTAATTCTATTTTGTTTAAAGTCCATTTTATGCAATATGTTGGAGGACCATTAACAATAATAATAATTTTTTTTAATTGGGGTTGCACATATAAGCTTATGCAAATATTTTATTCTCCAAATACTATGAGGAAAATAATGCGGCACATGAGAATAATGGTATGGTAAAATATGGATATTTGCAATAGTCTTGAGCATGTCATCTCATTTTGTCAAAAAGTAAAAAAAGTGAGAAGAGGAGGGGAATTTGGTAAGGTTTTGTCTACCAAATGCATAGTTTCTAAACTTGGAACTTCATACAACATATTAAATTTTATCTTTTATTGGAGGATGTGCAATGGGAATTACCCATGAGTTTCAAATACACAATAGAAGAGGGCATGTATAATATACCTAATTCTCTTGTTTTGATAATAAAATATTCTAACTACTCATGTTGGGGGGAAGCTAATCTCTTGACACAAAGCACCTCTGTATGTAACATTAAAACATAACACCCCATCCCCCATCCCACACACTGGAAAAAATGCACTGATGGAAAGACTTGATGGACCACGCTGACAGATGGTTAGGCACGTGTCGATTGGAGTGCCATCACATGTCTTGTCGCCAGAAAAGCTTGGCAGTGCTGGCGGTTTTATCAAAATAAGAAATAGAATGGACAAAAATCCCAAAAAATTTCCATTTTTGACTTTTTCATTTCAACATTTGCATTTTGGAGGTTGCCATTCATCCAAACTGTGAAGAATTGAATGAATATTTGTTGTGAAAATGGTTTTTCATTGACAGGAAAATAAAGGGTTTTCCTTGCATAAAGGGGTTTCATTTGAAATGCAAAGTTGTTTATGTGTTTTTGTGTTGAGGGTTTTTAAATTTTTCTATTTTAATGTTCTCACTGTGAAGAATTGAAAGTCTATTTTTTGTAAAGATGGGTTTTCATTAATAGGAAAATAAAGGGTTTTCCTTGCAAAAAGGGGTTCTCATTTGAAATGCAAAGCTGTTTTGTGTGTTTTTTTGTTGAGGTATTTAAATTTTTTCCATTTTAATGTTCTCACTGACTAAATTGAATGGCTATTTATTGTGAAGATGGGTTTTCAATGACGGGTTTCCAAGGGGTTTCCTTGCTATAAGGGGTTTTCATTTGAAATGTAGAGATAATTTTTTAATTTTCTCATCGAATAAATGAATAATGTTAAGAGAAACCATAAAGGAAAATGTAATGTGGGCTTTGTGTCGACGGGTTTTCAAAATCATAATTTGAAATAGACAAAAAGCCCAAAACATTTCCATTTTTGACATTCTCATTTTGAAGGTTGATGTTTGTAAATGGTTTTCAAACATTAAGTGGGTTGCAGGTTTTGTAAAACACAATGATTTGCATCCTACAATTTTACAAAATAGTATGAATATCTTGAAAATATTTTGTTATTTAGACCGTAGGAATGTAATGAAAGACACCATTTTATGAACACCCAATAAGGTATTTGGCTTTAGTGTGTAGAGGGTCTTACAACATTGTATGTGTTGGAGGTTTCTTAAATCATGTTGTCACCGCCCAATGTGGTTTCCAACTTGCAATCATATTGTTCATGTATATTTGGATCATATTAAGAAATTGAAACACAATTTTTACTCTGCGTAAGACTTGTTATAAGGTTTCTTTCATTACATTCATACTATCTAAAATATTTTCATACTGCTTTGCAAAATTCTAGGCTGCAAAACTAGTTTTTCAAAATTTGTAACCCACATAATATTTTAAAACCCTTTAGAAGTAAAAACCCAATCGGTTACAAACCCCTCACATCAATTCCATTGGTTTTCCATCTCCCCCACTTGCAAATCTACCCCCTTGTCTCCAACCTTTCACTTTCAACCTGCATAATGAAAAATCCCACAACACAAAGTGTTTTCCAATATTAGTACTTTAAACAATTAGTAATAAGTGCTAAATAATGGGAAAAAGCTAATATCCCAAAAAAACACACCTATGTATAGACATTATAACATAACACCCCATCCCCTATCCCACTCTCCCAACAAAATGCACTAACAGAAAGACTTGACAGACCGAGATGACGAACAATAACAATACTTGTTACAATTTAAAATGCATGTCTTAGTCATGTCAGCCTTCTCGCCTATGGTGCATAGATAGCTTCTCGCACAAGGTAAAAACTACTGGAATAATTCAAAGCGACATGAAAAATGAGGGATTTCATTTGGCTTCAATGTGTAGAAGGTTTTACAACATTGTGTGGGTTGGAGGTTTCATAAATCACGCACTCACCTCCCACTATGTTTTCCGACCTACAATCATACAATTTGTTAATATTTGTTAGAAAATATTGTGTGTTTATAAAATGACACCTTTCATTACATTCCTATTGTCTAATTAACAAAATATTTTCAAGACATTCATATTGTTTTGTAAAATTCCAGGTTGCAAAGCATTGGTTTTACAAAATCTGCAACCCACATAATGTTTTAAAACCCTTTGCAAGTAAAATCCCAATTGGTTACTCACCCATCACATCAATTTGGTATGTTTGTGATTGTCTTGAGAATATTTTGTGAATTAGATAATAAGAATGCAATGAAATTGGAAAACATTGGGTGTTAAGAAACCTGCAACCCACACAGTGTTGTAAAACCCTCTAGATGTAACAACCTAATTGGTAAGTCAGGAAAAATGAGATGACACCACCATTATCTCCTTGCTTCCCTCAATTTGAAGTTTCCTCCCATCTCTCGGTTTCATCACTTTTATCAACCATCTTGGTGGGCCCCACACTATGCTATCTCATCATGTTATGTATATTTCTATGTATGTTCTTATGTATGTTTTTATGCATTTTTGTATGTACATAGGTGTATTTTTTCGAGAGATTAGATATGTCTATAGAGGGTTTTACAACATTATGTGGGTTGGAGGTTTCATAAATCATGAACTCACCTCCCACTATGTTTTCCAACCTGCAATCATACAAAGTTTTAATGGTTTTTGGAAAACATTGGGTGTTTATTAAATCATGTCTTTCATTACATTCCTACTGTATAATTAACAAAATATTTTCATGACATTCCTCCTATTGAACAAGACAATTGAGAGGGGTGGTGAGTCAGTTGTAGAAAATTTATCCTTTAAAACTTTCACCAGATATTAGATCAATAACCATTCATAAATCCTTTACTCTTCTTATATGATTAATCATTAAATGCAGAAGAAGAAACTGAAAAGAAGTAAAATCATACACACAATAATACCAGATTTACATGAAAAAACCAATGAGGGAAAAATCATGGTGAGGATTAGCTCACAATATAAGAAATTCCAAAATTGAATACAAAGGCTCACTACTGGAAGGCTCACTGCCAAGACAAGACTTACTTGTCTAAAACAAGACTTACTGTTCAATGAGGGCTCACTACCTGGAGGGCTCACTACCACACACTTACAAAGAAGATAGAAGAAAATTTTCACAGAGAGAAAACTATCTCAATGCAATAGAGACTTCCACCATGATTCACTCAGACACTTGCAAAATCACATGAAAAGATGTCGGATGCCTTTAGCTCACTGCCTTCAGAACCCTAACATGAAATTCACATTGATATGCTCACTCGCATCACACACACTATCTCACATATATCTTGTAGTTTTCTTTCATCTATCTTACCTTTCATCAACATCTCAACTTGTACTTATACCATCTTCAACCTTGAAACCCATCCAAGGTCAGCCACACACCATTTGTATTTACAAATTCAAATTAGGTCGACACTAAAACATTCTACGATGGAATAAGAATGAGAGTGACAAAAAAATACTTAATGAGGACCTAAATAAGTCCCAACATGCCTCAACATGCTTCCATGAACTTCGTAAGTAGTGTTTAACACAAGATCGACCAACACCAGTGTAAAACACATAAAACAATCAAGCACACACATCATTAACACGATCCAATCCTTTTCAATTTTTTTTTTCACTTGAACATGACCTCATCAACTTAATATTAGAACTACAAGTCTTGAAACAAAGATACAAAAAATATGGAGCAACTACATTTCTCTCGGACCTCAGCCAAACACACGAAAATGCACAGGCACATATTGGTGAACATATCTCACACTGTACAATGATCTAAAAGCCCAAATCATGGATACACCAACTACCAAAAATCATGAACAATATATTTGAACCACACAAGCATAGAAGCAATATGGAGTATAATCCAAAACATACTCTGGAGCATACACAAAATACCTGCAAACCTTATTTATTACAATTTTCTCAATATCCTTAACATATACAACCAATAACCAAATTTTTGACATCAATGACAACAAAAACTAGTTGATAACTAGTTAACCAGTTGACATCAATGAAAACACCTTCATACTTACAACAATCTCCCCCTTTGTCATTGATAGAAACACATGATGTGAAAAACCATCAAAGAAAACACAACTTTGAACCATCAATCTCTCCTTCTTTTTTTCAGAATTCTTTGTCCCCCTTACTTTTTCACATGATGATTTCTCCCCCTTTGAAATCAATGACAAAGGTAAAAGATATTTTACATTGTTTTCCCCTTTGTCACCAAGAACTTTACCAGTACTGAATACTCCTCCTTAGGAGTCCACCCAAATTAACTACACAATGAAAACACAAGACACTACCTGCTCCACTTGAGAGGTAGCCACCAAACATAAGTCCAAAAGAAAGATAGATCTATAGATCCACTAGACTAATGCATCTCCGTATGAATTTAATTCAAGAAAGGAGGGGAAATAACCCCTAATTTCTCCTGGAGATACTCAAAAGTATCTTTAGAAATAGCCTTAGTAAATATGTCAGCAATCTAATCCTTTGTAGGTACATACTCAAGCTTTAGTTCATTCTCCATAACCTTCTCTATCAAAAAGTGATACCTTATAGATATATGATTTGTCCTTGAGTGCATCACTAGATTCTTTAAAATGTTAATTACACTTGTATTATCACAAAAAATAGAAATGGGATCATCATACATTACTCTGATATCCTTCAATGTCTATCTCATCCACAAAAATTCTGTACAATAGGATGTTGCAACAATATACTCAGTCTCTACAATGGATAAGGAAACTGAATCTTTATTTTTACTTAACCATGACACTAATTTGCAACCAAGAAAGAATGCACCACCACTTATACTTTTCTGTCATCAAAACAACCTACCCAATCTGCATTTGTATAAGCACTTAGTGTAAAATCAGTATCCCTAGGATACCATAAGCCATATTCTAGAGTGCCATTCAAATATATGAATATCCTCTTAACAGTTGCAACATGTGTCTCTTTAGGGTCTTCTTAAAATCTAGCCAAAATACAAACTACATGCATCATATCCGGTTTAGTAGCAGTTAAATACAACAGTCCTCCAATCATAGATTTGTATTTGCTTTGATCAACCTTAAGTGAATCATTATCTTTACTCAATTTGTAGCCAACCACCATACGAGTGCATACCGGTTTGGAATAATCCATCCCAAACTTCTTCAACATTTCTTTTACATACTTTGACTGTGAAATAAAAATCCCTTTTTCTAATTGATTGATTTGCAACCCAAGAAAGAAATTCATCTCACCAAACATAGACATCTCAAAATATTTTCATTTCTACAAAAAAACATTTTGCACATTGTTTCATTTCCTTCAAAGATAATACCATCAATATATACAACTACTATCGATATTTTGTCATTTTAGATTTTGAAATAAAGATTGCTATCTACCGTACCTTTATTGAAACCTTGCTGAATCAAATATTTGTCCAACTTTGCATACCAAGCTCTAGGATCTTGCTTCAATCCATATAAAGCCTTATTTAATCTATAGAACATGTCTGGTTGATCTGACAACTAAAATATTTTTGGTTGATCCATGTGGACTTCTTCCAACTCACCATTCAGAAATGCAGACTTCACATCCATTTGATAAACTTTAAAATCCTTATGAGCAACAAATGGCAATTTTTTTTTGATAGATTCCATTCTAGCCACTAGAGAAAAAGTCTCTTGAAAATATATACCTTCTACTTGTGAGTAACCCTTACACACAAGCCTTTCTTTATTTCTAACCACTTCTCCATTATCATTCAACTTATTTTTGAATACCCATTTTGATCGAATTATGTTTTTATCTATCGGTCTAGGAACCAATTCCCAGGTTTGTTTTTTCTCAACCTGCATAAGTTCCTCTTCCATAGATTTCATCCAATTTTCATCTTTACATGCTTCACTTACTATCTTAGGTTCAACTTCTGAAAGTAAACACATATTTATATCAGTAGCAACATCTCCGCTTCTTGTCAATACTCCTTTTCTCTTGTCTCCAATGATTCAATCTTCTACATGATTCTTTTGCACATATTTAGGTGTCTTAGGGGACACCACTGGAGCTTCTTCTTTTCTTGTTCTTCCACAACTTCTTCTAATTCTTCACAATCAGGTTCATTTGATACTTATCCATCAACTTCAATTGAATTCTTCAATGCTTCATCAACCTTGACATTTTTTCTTTCTACAATATTTATCAACCTTTTATTATAGCATCTCTATAAGCTTTGCTTATAAGGGAGTATCCAAGGAGAATACCTTCATCACATCTTGCATCAAACTTTCCTAAATTTTCTTTATCTCTTCTGATATAACATTTGCTTCTAAATACCTTGAAATACTTTACAATAGGAATTTTTCCATACCACAACTCATAGGGAGTCTTAGTGCTGTTAGCTTTTTCTTGAACTTGGTTAAACACATACACAACAATGTGAATTTATTCTCTCCAGTAAAATTCTGGTAGACATACCTAATTGATCATCATTCTAGTAGCTTCTTGAATTGTTCTATTTTTTCTTTCAATAACTCCATTTTGTTGAGGAGTTCTAGGAGCATACAACTGTCTTCTTATTCCATGTGCTTCACAAAACATGTTGAACTTGTTGGAGGTGAATTCTCCACCTCTATCAGACCTTAAGCATTTGATTTTCATATCCATTTTATTTTCAACCATAGCTTTGAATTCTTTGAATTTGTCTAATGCATCAGATTTCTTTCTAGGAAAAGTAACCCATGTCATTCTAGAGTAATCATCAATCAAAAGCATAAAATACATTTCACCTTGTAGGCTTCTCACCCTTGTAAGACCATAAATATCTGTGTGAATCAAATCTAGTAGTTCAGTAGTAGATTGTTATTCCGACCTAAAGCTGTTTCTAGCTTTCTTTCCAAACTAACAATCTTTGCAAATAACATTAACGAGTTTTGTAATCATTGGTAAATCTCTCATAGCTTGTACATCACTGATTCTCACCATATTACCAAAATTCATGTGACACATCCTCTAGTGCCATTACCAACTGTCATTAGTTTGAGACATAAAGAAATGTCCTTTAGCACCCTTAAGTTGATAAATATTTCCTTTAGAATTCTTTCTAGGAACAATTACTGTTACAGATCCTTTCCTTATTTGAAATTTCTCATCCTTGAACAAAAGATTTTATCCTTTACTACACATTTTTCCAACACTCAAAATATTATGCCTTAAACCCTTAACATAATAGACATCATCAATATTATGTTTGCCATCAAAATTGATTGAACCTATCCCATGAATCTTAGCACCAATATCATCCTTAAACTTAACTAAGCCTCCATTATATTTTTCAAGTTTAACAAACTTACTTTGTGACCAATCATGTGATATGAACAACCATTGTCAACAACCCAATAATTCTTTTCTTGTTTAGCATGAAGAGTAGAGATCATAATAACTTCAAATTTCTTCAGAGAGCTTTCCTTCACATATATTTCAGTACTAGCAGGAGTAGATTCATCTTTTATAGCCAAGAACAAGCATTCATTATCATCAAAATCTCCATAATCAAACTCTTCAACAGAAATACCAACATCTTCATTTACATAATATGCTCTCTTGATCATCTTTCTTTTGTTTTCTTTGCCTTCTCTATGTTTATTCTTCACAACTCTTTTAGGACATCTTAAAGCAACATGAACAATTCCTCCACAACTGAAACATTTGAAAGGTAACTTACATTTATACTTACCAAAGCCATTTTTCATTTTTCTTACAAAGTTAGCTTCCAATTCATCAAAGTTTTCTTCATCCGGATCTTCAAATTTTGTAGTGCTGAAAGCAGTTTTTGACTTTGATCCATTTCTCAAGCTAGGCTTTCACATTTCAAATGATGTTAGAGTACTCAACAACTGATCTTTAGTATAGGTCTTATAATCTAAAAATTCCTCAATACTAGATACCTTTTCACTATATGCGTCAAGGAGGATTCTGAGAATCTTCTTTACTATCCTAGATTCATCCACCATTGAACCATCCTTGCATTCCACCTACCAACTCATCCACTCTCTATACATAGTATTTAATGTTCTCATCTTCAGACATTCATAGGATCACAAATTATGCCTACAAATTCTATAACTTTTCTTCTTTAAACTTTTCATATCCTTCATGGATCTTTACCAATGCATCCAAGACGTCTTTAGCAATCTTCATATTTACAACTTTAAATAATTTAGAATGTGAGAGACTATTGTTCAAAATAAATTTTGCCTTATTGTTCACTTTATGCACCTTGATCTCATCAACAATACTTGGGCCATTAGCTGGAGTTGTGTATGGAGTCTTATAAGCTTTCTCAACATCATATCCACAATATTCTAGATATCCTTCCATTATTGCCTTCTAGAAAGTGTAGTCAGTGCCATCGAACTTAGGATACTCGATAAATTTCTTGTTCGCCATCTCGAACCTTCCTTTAAGTGGTTAAGATATTCTCCAAGGAACCAAGATCTGTTACCAATTGTTGAAGATGACAATTGAGAGGGGGGTGAATCAGTTGTAGAAAATTTATCCTTTAATACTTTCTCCAGATGTTAGATGAATAACCATTCATAAATCCTTCACTCTTCTTATGTGATTAATCATTAAGTGTAGAAGAAAAAAATAAAAAATAATTAAAACCATACATACAATAACACTAGATTTACATGGAAAACCCAATGAGGGAAAAACTACGGTGAGGATTAGCTCACAATATAAGAAATTCAAAAACCAAATACAAAGGTTCACTGTCGGAAGGCTCACTGCCAAGACAAGACTTACTTTTCCAAAATAGGACTTATTGTCCAATGAGGGCTCATTGCCACATAATTACAAAGAAGATAGAAGAGAATTGTCATAGAGAGAAAACTATCTCAATGCAACAAATATTTCCACCATGATTTTCTCACACTTAAAGAATCACATGAAAAGATGTCGGATTCCTTCAACTCACATCTTTTAGAACCCTAACATGAAATTCACACTGATATTCTTACTCACATCACACAAACTATCTCACATCTATCTTTTATTTGTCTTTCATCTATCTTACCTTTCATCAACATCTCAACTTGTACTTATACCATCTTCAACCTTGAAACCCATCCAAGGTCGGCCACAAACCATTTGTATTTACAAATTCAAATCTGGTCAGTGCCAAAACATTCTATGGTGGAATCAAAAAGAGGGAGAACCTAATATATACTTAATGAGGACCTAAATAAGTCCCAACACACCTCAACATGCTTCTAAGAACTTCATAAGTAGTGTTTAACACAAGGTCGACCAACACCAATGTAAAACACATAAAAAAATTAAGCACATGCATCCTTAACATGACCCAATCCTTCCAAACAACAAATTTCACTTGAACATGACATCATCAACTTACTCTCAGAACCGCAAGTCCTAAAACCAAGATACGGAGAAATCTTGAGCAACTAAATTTCTCCTAGACCTCATCCAGACACACTGAAATGCATAGGAACATATTGGTGAAGATCTCTGGCATTGCACAATGATCTGTTGATGGTGTTTTCTACACAACAAAAAATCAGACAGAATATGGAAATCCTATCTCTCTTGAAAGGTAAATCTCTATCAGCAAGCCTCAAGAGATAACCCCAAGGTCTCTAATGTTAGGTCTTGACAATATTGGTGAAGATATCTCGCATTGTACAATGATCTGTTGATGGTGTTTTCTACACAAAAACAAATAAGATAGAAGATGGAAATCCTATCTCTCTTGAAAGGTAAATCTCTATCAGCAAGCCTCAAGAGATAACCCCAAGGTTTCTAATGTTAGGTCTTGACAATGCATAAATAACTCAGTGATAAATGTGAAAATGCTGGTAATCACAAAGGGACCTTATTACAAGCAAATAATGAACTCAAATTTATCAGATCTAGCAATATGGTGATACTTCAAATCTTAAATCTAACCCAGATAATAAAAGAAATAACAAAAGATAAAGGGTTTTAAAGAGATTTCTAAGATTAATTCTAATCCTAAGATTAACAATGCAAATGATAAAATACTTGAAACCGACCAATCCCTCAAAAACTAATTTGTGTTTGACCTAGATAAATTTGCAATCTTACATAAATAGTGCAATCTTCTAAGGCATTAAATATTTGCAGATTATGAATATTCATTCAAAACAACCCTATTGCAATTGAAATGAACAAGCATCCACAATCGAACTAAGCACAATGAATATTGAAGTCCAGGCTAACTTTGCAAAGCAAATAACAGTCAACTAGCTGTAAAAAGTATGGACTAGAGATTGTTGCAAACACTTCAAGCATCAAACCATAAACACCATCAAGTCATCTAACATCAAACCTATCATATATCAAATAAACTTAAGCAATTTGAAAATGTCATGTATGGATTTTTAACTTATTTATTTAAATGCAAATGTTACTTGATTTGTCAAAATTAGATTATTTAATGATTACTTTAATGATGATTTAATTGAAATTCGAAATGAAATGAAGATGAAATTTAATTGAAATTGAAATGCAAATTATCGTATTTACGTTTATTTTAGGGTTTGTCATTACTGATGATAAATCGAGTGCAAGTGAACGCACGAAACAGGTGAACGAGGGTGAAGGCGAGAACAACGATCAGGTAGAGTTGTTTAGCCGATTGACGTTTGTGAATAGATGGGATCTCACACACTCACGTAGAATGATATTTTAAATGTCTTGTGCATATATTATGCTTGCGAATTGAAAAACTTAGTTTTATTGCGATTTCTCGAAAATTGCAAAAATGCATGTGTTCAAATGATGATTTTTATTAAATTGATGAAATTGAATGTAAATTAAATAAATAGAATGCTTGTTTAATATTTTATTACTATTTGGGAAAAATAAAGTTGAAATTTTGAAATTCAAAAGTAATAGAATTCTAAATTCAAAGTTTGATTCAATTTAGTTAAACAAAGTGAATTTAAATTTAGAATGTTATTTAAAATTTGAAATTGTGAAAATAAATGAAATTTAATAATTTAGAAATAGAATTCATTTCTAAATTCAGTTAAATTGTGAAATGGAAACAAAAAAATTTCATTCTAAAATTTTGATTGAAAATAGAAATCAAAATTGGAACTCAACGAAATTAAAAGAATAAAATATCTTAAATTGAGAGTTTACAATTTGATCTGAAGATCAAATTGAGATAATAATGGATCTGAGCATGCATGAATGCATGAGAAAACAAAATATAGAGAAGGAAAATCTGAAATGAGGACACAAAAGATTGACATACTCAGAAAAATTTGAATTTGGGAAACATAGAGAGTTTTTCTCATTTTGAAGCAAACACAAATTGAACAGAGGAAATTTTAAATTTGTGGAGAGAAGAGAAACGAAGTTTGGAGCAAATTGATTTCTCTCCCCTCACACATCCTCTGCACCCTCCATTCACAACTCATAGTTTCCATGTAGGAGCAGCAAGGAAGAGGCGGCCTTGGGTTGGTGTGCAGGTTCCTAGTCAACTCTCCCATACACAAAAACAGGGAAGAACTTTCCTCTCACCCCACGCCATCTGCAGACACTTACTCTTCACTCCACGCGCAAGGGAAAGGGAAAGAGTTTGGGAGAGTAAAGTGCGGCTAAGGCAAGGTGCAGCCGCAATAGGGACAACAGTAGCAGAAGGGACTCCCTCATCCTCCATGCGCAAGCTCTCATCCACTGCGCCATTTCCTCCACAACAGTTGGAAGTCTACGTAGCCACAGCAGCAAGGAAGATAGGATAAGGTGCGGCCCAGGAAAAGAATAAGGTGTGGCCAGTCTTCATCCACCCCATTCCACGCAGTTGTCAGGGAACCCAAATGGAGATAAGAGGTGTGCAGGCCAGCAAGGGAATCCACTTTACCACGCAGCCTCCACCTTACACTATTACATTTCCAGAATTTATAAAATTGCTAGGTAGGGGTTTGAAATTTTAATTGTAAATTAGATAATCCATTTTGTTTATTATGAATGTTGAGAATGATTATTAGGAAATATAGAAAAATATAATTGACAAGAAATCTAGGGAAATGGAGAATTAGAATAGACAAAACCAAAACAATGACTGTCAAAACAAATTTTACTTGAAATATGTCAAAACAAAAAACTGAATAAAAAATTAAATTGATTTCCAAAAATCATAGGCAGAATTCAGACACTAAGATTAAATGGAAAATCGATAGATAAATCTTCATGTTAGGGAAAAATCAAACTATGTTTTATTTTTTTCCAGAATTCAAGAAAGCTTTGAATAGAAGTTTAAATTTGTTTATGCTGAGAATTAGATAAATCTTGATTTAACTCGTTCTTAAATCGATGAATAGAAATTAGAAAACCAATTTAAACTTAGATCAAAATGATCATTTTGAAAGAAATGAAATATGCTGATCAGTTAAATCTCGTTGACAGAAAATTAAGAAATTATTGATAGAAAACATCAAAACAGAATTTTAAAGTAGTTAGAATAAATTTGATAAATGATGGATATGTAAACGTTGAAAATAGGATGAACTTGAATAAAAATGTTTAAACTTGAGTTTCACTCAATTTTTGTAAACTATCTAAACGAATTTTTAAATAACTTAAATTAAATAAGAGTTTGAAACAACTGAATGTGTGCTCTTTTAATTTACGTTTTTATATTTATTTTGACATACTGGAGATACACCTTCGTTTTTGAAACTTTATTGATTATTTAAATGACTGAATTAAAATACTGACTTTATGTCGTTATGCGAATTGAAACAATGAAAAGTGGTGTTTGATAAACTGTTTTCATTTTAAATACTGTTTTCAGTTTATGTTTTGAAAGATTACGAAAGATTGTGTTTGACTATTTGAACCATGCATGAATGATAGATAATTCTGCATGTGTTGTTTTTGGGAAAGTTACCATCCGGGACGGGTGCCGAATATGGGTAAATAGAGAGTGTAGTTTTGCTTTTTCCAAAACTACTTTTTATTGTCATGCATGACATTTTACTTGGCCAAGTAATATTTGTACCATTGAAATAGATGGATTATTTAATGCTCTCTATCATATCCTAGTACCGAACTTGCTTCTTTCTTAACTGAATTAGAAAAATGAAAATGCTTGTGGAATACTAGTAGTACTAGGCATGCACCAGATTCCATCTTGCTCATAGACTGCTTTTTGCTAAGCAATTTGTGCAGGGTTGGGTATTTCTTGATTGACTAAGAAATTTCGGGGAAGCGTAAGCTTCGAGGTTGGGCAAAAAAGCGCCTGATTCTTGTTCTCATCTTGTTTTGAAGATTTGCTTATGGATGGAAGATCGACAGGCTGAATCTTCTTTTTTATAATTTATTATTTATGATGTATATATTGACGAGCTTATGGCAGATTGAATGCCTAAGTCTCGATTTTGTAAAATGGATATGTATCATCCTTTGTAATTATTATTTGAAATGTGTAATTTGACAGTTGTATGATTTAGACTGAAATGTAATGAAAGATATATTTTTGAATTTTATGTCATTGTATGTAATCGACTTGTATTTTGATTTATGAATGATGAGATGACGACTTTATTTGGAATATAATGGAATTTATTTTAAGTATTGTTGAATTTGTTTTTAATTAGTTTTCCGACCTTTACAGAAAAGATAGAATCTCAGGAACCATGCCAGATAAGAGTCAACACAAGAAAGGCACGAAACCACAATGTCTTTACCTACATTAAATCACCCAAAGAAGCAACAATTCCAGTCTTCTATTACAACACTTGCTTGAAAATGAGATTAACTCCTAACTCTAACTCTTGCTATATTTCTTAATTTTCTCCAATGTAAAAACTATCTAGCCCCTACAAATGAGGTGGAATGCCACATTTATAGAAACCCTTAAGATACGTCAGCCCAATTAGGTTTATAATAACAAACAGCCAAAGAAAAAGTCAACCAAGAGGAATTCAAAATAAAGTAAAGTATGCATTAAATGCATGCACTCCATCCAGTTCAGCTTGGGATCTCCAACATAGCTCGATCCAATGGATGTGAAGGAGGAAGAGGAATAATGGGGAAGCACAAATTCTGATGAGGCATTATATTAACTGCTCTCCCCTTTGTCCCTATCTCACCTTACCTTATCCTACACCATAAAAAATATCTTCTCCAAGTCGGCAATAGGTGGCATAGCTAATACTTTCATTCTCCTTTCAATGGACTTAATGTCCTCTCTTGACTGCTTTACAACTTTATCCCAATCCACCTTCATGGTTTGATATTTATCCATCACTGCAATGTATGTGGCTACATCATCTAACTGATATTCAGTGACCTGGTCTTCATTGACTGGAGAATACAAATCTCACCACCATTTTCTCAATTTCTCCAAGCTCAGATGTTTTGGCACAAACCTTTTTCTTCTTGTCATAACTTCAAAGAAAGAAATGCATTTTTTGTAGATCTTAGTTAGGGTGTCCTCAATTTATTTAACCTGCTTATAAACCTTCTTCAAAACCCTTTGCCTTATTTGTAAAACTTCAAACCATTCCCAAGGTTCTGTAGCTTTGGGTGAAGGAAGAATTCCATCACTTACCAATTTATCTTCAGTGTATTCCATGATGGTTTTAGTCTTCTGCAACAAGAGATCCACATCCTCCTTATCCTGAGCTACTACATTCTTCAACCAGTGTATTGATCTCATAACATCTCCACCGGTTGAAAGGATGTCCTTGATGGAATTATCTCCTTTAGCTTGTTGTGGCATGAGTAGTAGCTTTCATCTTCTCCAACTCAGTTATTCTTTCTTGTGGCATAAAACTTGCAGCAGATGATGAGGAGTTGATGGATTGCAAGGATTTCATCAAGTCTTGCAGATATCTCTTAAGTTTATCATTCTCCTTATTTAATTATTGCTTGGTCTACACCTGTTTCCTCAGTCTACCTAAGATTACAACACTAGAGCCTTCATATTCTTCAATTTCCTGTTCCATGGAAGTAGGCCCTAAGTTGATAGTTTGCACACTATAGTCACTACCAATCACATCATAGTTATTCTTATCAGGAGTAGGAGTAGCAATGTGGACCACCCTATTATTTTCTTCATCTCTCTCGATCCTCGAGATAACCCTGGCTTTCTTCTTTGCTTTTCCCTTTCCTATGTTTGCCAACAATTCATCCCAGTTGGGAGGAGTATCATCTACCACAATTTTCTTACTCTTTGTCCAACCAACCTGGAACTATGGAATCTGACTATACACCACCTTTTCCAATTGCATCCTGGTGAACCTTGGGTACATATTCATTCAAATCTTGTTTTTCAGGAATCTCTTCAACTTTATCTTCTTTTCCCTTATCACGCTCTTCTTCCTCATGCACTGGTGAAGGGGTCTTAATCGACATTTCCTCTCTCTGAGGAGGTCTATCCTCTTAAATTCTTGTAGGTGAATCCTCATAAGTCACCAGAGGAGACTGTAATACCTTCTCCATTTCTACTTCAACACTATAAAGTTCACCCTCTTGGAATTCTTCTTCCCCTTGATCTTGCTAATCCTCAGAATCCTTGGATTCACTTGGTACATTGTGAGCCTCATGAGAAGGAGAGATATTATCATGCTCAGTGGCCAAAACAACTATGGGAACACTTTTCTTTGGTACACCATCTCTAGGAGATGGAGTTCTTGATCTTCTTATGTACACCTGTGTCTTCTCTCCCAAAGTTTACACATTTACTACTGGTGGGTCGACTTCATCTCCCACCTTAGAAGTTTCCTTCTCCTTCTATGACAATCTTACTATTCTTCTTCTCTTAGGCATAGAAACACTAGCTTCTTTTCCTTCCTTTTCAAATTTCTTCATCTTTGAAATTTGTTTCCTTTTCTTAGCAATGGGATTTCTTTGCTTCTCTACCCCTTCTACCTCCTCCGCTTGAGCATCTTTAATCTTTATCTTGAAAGGGGAGCTCACCTTAGTCTTACCCTTAGGATCCTACTCATTTGATTCCTCAGAAGTGGAATGAGACTCAAAATCCCCCATTAGATCATAGGTGCATTGCACACCCTCACTTTCCAACTACCACATCTTGTGCTTGAGCCACAACTTAGTGTACTTGATTACTGGAGTCATGATCTATTCCAATTCTATCTTCTCTTCCTCCAGTCAATCTATTTCTCCAACTGGTTTATCCTTCACAACTTCATAGTCATGGCCTTGAATCAAATCTCCATCATCTTCAACCTGATCTGGAATGGCCTTCATGTTGTATAGCCGAACTAAGTTCACTGGTAGCCTGGAGAACCTCTTCTTTCTGATTTCAAATTCATCATTGTTGCTGGCTCAATAATCCTCTATATCATCCTTATGACTGTATTCCCTGTTGGACTTCTTCTGTGCTTCACCAGTTCTATCAAATTTGGATCTCTTGGAATGGAAAGAAAGACCTAGAGTACTAATTTCTTCTTTAGAAGCATGGGCTGAGTTAATAGAGGGGCACGCCTCACTACTACCTATCCTGAAAGTAAAATCACCACCAAATATAGTCTTATGTTTATCCTTCTTAACAATTGCATCAAAATAACAGATCTGCCTTGTGACCTCCAGAAGTATAACATGATCCGTGGGATATCTAGGCTGTCTGTATGGAACCCTCTGACAACCATCTATTCTGATGTATGAAAAGGTGGGGAACTAGATAAACCAAGCTCCAAACCTCTTGATTAATTCTTTAGCATTATTTGAGATCCGAACATGCTCTACACCTTGCAATAGCCTGGTGATGTACATGGTGAATGCATCATTCACCCTCCTATAACTTGTGCCACCTAAGTGCAATTGTGGGTATACTTCATAAATTACATCCTACCCAAACACACCCCTTGTGCTTAGCACTTCGTATGGATGGAACCTTGCAAGTGCATAAACCAAGTAGGAGGTCATTGTGAAGGTCTTTGTCTGTAGGACATTGCACATCTGTTCATGTATCATTGCATTTATAATGCCTGCCCAATGGTAGTCAATATTCTGCTCCATCCTTACAATGACATGGAACATCTAGTTTTCAAATACACCTACACTTTTCAATCCCACTACCCTACTGAGGAGTGTGATAGCATCATAGTATTCCTTCCTGAACTTAGCTCTAAATAGCTGCTTGGGTAGCTTGGAGAAGTGGGACTTAAGTTTCTCCAGCCAAAAATTGATGACCTATTAGGATTTGATGACATCTTCATCATAATATTTCTTTGCTATATCCATATCAAAACCCACCACATGAGACCTGTTGGGCATGTCAAAGGTCTGGGCTATGGACACAAGGTTGAGATTTTCCATAATTCTTCCTTGAGGACCAACAATCCTCTATGTGCCCCTGTCATAATGTCTGGCACATTCAAGCACCAACTCATAACACTGAACTATAGGAGGGAATCCAGCTACATGTGCCAACCCTGATTCCAATATCCTTCTGGCCATCAGAGGGAGGATTTGTGCTACCATCCTTGTCTTAAATTCTTCATAATCCCACAACCCAACATTTGTATGAGTGACCTATGACCAAATAGAAGTTAGCTTGCTCTTTGGGATTCTACTCTTTATGTCCATTTTAACCCTTTCTTCCTCAGAGATAGCAGAGCCTTTAGCACTTGGATCCATTACCCTGCCGTTGGTCCTTCCAGCAACAACCTGACTTGATTCTGCCTGCATTCAATAAAGAGACCATAGTAAAGATCCTTCACAACATGAAATTCAAGCTAATCGATTGCAAATGATATATCCATCCTCAAAAAAAATCCCATGATGAAAAAAAATCCCTAGAATCTCATAAGAATTACTCATTTCAAAGTTTAGGTTTTTAGTCCTCTCACGGAATTCGGGCCAAAGGGGAATTTCGGGAAATTTCGGACCAGACAGAATCCATCAAAACAAGCACAAAGAAACTTCCAACCACCATTTAATCAACCATTATTAACTAAGAAACAACATGAAACATCTTAAAATAACTCAAATCGATCATAAAATGCATAATCATTAGCTAATAGATCATGCTATCTCTCAATTCTTCATTTTCAAAAAGATTTTGGGGAACTTCGCCAAGGATGAAAATCCACAAAAATGACAATAGTTTACAAACTTTGGGAAAATGAAGGGACAAATAAATTTTGGTAAAATCTCAAAGACACGGAATTTCATGAAGTCAGTGTAATTTTTAGATTTTAAGCATATTTTCGAGAAATCGATAAAGCGATGGAAAAATCAGGGAAGTCCTGAAGTAAAGGAAATCCGCGAGGTATTCGAAAACCCAAAATATTTGACTTCATTAGGATTTCACTCAGATTGATCAAACAATTAGGAAGTTGGGGATGTTGCTTTGGATTCAGTTCGTTCAAAGTGCAATATGAACAATCCATGCTTCAAATTGATCTAAATGAGATCCAATCAATTTGAGGAATGATTTCAAAAAGGGAAACCCTAGGAAATTGTCAGCACAACTCGGATCCTAACTCGTCATTTTCATTTCCACTATTCTTCACATGAATTCTCCCACGACTCAACTAAGACAAGGCAATTATCAAATCAAACAATAAGCAACAAGCTTCACTTCACCCAAGACATGATTTCATCAAAGGTCGGGGATTTCTAGGTTAAACTAGAGCTTGACATAAGAAAGCACAAAATCAAATTAAGAATGAAGCAAAGAAATGGTTAACCTCATTTAATCACATTCATGCAGAAGGAAAGGAGGCGTGAGCCATGAGGAAGGGCATCAAGCCAACAAACGGAAACCCTAACACTGCTATCAGACCATACCACATCGAAGTCCCGACTCAAAACATACACCCACACAAACCCTAAAGAAAATTTAGTTCATTTATTAAAAAGGGAAGGAAACATGTACATACCAGGAGAGAAAAGAAATCGAAGTAGCAACAACTGACAAAAACCATGAAGTCTAAGCAGAATGTAAGCGGTCACCAAAAAACTCAACTGTAACGATTAATCACAATCTCAATCCAGCAATAGAAACTCAAAATCCAGCTCCTCAAATCTCACAAAAAGGAAAATGATGCGAAATTATCCTCATAAATCACAATTAAATCCAATAAAAGAAAACTGCAAGATCGTACAGGAGAAATAAATGCGTTGACAAGACAATGAGTTCGGGAATCCGAAGGCACGATGGAGTTTCGGGAAAATCCAATCTAGACAGAATTTCGTGAAGTCTTGGAATTTCCAGAAATAATATAAAGCAGCCTCCATCGAGTTTTCAAGGTGCTTGGGGAATTCCACCCAAGGGACATTTTCCCAAAAACAAAGAAAAACCCGAAATGAATCCCAGAACACAGGATTTTCAAATTTCTTCTTCAAAAGGGGAATTTGCACGAGTAAGATAATCATTTGGGAACATGCCAAGGCAACCAAATCCTCAAAATCAAAGGGCCAAAACACCAAGAACGAAACCCATAAGAGGGTCCCTGCTTTCAACGGGCGTGTGTGCAAAAACTGCACAACATGATCTATAAGCCCAAATTCAAGATACAAAAACTACCAACAATCATGATCAATATGTATGAACCACACAAGAATAGAAGCAATATGGAGCATAATATATAGAATACACTAGAGCATACACATAATACCTGCAAACCTTCTATATTATAATTTTCCCAATATTATCGACATATACAACCAATAACCAACTTTCTGACATCAATGAAAACACCAACCAGTTGACAACCAGTTGACATCAATGACACCACCTTCATACTTGCAAAAATATCCCCCTTTGTCATTGTGGCAACACATGAGGTGAAAAAACCATCAAGGACAACATAGCAACTTTGAACCATCAATCTCTCCTTTTTTTCATAATGCTTTCTCCCCCTTACTTTTTCACATGATACTTTATCCCCCTTTGAAATTAATAGCAAAGGAAATATATATTTTACATTGTTTTCCCCTTTGTCACCAAGAACTTTACTAGTACTGAATACTCCTACTTAGGAGTACACCAAAATTAACTACACAATGACAACACAAGACACTACTTGCTCCCCCTGAGAGGTAGCCACCAAATAGTAGTCTAGAAGAGGGATAGATCCATAGATCCACAAAAATTATGCTTCTCCATATGTATCTAATTCAAGAAAGGAGGGGAAATATCCCCTAGCTTCTCCCAGAGATACTCAAAAGTATCTTTAGGAAGATCCTTAGTAAATATGTTAGCTATCTGATTCTTTGTAGGTACATACTCAAGCTTCACTTCATTATCCATAATCTTCTCTCTAAAAAAGTGATACTTTATAGATATATGCTTTGTCCTCGAGTGCATCACCGAATTCTTTGAAATTTTAATTGCACTTGTATTATCTTAGAAAATAGAAATGGGATCATCATACATTACTCTGATATCCTTTAATGTTTTTCTCATCCAGAAAAATTGTGTACATCAGGATGCTGTAACAATATACTCATCCTCTGTAGTGGATGAGGAAATTGAATCTTTCTTTTTACTTAACCATGACACCAATCTGCAACCAAGAAAGAATGCACCACCACCTGTATTTTTTCTATCATCAACACAACCTACCCAATCTGCATCTATATAAGAACTTAGTGTAGAATTAGTATCCCTAGGATACCATAAGCCATAAACCAAAGTGTCATTCAAATAAATGAATATCCTCTTAACAGTTGCAACATCTGTTTCTTTAGGGTCTTCTTGAAATCTAGCCAAAAGACAAACTACATGCATGATATCCGGTTTGGTAGTAGTTAAATACAATAGTCCCCCAATCATAGATTTGTATTTTCTCTTATTAGCCTTAAGTGAATCATCATCTTTACTCAATTTGCAGCCATTCACCATAGGAGTGCATATTGGTTTTGGAACCATCCATCCCAAACTTCTTCAACATTTATTTTACATACTTTGACCGTGAAATAGAAATCCTTTTTTTTGTTTGATTGATTTGCAGCCCAAGAAAGAAATTCATCTCACCAAAAATAGATATCTCAAACTCTTTTTGCATTTCTTCAAAAAACATTTTGCACATTGTTTCATTTCCTCCAAGGATAATATCATCAACATATACAACTACTATCAATATTTTTTCATTTTCAATTTTGAAATAAAGATTGCCATCTATCGTACATTTATTGATACCATGTTGAATCAAATATTTGTCCAACCTTGAATACCAAGATCTAGGATCTTTCTTCAATCCATATAAAGCCTTGTTTAATCTATAGACCATGTCTGGTTGATTTGACAACTGAAATCTTTTCGGTTGTTCCATGTAGACTTCTTCTTCCAACTCACCATTAAGAAATGCAGACTTCACGTCCATTTGATAAAATTTAAAATCCTTATGAGAAACAAATGCCAAAAACATTATGATAGCTTCAATTCTAGCCATTGGAGAAAAAGTCTCTTTAAAATCTATACCTTCTACTTGTGAGCAACCCTTACACACAAGCCTTGCTTTATTTTAGACGACTTCTCCATTCTCATTCAACTTGTTTCTGAATACCCATTTTGATCCAATTATGTTTTTATCTATCAGTCTAGGAACCAATTCCCAGTTTTGTTTTTTCTCAATCTGCATAAGTTCCCCTTCTATATCTTTCATCCAATTTTGATCTTTACATACTTCAGTTACTGTCTTAGGCTCAACTTCAGAAAGAAAACATAGATTTATTTCAACAAGAAGAACAACTCTACTTCTTGTGAATACTCCTTTTCTCTTATCTCCAATGATTTGATCTTCTAAATGATTCTTTTGCACATATTTAGGTGTCTTTGGGGACATCACTGGAGCTTCTTCTTCCTCATTCTACTTCTCTTATTCTTCCACAACTTATTCTACTTCTTTGCAATCATATTCATTTGATAAATATCCATCAACTTTAATTGAATTCTTCAATGCTTCATGAACCTTGACATTTGTGCTTTGTACAATATTTCGAGACCTTTTATTGTAGCATTTGTAAGCTTTGCTTCTAAGGGAGTACCCAAGGAAAATACCATCATCACATCTTGCATCAAAATTTCCTAATTTTTTTTCATCTCTTTTGATATAACATTTTCTTCCAAATACCTTGAAATACTTTACAGTAGGAATCTTTCCAAACCACTACTCATAGGGAGTCTTAGTGCTGTTAAATTTTGCTTGAACTTGGTTAAACACATAAATTACAGTGTGACTTGCTTATCTCCAATAAAATTTTGGTAGACTAGCCTCACTAATCATCATTATAACAACTTCTTGAATTGTTTTTTTCTTTCTTTCAACAACTCCATTCTATTGAGGAGTTCTAGGAGCAAACAACTATCTTCTTATTCCATGCACTTTGCAAAACATGTTGAACTTATTGGAGGTGAATTCTCCACCTCTGTTAGACCTTAAGAATTTTATTTTCAACCATAGCTTTGAATGCTTTGAATTTGTCTAATGCATCATATTTCTCTCTAAGAAAACTAACCATGTCATTCTAGAGTAATCATCAATAAAAAGTATAAAATACATGTCACCTTGTAGACTTCTCACCCTTGTAGGACCACAAAGATCTGTGTGAATCAAATCCAGTAGTCTGGTAATAGATTTTTATTTTGACCTTAATATTTTTCTAGCTTGCTTTCCAAGCTGTCAATCCTTGCAAATATCATTAACAGGTTTTGTAGTGCTTGTGAAATCTCTCACATCTTGTACAACACTGATTCTAACCATAGTATCAAAATTCATGTGACACATCCTTTGGCGCCTTAACCAGCTATCATTAATCTAAGACATAAAGCAATAGCCATCAACACCCTTAAGTTGATAAATATTTCCTTCACACTTCTTTCTAGCAACAATCACTGTTCCAAATCCTTTCCTTATTTCACATGTCTCATCCTTGAACACAAGATTATATCATTTACTACACATTTTTACAACACTCAAAATATTATGCCTTAAACCCTTAACATAATAGACATCATCAATATTATGCTTTCCATCAAAACTGATTGAACCTATCCCACAAATCTGAGCACCAGCATCATCCTTAAACTTAACTAAGCCTCCATCATATTTTTCAAGTTTATCAAACTTACTTTTTTCACCAGTCATGTGATGTGAACAATCATTTTCAACAACCTAGTAATTCTTTTCTTGTTTAGCAAGAAGAGAAGAGATCATAGTACCTTGAACTTTCTCTAGAGCAGTTTCCTTCACATATCTTTCAGTTTTAGCATGATTAAATTAATCTTTTATAGCCAAGAACAACAATTAATTATCATCAAAATCTCCATCATTAGATTCTTCATAAAAAATACTAACATCTTCATTTACATAATATGCTCTCTTGATCATCTTTCCTTTGTTTTCTTTTCCTTCTCTATTTTTATTCTTCTCGGATTTTTTAGGACATCTTGAAGCATAATGACCAATTCCTCCACAACTAAAACATTTGAAAAGTAAATTACCTTGATACTTATTAGAGCCCTTTTTCATTCTTCTTACAAAGTTAGCTTCCAATTCATAAAAGTTTTCTTCATCTGTATCTTCAATTTTTGTAGTTCTGAAAGCAATTTTTGACTTTGATCCATTGCTCAAGCTAGGCTTTCTCATTTCAAATGATGTTAGAGTACCCAAAAATTGATCTTTAGTATAGGTATTATAATCTACAAATTCCTCAATAGAAGATACCTTTTTACTATATGTGTCAAGGAGAATTCTAAAAATCTTCTTTACTATCCTAGATTCATCCACCCTTGCACCAAGTCCTCGTATTCCACCTACCAGCTCATCCACTCTCTGTACATAAGATTTAATGTTCTCATCTTCAGACATCCATAGGATCTCAAATTGTGCCTCCAAATTTTGCAACTTTTCTTCTTTAATATTTTCATCTCCTTCATGTATCTAGTCCAATACATTCCATACCTCTTCAGTAGTCTTCAGATTTACAACTTTAATTAATTCATAATGTGAGACTATTCTTCAGATTTTTTTTTGCTTTATTATTTGGTTCATGCACCTTGATCTCATCAATAGTACTTGGACAATTCGCTGGAGCCATGTATGGATTCTTATAAGCTTTCTCAACAACATATCCACAATATTCTAGATATCCTTCCATTTTTTCCTTCTAGAAAGTGTAGTCAGTGCCATCAAACTTAGGACACTTGATAACTATCATGTTCGCCATCCTAGACCTTCCTTTAAGTGGTTAAGCTCTTCTCTAAGGAACCAAGCTCTGATACCAATTTTTGAACAAGGCAATTGAGAGGGTGGGTGAATTAGTTGTAGAAAATCTATCCTTTAAAAATTTCACCAGATGTTAGATTAATAACCATTCATAAATCCTTCACTCTTCTTACGTGATTAATCATTAAGTGCAGAAGCAGAAACTAAAAATTAGTAAAACCATACACACAATAACACCATATTTCCATGGAAAACCCAATGAGGGAAAAACCACGAAGAGGATTAGCTCACAATATAAGAAATTCCAAAAGAAAATACAAAGGCTCACTACCGAAAGGCTCACTGCCAAGACAAGACTTACTTGTCCAAAAGAGGACTTACTATCCAATGAGGGCTCACTGCCACACAATTACAAAGAAGATAAAAGAGAATTGTCAAAGAGAGAAAACTATCTCAATGAAACATGTATTTCTACCATGATTTGCTCACAAACTTGTAGACTCACATGAAAATATTTCGGATGCCTTCAACTCACTACCTTCAAAACCCTAACATGAAATTTGCACTGATTTTCTCACTCACTCACACACACTATCTCACATTTGTCTTTCATCTATCTTACCTTTCATCAACATCTCAACTTGTACTTATACCATCTTCAACCTTGAAACCCGTCCAAGGTCGGGCACACACCATTTGTATTTATAAATTCAAAGTAGGTTAGCGCCAAAACATTCTATGATGGAATTAGAATGAGGGTGACCCAAAAATATACTTAATGAGGACCTAAATAAGTCCCAACATGCTTGAACATGCTTACATGAACTTCATAAGTAGTGTTTAACACAAGGCCAACCAACACCTATGTAAAACACATAAAACAATTAAGCACAGACATCCTTAACATGATCCAATCCTTCCAACAACAAATTTCACTTGGACATGACCTCATCAACTTACTCTTAGAATCAAAAGTATTGAAACCAAGATACAGAGAAATATGGAGCAACTAAATTTCTACCAGACCTCAGCCAAACACATGGAAATGCACAGGAACACACTGGTGAAGATATATCTGTAACATACCAACCCTTAATGAAGTAAAAATTTCTAAGTTTTTACTTTTTGAGTAGATTAACTAAGTAACAAGCCATTACAATAAAAAAAATTCTTTTCTTTATTGATAATTTTCAAACAAGATGCATAACATAATACAATTTGAATTCCATTTCATTTTAACAACTCTATAAGTTACATAATTACAGAAAAAAATACATTTACATACATAGCTCAATGAGATTTTAGAACAAATAGTTGTAAGATGGTGCAAGATCCTTCCTTTCAAATCTTTGTTCTTTTGTCACCTACTGTGGAGGAGAAGCATCACTCAAGTGCTTTTCTACCAACCACAGACTCATAATGCGGTCCCTCGCACATCTATCATTTGATAGATGACCCTTCCTATCGACGAAGAGATTGGTAGAGTAACCGATAACGACAACCAACTGAGCATAGTGATGTGTCCTACATAACTAGATCCTTGTAATCCCACAATATTAAACTAGCATTTAATATTGGATCATGGTGAACTAAAAGTGTAGTCTCAATAGTTGAACAATTTATAGTGGAGTCTTAGACATTCACACTACTTTGGCCAAAGTGTTCTCATTCAGTTGTTCAAATGAAGTCATCTATCATATACACTACTCAGGGCTGATTTGACTTAAGGCTATCTTAAGCTACGCATAGGTATTTCCTTCAATGGATAGTCCATCATCCTAGAGATAACCTATCACCATATTAATCTACTTGGAATAAACCTATTTAACTAGTAATTACACAAGCTAGGTATTTCCTTCAATGGATAGTCTTTCATCCTAGAGATAACCTACTTACAAGTAAGTACAGAAACTCCCTCCCATATTGGACTGTCTATCCTAGGAGTAAACAAAAGTTTTCCTAGTTAAATCAATAACTTAGCTAAGTGTACCATACGTGCCTTTCATGTTCAATCAAGTCTAGTATATAATACCTATGATAAACACCCATCTCCTATTATGGAGTACTTAAAAACACATTATGAAAACTGTATAAAAGCTTCAATTTCCTTTTCAAAATACTCTAATTTCTCTAATGCACATACTGGGAAAGACATCTCAACCATGCATGCAAGACACATCATTAAAAAGTAAAATAACAAAGAAGAAGAGATCCCCGTGCCTGTTATTGCTTATCCAATTAGATGGTAGAAATGTAACCCTTTCCAACAACAACAAGCTTGATAATCAACTTCACAAGTATGTCACAAATAAACTCTATCTCTCAAGTTGATAGATTACTCCTCTCAAAAGTATCTTCCTCAAAAACTAAAAGAACTCACTTTCTCTCTCATAATGTTAAATAGAGTATGAGTGGAAATAATTCAGAAATAGGAATTGCAAAAGATGTGTAATCTTGTGGAAGAATGCATCCCTTCTTAATGAAATGGCTCAATTATTTATAGAGTAGCTTGGTAAAATCATAGCCTACAATTTAGGCATGTTAATGGACAAAAAGCTCCACACAAAGAAGCACATGAAACACAACAGAAAGATGGTGACTTCCTAGCTTAATACTCAACATAATCACCTACATGTTGACTTTCTTATTGACAAAAATCTAAAGACTTATTCAATCTACATATGTTCAATTCAAATTGAAGACATCTACATCACTTTGGTTTCCAGAGGTGGTACCAAGTTTAACCATGCTCCCTCTTGTTTGGCACAATTTCATTGCCAAAAGAAACAATCAACTACTAATTCTCAACAACATGAATCCATCGACTTGAATAGGAGATGAGTCGGCTTAAGCTGATAAATACGTTTTGACAAAGTCTCCATTAAATGTAAATATCATAGCAAATATGTTACTATGTTAAAGCAGATATTTACTAATGCGTCGACTAATTCCATCGACATCAATAGCAAATCAAAATGCAATATAATTATTTCATATCATGTGGCAAAAAGAGTGAGAATTGGATTCACCAAAATAGTCATAAGCTATTTTATCGGCCTGATAAAACATAGTTAAAAGTGACTATAATCGACCTCCAATAATAGTCTTTATCGACTATAATCAACCTTTATAAATCGGCTTCTATCAAAGTAAGTGATAGTCGATTTCTATTAACAAATATAATATGTTAAATATATATTATTATATATATATAAAATATATTATATACATGTATATATATTTAAATACCATCATGTATTTATATATATGTATATATAACCATTAATATATATTTACACATATATAGATATATATATCATAAGCCAATAATGCAAGCATACATTCGATATATATATATAAGAATACAAGAAAGATAGTATATAATAAACACATTATATTAAATGTATGCATATATGTGTATAAATGTATATGCCTCTATGTACACGTATATGTAGGTATATCTATATCGATGCATCCATATGAATGTGTCCATTCACCAACGTACTCATGTATCGATATACATATACATATGGATACATGTATATAATATACATATATATATGTTCACATCTGATTCACATATAGCCATTCACAATTACCATCATATACATAAGTGTTTATGTGTGGTACATCTATACATGTGCATATACATGTCGTTAGATCCCATTGACATGTAATATATACACATAATCCACATACATCCCACTTGTCAATATATTCTGAAAAGTACAAGAAAGATCCCAAAATCTCAATAGATAAACATCACCTAATAATGCATGCAATAGTAAACAATATTATCAAATGTAAACATATCAGCTAAGGATGACTTACCAACTACCCATAAATTGACTCAACACAATCATTCTAATGTGGTGTTTGTATATGTAATTTTACCAGTTACTCGACCAAGATCTTCTCCTGAGTGATACTTCCCCTCCACCCGAAGGAATGAAATACATACTTGCATCCACTAACACATGCACACGACAATCAATTGCTCACAACATATGTAGTATATATAAACATCTCCAAAGTTAGAATAATAATTCAATAACCATCCATTCACATATATGCAGTATTTCCCATGAAATTAAATCAACCGAGATAACATCAAATGAGATAACACCAAATGAGATAACATTCATATTGATAACAAGATACAAGCATAATTTATTCATCTCCAGAATTCACATTACATTCATATTTACCCTATGTAGTAATAGTAAATAGTAACTACACAAGTGGGGTGTAACATACTCCCCCTCTTATGAATCATCGTCCCTGATGACTTTAGGTATTATTAAAACATAACAACTAACAACACATTGTTCAAATATTCTCAAAAGAATTTATAAGATGAGGAAATTTCTACCGAGTTTCTGCATATTCCTCCCAAGTAGTTGAGTCTTCTGTGTACTAGTCCCACTGGACTTTGCACTACAATACCTCTCTATTATGCAAGCGTAGCTTACGTGTTCTTAGAACATTGATGGGCTTGAGAGTTACTACTCTGGGGTCCTATACCTATAAAGCAATCCAATCAATTACATGATTATCCCCTGGTATATATTTTTTAAGGTAGGAAACATGGAAGACTTCATGCATTCTAACAAGAGCTAGTGACAACACGATTCAATAAGCTACTGGATTCACTTCCTCTAGAATCTCAAAAGGTCCAACATAACACGAGGCTAACTTAGAATAATTTCTAAATTTAATGAAGCTCTTGTAAGGTTTCACTCTCAACAATACTTTTTCACTAAGGAAAAATTACAGGGTGCTCTCTTAGCATCAACGTAGCTTTTTTGTCTATCGTTAGCTTCAACTAGCCTTTGCTTAACAATCTTAACTTGTTCATCAAATTTAACCAACATCTCTGGCCCAAGACTCACTCAATCCTCAAGTTTATCCCAACTCATAGGATTTTGACACCTTCAGCCATACAAAGCTTTGAAAGGAGCCATATTTATCATAGAATGATAAGAGTTATTGTAAGAAAATTCAACTAAGGGCAAGTAATCTTCCCACTTGTACTGCTGATCCATGCAATACATCTTAAGTAGGTCTTACAATACTTGATTCACCCTTTTAGTTTTCCCATCTGTTTCCAGATGATATGTTGAGCTAATATTCAACTAAGTCCCTAGTGTAGAAAACAAGGTTTGCCAAAACCTAGAAGTGACTTGTGCATCCCTATCTGAAATAATATTTTTAGGAACCCCATGCAATCTAAACACTTCATACATAAATTTTCTTGCTATGATAGGTGCTCCATTAGTTAGGTTCCTAGGCATAAAATTTTCTACTTTGGTAAGCTTATCTACAACCACAAGAATGGCACTGTTCTTATTCCTTGACATAGGCAATCCTTGCACAAAGTCCATACTTATGACTTGCCACTTCCTCTTTGGTATATCATGTGAGTATAACAAGCCTGGAAGATGATGATGCTCAACTTTTACCCTTTGACATTCAATACACCTAGCCACAAAACTAGAAACATCTCCTTTCATTCCCTTCCAGAAGTATAATGGTTTTACATCAACCATCATTTTTCGTCACTCCAAGATGTCCAAAGTATGGTGCTTCATGTATTTCCTTCCATACCAGATTTCTTAATTCTTTTACGTCAAGTACATACATTCTAACCTTATATCTAAGTAATACATTAGGTTCAACATGAAAACCTTCATACCTAGAATCTTGTGGATTATCAGTGAGTGCTTGCTTGACTTGCAAGTAATACTCATCCTCCCAGCACTTTGGAGTACTTGCCCCTTAAAATCAGTTTGAATTGTTACTATAGAAGCAATGTGACGTCTTCAACTTAATGCATCAAAAACCCGATTTTCTTTCCCTTTAATATAATTGATATTAAAATCATATTCAACTACTAACTCTAACCATATTCTATGTCTAGCATTCAGATTAGGTTGAATAAAAAGGTACTTTAACCCATTATGGTCAGTTTTCATCCCAAAGGGTTTTCCTATCAAATAGTGCCTCCACATTTGCAATGCGTGAACCACAGTTGCTAATTCTAAATCATGTGATGCATGATTCATCTCATAAGATTTTAGCTTCCTAGATTCATAAGATTACTTGTCCATATTCAATTAATACACCTCCCAACCATTCTCCACATGCATTCATGACAACCATTAAGTTACCTTCAGGATTTGGTACTTTTAAGATCAGAGTGGTGGTTAATTTCTCTTTGAGTAGGTCAAAAGCCTCTTGACACTTCTCAGTCCATTCAAATATCTTTCCTTTCTTTTGTAAAGAAGTAATCGGGAAAGAAATCTTAGAGAAATTCACAACAAACTTCGGATAATATCCTGCTAAACCCATGAAACTTCTTACCTTTGACACATTCTTAGGTATAGGCCACTCAAGTACCGCCTTGATCTTAGCTAGATCTATAGAAATTCCATCTGCCAAGATCACATGACCCAAATAATGTACCCTTTTTTTGAAGAATGTACACTTGGAAAGTTTACCATACAGCCTATGTTCTCTTAGACGTTGTAGGACCATTTCTAAATGCTTTCAATGTTCTTCCTCATTTCTAAAATAAATCAAAATATCATCTAGAAAAAATAGTACAAATTTGTCAAGGTAATCCCTAAACACACTATTCATTAGGTTCATAAATGCTACAGGTGCGTTTGTTAAACCAAAAGGTAAAACGATTAACTCATAGTGTCCATATCTCGTTTTGAATGCAGTTTTAAAGATATCTTCATCCTTAATCCTCAATTGGTGATATATAGATCTAAGATCTATTAGAGAATACAATGACTCACCTCATTTGATAAAAAAGGTCATCAATGCATGGCAACACATACTTGTTCTTAATCATATCTTTGTTAAGCATATGATAGTCGATGCACAAACGTAAGGTACCATCATTTTTGACAAAGATGACTGGTGCTCCCCAAGGTGATACACTTGGTATTATCATTCCTTTCGATAACAATTTGTCCTATTATGTCTTAAGTTTCATAAGTTCAGTGGTTGTCATCCTACAGGGCACCTTAGAAATAGTTTATGACCCTAAAATTATATCTATAGAGAAGTAAAATATTCTTTTCAGAGGAAATCCTGGTAACGCATATGGAAACACATTTGAAAATTTCCTCAGTATTGGATACTTCTCCATATCCAATTTTCCAATTTCATCTATTTCACCATCCTTTAGTTCCTGTAAACTCTAGAACTCTGAATCATCACTATCCTTCCCAAGTTCTTTAATCTTTATGACAAAGAGTTTACACCCTTTCTTCTTAGCTCTTATAAGTTGCATTTCTGTAATTTGTCGAATCCTAACCTCTCTAGGCATCCCTTGGAATTTAACTTGATTTCCAAAATCATTTAGGCATTCTACAATCCTAGCATGGTAATCTACCTTAGCCCTATGTTTCCACAACCAATTCATACCTAGGATAACATCATATGATCCTAGAGGTGTGACATAAAGGTTTACTTTTGTAGAAAAACTAGGTAGTTCTATCCTAGCCTCCAATAGAAATTAATCCACCTTTGCTCTTGTTTGGTTTGTATACTCTACATCCCAAGACATTGCCATGCATCCCACCTTCCTAGATAATTGTTTACCAGTATCGATAAGAACAAAAATAGGTAAACCAAACAAAATACCTGACGTTTCAGCTGGAGTTACTTGGTACTCTGCTTGACGATCATCCACTGCTGCATGTATCTTATGCTGAAACATTGCTTGTTGGGTGGGTAATGGATTACTATATGGTCGTGATCTAGAAGTTTTATTGGGACACTCATTAGCATAGTGATCCCCTCTACATATAAAACATCTTGTAGGTGACCCTTTTTTCCCTATGGTTTCTCCAAACTTGTTAAAATTTTCACTACCTTGTTGGTATTACCCATGCTAGAATCATTCCTTTTTCACTCTCTCCTAGTCTTCTTTCCATTATCACAAAATATTTTTCCCTTTTTCCTTGGAAAATTTTGCACTGATTCGTCCTTGTTTGGAACTATCTTTTTAGGAACTTCCACATCCTTCTTTTTCTCTTTTCTTTCTTGACGAGTTGAATTAGCCCTAAGATTTTATTCTTGCTTAATTTATTTCTCATATACAAGATCCATTGTTGTTGGACCATGCATATCCACTTCCCCTCCAATCTGACCGTTAAGTCCCATTATAAATTTCCTAATGTGGAAGTGCTCATCCTTGTGATATATAAGAACATAGCACAAAAGTCGAGTGAGCTCCCAATATTCATTGAGCGTCATGTTACCTTGTCTCAAACCTTGGAAATCTAAGATTTTGTGGTCATAATATAGTTGTGGTAACCATATTTTATGGAAAATCTCCACAAATTCTCCCCATGTTAGCTTCCATGAGTTGATATTAAGTTCCAACTTCTTGTTCATCCACCAGTTAGAGGCTTCCCCTACCAATTGATACACACCCCATGTGGCTTTAGTAACCTCATTATAGTTTCATATTTCAAAATAATTTTCCATTTGGATAAGCCACACCTCAACCTCATATCCTCCATCACTTCTATCAAACTTGGGTGGGATTATCTTCTTCATGTCCCTAGAAAGTTCAAAAGCCACGAGCTTCTTATTCCTTTCTATAGATGGTGTAGGTGATTTTTCCTTCTCATGATTATGGGTTTCATTATGCCCATGGGAAGAGTTTTCTCCCTCATGCTCATTAATAGGTACTTCCTTTTCTACCCTATCCTTAACTCTTTCTTGTTCAAGGTTAGCCAACCTTGCCAAGATTTGGTCAAGCCTAGCCTCTACTCCAGTGGTTCCTTATCCAGCCTCTTGACTTCCATTGGGATTAGTTTGTGTCCTTAACATCCTTATGTGATTGGTCTTACCTGAATGTTTATCCATGTTATACTAATCTATGTTATCAATTATCTTATGGAAAACATTACAAAAAATGGCATTCATATGCACACAAGAATTCCACATAAGACTAAGCACACGATTATTTTGATAAACAAATAATTTTATTCATTTCATGAGGATTTCAATATACTTTTGATTACATGGAATGACTATTCAGATAGTCGAGTGGAGAGTACCCTTCAGATTCAATCTCTGACACATAAATTAAAGGAAAATTAAAGGAGTATAATCTACAAACTGAGATAGTTGTTGTTCCCTATCTTTTTGTTCATATCTCATTTGTTTGTATCTATCCCAAAAAGGATAATAACCTTCAGATTTATCATTCCATACATAGTTACAAGAGGCAATGTCAATATGGTTCAAATCAACAATGTAGTCTACCATTTTCACAGAAATTTGTTCATGAGACCATTTCTTGTCTGGCGGTGTTCATGGTACATATCCCCCAGACTCGTTACTCAAAGAAATTACTATTAGTTTAGCTAGTATGGTAGAACTCTAGGATCCCTAAAGATGAATGCCTGACTAACACTTCCTTCTAAGAGCATACCATTGGAAAGCGGTAATGACTCTATCTTTTCTAGTGAGATGGTTGGTAGGTAATTGTACATAGCCTCCATCTTCATCTTTCTCTTCGCATCATTGATCCAAGAAAGCGCATGACTAAAAGTTTTGGTGTCACTCAACCAGATGACATTTTCGTAGTTGGTTCCTTCTATGGTTCTAATGATGGCTTCTCTTTCCTTCTTGGCCTTGAGGTAGTGCTCATTTCTGATTACTGAATTTTGAGCCGTTAATATGAGATGCACAATCTTGGCACAAGAATTCACAACATTAGATAACTTTTGATGAAAAGAATTATGAACTCATAGGTTCTAGGGATAAACCTGGTAGCTCTGATACCACATGCAACATACCAAACCTTAATGAAGTAAAAATTTCTAAGTTTTTACCTTTCGAGTAAATTAACTAAGTAACAAGCCATTGCAATAATTTTTTTTCTATTCTTTATTGATAATTTTCAAACAAGATGCATAACATAATACAACATGAATTCCATTTCATTTCAAAAACTCTATAAGTTACATCATTACAATAAAACATACATTTAGATACATATCTCAATGAGCTTTAGAACAAATAGCTGTAAGATGGTCCAAGATCCTTCCTTTCAAATCTTGGTTCTTCTATCACCTGCTGTGGAGGAGAAGCATCACTCAAGCACTTTTCCGCTAACCACAGACTCATAATGCGACCCCCCGCACATCTATCATTCGATAGATGGCCCTTCCCTTCGACGAAGAGATTGGTAGAGTAATCGATAATGAAAACCAACTGAGCATAGTGTTGTGTCCTACATAACTAGATCCTTGTAATCCCACAATCTCAAACTAGCATATAATATTGGATCACGATGAACTGACAGTGTAGTCTTAGTAGTCACACATTTTAGAGTGGAGTCTTAGAAATTCACACTACTTTGGCCAAAGTGTTCTCATTCAATACTTCGAATGAAGTCATCTATCATATACACTTCTCAAGGCCGATTTGACTTAAGGCTATCTTAAGCTACACATAGGTATTTCCTTCAATGGATAGACCATCATCCCAGAGATAACCTATCACCATCTTAATCTACTTGGAATAAACCTACTTAACTAGTGAGTACACAAGCTAGGTATTTCCTTCAATGGATAGTCTTTCATCACAGAGATAACCTACATACTTGGAATAAACCTACTTACAAGTAAGTAAACAAACTCCCTCCCATATTGGACTGTCTATCCTAGGAGTAAACACAAGCTTTCCTAGTTAAATCAATAACTTAGCTAAGTGTACCATATGTGCCTTTCGTGTTCAATCAAGTATAGTATATAACACCTATGATAAACACCCATCTCCTATTATGGAGTACTTATAAACACATAATGAAAACAACATAAAAGCTTCAATTTCCTTTTCAAAACACTCTAATTTCTCTAATGAACATATTGGGAAAGACATCTCAACCATGCATGCAAGACACTTCATTCAAAAGTAAAATAACAAAGAAGAAGAGATCCCCATGCCTGCTATTGCTTATCCAAACAAATGGTAGCAATGTAGCCCTTTGCAACAACATCAAGCTTGATAGTCAGTTTCACAAGTATTTCACAAATAAACTCTATCTCTCAAGCTGATAGCTTACTCCTCTCAAAAGTATCTTCCTCACAAATGAAAAGAACTCACTCCCTTTCTCTCACACAATGTAAAAAAAAGTATAACTGAAAATAATGCAAAAACAAGAATTGCAAAAGATGTGTAATTTTGTGGAAGAATGCATCCCTTCTTAAAGAAATGGCTCAACTATTTATATAGCAACTTGGTAACCTCATAGCCTATAGTTTAGGCATTTTAATGGACAATAAGATCCATGCAAAGCAACACATGAAACACAAAAAAAAGGTGGAAAATTCCTAGCTTAATACTCAACATAATCACCTACAGGTCGACTTCCTTATTAACAACAATCTAAAAACTTATTCAATTTGTATATGTTCAATTCAAATTGAATACATCTACAACACTTTGGTTTTCAGAGGTGGCACCAACTTTAACCACACTCCCTCTTGTTTGGTGCAGTTTCATTGCCAAAAGAAACAGTCAACTACCAATTCTCAAGATCAAGAATCCATCGACTTGCATAGGAGATGAGTTGGCTTAAGCTAATAAATACATTTTGACAAAGTATCTAACAAATGTAAATATCATGAAAATTACATTTACTAAGTCAAAGTAGATCTTTAGTAATGCATGAACTAAGTCCATCGACATCAACAACAACTCAAAATACAATATAATTGTTTCATATCGTATGGAAGAAAGAGTGAGAATCGACTTCACCAAAACCGTCATAAGCTATTTTATCAGCCTCATAAAACATAGTTAAAAGTGACTAAAATCGACCTCCAATCAAAGTCTTTATCAACTATAATCAACCTTTATAAATAGACTTCTATCAAAGTAAGTGACAATCGATTTCTATTAACAAATATAATATGTTAAATATAAAATTATTATATATATATTATATACATATATACATTTAAATACCATCATGTATTTATATATATACATATGTATATATATATATAACCATTAATATATATTTACATAAATTATATATATATATATATATACAGGAAATATAGTATATAATAACCATATTATATTGAATGTATGAATATATGTATAAATGTATATGCCTCTATGTACATGTATATGTAGGTATATCTATATCGATGCATCTATATTAGCGTGTCCATCTACCAATGTATGCGTGTATCAATGTACATATACATATGGATACATGTATATACCATCATATTGATAAGTGTTTATGTGTGGTACATCTATACATGTGCATATACATGTCGTTATATCCCATTGACATGTATGTGTATATATATACACATACTCCACATACATCCCACTTGTCAATATAATTGTAATAGTACAAGAAAGATCTCAAAATCTCAATAGATAAACATCACCCAACAATGCATGCAGTAGTAAACAAGATTCTAAAATGCAAAAATATTAGCTAAGGATGACTTACCAACTACCCACAAACTGACTCGACTGAATCATTCTAATGTGGTGTGTGTATATACTCAAATAGTTTTCTTTTACTGGTTACTTGACCAATATCTTCTCCTGAGTGATACTTCCCCTCCGCCTAGAGGAATGGAACACATACCTGCATCCACTAACACATGCACACAACAGCCAATTGATCACAACATATGCAGTATACATAAACATCTCCAAAGCTAGAATAATAATTCAATAACCATCCATTCACATATATGTAGTATTTCCCATGAAATAACATCAACTGAGATAACATCAAATGAGATAACATCAAATGTGATAACATCAAATGAGATAAAATTCATATTGATAACAAGGTACAAGCATAATTTATTCATCTCCAGAATTCACTTTACATTTATATTTACCTTATGTAGTAATAGTAAATAGTAACTACACAAGTGGGGTGTAACAATCTCACACTATACAACAATCCAGAAGCCCAAATTCTAGATACAAAACTACCAACAATCATGATAAATATATCTGAACCACACAACCATAGAAATAATATGAAGAATAATCCAGAGCATACACTGAAGAATACACAAAATACCTACAAACCTTTATTATTACAATTATCTCAATATCCTTGACATATACATCAAATAACCAACTTTTTGACATCAATGACAACAACAACCAGTTGACAATCAGTTAACTAGTTGACATCAATGACAACGCCTTCATACTTGCAACAAATCCCCGTTCTCTCCACCATGTAGCTTTGAATGTACATAATGAAATAAATGGAAAACCACATTGTGTTTTCCAACCTGCAATTATATTATGCATTTATTTTTAAATCATATCAGGAAATTGAAATTCATTTTTTTTGTTTAAATAAGAGTTGCTATAAATTGTGAAGGTGAATGAACTTCACTGTAAATTCTTATTGTATACAAACTTAAAGGTTTTCATTAGAATCATGCTACCTATATATAATTGTATGTTGGAAAAAACTATGTGTTATGAAACCTGCAACCCAAATACTGTTCCCAGCTTTGAGAGTGTCTTTTTGATTAGAGAATACAAATATTTTTTATTAATAAGTTGTTTACGAAATTTGTCTACATTTTTCACATAGTACTCTCATGTCTCCATCCAACTAATTCTCTTTTCTCCACTGACATCTAATATTGCCTTCTTTTCATGTTATGTATGTTTCTATGTATGTTTTTATGTGTTTTTGTATGTACATAGGTGCATTTTGTTGAGAGATTAGCTACTATTTTTTGGTCAATCAAGGTGATCACTAAGGTTTTTGTTGACTTGTTAACCTTTATTCTCGCATAATTGATGCACACCGTGATTAAAAACCAATGTGTATTGCAATAATCTATATTTTTTCAATCATTTGTACAAGTAACGGTTCAATTTATAATATCATTGAACAATGGTTATGATACCGATACATCACATAGGTGTTCATTGCGAGATATAGGATGTAAATAGAAGTTTCATAGTGGTATGTGGTATCCTTCTTGTTTGTCTTCACTACCCTTATTGATTATTGAAAGTTATGGTGTCTGTCATATTTTAGGAGAGATGAGTTTTTCATATATCTAAATGATGTTTAGTGCTTCACAGTTCTTGGAGAATGGAAAAATGATAGATATAATTGCTAATATATATTACTAGTGTTAGTGATAGGTTAAATTGGAAATTAAATTCCCATTGTATAGTTTAATATGCTTGTTTATTGTCTATACAAGCTAGGATTTTGTAATCACCACAACATATAATCCTATATTGGTGAAATTTGGAATAAAATAAATTCTTTGTAGCACCAAATGTCTTTAATTTTCCAATTTAATCTATCGCTAACACTTGTCTTCCTTCTAGGTGGTTGATATATTTAAGGAAACAAAATTGAATAAAACAAGGGCAAGTGGATTGAGAAGGATTCTTTAGGAGATGTGAAGCTTCTGCACTAAATATAGGTGATTTTAGTTGTCATAGCTTGAATTACAAGTGTATTGAACAACTAAATTTCCAAAATTTATTTTTCATTTAGAAGTTCTAATTTATTTATAGATGAGATGCTTATTGTAGAAAATGGAAACAATTTCTAGTTTAATTTAAATAAAATAAATGCTACATTATTTTGTGCCTATTATATCCCAAAATTTTATGTTCAAAGGATGTTTCCTCCTTGAAGTGTGAGTGTTACATGGGAAATTCTCAAAATAGCAGTGAACGATGATACTACATCCTTTTAATTATCCTCCTCATAATTGATTTGTGTTAATTTTAGGATGATTCTTCCAACACTACATTCATATGATTTATATCCCTAAATAAAACATGAAACTTTGGATCCTTGATAATTAGATAAGATATATTTGAAAAAGAACATAATATATATCATTTTACATTAACAGTATTTCTCCATTTAAATTGTCTACCTTTGTTCAGTTGTAAAGCACCTTTGCATAGTTGGGTTTCATAAGGTTGTGATTAAGGAGCATTGTTATTAATTTTTTTTACTTAGTATAATATAACATACAAAATGCCAAGGAAAGACCATAGTAACACTCAAATGGCAATTAGGCTTCCAAAATGTTTTGTATTGAAATTGTTGTTCAATAAATATAATGCAAAAGTTCAATAAACATAATAAAAATGTTATGTCGGTTTTCCTGTCAAATATTTCTTTCGGTGCATTTTATCTAATGCATGGGATGGGGGATGGGGTGTTATGTTATAATTTTACATACATAGATGTTTTTTTTAGGAGATTAGCTTCTCCCCTAATGGTTCCGTTAGGTCGATTTTCCCGCCGCTTTCAATAACGCTGAATTTTTTTGCCTTGTGCGAGAAGTTATCCATTCACCGCAGACGGGAAGGGGAGTTGACATGATTAAGACATCTGTTTTAAATTGTAACAAGTAATTTTATTAGAAAACACTCTGTGTTGTGGGTTTTTTCATTCTGTAGGTTGAAAGCGAAAGGTTGGAGAGCAAAAGGCGGTGTTGCAGGTGGGGGAGACAAAGAAACCAAATGAATTGAGGTGAGGGGTTTGTAATCGATTGGGTTGTTACTTCTAAAGGGTTTTAAAACATTATGTGGGTTGTAGATTTTGAAAAACCAATGTTTTGTAACCTGGAATTTTACATAACAGTATGAATGTATTGAAAATATTTTGTTATTTAGACCATAGGAATGTAGTGAAAGACACCATTTTTTAAACACCCAGTGTTTTCCAACAACCATTAACAATCTATATGATTACAGGTTGAAATACGAAGTGGGAGGTGAGTGCATGATTTATGAAACCTCTAACCCATACAATATTGTGAAAGAATCTATGGACGCAGCTAGTCCTCATGACAAAATGCACCTATGTACATACAAAAATGCATAAAAATATACACAACATAATGGGACTGCGTAGTGGTACGTTTTGTCCAATAATGTGTTTTTTCAAGAGAGTAGCTTTTCCCTCATGCAACTAATCTCTCAAAAAAATACACCTATGTACATACAAAAACACATAAAAACATACATAACATGATGGGATGGTGTAGTGCAGGGCCTGCTAAGAAGGATAAGAAAAGTGATGAAACTGACATATGGGAGGAATTATGGGTGGTGACTCACTTCTCAATTCTTGTTGAATGCTCAAGGGTGTAGAGTTTGCGGTGGATTTGTTGTGTGGGGGACACATAAAAGTAACTAGATGGGGCTAAGGGATAACTAACTAATTGGTTTGTTGTGTGTAGAGGGTTATGCAAGAGTATGCAGATTGTAGGTTGTATATCACACAATGTTTTCCAATATCTAATTATACGTAGAGAGTATGGTTGTAATGAAAATCCTATGTTATGTGGACATTAAGAATTTAATGAAAGGAACCTTCAAAATTTATAACAACTCTTAGGTGGACTAAAATTTGGGTTTGAATTTCATCATATAATGGTAAAAAATTGCACAGAATAATTATAGGTTGGAAAAAACAGTGTGGGGTGTTAGTAGATGATTTTATGAAACCTACATAGATTCCAAACATCTCCTCATTTACTCAATACATGGAAGTTGACAGAGTTCTCCCTTCTCCCACTACAAGGGCCATGGTAGAAAATCCCAGCTATCACTCTCTTATTCCTATGTAAAGCATTACCTTTCATATGTTAATTCTAACATTTTACAAATATTAATATTTAAAATGAAACCATAATCTTGCATATCCTTTTGAAGGGCAAAAAGTTGAGGAATACATGTATTGTGATGTTTATATTTTGTTAACGCTTCAAGCTTGCACATTTGTAGCCCTTTTTGTACTCTAGCAATCAATTTAGTCAATGTATGGAGCTCATTTTTTTGATGTCTATTTTCAAAAAAGAGAAAGATCATAGGACTTTAGGTTTAGGTGAGATTTCAAATGTGAAATCCTCTTTTCCACTAGTAACCATGTTGTAATTTCTGCTTCAATTCTTGCTAGCATGTTTTGATGAATAACACAGTAGGACTCTATCTTAGACATTGCATGAAGCCACCTTAACAATTCACCTCCTCGCCTATGACTTCCACTATTAAGAAGACCACTTGGATAAAAAATGTCCCCTTAAAGAATTACAATTGGAGATCAGATATCTCTATGACAAGGAGTCTCATTTGTAGCATCTGAATTGTTGCAAACAAATGCACTAGAAAATAAAAATTACATAGGTGCTTCAATTTCATCTTCACATGCAACACGAGATAGTATCAGACTTGCATTTCCATTGCTCGCCAATTTGGCTACTGATTGTTGAGTTGTTGATGAAATGGTATGGGCTTGAATTTTAAAAAAAGGGATAATCATTACTCTTCTTTGTAGATGTCCTATTTGAAGTAGTAGCTTTCTTGTTTGTTCCAGTATCCACTACTGCATTACACAAATTCCCTCATCCACCAACCTCCAATGCAACTATTATTGTGGCATATTTACCTTTTATAAGTTTTTCAACAACACCTTTGACTTTTGAGCTATCAAAATGCTTTGCAAGACCATTATAGGTAAATTAAACATTTCCTAATTGGTATAGAGCACTATGCTTCTCCATTTTGTGAATTTGGTCTAGATAGGTTGTTTGAGTCAAGATATGTCAAATAAGGCCATGATAAGACATTTTTTAATGTTGTTTTAGTCTAGGAGTCAGTGTGGGGTCATTTGAGTTGATAATGTAAAAAATGTAAATTGACAAGAAAAGTTGTCAAACAAAAATGTAAAAAATATCTACATGTGGAATCCCAATGGTCATGGGAAGTGGAAAGGTAGTTTTAGGAATTTTAAGAGGTTTGTTGAGTTATATATATGTTGGGAACTTAAAGATGTGGGTTGTTGAAGAGTTTGAAGGAAAAATCAATCAAATATATCTATTTTTCTGTTAATTTCTATGTATTTTCTTCATTTCCAGCTTGTGTACGGGTCCGTACATCAATATTTTGATCCAAGATGATTTGAATCTGTTGTAGGATGGTGTCATCTTTGATATGAATCCTTTATTTTGGTATTCAATTAAGTTCCAAGCCACTTAGAGGTAGATATCTGAAAACGGGTTTTGTAACTATCATACAAGGGTTTGAAAGTTTAATATGTTGAATTAGGCCATTCCACCTATTGTTCAGGCTATGAATTATTGGAATTGGTCTGTTTTAAGTAGGATAGGGTGTAGGAATAATAATATAATGTTGGTGAAGGCATTTGAAGAGATTCTCAACTTTGCCCCTCTGAAAAATGCATGAATTTAGTCCTAGAAAGCATAGCTAAGTGAGGTAGATTGAAGAAATTGAATTGAATGAGGCTAGAATAAGCTGGTTTCAATGTATTCTAGTAGTATTTGATGTTTTTGGAGTTCTACAAAGGTAGGGAAGGTATTTTACACGTTTGTGGATGAAGCCTAGTTGAGCAAAGTGTGAGAAATGGGTGAATTTGAGTGGTTTTATTAAGAAAGTGTGTGAGTTCTTTAGGGGAAGCATAATTTGGTGGTCATTTCAGTTTGTACAGGTAGAATAAGGTATGTTGGAAGTGGTCTCAAGGTTGTGAAAGGTATGGAGCTTGATTTTTCAATAAACCCTTGTTAATTTAAAGAAAAGTGAGGGTTTCATGAAACTGAGACATAGGAAGTGAGTATTGACTCAAAGATTGGAGAATATATGGTTTTGGAGGTAGTTCTAGGTCTTTCTAATGATATTTTGTGTTGGAAGCAAGATTAGAGGCGTGTTCCTTTGGAAAAGTGACCTAATTGGTCAAGTTGAACAATGTTGAAAAATTGTTTTTGTGATGATGGTCCAAAGAGACCTAATAGGATTTTGGAGACATGTTTTGTGTACGGTTAACGGGTCCCTAAAAATATGAGTGGTTGGTGAGTTTTTCAGAGTGGTTGAAAGATAAGGCCTAAAAACAAAGTCTGGTTACTTATTAGGCAAGTAGGTTGGTTGCAAAGAAGATAACCCTAGAGAGGGTTTTGAAGTTTTCAAAAGTGATTGAGAGGACTCAAATTGTGTTGATTAGGTTGATGACCCCCCTTTCATTGCTATCATTTGGTATTAGAGCATAGTTAGTAGATCTTTGAAGGTGATTGGTTGAAGTTTGCATAAAAGGATAGTTGGAAGTTGTAAAGACAAGACAACATGGCAAAGGAAACCAGACAAGCGACACAAAGACATGCACTTTTCAAAACAACTTGCAAGTGTCAAGGTAAGGTATGTACTGTAAAGGTAGATTCTAGTAGCCTAGATAATATGGTTTCTCAGGAAATGGTTGATAAGTTGCATTTAGCAAGGATTCCTCATGAGGCACCCTATTATGTTTGTTGGTTGAATGGTGAGCATACTCTTTTGGTTAAGGAGAAATCTTGGGTTGAATTCCAAATAGGTTGATATAAAGATAGAATCTTGTGTGATGTTTTACCTATGAGCATATGTCATTTGTTATTGGGAATACCATGGCTATATGAGAGATTTTATTTGTATGATGGGAGACATAATATTTATTAGATTGTGAAAGATGGGGTTACTTTTACTTTGATTCCATCGGTGGAAAAGGATCAGGGACAAAGCAAGAAGGGAAGAGTAATAATTCAGGGAAAAAAAGAGCTTATAAGGCTTGAGGAAGGTAATTACAGTGAGAGTGCAACCACTGCAAAGAAGAAAAATGTTGAGACACCAAGTATTGACAAGGATGCAATGTTAAAAGGAAAAGAGGATGGTGAGCTGGTGATGAGATCTGAGAGAGAAAAGATCAAGAGATAATTATTTATGAAGAGTCAAGACAAGTTTGTAAAGCATGATGAAGACAAGAGAGGGACTGGATTTAGTCAAGTGAAGGCAAAAGGTGTAGGGCAGTCAAATAATGTCAAATTAGAGGTATGTAGATTTGATACGAAAGTTTGTGAGAAAGAATTTCATGGGGCAGAGACCCTGATAAGAGGAAAATAAAAGTTGAGTGCAAATGAGTTGCTTGAGGAAAGGAAAGAATGGCCTAGCAAGGTCACCATGGAGGAGTTTTTTTGTCCACTAAAAGGGCAAGAAGATGGAGAGAAACAAATGTTTGATGGAAAATAAGATGGTAGACCTAATGGAAAAAGGGTCTTAGGGATAGAGAGAATGAAGAAAGAGGAAATGGAGAAAGATAAAGAAAGTGAGAGGACTGTGGAAAGCCAAGAAGGGATTGGAAAGAGTGAAAAGATCATTGCAGGGGAAGTATTGTGTCCCTTGAAGGTAACTGAAGGAAATGGGAAGTCAAGTATTGCAAAGATAGAGGTTTGTATGTTTGGAAATACAAAGATAAAAGAGGCAGATAGTCTGAGAATAAAAGGTGAAAAGAGACAAAGAAAATGGCAAGTGAAAGAGTGTAAGATGGTTGAATGAAGCAATGTGAGAGCATGGTGTTTTGAGAGGATGGTGGACAGTCAGATTGTGTTCCTAAACTTGATAGGACAGTGGTTCTTGGGATAGAGTATCAGATGCAAAGTGTGGATAGTCAAGAAAAGGAGATGGAAGGAAAGGTACATTGTCCATTGATGGGACAAGAAGTTAATGAATTTGAGAATGTAGTGATGACAAAGGTAGAGATCCCAATGGAGGACAAGAAGGAAGAAAATATAGTGAGCCAAGGAGAATGGTAGAGATTAGTGAAAGAAATGGTAAAGGTTGAGAAAAGGAAGAAGGTTGCAGTCACCTCAAGAGGTGAAGATGGGAAGTTGACTGAGATAGGCCAAGAGAAGGCCAAAGAAAAAGTGTTTGCGAAGTCTCCAATTGAAGTGGAGAAGAGTGATGTTGTTGTGATTGGGATGGAGAGTTATCCTTGGATGACCAAATTGGTTGAGGGGCAGTCATATGCTACCATGACAGAGGTTGATAAGCCTGATTGCATAGGGGTTCAGAAGATGAAGAACCATATGATGATTGTGAAGAGAAAGGGTAAGAGGCAAAGAGGGAAGGAAGTCCTTCACTACTTCCTTGTTTTGATGATTATGTTGATGGGAGTCAAGCCAAGGGTTAAGATGAATGAGGACAAACAAAGTTTGGATTATCTTGCAATGAATGAAGTTGAAGAACATAGCAGGAGCATATGAATGGAGCTGGTGAAGATAAATCAAAGCATGGAGATGCAGGTTCAAGTTGACAAGGAAAGAAGAGGACTAATTTGAATGGAAAAGTTCAAGCCAAAGGTGAAGATAAAGATCAAGGTGGAGCTATTGCAAGAACAAGGAGGAGCATCAAAGAGTTATTATAGGTCAGAGAGTTGAAGACTTCCAGGGGACTTGGAAAGATTTTATGGCCGAGAGAATGGTGTAGAGCACTATGCTTGTCCATCTTGTGAATTTGGTCTAGATAGTTTTTTTGAGTCAATATATGTCAAATAAGGCCATGCTGGGCCATTTTTTAATGTTTTTTTAGTCTAGGAGTCAGTGTGGAGTCACTTGAGTTGATAATGTAAAAATTGCAAATTGATAAGAAAAGTTGTCAAGCAAAAATGCAAAAAATGTCTACATGTGGAAGCCCAATAGTCATGGGTAGTTGAAAGGTATTTTTAGGTTGGTTGAGTTATAAATATGTTGGGAACTCAAAGATGTGGGTTGTTGAAGAGTTTGAAGGAGAAAATCAATCAAATATCTCCATTTTTCTGTTAATTTCTATGTATTTTCTTCATTTACAACCTGTGTATAGGTCCGTACAATAGGATTTTGATCCAAGATTATCTAAATCTGTTTTAGGATGGTGTTAGCTTTGATTTGAACCCTTTCTTGTGGTATTCTATTAAGTTCCAAGCCACTTAGAGGTAGATTTTTGAAAACAGGTATGTAACTGTCATACAAGGGTTTGAAAGTTTAATATGTTGAATTAGGCCATTCCACCTATTGTTCAGGCTATGACTTGGTGGAATGGGCCTGTTGTAAGTAGGATATGGTTTGGGAATAAGAATATAATTTTGGTTAAGGAATATGAAGGGATTCTTAATGTCATCCCTCTAAAAAATGCATGAATTCAGGCCTAGAAAGCATAGCTAAGTGAGGTAGATTGAAGAAATCAAATTGAATGAGGCTAGAATAAGTTGGTCTTAGTGTATTCTGGTAGTATTTTATGTGTTTGGAGTTCTGCAATGGCAGGGAGGGTCTTTTGCACGTTTGGGCATGAAGGCTAGTTGAACAAAGTGTGAGAAATGGGTGAATTTGAGTGGTTTTATTAAGTGCGAGTTCTTTGGGGGAAACATAATTTGGTGGTCATTTAAGATTGCGTGGGTAGAATAAGGTATGTTGGAAGTGGTTTCAAGATTGTGAGAGGTCTGGAGCTTGGTTTTTCAATAAACCCTTGTTAATTTGGAGAAAAGTGAGGGTTTCATGAAAGTGAGACATAGGAAGTGAGTATTGACCCAAAGATTAGAGAATCTATGGTTTTGGAGGTAGTTCTAGGTCTTTGTTATGATGTTTCATGTTGGCAGAAAGATTAGAAGTGTGTTCCTTTGGAAAAGTGACCTAATTGGTCAAGCTGAACAATGTTGGAAGCCTATTTTTTTGATGATGGTCGAAAGAGACCTAATAGGATTTTGGAGACATGTTTTATGTAGGGTTAATGGGTCCTTGAAAATATGAGTGGTTGGTGGGTTTGTCAGAGTGGTTTAGAGATAAGGCCTAAAAACTAGGTTTGGTTACCTACTAGGAAAGTAGGTTGGTTCCAAAGAAGATAACCCTAGAGAGGGTTTTGAAGTTTTCAAAAGTGATTGAGAGGACTCAAATTGTGTTGATTAGGTTGATGAATTCCTTGTCATTGGATCACTAATCGATCCTCAAGGATCTTGATATCATCCTTCAACTTGGGAACTATGTTAAATTCTTGGAAACACTCATTTTCTAATGTCTCCATGTGCCCTTCGTCATGGGAAACACCTTCCATTTCTATCTTTGTTTTCTCAAATTCTTGTCTTTTACATTACAACTCTCTCTGAATAGTGTTAAGCTCCTTTTCTTTTTACCATGACAACTTCTTCTTGTGTTTTAATTCCTTTTCTAATTGGTTAATTTTAGTCTTCAATTTTTTTTCTCCACTTTCATCACTTCCAACTATTTCTTTTGCATCTACAAATTGATCATCGATATGCTTTTCCTCATCACCAATAGTCTTTCCTCTTAACACCCCATGCTATTCCTTTTCACGATCTTCTAACTTCTTTTTCATATCTTTTACTTCAAGGTTTAGATAAGTTGCTGCCTCATCAACCCTTAGGATAGCGACATCCCTTTCTTGGATAGGGTTTGGAATTTCTTGAATAATTTTATGTACCTTTTAACTATTTTTAGGTGAGTTTTTATAGTGTCTTTATCATTACACTATGTAGATGTTTCTTTTGAAAAGCTCGTTATAGAATTTTTTTGCCTTTTGAGATAAGGCTTTCATGCCTCCACCCAACTGATTCTCCTTTTCTACACTTAGATCTTGATTTTCCTTTTCCTTATCATCCATTTCCAATTGTATTTGTTTCATGGAATTTCTAACTTCCAGAATGTTTGACTTCATTTTCTCAACTCCACTTATAGTATCATCTCTCTCTTTCTTTTCTTGCACAAATTCATATGCAATACAAAATCTTTCGAGTTAATCCACTTCTGCATTTCCATTTTCCCATTGCACATACTACACATGCTCCTTCCTCAACTTCTCATGAGTAGGAAGAATCTCTTCAGTCAATACATTATCTATCTTATTCACTTTGGCCTGCTTCTTCCCAAGTGTTTTTAGAGCATATTCCTTTTTCATTACATACTTTCTAGTATGTCTTTTTTTTTTTAATCTTTCTATGCAAAGGGATTAAGAAGATCAAGAATGGCTATGCTTTTCATACTAGTTATGAGAAATAGGACAGAAAAAGGGTTCTTTAGATAACACATTGTGATTAACTATGCATTTTATACCAAATTTTACATAAGTGGTTAATTGATGGTTATTTGTCTTTCTTTGATATAAGTGAATATTGATTGTAGTTATTTCAATTGCTAAAAGGATCCTATAATTTTGCAACATACACATTAGAAAATGTAGTGTGTTTTCTGTACCATTTCAAGTGAGTGTTAAAAGACCACCGCATCTTCAAACTTGCAATTTTCCATACACAAATAGAGTATACTGAAATGTTCTTCTAATTTACAATGCACACCTACACATGTAAACGTTTGAGTATGTTATTACAAAAAATAGATTGGAAAAATTGTTGTGTTAGAGAACACAGTGTTAATATTTTCATAAAAGTGAAAAACATAAAATAGAGTAGGAGTTGTTGTTCTAGACACCTTGGGTCCTTTGTCTTCAAACAATTGAACAACTATGTATTTTTAATGATGATCAAACCCCACAAAATTTTATTAATTTAAAAAAGTGAAATGCTATGAGAATTCTATGACAATGAAAATAAAGACAACAAGACACTTAGATATAGCTATAATTATGCTTATGTTAAAAAAATTTCCAACAAGTATCAGAAGCATCTTGGAGGGGAAAACTTGCTCAATACAAAAATAGTAATACAACACACAATTTGAAGCTGTTATCTCTCTTTGAACATTAGTCTTTGCAAACATATGATAGATCCTACTCATATTCTCTATTTTCATTTCTAGCCTCATCTGAATAGTGGGGGTATCCTAAACCAAGATTTTGAATGAGATTTTGATATCTTATTGGCATTGGCATGGGGTGGTCTACCAATGTGTGGAGGGAAAAAAACACCCCCCGTATATCTTGTTCAACATGTGGCTCCAATACATGACCATGCAATTCTATTGCATGGTCGAAAAACTAGGACCATCATCCTGTAGGTTGCCCATAAAAGATGCTCTTACACATCTCACATCTAAGAATGATTGAAGCAAGGAACTTGTAAAGATATCATCGATGGGGTATATACCCTCATCGACATCATACATTTCTAGTGCTTTATCCAGCTATGTTGTATTGACTACAAAATTCCATACATACTTTACACACAAAGTGTGGAGTAGAGTTCGGATTCTTAGTAGGTCCATAGAGTTGGAGAGGAAGGCACATGCTATGTTAGCCCCAAAATAGGAGACTGCGGGATCCATTGGTATCTAAAATCTGCCAATCTTTTAGATTGTATTCTCAACAGTTTGACAATTGAATTTAAAAATAGAATGCAACCTATTTGTTGTGAATGGACTACCAATGTTTTGCTCAGACTCGTTGGGAAGTTGGCTAATGCAAATCCTTGATTTCAACATCTTGAGTTGAACTGTCAATAAAGGAAAAAGGAATCAATAATAGATAGCACTGTGGGCATGTAGAAAAAAATAAAATTTTCTCCAATTACTTCTTCATCCACTACTTCTATAAATAAATAAATATCACAGTGTATTTATAAAAATACAAGGTCTTCGTAACATTAATACTGTTTTCTAAAACTATAGATTGGAAAAAATTGTGTGTTATAAAAACTACAACCCACTTACTATTGTAAATCCCTCTACACACAACAACCCAATTGGTTACTCACCCATCAACTCAATTTGGCTATTTTTATGCATCCCCCACCTACAACTCCTCCCCTTGATCTCCAACACTTAGCTTTGAATGTACAAAAAGAGACAACCAAAAATTCACTGTGTTATACTACCTGTTATTATTTTGAGGAAGGGGAAAATGGAAATGGAAAACTGAAGGGAGTGGGTAGTAGAATATATGGAATGTAGAAGGAATATTCTCTAAAACCACTTGAAATGGATGATAAGGAAAAGGAAAAACCAGATCTAAGTGCAAAACAAGAGAATCAGTTGGGTGGAGACATGAAAGTCTTATCTAAAAATGTAGACAGGTTTAACAAATAGCGTTAAAAGAAACATATGAATTATGTAATCATAAATACACTCTCAAATTTGAGAAAAACGAAGCTGCAAAGGTACATAAAAGTATTTGATAAATTCAAAAATCTATCCAAGAAAGGGATGTTACTATCCTAAGAGCTGATGAGGGAGTATCTTATCTAAAGCTTCAAGGAGCTTAGAATTAGAGGCTGGAAAACACTACTTGATAAAAACTCAAAGGAAAAATAAAATTGTCGTACTATCGTACCCTTATCTATACCCATATGTGAATCCATACCCAAATTGACAACTTAGCCCATTGATCTCCAAAAATTAGCTTTGAATGTACAAAAAGAGACAACCAAAAACCCACTGTGTTTTCCTACCCACTATTATTTTGAGCAAGGGGCAAATAGCAATAGGGAATTGAAGGGATTAGGTACTAGAATGTATGGAATGTGACAAGAAGCACCCCAAAGTGAATGAGACAAATAATGTATTGACTGAAGAGATTCTTCCTGGGATTGAAAAGTTGAGGAAGGAGTGAGTGCAGTATGTGCAATGGGAAAATGACCATGCAAAACTAGAAGCAGAGGTAGTAGAATGTATGAAATAAAAAAAGAATCTGCTCTAAAAACACTTGACAAGAAGCAGACCAAAGTGAATGAGACAAATAATGTATTGATTAAACAAATTCTTCATGTTCTATTTTTTGTGTTTTTCACTTTTATGAAAACATTAACAACACTATGTTTTCTAAGACAATATTTTTCCAACCTCCTTTTTCTCATAATATACTCATATGTTTACATGTGTAGGTGTGCATTGTAAATTAGATCATTTTAGTATACTGTGTTTGTGTATGGAAAATTGCAAGTTTGAAGACACACGATGGTTTTTTAACACTCACTTGAAATGGTACATAAAACACACTACATTTTTTGACATGTATGTTGAGAAATTATATGATCCTTTTAGTAATTGAAAGAACTACAATCAATATTCACTTATATCAAAGAAAAAAAACCATCTGTTAATTACTTATGTTAAATTTTGCATACGATGCGTAGTTAATCACAATGTGTTATCTAACAGAACCCCTTTCTAGTCCTATTTCTTGTAACCACTATGAAAAGAATATCTATTCATGATATTCTTAATCCCTTCACCTGCAACAAATCAAACAAAAACCCAAAAAAATTGTTATGAGAATTATATTAGATGCTAGTAATAAAAAATAAGAGGATGTACTAGAAAGTGTGTAATGAAACAGGAATCTACTCTAAAAACACTTGGGAAGAAGCAGACCAAAGTGAATGAGATAGATAATGTATTGACTGAAGAGGTTCTTCTTGGTCATGAGAAGTTGAGGAAGGAGAAAGTGCAATATGTGCAACAGGAAAATCACAATGCAAAATTGGATTAACTCGAAAGGTTTTATATTGCATATGAATTTGTGCAAGCAAAGAAAGAGAGATGATGCTATATAAGTGGAGTTGACCAAATGAATCCAAGCATTCTTGAAGTTAGAAATTTCATGGAACAAATACAATTGAAAATGGATGATAAGGAAAAGGAAAAACTAGATCTAAGTGCAGAAAATGAGAATTAGTTAGGTGGAGGCATGAAAGTCTTATCTGAAAAGGTAGAAAAGCTCTATAATGAGCTTGTTAAAAGAAACATATGCATAGTCTAATGATAAAGACATTGTAAAAAATCGCCTAAAAATAGTTGCAAAGGTATGATAGAGCTTTCAAAATTTTATAAATTTTAGTTGGTTCCATGTCAAAATTTATCAAATTGTCACCCTTGTGCTTAGTGGTCGTATTTTAGGGTTTAGGGATTTGTCACCCTTCTTCAAATTTTCAAAATTATTGAACCCTTGTGTTATATTTTTTATGTTGACCCACTGTACCAAGTCACCGATCATCTTAGTTATGACTTATGGCATCTAAACCATTCTTTTTACTGCCCCCATTGCTTAGGCTCACCGATCGTTGAGCATTTGTTAAAATTTGAAAACTTTATGGTTGGCCCAAAACATTTTTTCTTTTAAAGACTTATGTTTTAAGTCTTTAATTATTTGAGGGGTTGTTTCCCATCACCTAGCCCATGGACCTTTTCTTATAACAAACATTATGCACATGTAGAAATTCAAGCCATTGGATTTAATGATTGAAATCCAAGCCTTCGCGCACACGTCGCACAATATTAAAATAATGAATTTTGGCTGGGCCGTGCGGTGTGCACGATTGTAGCACACATCCTTTTGCTTGAGTGGGACCCATTTCCCACCGTTGGATTGATCTCCCATTGTAGAGGATCGACGACTTTGATGTACTGTTGGGTCTCAATTTGTAAATGTCGAGCATTAATGGTGCAAGCTCTTCGAAGGATATCAGCCTGACTTCCATGCATGCGAAGGGATACTTCTTGGTGATTATGATGGATTGTACACCAATTTCCATGTACCTAGGAATTAACGGTGATGATGCAGATGCCAACGAATGATCACTCATTCGCTCGTGCTTCAATTAGACCATTGATGATCGTTTCATCAATTCACTAAATAAATATGGATAATGGCTTTTCATTTTCACCATAGCAATTAAGATTTTGGAGTGCTCTATGTTCGAATAGTTTCTCCTATGAAGGTTTGAGTCTTGGTGTAAAATGAGCAAGCTGACTGCGTCTCCATCGACTATGTGTAGATTAGCCAAAGGTAATGCTAAAAAATATGGTGGTTATTTCTCACCAGATGAACAAGATAGTCATTAAGAATCTCTCAACCCGAGGATGGAAAGTATGAAGCCCATCCCAAGGGTTATTAGGTGCAGCTCTCGGCTCAAGGGCCGAGTTGCAAGGTCAAAGGTGGTAGTGCTGGGCGAGGAGAGGAAATCTGCAAAGTATAAGAAGGGATCAAAGGGCAAGTTGAGGTATGGTCATGGCTCTTTGGGTCGACAAAATTCACCCATTGATGTCTCTGATGATTCTGGTGGTAGTGATGCAGAGATTGACTCTAATTACAACTATTTCTTTATGGCTTTGACTGAAATGGTCGGTGTTAATGACGCGGTCCTCACGGTTTCTCCAATTACCGTGGTGGCACCGTGTGATGTTGTAAATTATGGTGCTGAGAAGTGTGATGATGAAGAGGAGGTGGTTTTTTTTCCTCCCACTAAGGAAAAAATGAGGAGTGGTCATCTGTATTGTGGCTATGGTGTTGTTCCGAGTTCCAAGTGATGGTGTGTTTTTGGGTTTTCAAATTTTGCTATGATGTTGATGTTGGTTCTATTGGGGTTTGATGTGGACGTGGATGATGAGGCCTCTAATGGAATTTTGCTATGGGTATGGTGACACTGGCTGGTTACATGGATTATAAATTTTTTGATTCCCTTATGTGGTAAATGATTACATCCAACCGTCTGGGATTTTTGAAATGCAGATGAAATTTTGTTGTGAAATGAAATTTTGGTGAAATGTAAATGCAATGAGCCCGATGCTTGTCACTCTCTTATGCTATAAAAGAGATCTCAAGGCTCATTGCAATGGTTGGATTTTTGAGTCCAGTAAGATTTAGGTAGGGTAGAGTGAATACACATAATGCATAATTTGTGATGAATCTTCCATTAATTGTCTTGGGTAGGGTGTATGTATGAAATAGTCTTATGTAATTATTGATATCGAAAGAAATCTAAAAAATTTGAAGTATATGCTCTCCTATGCATTGTTATAATAGAATATGAGTGAAATTAACAAGTGTAATTTGATTTATCTTTCAAAGGTTTGTTTGAAATGTATGATTCCTCTACTTGCTTTATCTCAATGAGTTAATTAAATGTTTAAGGAAGAGTTATAAGTTTGTGATAATGGGATAAGGATTTCATAAGTAGTGATGCTTTAAATACAATGAAGTTCTATGATATAATGCATTGTAAACACGTTCACCCATACCATGATAAAGTATTGTATATGAATGAATGTTTCATGCTTGACTCCTACCCAATTTGATGAGGCATTGGCTTATTCATTTATAATTCTCATAGCTTATGGAAATCAGAGAATACCCATTTATGGATTCAAGGTCAGAACACTACTTAATTCATATTCTATTCATGATGAGATGCAAATCTCGAAGTTACCAAATGTTCCTAGCAACTTAGAGGTCATTTTTTTTAAGGTTGGTCAAGCCTTTGATAAATTATATCTAATTGCACTCAATAGGGACAAATCTGTGTGTAGAAGTGTTATTGAGACATTGGAAATCATATGAACACAATAAGGAATACCCTCCTTGGTTTCACATAGCCTAAAGATTAGGAGTAAAGGTTTTAACATATTTTCTTGTTGTGTTGGCTTCCTAGCCTTGACTATTCTCGAGTATAAGGCATGGCATCCCTTTAGAGATATCTAGGCCTAGCAAGAAAAAACACCAACAAAAATGGCGACTCTACTGGGGAGAACTTCTGAGAAATTTAAAAGAAAAAGAGGAATCCCAGACGCAGATGGTAGTATCAAAGAGTCAAGTATTTGGTGAATTTGAGTTTTAAATTTAGATGTTGAAAATTTTTTGGACTTGGGAAAGGTTTTGTTGCACCATAATCTCAAAGAATTTGTGAGTGACTCCATTGTTGGAGAAGACCCGAAATGAGATTTACTCTTAGAAGAACTCCGTGTTGCATGAAGTTTGTTCCTCTATGAAAGAGGTGGCAACTCTATCTAAAGAACCAATTGAATTGTGAATAATCCTTCTAGATTTGTAGAATTTGTAGTTAGGAAGGAAGGTTAACAACTGCTACAAAGTCTTTAGGTATTTTCATGAATCTAAAGAAGGCATTATTCCTTTTAAAAGAAGTTTATGAGTAATCCTCAAGGTTCTAATTAGATGATAAATAGTTCCCCATTAGATGAACTTGCATTAAGACAGGGAATACTAGTAGTTCTTTTCATAATCCTAATATGTAATACCAATGATGATATATGCGAAGTATGTGACTTCTACGGGCATGTGCAGGATCATCATGGAAAAAACAGGCTCTTAAGTGGCAATAAAATTCAGAAAAATCAGAGTTAGGAAACTTGACGTAAAAATTTGAATAAGTTAACTATATTATTTCAAAAATATGTAAGAATAGAATCTGTTGCAAATTGAATTTAGTTTCTAAATTACTAGGCTTATTTTTATTTTAAAAAAATCTATTTGGTGAAAATTTGAAATTTTAATGGAGTAGTACTTAAATTTCAGGGAAAAAATAGGAAGTAGGTGTCTGTCTGACCACCCTAACCACAATAAAATGATAATATTTTAGACATAAGTAGAAGACTCATGTCCTGATGTGATGCATAGTTTTTTGTAATTTTTTTCCAAGTAAATAATTAATTATGATTTTTTTATTACAACTTTTAGAAAATATAAAAACTCATACGTCTGACCACCTTAACTTGGTCAAAACTTCATGAAATTCATTTTTTATTTTTAATCCTATAGTATGTGAAGCATAGAATGTGACACATGTTTCAAATTCAAAAAATGTGATACCCTTTGACATCTATAGATTTTTTTCAATCAACCTATCAATCAGGACTTTAGTCGTAATTCAAATAGAAAATGAATAATAATTATTTATTAAATTCAAAGTAAAGCATAATTTATATTGGTGGAAAGCTAAGAATCTGCTTTAAAAACCCTTTTCATTTCATCAATTTTGGGTAAAAAAAAAGTTGTCAGCCACATGGCCCATCATATCACTTACATATCGCCACTTTTTGGCCCATCATGATCCTGCACATACTCCTACCCTTGAAAATATTTTCCCTGTGAAATATTAAATTAGAAGAATGTAGGGAAAATGGGTTTTGTCATGCCCTCTGAGGGATTTTGTTATTGAAAGGTATATGCCACTGGCTTTTGGTGGTATTAAATGTTTCCCAAACCTGATTCCTAAAATTTTTAGGAAATATTTGCCAAAATTCACAAGGCAAAGTGTAGAATCAACTTCTAAACATTTGCAAACATTCATGGATTTGATGGGAGATTATGAGATAAATCATGAAGATGTTGTCATGAAATTTTTTGTTTAGTCTCTAAGAGATGATGCTAGAGACTGGTTCTCATATTTAACAACATGCTCTATACTTTCATGGAACCAATTTAAAAAAGATTTTGCAGAACAATTTGGAGAGAGGATAAATCCAAGTATGGTAAGGAAAAGCTTTATGAAAATTTATAAAAATGAAGATGAATTGGTCCTTGCTTTCAATCTTATATTTACAAGGGCAATAAGGGATATTCCAAAAAGCATAAGACCTAAAGATGCAGAGTGTCTGGTTGTATATCTAGGCACTTTTGACAAGAAGATGGGCTACTTATTGGGAGATAAAGAGCCTACAACACTATGCCAAGCATACCAGGATGCTTTGGACATTGAAAAAAACCTCAAATATTCAATAATGAAAGGATGTTTAGCTACTAATTCTGGTCATCCTGATACAATTTGTGCAACTGTGGTTGAGGAAGAAACCATCGAAGAATCATGCCAAGAAGATATAGCTCCTGTTTTCCCAGCTGAACCATTACCACTATGTGTTAATCTTAGTGAGCTCCAGGAGAGGGACCCTCAAGTGTTGGGAAGTGTTGATCATGTCTCCCCTGCTAAAAGATTATGTGATATGAGGAGAGGTCAAGGTGAGTCACCCCATGACCTATTCCATAGGTTTATGGATTTTTTGTTGGAAATACCAAAGGGTATCAGGCCTAAAGAGTCAATGTGTATTGACTTGTTTTATGAAACATACCAGCTAGGAACAAGCATGTTGTCAAATGAATTAAAGCCCAAAAGTCTAGGCTAGGTTGTTGATTGGATGCAATTGGTAGAAGGAATTATGAGTAACCATGCACAACAACAGATTATCTTAAGGAACATTGACTTTAATCCTACTAAGGAGAGGTAAAAAGTAGTACAAACTAATAAAAAAATTGAATTAGAATTGGTTGATTGCAACCAATTCACTGATATCATTTGGACATATCATTTCTATAATGATAAGGATGATGATCCATGTCACGCTCAAGGGTGTGATATGTCCGAATCAAGCTCCTAGGAGGTAATAACAGATGGAGAGCTAGATGAGGTCCTAATGGTTGCACCATCAAATGATCTGATCAATGGTTATGATCTTAATATTGATTATGATCAGTTTTTTGTTGAAGATCAAGATATCAACAATATGCATTATGATAGTCAGTCAAAGGGATTTGAATGCAACCTCACTATTGATGGGTTCTCATGTTGTGGTGGTTACAATGATACAAAGTCATGTCTCTCTTTTAATGACTATCAATATCCATACCAAGTGAAGGGAGACCATCTTTCAGAAGATTGAAAAAATTATGTGGGTAATGATAGGTTACAAAGGTTGCACTCCCATATAAAAGGGACAGGGGTTTCTTGGACAAAAATGAGTATAATAGAGAATCCTCTCTTTGATAAAAATTCATCCATGATAGTTGATAAAGATGAATCCCTTGTTTGGTATAGAGATAACCCACTTTTTGAAGATTTTGACGATGCTTTGGATGTACAGTCAGAGCATGGCTACGAACAATGCACTGCTAGCTTCATTAATGATAATGCCTATAAATTTTTCACATTTGGCACCACTATGGAGGGGGAGATCGGTGTCCTTGATTGTCTCTCCTAGGAATGTAATTATTCTCATGAAATTAACTTGCAAATAACTCAGTCACAAGAAGAGGAGCATTCTGAATTGGGTAGTAATGAAGGGTATGGGGATATAGATACTAATGACTGGTGTATAAATGTTGAATCTAGTGACAAATACTTGAAGAATGATGTGTGCAAGAATAAGGGAGGTGCTCATATAATTGGTGACCAGGTTACACACTCTAGTGCACATGAAGATTATGGAGTGGCACTGAGGCTTAAAAAAGATGGATGGCAAAGTGATTCATGTGTAGGGAAATTGAATTATGTTGAATATGATATCAGCCAACATGAATGTATGGTTGAGTTTTTTGCTGATACTCCTCATCTCTTGAGTATCATTATAATTTTGTTTCCACTCAGAAAGGATGGAATTTATGTGAAATAGGGTGAAGACTTCCTTGCATCTGTTTCTCTCACTTCCAACTCTTCAGGGGATTGCTTGCTTAGTCTGATGCATAGTGTTTTTGAAAGTTTCAAATTTGATATGCAGAGTGAATGTGATCAGGTGGAATATGGATGCTTCCTTTTTCCACTTCAACTAGACAAGCCAAAGATTGATAAGCAAGGCAATTGTGAGGCAACTGGTATTTATCAAAGCAGTACAAAATGTTGGGAATCGTCTGACCTTAGCATTCATCCGCTAGAGGTATGCGAAAAGGGGGTCTTTGGTAAAGATGAAATCTAGCTCCAAAGTTTGGAAGGTCTTGAAGAACTAGGCTTAAAAATCAAGGCTAGTGGAATTGGATGAAATCTCTTAACAAGGGATTTTTGTACAATATTGTAAATTTTGTTTATAGGTGTGGTTTGTTCTTTTCCTGCTATGTCTTCTTGTCTTGTCCAAACAAGCTCCTGGTTAGTTGTTTTGGACTAGTCTTCTTCTACCCGAGATCTAGATTCTTGCCATACCCAGTAAGGGTATGCATCCCTGAGCTGGAGCCACTGATAGAGCTTTCAAAATTTTATAAATTTTAGCTGGTTCCATGTCAAAATTTATCAACTTGTCACCCTTGTGCTTAGTGGTCGTATGTTAGGGTTTAGGGGTTTGTCACCCTTGTTCAAATTTTCAAAATTATTGAACCCTTGTGTTATATTTTTATGTTGACCCATTGTACCAGGTCACCAGTCATCTTAGTTACAACTTATGGCATCACACCCATTGTTTTTACCGGCCCTATTGCTTAGGATTGCTGGTTGTCGGACATTTGTTAAATTTTGAAAAAATTATGGTTGGCCTGAAACATTTTATCTTTTAAAGACTTATGTTTTAAGTCTTTAATTATTTGAGGGGTCGTTTCCCATCACCTAGCCCATGGCCCTTTCCTTATAACAAACATAATGCATGTGCAAAAATCCAAGCCATTGGATTTAATGATTGAAATCCAAGCCTTCGTGCGCACACCACATAGTATTAAAATAATGAATTTTGGCTGGGCCGCATAGTGTGCATGATTGAGCCACATGTCCTTTTAATTGAGTGGGACCCATTTCCCACTATCAGTTTGATCTCCCGTTGCAGAGGATTGATGGCTCTGATGTACCGTTGGGTCTCAATCTAGGTTGTAGTGTGCACACCGTGCAAAATATTAAATGGTTTCACCTAATTCCTTGTGTAACCTACACACTTGCAACACGTGGACTATATTGGTGGCATAAGGAGGCTGAATGGGGCCCGCATGTGGTATACGTGTTCTCTGAATGGGAGAGGTACCATTGGCTGATGGATCTGCCATGTGATGGTATGGAAATTTCAAATGTTTTTGAATCAATATGAGTCGGTCGATAAGCCAACACACTGGTGCATCGACGGTTCATATTCAGAATACAGAATTGGCCATATGATGGCTAAGGAGGCTTTGCAAATGGCGAGCATTAATGGTGCAATCTCTTTGAAATTCCATGCGTGCGAAGGGCTACTTCTTGATGATTATGATGGATTGTACACCGATTTCCATGTACTTGGGAATTAACGGTGATGATGCAGACGCCAACGAATGATCACTTGTTCGCTCGTGCTTCAATTAGAGAATTGATGATCACTTCATCAATTCGATAAATAAATATGGATAGTGGATTTTCATTTTCGCCATAGCAGTTAAGATTCTGGAGTGCTCTATGTTTGAATAGTTGCTCCTGTGAAGGTTCAAGTATTGGTACAAAATAAGCAAGCCGACTGCGTCTCCATCAACTGTGCATAGATCAGTCAGAGGTAATGCTCAAAAATCTGGTGGTGATTTCTCATCGGATGAACAAGTAGTTTTCAATTCTCTCTCAGCCCGAGGATGGAAAGTATGAAGCCCGTCCCAGGGGTTATCAAGTGTAGCTCTCGGCTCAAGGGCCGAGTCGCAAGGTCAGAGGTGGCGGTGCTAGGCAAGGAGAGGAAATTTGCAGAGTATAAGAAGGGATCAAAGGCCAAGTTGAGGTATGGTCATGGCTCTTTGGTTTGAAATAATTCACCCATTGATGTCTCTGATGATTCTAGTGGTAGTGATGCAGATACTGACTCTGATTACAACTATTTCCTTACGAATTTGATTGAAATGGCTAGTGTTAATGAAGAGGTCCTCACAGTTTCTCCAATTACCATGGTGGCACTATGTGATGCTACAAATTATTGTGCTAAGAAGTGTGATGATGAAGAGGAGGTGGTTGTTTCACCTCCCACTAAGGCAAAAATGAGGAGTGGCCATCTATACTGTGGTCGTGGTGCTGTTCCGGGTTCAGGGTGATGGTGTGTTTCTGGGTTTTCAAAATTCTCTATGATGTTGATGCTGGTTCTCTTGGGGTTTGACGTGGACATGGACGATGAGACCTCTAATGGAATTTTTCTATAGGTATGGTGACACCGACTGGTTATGTGGGTTGTAACAGTTTTGATTCCCTTATGCGGTAAATGATTATATCCAACCATCTGGGATTTTTGAAATGCAGATGAAATTTTGTTGTGAAATGTAAATGCAATGAGCTCGATGCTTGTCGCTCTCTTATGCTATAAAAGAGATCTCAAGGCTCATTGCAATGGTTAGATTTTTGAGTCCAATAAGATTTAGGTAGGGCAGAGTGAACACACAAAATGCAAAATTCTTGATGAATATGCCATTAATTGTCTTGGGTAGGGTGTATGTATGAAATAGTCTTAAATGGTCTTATGTAATTACTGATATCAAAATAAATCTAAAAAATTTAAAGTATGTGCTCTCCTATGCATTGTTATGATAGACTATGAGTGAAATTAACAAGTGTAATTTCATTTATCTTTCAAAGGTTTGTTTTAAATGTACGATTCTTCTGCTTGCTTCAGCTCAATGAGTTAATTAAATGCTTAAGGAAGAATTATAAGTTTGTGATAATGGGCTAAGGATTTCATAATTAGTGATTCTTTAAATACAATGAATTTCTATGATGTAATGCATTGTAAACATGTTCACCCATACCATGATAAAGTATTGTATATGAGTGAATGTTTCATGCTTGACTCCTACCCAATTTGATGAGGCATTGGCTTATTCATTTAGAGTTCTCATAGTTTATGGAAATCAGAAAATACCCATTTATGGATTCAAGGTCAAAAGACTACTTAATTCATATTCTATTCATGATGAGATGCAAATCTTGAAGTTACCAAATGTTCCTAGCAACTTAGAGGTCATTTTTTTTTAAGGTTGACCGAGCCTTTGATAAATTATATCTATTTGCACTCAATAGGGATAAATCAATGTGTAGAAGTGTTCTTGAGACATTGGAAATCATATGAACACAATAAGGAAAACCCTTCTTGGTTTCACAGAGCCTAAAGAGTATGAGTAAAGGCCTCAGGATCTTTTCTCATTTTGTTGACTTCCTAGCCCTAACTATTCTTGAGTATAAGGAATGACATCCCTTTAGAGATATCTGAGCCTAGCAAGAAAAAACACCAACAAGGTACATAAAAGTATTTAAGAAATTCCAAACTCTATCCAAGAAAGGGATGCTGCTGTCGTAAGGGCTGATGAGGGAGAAACTTATCTAAAGCTTGAAGTAGAAGATATGAAAAAGAAGTTAGAATATCATGAAAAGGAATAGCAGCGGGTGTTAAGAGGTAAGAGCAGTGGTGATGAGGAAAAATATACCGATGATCAATTTGTAGATGCAAAAGAAATAGTTGGAAGTGCTGAATGTGGAGCAAAACAACCGAAGACTAAAATTAACCAATTAGAGAAGGAATTAAAAAACAAGATGAAGTTTTCATGGTCAAAAGAAGAGGATCTTAATGCTGTTCGAAGAGAGCTACAATCTAAAAGACAAGAATTTGAGAAAATAAAGGCAACAATGGAAGGTGTTTCCCATGAAGAAGGGCGCATGGAGACATTAGAAAATGAGTGTTTCCAAGAATCTGACGTATTTACCAAGTTGAAGGATGATATCAGGCTCCTCAAGGCTCGATTAGGAAATGTTTAGTTTACTTATAAATTTTCTTGCAAAGAATCTTGATAGCTCAAAAGTCAAAGGTGTTATTGCACAACTTATAAAAGTTAAAGATACCACAACAATAGCTGCATTGGAGGTTGGTGGAGGAGGGAAGTTGTGAAATGCGGTAGTGGATACAAAACACACAAGAAAGCTCCTACTTTTAATAGGACATCTACAAAGAAGAGTAATGATTATCCCTTTAAAAAAAATCCAAGCCCATACCATTTCACAAACAACTCAACAATCAGCAGAAAAATTGGTGAGCAATGGAAATGCAAGAATGGAACTATCTCTTGTTGCATATGAAGATGAAATTGAAGCAGCTATGCAATTTATATTTCGTAGTGCATTTGTTTGCAGCAATTCAGATGCCGCAAAGGAGATTCCTTATCATAGAGATATGTGATCTCCAACTGTAACTCTGGAAGGGGACATTTTTCAGCCAAGTGGTCTTCTTATTGGTGGAATTCACAAGCGAGGAGGTAAATTGTTAAGGCTACTTCATGCATTGTCTAAGGCAAAGTCTCAACATGTTATTCATCAAAACATGCTAGCAAGAATTGAAGCAAAAATTACAACATGGTTGCCACTGGAAAAGAGGCTTTCACATTTGAAATCTCACCTAGACTTAAAGTCCTATGATCTTTCTCTTTTTGAAAATAAACATCACAAAATGAGCACCATACATTGACTGAATTGGTTGCTAGAGTGGAAAAAAGACTACAAATGTGTAAGCTCGAAGCGTGAACAAAAGATGAAATCACAATGCATGTATTCCTCAACTTTCTTCCCTTCAAAATGAAATGCAAGATTACAATTTAATTTTAAATATTAACATTTGTAAAATGTTGGAATTAACATATGAAAGGTAATTCTTTACATAAGAATAAGAGAGCGGTAGCTAGGATTTTCTACCATGGCCCTCGTACTGGGAGAAGGGAGAAGTTTGTAAACTTCCATTGTACTGAATAAATGATATGTTTGGAATTTGTGTAGGTCTCATAAATTATCTACTAACATCCCACACTATGTTTTCCAACCTTCAATTATTCAGTGTATTTTTTTTTCCATCATATGATGAAATTGAAACCCAAAATTTAGTCCACTTAAGAGTTATAAATTTTGAAGGTTCCTTTCATTAAATTCTTAATGTCCAAATAACACAATATTTTCATTACAACCATACTCTTTATGTATAATTGGATGTTGGAAAACGATGTGTGCTATACAACCTACAACTCACATACTCTTGCATAACCCTCTACACGCAACAAACCAATTAGTTAGTCAACCCTCAACTTCATCTGGTTACTTTTATGTATCCCCAACACTACAACTCCACCCAAAACTCTAGACCCTTGAGCATTCAACAAGATTTGAGAAGTGATTCACAACCCAATGTGTTTTCCAACCTACAACTATTATGTGCATTTTCTATTCCAAACGTATGAAGATATTCAAATACAATGCTTATTAAAACTAAGGGTTATAAAATATGAAGGGGAAATTCAATACATTGTTTTGCTACAGTCTATAGAACATAAAGTGCTAATTGAACAAGAATTGAGAAGTGAGTCACAACCCACTGTGTTTTCCAACATGCAACTATTATATGCATTTTTTGTTCTAAACTAAGGGTTGTTATAAAATATGATGGTGAAATTAAATACATTGTTTTGTTATAGTCTACAAAACAAAAAGTGTTCATTGAACAAGAATTGAGAAGTGAGTCACAACCCACTGTGTTTTCCAACCTACAATTATTTTGTGCATTTTTTGTTCCAAATATATGAAGCTATTGAAATGCAATGTTTACTCAAACTAAGGGTTGTCATAAAATATGAAGGCGAACTTCAATACATTGTTATAGTCTACAAAAAAAAAAGTGCTCATTCCAGCAAGCCATTTCACTGTCATACAAATTATTTGTGTTTCTGTATTTATCAAACATCCAAAGATACCATTTAAGACCATAATTTATTAGATTGTATATATGCTTGGAGGTATGTATGATATTTCATGTGTGAATGTATATTCAAGATCTAAATCTTAATCAAGCAAGAAAAACCATTAACCTACCTAAAACCACGGTTCAAGATGAGCCTAACATATCCTCCATCTTCCATCTCATACCTCAAGATCTTTTTGAATTTATCCTTGCCAAATACTTTAACAATCACGTAAAATCCATGATCATGTGTCCCGTAAGTAGATTCCTAGAGATACTAAACACATCCAAGCCACCATTGAAACTTAACCCCAAGTCATGTCAATCTCCATGTCATTGTTTTCCTCCATTGATGAGGGAAACCAAAATTTCTTCCATGTTCAACCAACACCCATCCATCCTATTTCACGAAAGGAACACCAAAAGTCACCCTCAAAGGAATACAAGAATTGATGCAAAATATTATTTCACAAAATACTAGTCCTAGTCTTCTAGTTCCACCCACTTTCACCTCATCCATCCCATGTTTTTCCACCTTCATAACATCTATAAAAATTCAACCATGTTACTCACTTGACCTTATTGATCCAAAACATGACATCATAGATCCCCCTTTATGCCAAGATCAAAGTACTCCCTCTTATGGTCCCATTCCATCTAATGATTCTATTCCATGTCATGACCCCATACCATGTCATGATCCAAGTCTGTCAACTCCATACCATATTCCCAGTCCATCAAATCTATTGTATGATCCTATACCATCTCATAATCCTACCATATCCAACCCATTTGATGATCTTGGCATATCCACCTCATATCACGATCCTATCATACCACCTCCATGGCATCATCCTAGTCCATCACAAGATTTTTTTTTCCCATCCATTACCTCTCAAGACCCCCAAAGTATAATCATTTCCCTCATATCACATGATAATCCTAATCTTTCACAAGATCCCATTCATGAACCACAAACATATAAGCTTGCTTGATCCACCTTTATAAAAGCTAGTTTTCTGCTACAATACCACATATCTTCCACATTCAACACCCCTCAAGATGGTATTTTATCTTGTTTCACAAGCGACAAGTATCCCATTAGTAAGAACATTATTCAAAAGATGAATTATCAAGTCAAAGGGTTAGGACTTCACGGGCAAGGTTTACTTGAACACCCTAATATTAAAACACATCTAAATTTTTATGGCCTTGGCTACATACCTCCTTCTCAAGATGTTGGTAGCTCTTTCAAACCCAAAAGGCCTCCCTTTAGATCAATACATCCACCTCCATCATCTTTACCATCTATTCTTGGACCTTATACATCAACCCTTCCATCCATCTTGATCCCATATGTTCCTAATGCATATCCTTACGTGCTCTTTCAAGGAAAAAAAATGCACATACCCTTGAATTACTTCCAACACCTTCCACTTCAAAATCCTCTATTTTCATATAATCCCTCTATAGCCTCTCCAAGCAATTGGGATACCAAACAAGAAATGCATAAATCCAAGAATCCACAAAAACCTAAATATCATCATGTCTTGCTAAAAAGACATACCAAAATAAAGAAAAATATGCTCCAAAATCAAAAGCAATGCATTTCCAAGAAAATGAAAAAGCCAATTAAGAAAAAAACAAAAGCTATAAAGAAAAATCAAAAGTCAAAACAATGTGGGTTCCAAAGAAAGAAAAAGAATCCATGCATTCAAATGAAAAATCCAAATTGGTATCCCAAATTTCCAATCCAAAAGACCCCATTATTCCACCATCATCCAATCCTCCATCTAAGTATATTCCATCTCATAAGCCAATCATAAGTCTTTCCTCATTCTCCAAATCTATTTTGGGTCCTTACATGCCCAAGTTTATTATCTCAACTCCCCATCTCAATCCTTCAACTTTCACCACCCTTCAAGGTGTATGCCAATGTTGTTCTTTCCCACATTCCCTCATAATGAATCCATTCCATACTTCCATCCAACCTTCATCCCTCATTCCATACCTTTAATCCAATCTTTTGCATGAATCCTTAACCCCCTTCTCCCTACCCCTATCCATTCCATTATATTTACCAATTTTCCTACCAATGTCTTTGAGTGGGAACATATTAGCCATGGTCTATAAGAAACATTTAGTCAATGGGGTACTATCTTCAACAAAGAGACACTTGAGTCCTCCATTCATATCCATACACCTTTATTAGCTTCAATTTCCATGAGCTTCAATTTCCATGATAATTCATATTCATTTGTATCCACTAGCTTTCACATCCATCCATGTACCTTGCTTGTACACTTGGGGGAAATAATTTTCCATTCATACGATACATTATCCTTTTTTCACTTAGCCATCATATTCCTTCATTTATATTCCATTCTATTCACTTTATCCATTCACCTTCCTTTGATGTTGCATAAAGTATTGGGGTAAAATATAAATAACACTTGTATCTAATGCATGTTTTATACCATGTGTATCTTCCATCCTCCATATCACTTGTACTCCATCTCATGTTTCCTTTCATATCCATTTATCTTCCATATCCATGTCATGTCGTTATCGCTTGTCATAACTCTTAGCATGGGGGCATGTTATTAATTTGACATGTGATCTTTGGAGTCCTCCATAGGTCCTCTATTTGTCCTTTGTCTTTGACCAAACATTTTGGGTTCCATTGTGATTGGTTCCCTCCACCCACAACATTCCATATATTGATCCATCTATGTTCATATTCCATCTAGGGTGTATCCATACATGTCCTATCATTAACCTTTAGTAATTTATCACAATCAAAACAATCTACCAAACAATCAATCAAACTATTGTGTCTTGACGGATACATATTTCCTAATTAGACACCTACCTTGATCTTTAAAACAATCAAAAACTTGATCATATCTCTTGGCACAAGGTATTGTGGTTGTTATCTTGTTCAACATGTTGTATTTTGCCTCATTTCTCCTTATCCTATGCATTATAATTTTCATTTTTCATTATCATGATCTTGCATATTTATCATTATCATTTTGCATGCCTGAGAGCTTGTGCTTTATATTAAGTATTGTCTCTTTTCTTGATCATTATCCTTATATTTTTATATTTTATTTTCTTGTCACATTCTGAGGAATCTTGAGAATCTCTACACCTTGTTGTGTATGAAGGAGAGTGAGGAGTGGGGCATGAGTCTTTCTTGTGTGTGTTTATCGAGTTAGTTCATTTGATGATGATTACAAAAAGCATTAACAATAACAAAGAGAGATTCATTCCACTCTATGATGAAACAAATGATCACTTCATAGCCTTTCATATCCTTTCCTCCCATATCGAATACATTTCATAAGCCATTTATATGATTTGTTTGCATATAATCAATGCATTGCATTTCTTTCTTCTTTGCATCCACGTAGGTCATTCATATTTATAAATCTTGCATATCATTTTCTATCTACAACTCAAAAATGATCACTTCATACCCTTCCCATTCCATTCATTCTCATATATTTCCTTTCATATCCTTTCCTCCCATATCAAATACATTTCATAAGCCATTTATATGCTTTTCTTGCATCTAATCAATGTGTTGCATTCCTTTATTCTTTGCATCCACCTAGGTCATTCATATTTATAAATATTATATCCCATTTTCTATCTAGAGCTCAAACATACCTTCATCTATCATATCAATATTCACACCATATCATATCAAGATCAAGATCAAGGAAATATCAAGGTTATCCAATCAAAGTATGAGCACAACAACCATATCAAGAGTCCATGTTCAAGGTGACTTTGTTTTATTTTATGCATGCATTATCTTATAGCTCTTTGACATAATTGAGGTTTGATGTTGAATGTGGTTTGGATCTAGTGCTTCCTTTGTTTCTATTTTATGCATTATACACTAAGGATATGGAAAGAGGAGTATAAATGGTGTAAGGAAGATACTCTAGAAACATGATAGAGCAAGGTAGGCTTACTAAGTGACTTTAGGAGTGGTATATTAATGTAAGCTCAATATCTAGTTATAGGAGAGATATTTTAGTATATTCTCAATGTGTAATTCTTGGAGTGTCATATGCTAGTGTAGGCTCAAGGTGTAACTGCAGAATCTTAGTACCATAAAAAGACAACCAAAAGAAATGTAGTCTCATGGTGATGGAATTCCATGACAATCCATATTGCTTCCTTGCTGCTATATGTATTGTCATGGAATTCCATAAACATGAGACCACATTTCTTTGAGGCATTTTATCAAATAGTTCATTGCCTTGTCTATGTTATTTATTACTATTATGATTTGATAGATTTTTTCCAAGCATCCATAGCTTGTTCAAAAGCACCTATTTTAGGCTTTTACCTATAGCAGCAAGGCAGTGAACTATTTGATAAAATTCTTTGGTAGGTATGTATGAAAAATGTGGTAGCATAGACAAGGCAATGAATTGTTTGATAAAATGCCTCAAAGAAATGTGGTCTCATGGTGATGAAATTCCATGAGAATCCACACTGCTACCTTGTTTCTATATGGATTTTAATGGCATTACATCACCATGAGACCACATTTATTTGAGGCATTTTATCAAACAGTTCACTACCTTGTCTATGCTATTACTTACAATTATGCTTTGATATATTTTTTCCAAGCATCCATAGCTTGTTCAAAAGCACCTTTTTTAGGCTTTTAGCCATAGTAGCAAGGCAGTGAACTGTTTGATAAAATTCCTTAAAGAAATGTGGTCTCATGGTGATGGAATGCCATGACAATCCATATTGCTGCCTTGCTGCTATATGGATTGTCATGGCATTCTATCTCCATGAGATCACATTTCTTGGAGGCATTTTATCAAACAACTACCTTGTCTATGTTATTGCTTACTATTAAGCTTTGATAGATTTTTTCCAAGCATCTGTAGCTTGTTCAAAAGAACCTATTTTAGGATTTTAGCCATAGCAGCAAGGTAGTGAACTGTTTGATAAAATGATTTGGTAGACATGTATGAAAAATGCGATAGCATAGATAAGGCAATGAACTATTCGATAAAACGCCTCAAATAAATGTGGTCTCATTGTGATGTAATGCCATGAAAATTCATTTTTCAGCCTTGCTACTATAGGGATTGTCATGGCATTCCATCACCATGAGACCACATTTCTTTGAGGCATTTTATCAAACAATTCGATTCCTTATCTATGTTCTTTCTTACTATTATGCTTTGATAGATTTTTTCCAAGCATTCATAGCTTGTTCAAAAGCACCTATTTTAGGATTTTAGCCAGAGCAACAAGGAAGTGAACTGTTTGATAAAATGCTTTGGTAGACATGTATGAAAAATGTGGCAGCATAGAAAAGGCAATGAATTGTTTGATAAAGTGTCTCAAAGAAATGTGGTCTCATTGTGATGGAATGCCATAATAATCCATATTGTTGCCTTGCTGCTATATGGATTGTCATGGCATCTCATCACCATGAGACCACATTTCTTTGAGGCAATTTATCAAACACTTCATTGCCTTTTCTATGTTACCACCTTTTTCATACATGTCTACCAAAGAATTTTATCAAACAATTCACTACCTTGCTGCTATGGCTAAAATCCTAAAATAGGTTCTTTTGAACAAGCTATGGATGCTTGGAAAAAATCTATCAAAGCAAAATAATAAATATGGATTATCATGGCATTCCAGCACCATGGCTAAATAGTAAATATGGATTGTTGAAAAAATCTATCAAAGAATAATAGTAAATATGAATTTTCATGGCATTCCAACACCATGGTCTTGGAATATCATGACAAGCCATAGACAAGCAATATAAATAGTTACATAGAAACAATTCATTTCCTTGTCTATGGATTGTCATGGCATTCCAATCACCATGGTGTTGAAATACCATGACAATCCATATTTACTATTATTCTTTGATAGTAAACACCTAATTTTTTCCAACAACCATATACATGCACATTATGATTACAAGTTGGAAACATAGTGGGATGTGAGTATATGTCTACCAAAACATAGTGGCAAGCCAGAGATAAGCAATCATACATAGAAATAGTTCATTGCCTTGTCTATGGCTTGTCAAGGCATTTCAATCACCATTGTGTTGGAATGCCATGACAATCCATATTTACTATTATACTTTGAGAGTAAACACCCAATATTTTCCAACAACCATATACATGCATAGTATGATTACAAGTTAGAAAACACAGTGAGAGGTGAGTATATGTCTGCCAAAATATAGTGGCAATCCATAGATAAGCAATAATACATAGAAAAAGTTCATTGAATTATCTTTGGCTTGTCATGGCATTCCAATCACCATGGTGTTGGAATTCCATAACAATCCATATTAACTATTATGCTTTGATAGTAAACACCCAATGTTTTCCAACAACCATATACATGCATAGTATGATTGCAAGATGGAAAACATAGTGGGAGGTGAGTATATGTCTGCCAAAACACAGTGGCAAGCCATACATAAGCAATCATACATAGAACAAGTTCATTTCCTTGTCTATGGATTTTCATGGTATTCTAATCACCATGAGACCACATTTCTTTGAGGCATTTTTCAAACAACTCACTGCCTTGTCTATGTTGTTGCTTACTATTATACTTACTAATATGCTTTCATAGAAAAGGCAATGGATTGTTTAAAAAAATGCCTCAAAAAAATGTGGTCTCATGGAATTCCATGATGAACAAATGCAATTGGAAACTACAATTATCACTCTAGTATGAATGAATTAATATATTTGAGAATAGTACTTGTTTGCGTAGGTGGAGTTCCCTATGGTTGTGGGTATAGTTTCAAAATATATTGTTGATACATCTACTGAAGATGACAAGATATATCTGTGAGCCAAAGTGAATTTCTTGTTAAATAAGATGTTTCCCATTTTGTAATAAATTTTGTTAGGGGGTCTCCATCTGCAATTATCACTCTAATTATCATTATATATCTACAATTATCACTCTAATTATCTACAGTTATTTTGGAAAACATAGTGGGAGATGAGTATATGTCTGTGAAAACATAGTGGCAAGCCATAGGTAACCAATCATACATAGAAATAGTTAATTTCCTTGTCTATGGCTTTTCTTGGCATTCTAATCACCATGAGACCATATTCATTTGAGGTATTTTTTCAAATAGTTCACTGCCTTGTCTATGTTGTTGCTTACTATTATGCTTTCATAGGCAAGGCAATGAACTATTTGAAAAAATTCCTCAAGCAAATGTGGTCTCATGGAATTCCATGACAAATAAATGCAATTGGCAGCTACAATTATCATTTTAGTATTAAGGAATTACTATCTTTGAGAATAGTACTTGGTTGAATAGGTGGAGTTCCCTATAGTTGTGGGTATAGTTTCAGAATATATTGTTGATACATCTGCTAAAGATGACAAGATATATCTATGAGCCAAAGTGCATTGCTTGTTAAATAAGGTGTTTCCCATTTTGTAACAAAATTTTTGCTAGGGGGCCTCCATCTGCAATTATCACTCTAATTATCATCATATATCTACAATTATCACTCTAATTATTTGCAATTTTTTTGGAAAACATAGTGGGAGGTGAGTATATGTCTACCAAAATATAGTGGCAAGCCATAGATAAGTAATCATATATAGAAATAGTTCAATGTATTGTCTATGGCTTGTCATGGCATTCCAATCACCATGAGACCACATTTCTTTTAGGCATTTTTCAAATAGTTCGCTGCCTTGTCTATGTTGTTGCTTACTATTATGCTTTCATAGACAAGGAAGTAAACTGTTTGAAAAAATGCCTTAAACAAATGTAGTCTCATAGAGTACCATGAAAAACAAATGCAATTGGTAGATGCACTTATCACTGTAGTATGAAGGAATTAATATCTTTGAGAATAGTACTTGGTTGCGTAGGTGGAGTTCCTTATAGTTGTAGGTATAGTTTTAGAATATATTGTTGATACATCTACTGAAGATGACAAGATATATTTGTGAGCCAAAGTGCATTGCTCGTTAAATCAAGTTTTTCCCATTTTGTAACAAAATTTTGCTAGGGGGTCTCCATCTGTAATTATCACTTTAATTATCATCATATATATACAATTATCACTCTAATTATCTATAATTATTTTGGAAAACACAATGGGAGGTGAGTATATGTCTTCCAAAACATAGTGGCAAGCCATAGATAATAAATCATACATAGAAACGGTTCATTTCCTTGTCTATGGCTTGTCATGGCATTCCAATCACCATGAGACCACTTTTCTTTGAGACATTTTTTCAAATAGTTCACTACCTTTTCTATGTTGTTGCTTACTATTATGCTTTCATAGACAAGGTAGTGAGCTGTTTGAAAAAGTACCTCAAACAAATGTGGTCTCATGGAATGCCATGACAAACAAATGCAATTGGAAGCTTCAATTATCAATCTAGAATGAAGGAATTAATATCTTTGAGAATAGTACTTGGTTGCATAGGTGGAGTTCCCTATAGTTGTGGGTATAGTTTAAAAATATATTGTTGATACATCTATTGAAGATGACAAGATATATCTGCGAACCAAAGTGCATTGCTTGTTAAATAAGGCATTTCCCATTTTGTAACAAAATTATTTAGGGGGTCTCCATTTGAAATTATCATCATATATATGCAATTAACACTAATTATCTATAATTATTTTGGAAAACATAGTGGCAATATTGTACCGATTTGGTTTAAATGCATGCTTTTGCTAAGCAATATTGTACTAGGATTTTTAAATCTTACCTACATTTATTGTGGAAGCTTTTAGGGATTCTCACCCTTATGGCATTGGTTATTGCTTTTAATGACATCCAAGTCTCTTTGGTTGATACACAATGAACTATTTGATAAAATTCTTTGGCAGAAATATATGAAAAATGTGGTAGCATAGATAAGGGAGTGAACTGTTTGAAAAAATGCCTCAAAAAAATGTGGTCTCATGGAATGCCATGACAAGAAAATGCAATTAGAAGCTGCTCCTAGTTTTTAGTTATGCAATGCGAAGTAACTGCATAACTTCTTAGGTTGAATTTGTAAAAAAACCATATTATAGTTTAAATTTTTACATCTATCAACATCTACTTATTAGTTATGCAATGTGAAGTAATGCTTTGAGTTTGAAATATGTGCAATGCAATGAAATGGAAAACACTGGGTTTTTATAAAAAAGAAACCCACATCACAACATACCCAATCCCTTGTGGTTTTTAAGCTTGTATATGGACATGTACATTACAAATAACAAGAACACCAATTTCTTGTCATTGTCAACAATAATGAACAAACTTGTTCAAAGTGGTGAAACATAGAGTTTTAATGGTTGTTGGAAAACACCGAGGTTTATAAAATGGTGCCTTTCATTACATTCCTAAGGTCTAAATAACAAAATATTTTCAAGACATTCATACTATTTTGTAAAATCTTAAGATGCAAAACACTGGGTTTTATGAAACCTACAATCCACTTAATATTTGAAAACCATTTACAAATAAAAACCCTCATAATTTTTTAAAACCCTTTAATTAACAACCCAAACGGTTAGAAACCCCTCACCTCACTTCGGTTGTTTTTTGTCTCCCCTTGCTCTCCAACCTTTCACTTTCAACCTACAAAATAAAAAATCCAACAACAAACAAAGTTAATGGTTGTGGGAAAACACTAGATGTTTGAAAAACAATGCCTATCATTACATTACTATGGTCTAAATAACAAAATATTTTCAAGGCATTCACACTATTTTGTAAAATTCCAAGTTGCAAAACACTAGGTTTTCCAAAACCTGCAACCCACTTAACGTTTGAAAACCCTTTATAGAAAACAACCATATAATGTTTTAAAAACCTTTAGAAGTAACAACCCAATCAATTACAAACACCTCACCTCACTTCTATTAGTTTTTCATCTCCCCCACCTACAACTCCACTCTCCAACCTTTCGCTTTCAACTTATAGAATGAAAAAGCCAACAACACAGAGTGTCAATGGTTGTTGGAAAACACTGGGTGTTTATAAAAGGTGCATTTCATTACATTCTTACTGTCTTAATAACAAAATATTTTCAAGACATTCATACTATTTTCTAAAATTCAAGGTTGCAAAACATTGATTTACAAAACCTACAACCCATTTAATGTTTTAAAAACCTTTAAAAATAACAACCTATTCAAACCCGAGTAACTACCCAATCGATTACAAACCCCTCACCTCAAGTCCATTGGTTTTTCGTCTCCCCCACCCGCAACTCCACCCCCTTGCTCTCCAACTTTTCTCTTTCAACCTTCAAAATGAGAAAAACTACAACATAGAGTGTTTTCCAATAATAGTACTTGTTACAATTTAAAACACATGTCTTAATCACGTTAGCAGCCCTTCCCACCCGTAGTGAATAGATAGCTTCTCGTGCAAGAAAAAAAATGCCAACGTAATTTGAAGCGACAGGAAAAATGATCTAACACCATCATTATCTCCTCGCTTTCCTTGCCATGATGTTTCCTCCTATCTACTGGTTTCGTCACTTTTATCATCTGTCTGATAGGCCCCTCACAACACTATCTCATCATGTTATTTATATTTCTATGTATGTTGTTATGTATATTTTTATGCATTTTTGTATGTACATAGGTGCATTTTTTCGAGAGATTAGTTGTGTCCCTCATGCTGCAATTGTTAGTTTAATTTTGTTTTATCAAGGTGTAAAGCATGGAAAAATGGAGAAGCCTCCTCTTTTTTTAGGCTTCCACACAAACTTTGAAGATGAAGTATTTTCCTTATCTACTATGGAGGGACTAGAGTGCCATTATATGGGTTTTTGCTCTATTTCAATTGTTATGGACCTGAAGTTGCTAAGTAAAATAAAGGGATGAATTGGATGTCATGTGGGAGTTGTTTGTCTTCCTTTTCCTTGTTTCCATATGACATGCAATTGACATCAAAGTAAAATTTTTTTTATTCATAATGATTGAAGTCATATATTTTTATTTTTAGGGCATTCAATAGAATGGGAGTTTTGGACTAAAACTTGAGATGATTCTTATGTCTATGATAAGCTGGATGAGGGGAAGTGAATGTAACTCTTTTGAATCCTATTAAGGAGGTAAAATTTACCATGCATGATCTTCAAATGATGAAAAATTGCACATGATTGAGATAAGAATAAAATGTATGTCAAGGAAATGAGAATGTATGTAAATTGTTTGATGAAAATTCACACATCTTGCAAAGTGAGATTAAATAACATTTTGGAGTAGTCATATTGATCAATTAAAAATTATGTGCATGAAGCTTGGTTAGTTATGGAAAATAAATATTTCTCTTTTGAACAAGCATATTTGAAAAATGTGGAAGCAAAGACAATGCACATGGTTTTGTTTGACAGAATGCTTCATGGAATGTTCTATTTGCAAGATTTGCACAAAATAGCTTCAATGTGAACTAATTTTTAATTTTTTAATCAAATATGGTTGTCTACACTTGAGATAATCAAAATTAGTATTTTCTTATTTGGTATGGCTCTATAAAAAATATTGGGAAGTGGCCTTTCACCTATAGGTAAATGTTTTTACAAGAATATTGGAAATATTGTATTGCCCAAAATTTATACTAGAGAGGGGCATAACATTTTTCTACAATGTGAATTTCATGCTATGAGGAAATTATTTTTCTATCAAGTTAACACCTTGAATGGGAAATGATAAATTTTATGCTAGGAGAAATTTATTTTTCGATAGGATAAACATTCTTTTATGAGAAATATTTATTAAATATTTGAAGAAAATAACATTTTATTCTACCATAATGAAGATGAACGAGGAGAATAAAAATTCTTTTGTCATATTCCATATGTACCCATATGTAGTTTTAAATTAATGACTTGGATGGTGTCAAGTATTAGTTGTGTGCCTAATTTTAATTACATTTCTTCTTTTATTACTTGTAATTTTTTGGGTGTTGTAGGGATTAGTCTCTACTTGTTCTAAGGCAAGTTCTAGATATCTAGGTCAATCTAAGACATGTTTCTATAAGTAGCAATGTAATCATTTTTAAGAGTCTATCTTTATACTTGTTATTATATGTACTTAGAGAATTAATGTAATGTTGGTTTTCATTTCTTAGTGATAATTGCCTCTAGTGTTTGATTGATCTTTTTAGGGAGTTAGGAGCAACTTATAGGCACTTTGGTATAGGAAAAAGTATCCCTTTTCACACTTAATTTGAGAATAACTGTTAAATAAAATGAGCTAAATTATGCCTTAATTTAGTGTTGTAATATGTTATACATATTCACATTAAGTTTAGGGCCTTATAAAATAAAATAGACTTAATTGTGCCTTATTTATGGTGTTGTAAGGTGTACGTTTACACTTTCACACTCATTTAGGGATTTATTAATTAATTGATGTTAATTATGCCTTAATTGGCCTCTTTAATTCAAATCCAATACTAATTAAATGCAAAATTTGAAGAGGAAAACCCGACATTCATTAATGCCATAACACAACATTTATCATTGGAGAATGTGTGTCCTAGGTGAGTGACCTAGGACCCATTCGCCCAAGGGAAAATAGGTCCTCAAGCCTAGGACCTAAATTTAAAATATGTTTTTGGTGGTATTTAAATGATTTCAAATGTGTATTCACATGTTGGATTGTGTTATTTAAATTCTAGGAATTAATGATAACATATGTATAAATAAGAGGTCATTTCACTATGTTTCACCTAGCAAGTTTTATTCAAGTACTCTAAGTTTTCAAGTGAGCATTATCAAGATAATTTCAAGAGAATTTTCAAGTCATTCAAGAGTAGATTATTGAAGAATTATTAAAACATTCAAGATCCTATTATCATGTCAAAGTCTTGTTGCATCATGCATGTTATTTGAGCTAATATGTTGATGTAGTGTTCAAGATCCATTCAAGCATTCAAAGGCATTGTTTCAAATCAATTTTCATGATCAAGATCCACATCCATTGAATCCATTTCATGCAAGTTGCAGATCCAAATTCCAAGGTTCAAACAAGGGTTTGGTGAGTTGCAACATTACATTTGTTCATTAATCATTCATTCATGCTATTTCATTTCATTACAAGATTTAATTACCAAAACGGGGTTTGACCAAGGAAACCCCCCATTCACCTAACAAATTATAAAAATTCTCTCTTGATGTGTGTTTGTAGATTTTAGGTGGAAGATCTCTTGAAGAGAAAAAAATGCAAAGTTGTCAAAGTTGCATTTGTTGTCACCATTCTTACAATTTCATGAAAACTGACCTACAAAATTTATTTTTGGTTGTTCGACTGTGAGATTCAGGAATCTAGGAGGCAAACATAGAAGAAGAGAACCTAGAAACCATTTTCTAGGAGCCCTAGCTAGGACCCATTTTCCATAGGGCAAATGAGTCCCCAGTAAGCTTTGAAAAAGAACTTTTGATGACTGGTACACATCACTTTCCCATTCTTAGATCTGCATTTTGTCTTCTGGTTCCATCAGAATTGAGGTTAATCTTCTAGATGCACTTTATAGCTTGAATTTTGGGTTTGATTTTCTATTTTTAATATTTCTCCCCTAAGTGTTGTTTAGTCAGGACCCCTATCCTTGCATAAAAGGGAAATTTGCAGATTCACACCTTGATTTGACCCACCTTTTGGTTGAAAGTCATTCCATTGTTTCAATCTCATTTCTTGATTGAAATAGTGGAGAATAGGTCTATCTACTATCATATTGGTGAACCTCCTTTTGCTTTCAATCAACCTAAACCCCTATTTTCCTTCATTTCAGACACACATTTGTTGTGTTTTTAATGTAGTCTAATTAGTGAACAACCAAGTGTTGTTATAAGTCTTTTCAATGCATTATGTGAGATGATTGGTACAAGAAATGGATCATTAAGATAGAGTGGTCTTTTAATAAATGGAGATGCATCAACGTGTTTGAGATTTACAAAACAAATCTAGGAAGTATAAAAAAAGAATCTTAAGTGTTGTAGACATTTATTTGGGTTAACTCAAATGTTTTGACTCTATTGCAATGGATTAGGCACTAATCATGTTTATTTATAATTGATCCAAATTTGTAAATTCAAAATGACAAATATCTTTGAGAGGTACAAAAGAATAACCTAATTGATTGATAATTCATCAACCCTTTTCTTGTTTGAGGATAAGTCAATCTTTATAAATTATTTATTTTCTAAGCTTGAAAAGGTAGAACACATTATTATTACACCTATTAAACAAAAAATCCTTTATTGATATCCCAAAAGGTAAAGTAAAAGTATGATCTCCAACCAATAAGATACCATTGCTTGTGTAACCACACAAATCTCTTGCTAAAGCATGATCCAAAGCATCTCATGCCACCATAGTCACCTACTACATATTCAAAAGTGAAACTATCTTAGGTACTCTAAACACCCATATATTTGTCTAACTATAATAATCATACCAACAAACTATAATAATAAAAAAGGATAACCAAAAAAATTCACATCCTATGGCATTCAACAACAAATCCCTACTACAATAAGACACTAAGAATATTGTGAAGATATATGATATAAACAATCCACATCCAAGTTATCCATGCAACCTACGGGTATAGACTTGATAAACTATACAAGTATAGATCTTGAACAATACAACATATAGATTCAACACCACACCAATGATATTCAAAATAAAGACATCTTTATATAACATATAGACTCTCCATGACTACCACAACAATTTAAATCTAGATCCAACTTATCGTAAATCCATACTAAAGTAACTATAATTAATGAACCTAATAAGAAACCATTATAAAAATGTTAAGTGAACATACACATACCAATAGTTCCACACTAAGAATACTGCAACCAACCTCCTCAAACCATGCATGAAGCATACATGCAAATATGCAACTACCTCCATCTCGAAAACCATAAACAACAATCTCTTCACAAATCTACAAAACCATAAATTTTGACTAATACATAAAACTTGTAAAACCATACATACAAATTTGAATCCATTTAAAGCATCTTAAAAACTACAATATAAAAAATGCAAAACCCATATATCCAATCAACATGAATCTACAAGATGCAAGTACAAATATCTAAAAGGAATAGATAGATGCTTAGGAAATCAAGGCAAATAGAAAACAAATTCCAAAACTATCACCATTTATGAATTTAAAGTTAGCATCAATGTATTAGTACATCATTCCAATTAAATTGATTCAACTGCATATAAATAGATAACAATCCAGTAGGCAACTATGAACTATTATTCAAATAAACATTACTAGAAAACGTATATTAAAATGATAAAAAGCCAACCTATAAATCAACCCTCAACTGTAAGAAAAATGTTCTAAGTACAAAATTCTGTCATTCTCTGAGTAATCTGACAGTACAGGAGAGAAAACTGTTATCACATTTGAGTGAAAGATCATTAATAGAAACCATGCTTTCAAGAGAGTATATAAACTATCAGTTGATTCATATTGAGTAGAACCAAGTATAAAATGCTTATTGCATGTTAACTGACAACTAGTTATGAGGAAACATAGCATTGTGTTCCAGGATATGTAAACTACCAGATATTTCTTGAAAAACTTTGGCCCAAGTTTTTAATTCGCAATTGATTTAACAACTGAATTATGTGCCCTAGCATATGAAGTATATGTATTAATTTTTGAGAGTCTCAATATGGGTGAATAATGTTGTATGATTTTTGTAGTGCTCGATATATAGATAGTACAAAACCATGCCTCAATCCTTTAAGAATCTTTAAATTTGTTTTCATATGCAATTTAAACCTGGTTGTCATATGAATGATTTGCTACTATACTCTCTCTTTTGGGCTTCCAATCTGTAGCATCACTATATTTTGTTGAGTCTTAGCTTACAGAATATAAATTCTTATTCTCTTAGGTTGAAGCTCCAATAAGATATTTGACCTAGTAAAATTGTATAGTCCAAGCATGCAATTAAAACCAAACATATCTGTGCATTCTTATACATTCCTATCATGCAATAATATAAAAAATATCATATACAACAATTTTATCCATATTAGCCACATAAGTACTGATTTGTAAACCTAAACTGTAGTGCCTAATTAAAACTATTGTAAAGCATAAAAAACCATGTTAAATGCCACACTACCAAACCCTATTCTATACTATGACTTATAAAGAAAGGGGAGAGTTTCTAAGCACCAAATCAGAATGATCAAATGTCTAAATTTCAAATGCTTAAGAAATATAATCCATCTCATTAATAAAAGTGAAACTACCGTATCATAGAATTAAACTACTATATTAATTTCATTTCTCTTAAAAAAATTGAAGATTGTTGATTTCTATTTAAAGTGTAAAATTGTAAATCATTCAGATCTGACGCCTGTTAAAAGAGAAGCTATTCCTATTAAAAAAAACTCTACGATTGTAGAATTAAAAAATATGTAAACTTTATTTCCCTTAAAAAAGTTGATGTTTGCTTTTCTTTGGAAACCTTTCAAATTTGACTAGTGTTGAAAGAGAAACTGTTTCTACTGAGGAACTTTAAGCAGAAGATCAAATGCCAATGATAGAGTGCAGAACATCAACCCAAAGATGGCAAGAAAGTTGTATTTCCTGAAAACATTAAAGAGCAGAGAATTCAAGAGACTTCCAATCTCAAGGCCATATAGCTGTTATATTAGAAATTATACAAATTTAATTAGAGTTGACACATACCCATAAGTCAATCTGTTCTTGGGTTCACCAGAGGAATAGCCAGTGAAATAGGAATATCGTGTTAGGCAATAAAAAACACCAAGAATGGAAGAGACAATAGGGTGTTGCAATTGGCAATACACAAAGGCAATTTATAGTTATTAAAAAGATGAAATCATGCAAATAATGCTCTTTCAAAATGTCATGCCACCCAATTTACTTAAACAGGGGGAGGTCTATATTTTTATTACTTAATAGATCAGTAGAGCAAATTTTTTAAATCTACCTTATCAAAGTTTGAACTTTAAATGCACCCAACACAGAGATAACAATGCTTCCTCCAAAATAGTAAAATCAAATCATGAATATAATAAATGAAAACCAATAGCTATTGTCCTTAATCTAAAGAAAGAGAAAGAAAACACATTTATCAATTTCAAGGAGATACCCATCTCGCCTTAGTCTCTAGTTTTTTAGATAATAAAATGAACAATATTTTAATACAACACCTATAAGCCCCCCAAAATGAGAAGCATGAAGAACACTGGCACATATTCTAGAGAATTCCGATGTCCTCGCTGAGCCATACAACTAAAATGTTATGAAATTTAAACAGAGTATGTATGATAACAACATCAATAAAAATAAACACAAGAAAAAAAAATAGATAGAAAAATAAGAACAGTGCAAAAAACACAAAGATTATTTGGGAAACCTTCAATGTGGAGGAAAAACCACGGGGCAAGGATCAATGATTTTTATTGCTGCAATAAATCATTATATCAGAAGCTCCAATACAAAATAAAAATCTTCATCTCTCCAAGAGAGATCATTTTTGGTGTATTTATAAAAGCGGGGAAACTTTCGAATGAGAAGTTTCTATATTTGGAAAAAGGACAACTACACTTGGAAAAGATCCATACAGCTGAGAACCGTACTAATATGCTGCTTACAAAAATTCTGCCAAGAGCCAAGCAAGATTTATGTAGGAGCTTGGCAGGCTTGCAGATGACTTGATGTGTAGGCTTGGGAAAGGATCAATAGCACAAGGATCATCTACAATTGCAGTTTGTTATCCAAGAGCCTTTCCTTTAGCTTCAAGTGGGAGAATGTTAATTGTGAAGGCTAAATTTTTTGGCTTCTTTATTCTCACTTTCAAGTGCATACAAGGTTGGATATGGAACATCATACCTGCAAACAACAAAAGTTTCAGAGCCTATTTATGCTAGTTGAATATCTGCCAACCAATTGCATAAATTCTCCCACAAGTAATATCTGAAAAGAACATCAAACAAAATCCCATATAATTATTTTATGAAAAGAGCATTAAACAAGATCCCACATAAGAATTTTCCACTCTTATCATGGCTGCCAAACTTTGTATGAGTAATACTACTTTTAAAAATAATCTTGAGCATTTCATTTCAATGGTAATCCTCATTCAGTTTCATGCCATGAAGATTTCCAAGACGTAGAAGATCTAAAATATCAGTCTTCATATTCTAATTGTTTGCAAGTCTTCATTGTATGGATACATGGTCCAGATATTTGTAAGTTATATAAAGGAACTAAAATATCTTCAAAAATTGCCTGCTTGCAAGTCTTTAGTATATGGATTCATAGTCCAGGTATTTGTATGTCTAAAAGCAAGCTTTGAAAATGCTTTTGGTGTACCTTTTCCTGGCCTTTCCAATCAGCCATCCAGAAATTGAGAAAACAGTATGCCAGAGAAGTAAGGACTACCCATCCAAATGCAGGAGGTAAATCGACTGCCATTCTGCTTCCTGTTTGAAATCCACAGGCATATAATTAGAACAGTTTCACATAAACTCACGAAATTGACAAAACCCAAGCACATTAAGAGAACCCCGAATTGAATCTGGATAAGCCTAACAACATTAATAGAATTACAGTCCCACTAACATCAAAACAGATCATGTTACCAAATAAAAGTTTAACAGATACCCAATATGCTCAAAACTTATTTGTGCTATGAAGTGTGATGGAGAGGCATACGAATCATTTGACAATAAGCAATGCATAAAGATAGATGATTGGCATTTTACAATACCTTTGAGTCTCAAAAAGTGAACTTCCAAAACAGGACTTCAAATTGCGATCACTTGACAGTTCAGCTGATAAATTTCGTACGCCCACCAAGATATTCAGTTGTGACGACGTTTAATTTTTTTTTATTGTTGAATTCCATATAATTTCCCTCTTTCGTACTCTTCACTTTGTCCAGTTTATAATTCCCTGGGGAAGAAAAACTTAAAACTATGGGGAAGAAAAGCTTCAAACTATGAATTTTTAATAAAATATGTTTTCTTCTATAATTAATAAACGATTATAGATATTTGTTTATTTTTGTAAGTCATTTTATATTTTATTATAAAAAATATAAATATATAATGATTGTTTGGAAGGGCAGTTAAGTAGAAAAACTTAAAATTATGAATTTTAATATTTTTTATTTATAATTAATAAATGATTAGAGGAGTTTGTTTATTTTTATAGATATTTTTTTAGCATAATAAATTATAATTATGATTATGATAGCTTGGAAAAGAAGTTAAGAGAGAAAAACTTGAAATTATAATTTTAATATATATTTTTTAATTAACAAATGATTAGAAGTATTTATTTTATTTTATTATAATAAAATATAAATATAATTATAATAATGATAGCTTGGAAGAGAAGTCAGGGAAGACATGCTTAAAATTATGATATATATATTTTTTATAACTAATAAATTATAAAAAATGCTCTTGTTTATGGAGGAGAAATATTTAATTATTTCATCAATCTATAGAAAGTTATTATGTGGAAGATACTCGTGAGGGATGGTGGAAATTGAATTTTTATGGGGTTGCTAGGACAACCCACATCCTTTAGGGGTAGGAAGTATCATAAGGGCACCAATGGTGATCTCTTCTTTCCAACCTCAAAAAATTTGGAGAACTAGTAACAAGGTAGAAGTCCAAGCCCACCTCTTGGGATTAAAAGTTTATAAATCATGCATAATAGATATAGTAAAGTTTGAAGGTGATTCCATGGTAGTAGTCAATGTTGTGAAAGGAAAAGGATCTCTAAACTAGAGAATCAACAATATCTTGCAAGAGGGATGACCACTACTCAACTCTTTTGCAACATTCTCTATCCAACATGTGTATAGAGATGCAAATAAGGAAGTAGACTTCCTTGTCAACTTTGTCATAGACAATATTTAGAAGGTATCATCATTAACAATAAAGCGGAGGTATGGAACTCTTTCAATTCCATGTTTAATATCTAACATTGTTTTCTATTCACCATCAAATATTTTGATGTCTTTACATAAGGCCAACATCATCACTATTATGGCTATTAATCAAAGGAGGTTGCACTTTGAAGTAGTCATTTTTCAATAAACATTACTCAAAGCAGGTGAGAAAAATGGGGTGGTGTAAAAATAAAATTGCTTATGAGAGACAACATTTAATCACATTCCTCATAATTAATTGGCATGAGTGGGTTACAACAAATCCTTGGGAGCTAAGGAAGAATCACATTCATAGTTTGGGCATTGTAACTATTGTTAGATGCACAAGACAACTAAGAGGGGAGTGGTGGTGAATCAGTTGTATACTTTAAACATTCAATCTCTCAATAACTTTTCAAATCCTTAACATGCATTTAACATAATGTAAACTTATGAAACAATAAACTAAACACATTAAACACATAAGAACACCAGATTTACATGGAAAACCCAAGAAGGGAAAAACCACGATGATGATTATCTCACTAATATATGAATTGCAACATTGAATACAATAAGGCTCACTACCTAGAAAATAGAGAAAGGCTCATTGTCGGTACCTCACTACCAAAATGACTCATTGTTCGAAAGAAAGAAATAATATAAGAAAGGGTGGCTCATGAAAATTTTAAACTGCTAACAATGCATCTCTCGTATTTCAAAGGTACAGTTCTAATGAAGCACAAACAACTCATCAAACAGACTAAAATGTAGACACCTTCTGGTCATTGCATTTGAAAGTCATAGGCATTTAAGCTCGCACTCAGATCACCACACTTGGGCAATTTCACATCATACACTTCACTTATATTCCACACAACAACTCGCATTGTATTTATACCCTTTGCAACCTAAAACAATCTCAATTAGGTTGGCTTAAGCAAATGTATGCACCTCAGATGTGCATCACCAAATAGATCAACAACAAACACTTCCACAACATAAAGAAGTGAAGGCACACTATGCCATTACTTAGCTGGGACCCAAAACTACATTGACATGCTTCTCAATACTTCCTCAAACAACAATCATCCTCTGTAATTAGTGCTAGCACGTCGGGTTGGCCAAACTTGTACTAACACCAACACATGACCCAAACATGCCTCTCCAAGTCTGAAAACATCTCGTGGACCACACAACAACATTCCACAACATCTCAAAATATTCCAAATCATCAGAATATTTGCCACTACTATTGTAACCACATGAAACTTAAGAACACCTTCATTTTGTGCAACTAGATACACTGGCATAGACATCCAACACACCAAACAACCTTGCAGAACACCAAATAACTTGAAAATTAAAAGGAAGGTAGATAAATAATATATAAGCATGTTCCTAAATCCGCAACACCAAAAAATTTAACAAATAAATTGTCAAACACATCTTCCACTGCAGTACAATCAAGAACTTGAAACTCTAGATATAACACCTCTGAACATCTTTGATCATCACATCCAAACCAAACAAGCATATCTTCAACCATGAAGAAATATAGAGAAATACACTGAACACACCTCTGTCACATTGAACTTTCTTTTATTCAAATTTTCTCAAAAGCACTTGGAAACCAAGTGAAAAACCTGCATCAACAACACTATTAACATCTCTACAACACATCCACAACGTTTGAAACTTTGTAACATATCCAACAATCTCAAACACACAACAAATTTTGCAACTATATTGAGGTAAGATATTAATGACAACACCAACACATTGTGTTGACATCAACACCAAATCCAAGCACAACAAATCCAGGCTAGGAGTTGACATCATCAACACCAGAATCATTCCAACACACTCCTCATACAACGGGTTGACATCAATGACACCACCCTAAAAGATTATCAAAAAAATTAAACCACCAAACTTCTAAACACTCCAAACTTCCAACAACTATTTCATCCTTAGTGTTTGTTGCCAAGAAATCATGGATACAAGCATGAAATTGATTTCAAAGAAGTAAAAAATAGCCTTTTTAGAGGCAATTATAAATATCCACATGAAGATTATTAAGACCAAGGTTCGATTCATCACATTTGGAATATAGTGGATCTTAGGGGAGGAGTTTTTGGCTACCCATCATAGATACAAGGTGAACATAAAAATTGCATCCCTATGTGTTGGTGTGTTGTTAGACTTTGGGTCAGAGAAGGAGGTGGTAAGAATTGTGGCATAATCTTTCTTAAAAATAATTTATTGGGGATTTTATAAGATACATGTTGGTAAATTTTGTTCCAATTAAAGGTTTTCCTTCATAGAATCAATCACTATATTAATTAAATATAGTGTATTTATGGGCCCATCGACACCCTTTCTACACACCAACAAAGCCAAAATGAAGGAGACGTGTAGGAAAAAGGCCAAAAAAATAGCTTCTTTCCTAAAGAAAGTTGCTAGTATTGTTGTCCCAAAGAAGTGGACCGAAGATTCATATTGGAAGACCAATATTTTAAGATGCAAGGTGGCGGTGCTTGCAATATTCTTAATTTGGGGGCATCAATAAAAAACTTGGTGTTCAAATAATCTCCTTTTGCAATGTTTTGTTTTCCATTCTTCGAGGCATCTTGATAAGTACTACCTTTTTAAGATTAAGGAAATAACCTCTAGTGTAGAAGAAGTAAAGAAGGATCCTCCCATTGTCCTAGAGCCAATTTATAACTCCTTGGCTATACATAGTAATATTTTGGTTATGAATGCTTATGAGACTTATTTTTCATCTTGAAAGGTTCCAAACTCTTTGAGTATCTAGATTCAAATCCAAAGGATGAAAGCATTTTAGACTCAGTGAATGTGGATGTTGAAGGCCCTTTGGCCATGGATATTATTGAGGAAAAAAATAAGGCCTCTCTAACCTAGGAAGATAAATATTCCACAAATCTACCCTCCTCTCCTTTGAATATTATTTATCCTATATTAAAGTAGTCAAGCTCATTCAAGGAATCACCTACCTCTTCCAAATTGATTACCAAACTTACTTTGAGTCATATGGTGGTCTACTCCCCTCTCAATTTGAGGAAAACTAAAAATATAAAAAGAAAGTGGATGTGGGATCAGATTCTAATCTTAGGCATCCAACTCACATGAAAATCTAGCATAGAAAAAACTCAAAAGAGATAATTAATGACTCTCAAGGTATGTTAGATTTGGCCAAAACTAAATCAACCACTATAATTAAGAAATAAAAGTGATATCTTGAAATATCTATGGCTTAAATAACCCCTTAAAATATGAAATTATTTTTAATATCAAGAGAGCTCATAACCAGTACATTTTTCTTATTCAAGAAAAAATGTTTGTGGAAAATTTTGAGATGATTAAGAAAAAAGTTTGACCTAAGTGTCATTTTGTGGGGTTAAATGTTATGGGCACTTTTGAAAGGATCTTTCCCCTTTGGAATCTACCAGTTTTATATGGATCAAGCCTTTATATTTCTCCCCATCATGTTTCTATCTTTCTCTAACATCTCAAAGTGAATTTATTTTTTATTGTCTCAAATATATATGCCCCGAAAACACTAGAGGAAAGAGGAAAGCTTTAATATGAGCTAGTTTCTTTCATAGTTGTGTATAGTAACATTATATGGATATTTCAATTTGGACTGAAATAAGTTCCCGATATGGGTTCAACTGCCTAATATTCCCCTCCACTTATGGACTGACCCTCTTCTGGAGGAAGTGGGGGATGCCCTTGGTGATTTCTTGCTGGTGGATGGAGAATCCTCTGGTATTTTTCATTCCACCTTTTCCCGCATACTGGTTGAAATGGATGTTTCAAAAGGGATCCCTGTTGAGATTGTACTTAAATATGCTAATGGATCTTGGGTCCAATCTCTGGACTATGAGGGGATTCCCTTCCACTGTAGAAGATGTTTTAAAATAGGTCATGTTGCTACTCAATGTGGGTTTGAGAAAAAACCCATGAAGGCTACATGGAGGAATGAAGGTTCTCAGCAAAATTATACGGTTGAGAAGAAATATGAACAACACATGAGTTTCTTAGAGGTGGTAGCATTTGATTCACAGGGTGTTGAGGTATCCCCTCGAGATGTCTCAAATGATGAGGTTGCTGATGTTGCACATGATTACCAGATTGTAACCCCGAAAGGGTGAGAGATTGGGTCTCTAGCAGCCACTTCTGGTGATAGCGCTTTGGATATCACTTCTGGTGGCCTATCCAATATGTCTTTTCCTACACGTAGGAATAATGATGAAATTTTTGAGACTGTGGCTGTAGGAAAACCTCAAGAAAATTGTGAGCTGACTTGGCATGATATGATAGCGCAAGTGGAAGAAGGTTGGATTACTATTAAGGGAAAAAGAGATAAATTCACTCGGCCTTATTTTGATATGACTCTTCGTTCCCACAAGAGTAGTTCTAAATTTAAATCTTGATGGGTCTTGTTTGGGGGCTGGTTTTTGGTTGGCTGCAAGCTGTTCTTTTTGTAGCCTTGTTCGTGATTGTAAAGAGTTTCGAGTCCCTTCAAACCCTATTTTTACCTGAATCAAAAACATTATATGGATATTTGTTGGATATTTTAACACTCCCCTTTCCTTAATTGATAAATATGAGGCACTCAAAATCACATGGATAGTATGGATGTTTTTTCCAATTTCATCTCCTTGTGCACCTTGTTGGAAAATGAGATCTATGGAGCTCAATATACTTGGTCAAATATAAGAATTGATACTTCCTTGATTCAAGTTCCTTGGACATAGTTTTTCCTTTTATGGATTAAATTTTATCATATTTCCTTTGCTTATCATCCCTCCCTAGGATAGGATTGGATCGTTCCCATTTTATTTTCTAGTTGGATAGCCTTAAGAGAAGAAAAGGTGCCCAAATCAAATTTGAAAAATATGGTCTATACATCCTAATGTTAAGGATAAAATTAGAGAATGATGGAATATTTAATTTTTTGGTAAAGTTGTATTTATATGTGCTAAAAAACTAATAATAATTAAGAGAAATTTTATATTATGAAATAAAACTTATGTTGATAATGATTTCTCTACCAAAAAGGAGCTTGAAAAGGGGCTAGAAAGTATACAAAGGGAAATCCAAGATTTGGAAATGAATCAAGAAATATTTAACAAAGGAAAAATCCTACTTTGGAAATATAATATTTTTCTTTCTATAGCAGAAACCTATTGGAGACAAAGGTCCAAGACCTTATGGCTCAAGGAGGGTGATAGTAACAAGTTTTTCCATGCTAATTATCTCAAGCATAGAGCCGAAAAATTTATCAAGGAAATCACGAACATAAATAATAATATTCAAAATAAAGACTTGATTAAGGAATAGACTATTACTTCTTTTAAAATTTTGATCATGGAGGACATGTTCATGGGTGATTCCTTGGTCAAATATATACTTAATTGGATCCCTTCTTTGGTTTCTCCTAAGGATGAAACTTCTCTAATAACCCATGTTTTGGAAGAGGAAGTTAAAGTTATGGTCTTCCCTTTTGATGGTTTCAAGGCACTTTGACCCAATGGTTTTCCCCATTGATTCTTCCCAGACTATTGGGAAATAATTTTCAAAGATGTGGTGGAGTCTACCAATGAGTTTTACCTTATATATAGATCCTTAAGCAATTTAATAACTCTTTTATTCTCATCCCCCCAAAATAGGTTATCATCTATTTTATTGACTTTCAACCTATCAAATTGTGTGATTCCCTATATAAGTTTTTATTGAAGGTTATTTTTGCGAGGCCACAAAGAAGTCTCCCCCATCTGATGTCCCTTCAAAAAAGTAGATTTTTCTAAGAATTTTCAAAATTTGGACTTCAGTAACTTATTATCGTTCATGAAGTTGTCCATTCCATGAAAAATAATGAGAAAGAAAGAACGATCCTTAAGCTAGACATGAATAAATCCTATGAATTTGTGTCTTCTAGAGTCTCTTGGATGTTTTTACGAGGTTAGAATTTGATGCAAAAAATAGAAAATTAATCAATAGTTGCATATCCACTCCCAATTTTTCTAATATCATAAATAGTTTTCCCTATGGTTTATTTAGGAGAAGCCATGAATTCAAACAAGGGGACCCCCTATCTCCTATTTATTTTTATCCTATTTTTAGAAGTTTTAGGTAGGAGATTTAATGCAACTTCCACTATAAGGAGACTCAAAGGGTTCAAGCCTACATCTATAGTTCATCCTATCATATGCCAATGATTCATTAATAATTCAATCATCCTAGAAGAAGATTCTATGATCAAAGCCATTAAAATCAAGAAATTAATTTATAACTACAAAGAGGTGTCTAGAAAACAAGTTAATCCAACTAAAATTAATATTTTCTTCATAAATATTTCATGACCTATCAAATAAAATAACAATGTTCTCAACTTCTAGGTGGGTTCTCTACTAACCTCTTACCTTAGCATCCCTTTATGCAATAGCTCTTTGATTGAAGCTTCATGGACAAGAACCATAGATAGATTCAACCATAAATTGGAAATATGGAAAGGTAATCTATGATCTCAATTTGAAAAACTATAACTTATTAAGTCTACTTTCTAGATTTACCTACTAGTTTACCTCATGTCAATATTTTTCATTCCTTCCAAGATAGCTGAAAAAATAGAGTAGCTATAGAAATATTTTATTTGGATGGAAACAAATGAGAAAATTATATTTCCCTTAATTTTATAGCAATATCCTTTTCTCCCTAAATACTATAGAGGCCTTGGGTTGAGGAATCTTATTTTTTTAATGTTGCCTCAATTTCTAAGAGTACTTGGTGTTTCATTAAGGATTGTAGGGAGTGGAATAATATAGTCAAAGATAAATATCTAAGACACATTGATCTACTGCTCTCTTGCATGAGTATATCTACAATAATGGCTCTCCTTTTTAGGAGCTATCTAAAATTAGTAATTTAATAGTAAAAGGTGTTAAATGGAAGCCTGGTGATGGTGCCCATTATTATATTTTGGGAGGACATTTGGTTAGTTGATTGTCCTGTCAAATTTTTGGATTGGACTTCCCTAATTGTATTTTTTGTAAAATAACACTATGTATGACTAATGGAAAATTACATTGTGTTTATTGGATCTGAAAGATGCCATAAAAATCCCCATTCCACCCTTGTTGAACTTTCCTCTCTTATAGCCAAAATTTGTGCTAAACTTAGAGGTTTCCATATGTTTACTCCCAAGGTTAACTCTCTAGTTTGGGTTGCCTCCCCTTTTAGATCAGGTGTACTTTATCTCCTCTTATTACTCCTTGAATCCTCCCATCAATTTTCCTTGTCCCTTTTAATCAATTTTTTTTATTAAACCCCACACTTTGAATATTAATATTTTTATGGCTTGCTTCCACTACAAAAAAATAGGCAATTAGTGTCGAATTTCGCATCGGATTTTAGTGTATTTTGAGAGCATGACTTGAACAATTTGGCTGGCTCTCAACCTGGTGCAAATGGGCATGGTTAGTTCGATGCTGAATTTTGTGACGGATGTTGCGCTATATTGAGCACCGAATTAAATGCCATATTTAGAGCCGAAAAATTGCAATGCCTCTATTAGCACCTAATATAGCATCGAGAAGTAACGTCAAAAATTGCACTGAAATGGGAACCCAATTTGGCTTCTGGTTTGGCTTCCATGTCTACTCCCATTTTGCTTCGTATTTGATGTCCAGTTTTGCTTCCAGGTTTGCTTGCAATTTTGCTTCCAAGTTTGCTTCCAGTTTTGCTTCAAGTTTTTCTTCTTGTTTTGCTTCCGATTTTGCTTCCAGCTTTGCTTTTGGTTTTACTTCTAGTTTTGCTTATGTTTTTGCTTCTAAGTTTGCTTTTGGTTTTGCTTCCAGTTTTTCTTTTGGTTTTTCTTCTAGGTTTGCTTCTGGTTTTACTTCCAAGTTTGCTTCCAGTTTTGCTTCTAATTTTTCTTTTAGGTTTGCTTCTGGTTTTGTTTCCAGTTTTGCTTCCGATTTTGCTTTCGATTTTGCTTTCGATTTTTCTTCCGATTTGCTTCTGGTTTTGCTTCCGGTTTTGCTTCTAGGTTTGCTTCCAGTTTTTCTTCCAGGTTTGCTTCCAAGTTTGCTTCCAAGTTTTCTTCCAAGATTGCTTTTGGTTTTCTTCTAGTTTGGCTTCCATTGTTGCCTCCTTTTTTTCTTCTAAAAATGCTTCTTGTTTTGCTTCCATTTATTAATTTAATATGTTTTATTTCAATTTAATTAGTTAAATATATCATGCCTCTTAAATAACTCATATGATTATAGAGTAAGTAATTTAATTATTTAACTCATATGATTAAAATTGTAACATGATCATCATCTATAATTAAAACAAGTGAGTCAAATATCTATAATTTAATTGAATTTGATAACATCCATCCTGAGTAGTAAATTAAAATCATCATACTTAATAAATATCCATCCAAAAATCATTGACCACTTTTAATATATATAAATTGACAAGTCAATATTGATAAGATCATCATCATATATATCTAAAACAAGTGGAAGTCAAATATGCCAGTACATCAAAAACATGTCAAAATGATACATGTCCAATAGTCGACATAAGTGAAAATGATACATGTACAAATGATATAAATAAAATTGATAAATTATGTAACTCAAATTGATACAAGTAAAAATGATACATGTCCAAATGATACCGTGAAAATGATACATGCCAATATGATACAACTCAACAATATAGTACTGTAGGCCGTGAAAATGATACATATGATAGTAACCATGAAAAGAGTCATCATAATGATATATCAACAATGATCCATGATGTAGTCTATATGATCATGAATGTCACTGGTTACTATCACCGATTGTCTCATCATCATCATCATCATCATCATCATCGTCGTCATCATCATTGTCATTGGCCTCAGTGTCTTCCGTATTTGCATCATCATCATCCTCTGCCATGTGATCTGTACCAGAAAAACCAATATTTTGTGGATCTATATCATGTTGAGGATCATCTTGATCTTCTGGAAGACCCATGTTTTGCAAAAAAAAAATGTTATAAATGAAAAGTTATTATTTATTTCATGCAATAATTTATTTTTTTGTTATATATCTAATATTACAACATATGAGACAAAACCTTAAATCATATTACATCATATCAAAGTGCACATACCATAATAAAATTTCAAAAAAGTTACTGCTAATACTGGTGAGTCAAGAGAAACTTCAGCTTTAAAAAACAAAGCCAATTAGGTTGGAAAACTTGTGGATCAGGCCAACATTTGGTGGAAGAGGAAGAAAGATGACTGAAACTCATGATTCCCACCATAATGGATTTCAGTATTCAACCATGAGAGCAGAAGAGAGAGCTGATATCATGTATCAAAACATTAAGCATGTATTCTTCCAGCCAATGGAGAAGGAGATGATTACTTTGCTTCATTTTCATTTGCATAACCATATCACGGCATGGGAACCAAGAAGACCAAGGATGTCCAGTTTTATGTGGAGGTAATGGATGTGGTCCAAATTTTAGGAGGGGAAAGAAGGTCAATGTATGATCTTGATGAAATTGAGGAAGAACAACAAGAGAGGGATAGGAAAAATAAAGTCAATACATAGTTTCAAGGATTTGTCAAGCGTGTAAGAGAGCTATGGGAGCAGCCTCATCTAAAATATTTTGAACTAGAGTTTGATTTATCATTTAGAGAGCTTGGTTTTCATGGAGTTCCTTTCAAAGCCTCTGCTTTTATTGTTCCTATGGTAAACTGTTTGGTAGAGTTGGTGGAATTACCTTTCTTAGTAATCACTATTAGTAAGATTGAGATTGTTAACCTTGAGAGAGTAGGAATTGGGCAAAAGAAATTTGATATAATGACTATTGTTTTCAAATAATTCAAGTGGGATGTACTTTGCATTGACGCCATTCCTCAATCTTCACTTGATGGCATCAAGGAATGGTTGAACTCCAGGGATATAAAGTATTATGAAAGAAAAATGAACTTGAACTGGTGACCAATTTTGAAGAGTATTACTGATGATCCAGATAAATTTATTGAAGATGTTGGTTGGGAATTTTTGAATATGGAAGGTAGTCACTAATGGGTTTGACCCCAATTTTTGACAATCGTTCATCGGAATTTCGACGATCTATTGTCGGTCGATCAATGGATCGCACAAATCAGCACCTTCACTCAATTTTCGTCTATACCCCGACGGACAATAAAACGTCACCCTCCCGATGCCAGCTCGTCGGAACAAGGACTTCCATTCCATTGATTGCGTGATGAGCAGTGGCTGGACCACTGACGAAACACAATCACCAAAGCGTCAGAACAACATCATACATTTGTCGGAACCACAACGACATTTTCGTCGGTCTAGCGACGAAAAATATCCAGAGCACGGGCGGCATACCGTCGCTGAAGCGTCGAAGCATCGACATACATTCGTCGGGATGGAGATGACTGTATCATTGGTCTACCGATGAACAGTACCCAGAGCACGTGTGGCATACCATCGCTGAAGGGTCAGAGTAGTGACATATAGTCATCGATCTAGTGATGAACAGTGCCCGAAGCACGTGCGACGCAATAGGCAAGTCATTACGGTGAAAGTTCATCACACTCATGACGAAATAGGCAAGTCATTACGATGAAAGTTCATCAAGTACATAGCAAGGTCGTCGGGTGTTTTTGCGGTTCGTCACAATTTTGACGGAACAATGCAGTTTAAAAAAAAAAAAGTATTCGTTGAAATGTAGGCATATTGGGGTGACTCTGGGCAATATATAAAAGTAGTAGGAGGCTCCAAATTGCATCCATAGGGATAATGATAGGACATAAGGTCAGGTCAATCAAAGAGAGAAAGTTGATGTGCCAAGACGATGAGCATTTAATAGGGGTAGTAAAAGACAAGATGGATTGTCATCAATGCTCAGATTGAAAGACTTCATTACAAAAATTTAGATCACAATATGATTAACCCTGTTTGGACAAATGCAATGACATTAGTGTCAAGAGTTAAGAGGCCATTCAACTTTGCATTTCAATAAATTATTGTATGCATTGAGTAAGTTTTCACAAGGTAGAAAAAGGACAGTCATATGACTGTTTAAAATATCAAACAACATGTCAGTTGTTGTGTTTAATTAGGCTTATAGAGACAGGGATTTATCAATTTTTGCATACAATATCTATAGTCCAAGCTCTAGGTCTGCATTATTTGGTTACTAAGTATGAGAAATGAGAAATGAATAATTGTAGAATATGGAGGCTATGGATGATATTATGATGGCCACATTTGATGTTGATCAACAATTGGAGCAAAATATAATACCTATGATGAGTCATGAGATCAAGGGGACTGTCATGGACAACAAGCACAACCTACGAACTGGATTCTAATTTTGCTAAAAAAGAAAAAATCAAACTAGTGAATATTAAACTACACACTAGAATCTAAATTTGTGGAAAATGAGCAATTTGGTGAGAAAGAGTACCTGCAGTGCATCTTGGATACTTAGCTAGTGTATTAAAAAATAGGATTGCAAACCCAAAATTATTCTCTCTGGAAATTCAATAGAAAAATACAGAATGTTATCCTAGATACTTAGCTCTTAGACAGTCAATAAAACAATATGAGCATGATTATGAATGGTTTTACCTGGTCCCACTCTTGATCTCTCCATGTTTGAGAGCCTTCTCTTTAAGACCCCATGAATCCAATTTGATCCATTGCTGCCAAAAGAGATATTAATGTGTAAACAAGGAGCCACATTTAGACAAACTGGTTGTTGATTTATTCTAAGAAATTTAGAGACTACAAAAAGAAGATACCTGATGGGGATCATGTGGGCTTCCTAGAGAAAGCACTGCAATATGGCTTCGAGCAGCAATGAAAAACTTTGGATTAGCTTCATAGTAAATCCTAATAGCATGACATTGAAAGTTGCTCAGGTACTGGGTCCTCTCCCCTAGATTAAATTAAGGAAAACATTATTGTAAACACAATATGTATAGAAGAATATGAATGTAAAGGAAAATGGATATTAGAAAAACATAAATGTAAATAAAAGTAGTGTGAGCAGAAAATGAATCTAAATTGGTCTTGAACAAATAAAATCATACCCAATTAGCATTAAGTTATACTGACCTTGTACTCATTGCCATTTTCAATCTTGAAGGTTACTTTGATGCCTTCTGTAGAAACTCTCTGGCCATGAGGGAAGAGAAGGTGGGAAAACCAAGTGTATATTGATGACTTCCTGAAAATCAAAAAGAAAGAAGCAACCAGTCAACCCTATTAGAACAGAATAATCTTATGAATTGATTTTATTTGTTTTACTGGCTAATGGATAGTGGACCTAGTTCTCTTGAATTGAGATACTGCTAATATGTGTTGACTGGTGATTTTAGACTACCGATATTCTGCTTCAATCTCTATAAGTTACTTTTGTCTTAAATATATTCAAGATAAATCTGCAAAAAAAATCCCTGATCTCTTAGAAATTATGCAGATTAATTTGTTAATACTTCTCCATTTTGATATTTTCTTTCAAAAATTCATAGAAAAATATGTAATGCCATATTTGAAACTTACATATTTTAATTTTATTACATATGTTTGATGAATGAAGTAAACTATGCAATTGGCAGGTGTAAAGCCAAATTCCTTAACCCTTGCCAGCATCCTTCTTTCCTATTTTAAAACATGTGCTTTGGAACAGGGCATGAAAATCCATGTAAGTATAATGAACAAGAGATTTTTCTGATCAGATATTATATTACAGTAAGTTGAATGAATGTAAGTAGAGATATTTTAGCATACCTGTAGATGGTACAAAATTTCATGGTTAAGTGGAAGCCTCCCATCAACAAAAAGATCCAAATATCCATGTATCTATCTCAATTGAGCCTCTAAACCCTTCAGAGCTGTCAAATTTTCCACTAACCTGTTATGCACAAAAGTCAAATTTTAGAGACCACTAAAATAAAAATAAAAAACATTACATTATGATCCAAATCCACACACAACACAATGTTCATAGTGAAAAGTTAGCACTTTCTTTCATCTTTGCATATTGATTTGATGCTTCAAACAATGCATTTCTTATATTGAAAAGTGCATTTCTTACCTTATTGAGCTTCTCTTTGTTTTGAGAATAGTTTAATATCCTCTACTTAACAAGGCCAACCACGTGAAGGTGGAAGCTCATTTGGCCCCTCCCCTCCCTCCTCCCCTCACATCACTCTCAATTCCCCATACCCGATCATATAACATTAATCATTCATTCATCCATTAATAACATATAACATTCATTCACTCATCCATTAATAAAATATAACATTCATTCATTAACATATAAAATTTATTCATTAACATATTCACATTCATTCATTAACATATAACATTCATTTTTTCAGTTTTTACATATTATCAAAAATATGGTTGTCAACTTGTCATAATATGATTACAATCACTTCTTTTTTTGTTTCTTTTTTCAGTTAAATAAAGCTGAAGTGGAGTATCATTTTCAAAATCATCTATCCCCCCTTTAGTTGTTCCGAGCTCTACTCATGATCTTAATGTATGCCTAGTCGTGTACTCACAACGTGGACACGGCTACAAGGGGGGGTTTGCTGCAATAGCAAAGAAATGTTAAATTGATATGTTTTATTATTATTGTTACACGTATTTCATTAATTAAAAGAACATTAGAGTGATGATCTTTACCTGATTGGGCCACATCATGTTCCTGATATTGTCTTATAGCCTCATGCTCAACATGCTGAACACCCTCGTGTATTGATCTGGAGTTGAAACATGAAAGATTACATTAATTAATACACCAATTGCAAATAAATATGTTTAAAAGAACATTAGAGTGGTCCTCTTTACCTGATGGAGCCACATCATGTTCCTGATCTTGTCTAGCCTAATCATGCTCAACATGTTGATCACGCTCTACATGCTCTAAAGTTGAAACATGAAAGGTTACATTGATTAATACACCAAATGCAATTAAAGATGTAATATTGTATTAATCCATACTGCATTTTGTATAGCACATGAATACATCTAGTACTGGGATGCACACCATGGCCTTCATCAGTAGGTTGCACTCCACCCTCACTAGGCTGCATTCTAGTGTCATGTGCAGTATTATCATTGCTTATCTGTGTAAAACAAATAGGCACATTATTATGGTAGAAATTAATATTGAACAGATTGCACAAGTATTCAATTTGAAATAAACTTTATTGAGTTTATTTACCTACGTGTTGGATGCAGTGGAAAATTGTGTTTGCCTAGTCAAGACTCTTAGCTGTTTAGTCAAGGCTCCATAGCCTTGGTGGAAGGCAATCTTCAGGTCCTCTTCTGTGGGCACTCCATTGAAATCAAAGCCCTGCATTTTTGCATGCGATCATGAATTTTGCTTCCATGGTGTGATAAAACCAAAATTATTTGCAATTTATTATTTGGATGTAATATTTCATTTATTGATACCTACAAATCGTGCGGTTGTTTTCATATAACCACCAGAGCCAAGTTTGTGCTACCCGTGTTTTTCTAGTCTTACCTTTGTTGCCTTCGATGTGTCGGGCAGCCTATGAAAAAATTGAAATACGTTAGATTATGTAAAAAGAAAGAGTAATCAGTATATAATTGAATTGTTGATAGTATCACATACCTTGCTTGGCCCGGTGGTGTCTTTCCTTTCTTCTTTTCAGCCTTCTCCTTTCCATCCAACACCAAGTCCTTCCACTCCCTTTCCAGAATCATGGGGGGATGCTCATACTTTTTGTTCTTCTCTAAATGTGACCTATATTGGTCCCTCACATACTTTAGATAGGTACCAACTTTCTTAAGGACCTTGGTTCGATGGAATGTTTTATCACCGAACAACACAACTAAACGGTTAATAAGCTCATCCTTTAAATCTTGATTTTGGGTATTCCACCATGTACGTATGGTGGGCCAGAAGAACTCCAATGTAATATCACTTAGATGTTTATAAAAAACATTATTACTTGCAAAATGATCATGGGATCATTAGTATATAAAGAGTGATCAATAAGTAAATTTCAATTGGATTATATATAATAATAATTAAAACATTTCAAAGTACCTGAGACCTTCTCTATCTTCATGGGAAGGAAATCCTCGGTCACCACAAATGTGACCAGCAATGTTCCCATACTAGTAATACGGGAAGATCTAGGAAATGCTGCTAAAACATCACCAGTACTAGCGGGCTCTGTATCCACAAGTACTGACACATATGGTGGCATGTGCTCATTGCCAGACGGTGGACTACTGAATGCCTGCATGGTATGTGTTGCTAACATTTCAGTCGGCAATATAGGCACGGATGATGGGGTCGGATAAAGTGTTGTATGCACAAAAAGATTAGGATCGACACTTGTACCGTCCCCTACTTCCTGAGAAACACTTGCAGTATCTTGATCATGGCCAACAACATGATGAGGATGCAAATAATCCTGTAAAAACAACACATATTTTAGTTCATGACATAAAAGAGTACAAAATATAAAACCATGAATGAACTTATGTTATAATTAAAGATCTCATGACAACTTACTTGCAAGTTCTGTGCTCTCTCAGACAATAGTTTAACCCTTTCTCTTATCTCATCTATTTGAGGCACTACGAATACCAACTTAAGGATTTCTTGATTGCATTTTTTTTGGGCCTTCCTCATCATATCCGTAGGGTTTGTGGAAAATGCGATGTCATCATCACATAATAGTGACTCCACCTCCATATGGATGTTCTCCTGTACTACTGGTGCCTTTCCTCGATCAGCCGACTGCAACAAGAATATTAAAAACATTATTGAAATTAACCCAATAAACTCATGAAAAAAACATAATAATAAAACATTTTGCTTGTAGCTAATTTGTACAATTATAATGAGGTAAACCTATCGGATAGAAGTGCCTGAAGATGGATCACGATCTGCGCTCTGGGCCAGAGCCTTCCTTGTATGATCAATGTCCCGCTGTGACAAAAATTAAATATAAAAAACATTACTGAAATGAAACCATTAGACTTACAAAAAAAAACATAGTAATAAAATGGTATATTGGAGTCATTAATTGGAGGTTGGGTAAAATGGTATATAGTACATACCGCCCCCATAGTAATTGTCTTTATATCTAAGTGATTCAAATTGTAATCGATTAGCAACTCTTCCCCTGTAGTTATTGATTTTATTGCACATACGAATACACGATTTCCCTCTCGCGCCTCAAATATACAATTGGGTTGCTTATTTGTTGACCCAGGTCGTGTACTATTTATAAACCCTGCAATATTCCTTGATGCTTTTGGCCTCTCGTCAATGTACCTAGCCACTCCTTTATTTTGATCCTTATCTTTTAGTTGTATATAATTTGCCGATAGTGCATACCTACGCATAATTCGTGTATATCGAACCAGTTGCATCCAGTCTTTGTAATTGTAATAGGGTCCAACATACTCCATCAACTCATTATTTTTGTCATAATAGACCTTTATGCCATCCATGCAAAATAGGCCCAAACCATGTAATGACGATGGTACTATGCGATATATCCTCTCGTTGACACAAAGATTAGTGTTTATTGGAGGAAGTTCCTTGGGTACCCATTGTTTCCATAGATGTTTGTACCTCAAGGGCACCTCGATGTCGCCTATGCTTTCATCATCATAAAAACATGAGCCCCCTTCAACAAGAAAAAATTCCATGCGTTTACAGAATTTTCTTCTAATCTTTTGACCTCTAGTTGGTCTCCCTCTTTTAGACCTACTACATGTCTCACTTTCCTCTTCTCTTCTTGAATTTCCCTCGCTTGAGGAAGAGAAATCTGACAAATACCTATTTGGTGGTACCTGCACTCATAAGGATGTTGGATGAAGTTCTTTCATGGTGATGTGATCCAAAGGTGACATTATGATTAATCTATCATTTCATCGCTAGAATTTGACAGGTTATAAGGTAATCAAGTCTTGATAAATTGCAAGTTATTGTTACTACCATCTAAATGTGTCCATCACAAATCAAATCTACTTAACGTTTTAACTCCCAAACTTTGTAAAAAGTGTTAAATGTGACTATGGTCCACTAGTTACACAACCAAGGCCTCAAATGTATTCTCTAATTGTAATCAAAGGACTTTTTCTCTTCATTCAATTAAATAAAGTTGAAGGGAAACACCACCAAGTGGTTTATTGGACACCTACATGACTAAAAATAGCAGCAAATTTACATTTAATTTCCATATGTCTAAGTGGTGAACAGGGAGGGAGTGTGTACTAGGCTTGGTAAAGTCATCATAAGTTTATCAATGTTCTAATTCTCTATGACAAGGTTTCAACATCTTCAAATAGTGAAAGTTAGTGCTCATAGTCATTTGAAACAACAATATTTTGATTATGTATGATGGTAGGATTTAATAACTTAAAAGAATTGGCTACCCAACAAACTTAAAGTTAAAAGAAACTTTTTCAGTTTAAGGGGCTGGCACTTTCTTTCATCTTTGCATATTGGTTTGATGCTTCAAACGATGGATTTTTTATCCGACTTCTAAACCTATTGTATTCCCATCCCATTGCAATTGTTGGAGGAGTTGATACCAAAATTTCATATTAGATACCACGTTCTTGAAGCAATTTTTTGTGTTTTACAATTTTTTTGAAGTTCTTTTGTGTTGTATGGATCCATACAAGCTTGAAATGCTCTGAGATCATTGGTGTAGATAAATATATGTGTTCCCCTTCATTTGCATTTGTTTTGAATTTCTCAATCACTGTTTTGTGGGATTAAACAATCAAATGCAGGGACTGCCCTATTGTGCCTGTGTAAGGGTTTGAGAGCTAAATAGAAATGGCATCCACCAATCCACCCACTGTCTTGGAACTGTAACTTGGTGGATTGGTGTGCATCATGGTGGATTTGATAGAGTTTCAAATCTTGTTCTTTGAATTCCATTTATGTTTTTCCCTTGTCGTGGCTTGTAACATTGTTTGGGAGGAACCTAAGGCTAGGTACGTTTTACCTTGGCTTTCATAAAAATCCTAATGTTCCATGTAAAAGCTTGGGTGAGATATATTCAGACGTTACCTTTTTGGAGTGGGTATTAAAATGACTTATGTCTCATTATTTCGTTTAGGTGGGGCCCCTTTTTATAAATTGAGTTAAATATTTTGCCTAACTTTATTACTTCCTAAGTTTAGGTTGGCCCATGCCCTATGTTACTGATATTAGCCCAAAACTAAGGGGAGGGTTAATAATCAAAAGAGCTTCTGAAACTTCAACTACAGAAGCTACAAACTTGACTGTAAATGTGGCCAAATTGGCCCAAAAGACAGCTAAAATAGAAGAAGCTGAGAAGAAAAGTTTGATGGAGAAGTATAACACCATTATTGGAGAGTATAGTAGAATGCAACAAAGGAATATTGAGCTGCAAACTGAGGTAGATAGGTTGAAGTACAGACATATGGGGGAGTCTTCTAGTGCTCGTGATACCCTGGCCATACGTTCTACATCAAGATCAGTACCTCCAACTTCTCCAATTGTTTCTACTCGTGGGTCCCCCATCCAGACTCCTGCTCCTAGTCCTTCATTAGAGCCAGTTGAAGAGGAGGTTGAGTACTCTTTAGATCCCACCAAATAGCAGATGCTTAATAAGATTAGAGAGCTATAGGCAGCTCTAAAAGCAAGTGAGAAGGGAGCAGTTGCCAAGCAAAATGAAGTTGTAGACACAATTTTTAGGCATTTGAATTAGGGAGTTGATGGTAGATTACCATCAATTTATTCTTTATATTCTTTATTCTTAGATTCAATAAGAAACATTACTAGGGATCAGGAATTAGTTTTTCCTTTAGTTGAGAAGTAGATCCTTAGGGCCAATGACCTAGATGTTATGTATAAGGCCTCTAGATTCAATGTAGACAACATGCCCCAATCATTAAGGCCTACACAAGTTTTTGTAAAATCACTGCAAGGTTTTCAAGCCTTACCTGATTATTTGAGTAGGAAGATTAAGGAACTGGTAAATAATTTTGATGAGTGGAGTGGCACGTCTTTACCAGATTTACAGGGATTGCCCTATTTTGCCTATGTAAGGGTTTAAGGGGTAAATAGATATGACATCCACCAATCCACCCACTATCTTGGAACTGTAACTCAGTGGATTGGTGTCCATCATGGTATGATAGAGGTTCATTGCATTTAGGGGTCTTTTAAAGCAAGAAACTTGGCATTGAATTGATGCCCTAAGGCTGATAGGGGCAATTTTCTTCTGAATTTGTGGTTGTTAAGTAAGGGTTTATGAATTTGATGGATATCTTGGTAGAGTCATGGTGACACTGTTTGATGGTCCAATCTCTACTTCGAAACAAAAATATCTCTAACAACTCTAAGAGCTATACTGGGATGGCATTAAAGGAACCTTCATATGAAGGATCTTCTAATGAAGGACCTTTGAATTAAGGTCTTCATTTGAAGGTCCTTCATGCCAAGGTTCCTTTTATAAAGCATTTTGGACATGAAATATTTAAAATAAAAAATACCTTCATTTGAAAGTCTTGACATGGCATCATTTTTGAATGAAGGTTCTTCGTTCAAAGGTAATGATGACATCACCTTCAAATGAAGATTCTTCATTAACTGGTATTTTGTAATTTTGAATGTGTGATAATAATTTAGGGTTGAAAATAAATCCATTTGAGCCTTTTATAAATGAAGGGACATTTGATGCAATCATATGCCTTGTCAAGCTTTTAACTTAATAGTAAGGGCATCATGAGTAGTTTTTTGGGCCCATTCAACAATCTCTGATGTAAGGATTGAATTGTCTAGAATGTATCTACTATCAAGAAAGCCAATTTGTTTACCTCTATGACTATAACTCAAGCAATAGGTTTAATTGTGATGGCAATGATATTGATAAGGATTTTGTAATCTAGGTGTTGAGAAGCATAATTGGCCACCATCCTAGGAAAGATTCTTCATTCTCACTTTTAGGTGTTAAAGTTTAACAATATGTAGATTGATGAAAGAGCCCAAAGAGCCTTTCCCCATGTTATCCAAGTACACATAGCATCGGTCTTCTCTTATACGGCTGGACATGATTTCAAGAACTTAGCTAGGAATTATTCATTTAACCTAAGGTTTTCTCATAATGCCATCATTGGAAAAGTATGATCAAATTCTTCTATTATGAAGAATTGGTCTATGTGCCTCTAGTAATCACTATAAAAATGTGAAAGACTAAGCTATTTTATTTTTTCTGTCTTATCTTATACCATTTTACGAGAATGGGGGGGCCAATGTACGAGAAGATCTTTGGAAACTAGGCATGAAAATTGCAAGTTAAAGAGAATAGGGGTGCCAAACTTACAGTACTCATTGTCCCTTGGTCATCAATTTTCCCTGAGTGCCCTCAACCTCATCCTTGGTGTTGGTATTGACCTTGTTTTAGCTCCAAACTCTTCGTCGGCTCTAGTATTGACCTTGTTTTCACTCCTCCAAACTCTTCCTCAACGTTGGTATTGACCTTTCACTTGTCCTATTTGATGAGCTACAACCTGGTTTAGTTAGGTTTTAGAGTATGTTAAGTAAATTTAAAATTATGGCTCCATTGAGAGTAGTGAATATAAATCAAGCAAAGCCTATTATGGCGCCATTTAGAGTAGTGAATATAAAGTAGGCCAAGCCTATTATAGTCATGAGGGGAATAATAAAACTCCTAGGATACTTTGTGAAACCATTTTCCTTGGTTAAAGGGAGGCCATAAAATATTCCTTTGGATTTTTTCAATCTTCAAATATGAGGATTTGCAAGGTTGTTAGCAACATGAGTAATGGAAACATGTGCAACAAGAATTTTTGAACACACATGGAATCTCCTTGCCAAAGAAAGGGGCTTCATAATTTAATATGATAATTTTTCTCAGCTCTAGAAATGATATGTTTCCTTAAAGAGGAAGGAGATACCTAAAAGGTAAAAGAGATACTTAGGAATCTCAACACTTCCTTATGATCAACCCCCTTCTATCCATAGGAATTGAACCAATTGGGCTTGGCTAAGAATGATTTCCTATAACATTGAGTTTTATGCCACTATATATTTGACCTTAAAGCTTTCCAAAAAATATCTAGGCATTGAATATCCTAAATAATGTCACGTTTGTCCTCCAAGAGAGTGAGAAAGGAGTCATTAGAAAAATGACCATTGAATAGTTGGGCTAGTGATGGCAACGTTGATAGTGAGATGGGTGGTCATAGAGGTGGCCTACAAGCTATATTTGGAAAAAAAGAAGGATAGAAGCCATTGATTGGAGTAGTGAATATTGACATTGGTGTTTCCTTGTCCAACAAAGGGTCACTATGAGAAATGGTGTTGGATTTGGCATTGGCATTTACTCTTTTCTTCTAACAAAAATGGTGATAGGCTAGATGTGTCTAATACTAGAAATATTCTCCCCTTCCTCCCATGAAAAATTTTATGGGAGAAGGAATACATGATACTTTGAATTGTAATGAAGAGTCAATGCAAAATAAACTACTCCCTCTACTATCATACATGTTTTTGGGTTTATTCTTTCATTCTTCACGCTTGGAAAATTGCTCATTTGGAAATGGATTAAACAAGTGGAAAAACTTGGGCATGCATATGAGCTTATGAATTGGAACCTAAAGGGTATGTCGTCAAAGGAAGATTTCCCATTTCTAACACTTTGTTGTTGACGTGAGTTTAATAATAGTATGGCTCGTTGCACCATAAAATTTGTTAGAGGTTTCCTAGTATGACATCTCTATATGATCCTTGCTTAATTAGTTGTTGGCTTTTATCTTTTCCTTTTTCTATTAATGACTTATTATATGATTGCATAGATGATATTTTTAATGTCATTGGGCCATATCAGTCTATACAAGTTGCTTTACTTCTCAAAGTATTATCAATAACCTTATTAATGAAAATAATGAAATTGTCATTTAATGGGTGCTTGGGGAAGGGTATTGAGTTTTACCCTAGTGATAATTGTTGGTGTCTATGTATCATATTGCTTTGGCTCAAGAGGGGTATTGTTATCCCTTGTGATTATGTTTGAGGAAGTTTTCAAATGGATGCTATTTCCTTCAACCAAATTGATGTCATTAAATAGTCTTGTTATGAACCCCTTGCAGGTTGCTTGGATAATGTTAGTATTGGTAATTCTGGTCCTTCTAATTATTATGCCCAAGCTTCCATAAATATGCATTTACTTAAAAATAACGATATAGTCACTTCAATCAAGTCACTTATGGTTGGGAGGTTTCTCCATGGTATGATCGTATGAACAAGTTAGTTTTGCATGATAGTGAATAAGCCTCAAATTTTTGCGAAGCCTATTCTCTTAGGTGAATGCTTGTGTTTTCTTCCTACTAAGTTCCAAATGTATATTTCTTAGTTTAATATTTTTTGCAAGGGTTTAGATACTACAAGGGGTATATGATGCCACACTAAACTCACATCCCCTAAGGAGGTGAGAAATAATGCCATACTATGACATTTTTTTAAGAGGGTAGAATTGCTCCCTACTTTGAGTCCCTATGTAACTCTGGTCAAGTCCTTTCAAAATAATTTGTTGCTTCATAAAAGGATAAAAAGGTTATCGTGGGCGGTGTTAGATTTCTTGTTTCAAAGGAAACCATTAGAGCTGCTACTAGGTTGAAATCTCTTAGGTAGGAAGGTCATTAATAGGGAAAAATGATGGACATGAAAACCATCAACCAAATTTTGAAAAGGGGAGAACTCATCAGATTATAGAATGGTTTTGAATGATGAGTTTAGTAGAGTGCCAATTAAGTACTTCAGTGTTGAAGGTAGTTTTAAATGTGTTTTTCATTACCATTTCTCGCATGACCATCTTAAACATAATAAGATTGCTTGTTTTCCTTATTTTGTCCTAAGTTCTCTTAAGTGTTTAGGTAAGGAGGTCTTAATGGATAAATTTGTGATGCCTCTACACAAGGGGTTAATTTTTGGACTCCATAAGTCCACCTTGCTACGTTCTCTTAGAATTATGTTAGCTCTCTTATTTCAAAGTCTAACCTATTCCCTACCACTATTCTTATCAAAGCTAAAGGTGGGAATATTAGTGATTTGCATGATCCCTCTCCTCCTAAGGGTAAGAGAAAACCTATCAAACATTCCTCATTCCTTTTCAAGAAAAAAATTACATTTGATGATGTGCCTAGTAAAGTGGTGGAGGGAAATCTTGAGCTTGGTAAAGTTGTGGCTGATTATGATGACTTAGGTTGCCCTAATATTTTTGCCATTGGTTCTCTATTGAAAGTTGCCTCTCATATCCATGTGGACATTCCTAGTGATGTTGACATCTCCAAGAGTAAGAGTAAAAACCCTAAATTTTAGTCCTCACTTGTGGGCAACAACGACTAAGGTTCTTATTGTTGCTATTGTTAATAATAAGATTGCTATAGGAAAACCTTTTAAGGGGAACCTTGTAAGAAGATCTAATAGGTTGGTGGCCATAATTTCTACTACCCCTAGCACTACACCCAATGTAGAATTAGTTGTTTCTAATTAACTACAAAGGCTTTGTTGATCACAAGGACAATGACTGCATCAATAGTGGGAACAAAGAGTTCAGTCACTCTCAAGACTTCATGTAAGAGGAAGATGTCTCTCTTTCCAATGATTTTGGTGTCAACCTTTTTCAGAAATGAATGTTCTTTATGACACTAAGTCTTCTAACATAGGGGATGATTGAATTTAGTCACTAGAAATGATATGGTGGCCATGGATGATGTCAAGGGTAAAGGAATTTAGGTGGAAAATAAGTTTGATTTTGTGCATTTATGTTCTCATTGTGGCCATAACACCAATTCTATTAATTATTTGGAGAAAATTCTAGAAACTTTGGAGGAAAGAGTCAATAATGTGCTTAATTTTAGTAATAAGGTGATCCATAGGTTACTTCTATGCTTCTACTCCAGAATGTTGTGTGGGAGTTCTAGAAAAGAAGGTTGAAGGGTAATCTTGATAGTCTTGTTTTAAAGAAGGATAGAAAGAAATACCCTAAGGATGATATTTTTTCTTTCCTTTTTGAAGATTGGGGATATGTGACTCCCCAAAAGACATGCTGCAACTTGTAGTTTTTTCTTGTTGTTTGTTAGTTATTTATGTGCTATTTTTCTTTGTTCTTCTATTAATTATTTATAGTTAGTTATTTTTTGGTTTTTCTTTCCATATCCTCTAGGCTTGCTATGTAATAGGGTTGGGACCTTGGTTTCCCAATTTATATATAAAAAATAACCAAGTCGATTTATCCTTTGCAATTATTGTGATAAAGTGAGGATTTGGCATAGTTTAATAAGACACCTCACTACTTATTGCTAAATCTATTGTATTTGCTTAAGATATCGTAGAAATAATTTATTCATGTGTAACACAATAGTTTACAAATATGGATAGTGATGCCTAGGTTAACTTAGATTTTCACTTGGAATCTAAAGTAGATCGACCTTTAAGAATTAAATTTGGAATCTAATAGACTATGTCAAGGCTTCATTAACCACATTGAAGATAAGTATATTCCTTTTAAACTACCTTATAAGCTAAAATGAAGTGGCCACCATCGGCAATCGTGTTCATTCATTGATGTCAGGATTGCAGGGAATGGTCAGGATCAACTGATGGTTGATCAACGATCATTAAAAGATTGTTCCAACATCTAGCTCCCTCGACGACATCATGTCTGGGAATTAACCCATGTTGGCCCTGTTATTGCATTCATAGGGTTCGGTACATTGGGTTCACCACAAAACCCCTCATTTCATAGCTAGGGAAAAATGAGACTTCCTCGCTCCTAAGACTATGATGAACACCTGAGTCACTATGGGACTCAAGGTGGGAGCTACTTCTTTTCGCTCTTGGAAGGAAGAGTACTGGAACACCCTTTCCATTTGGTGTTCGACTATGGACTCTCAGTGCAACCCGGTTGCATCCCTATGGTACTCCTTTCCTTGAACAACCATACCTCCCTATATAATTAAGTTATTAGTCCAAATACTAGACATTGGTAGGATGACACCGTACTCTGGGATGACTCCCCCATTTTTGACTTCTCATCACCAGTAATAACCCATGCATAGGGACCTTCGACCCTTGATTTATAGACTCTTCCTAGCTTGGCTAACATCTTGATGAGTCCAACTCACCTTGTAGAGTTTCCTTACCCTTGCAACCTACCTTAACTCACCATGACTTGGCATGACTTGGAACTTCTTTATGCTCCATGCTGCTATGCCCATGCTACCCCCGGGTAACTCGGCTTCAAAATTAGAATCATGTAGATATGCCTGAATATAAAACATTTAATTAAATTGATAAGTATGAATTTTTATAGAAGGAACTATAATAGAATTGAATAAAAAATATTGTAATGTAAAGTTATCAAAGTTAGCAATTTTGATCCAGAACTCAGCTCCAAAACTTTGGTTACTATTTTTTGGGAATGCTCGTCGAAGCCTGGAATCTATGTTTTCAAGCAACCTCTCCCCAAAGAAACTCATTTCATCTATCAATATGTATCTGACATGTGATATTTCTTCTTGGAAAGTTGTAAGTAGTCTTGTCCCTTCTAGTTCATTGACATCTCTTATTGAAATTCTTCACTTTCAATGAATGGTTGAAGCACCAATGTTGAATGTTGCAACTCGAGTAGGCGTGAATAGAAGTAGAGGAGATTGTTTGGGAGAAGAATTCTTTTCTAGTGCTAGGTTATGTGTTAGGTTATATAAGGTTAGGTTATATAGTGTTTGAGCCTAGCCTCAAACACTACAATTAGGGTCGGGTTAGGTTATGTGTTTTCTTTAGGGTTAGGTTTGGGATTAGGTTTATCGTTATGGTTAGAGTTTAGGGTAATCTCTAAATTTAAGTTTAAGTCGTAGTTGATTATTTTACCACAAAAGGAAATTAGATCCATTTTTTCTCATGTTAATTATAGCCAACTATGGCTTAATCTTAAATTTAGACCTTTTCTTGAAACCTAACATCATATCCCTAATCTAACCATAACCCTAACCCTAATCATAAGATTGACTCATACCCCGACCTTAACCCTAGCCCTGACAATAAACCTAATCCTAACCCTTACTTGGAAACTAAACCATCATTTTCTCGTTAATGTAACCCTGACCATAACTTTAACCCTAACACTATTTCTCAAAACCATAATCTTAACCATAATCACAACCCTAAACATAAACATAACTCTAACCCTAAACCCTAAACCATGATCCTAATTCTAATCTAACCCTAACACTAACCTTAACTTACACCCTAACCTTAACCCTAATTGTAACCCTAAACTAAAGACAAATGGTACACCCTAAACTATAATCCAAATCTTAAACCTAGCCCTAACCCTAATCATAACCTAACCCTTTTTCTCGAAACCTTAACCTTGACCCTAACCCTCACCTTTATCCTATCTTTATAACCCTAACCACAACCAAAACTCTAACCCCAACCCTAACCCTAATTACCTAACCCTAAATATTTTTTCTTTTATTAATTAGTTGCATTCACTCTAATAACCCTAAACCTATCCGTAAACCTAACCCTAGCCCTATCCCTGGCCCTAATCCTAACCCCAACTCTAAGCCAAATATAAAAACAACCCTTAATCATAACAATAACCCTAAAAATTAATTCTAAATATAACCCTAATACTATAATCCCTAATTGTAATCCTAAACCCTAACCCTATTTTCATATTATGTTTTTCCTTATGATTGGTTGAATCTTATACTAAATTTGAGTGTTGTTTGTGTTTTGACAAGAGTAGATTAATATTTTTTATATTTTTTATATGAAGATCAAAATTACATGCACATAGAATGAACCATAGTTTAGTTACAAAACTTGGTCTCTTCAAAATAATCATAGAAGATTAGGGAGAGGAAGGAATGCACACCAAACTACAAAATAGGGGTAGTTGTGACTTTTTTATTTTTCTTTATATAGTCTACTTGTTTCCTATAGGGATAAATAAGCCCTAACTATACAAATGAGAGATGGTTGATTATCTACTGAATATTGTTTTGTGTGTTTTGAAATGGAAGATATCTATGTTGGAAAACAAGGATAGACAACTGAGAGGTGGGGTGAATCAGTTGTTACAAAATTGAAACTTATTTAACCTTATTAACCTTTAATCTCATATCTGATAATTAACAGTGAAAGCATGAATCAACAACACATTAGAAACACAAATAACACTAAGATTTTTGTGTACAAACCTTGTTAGGGGAAAAACCATGGTGGAGGTTAATCCACAATTTATACCCTATTAAAAGTATAAAAGAAATGAATAAGGAATGCACATGCATTCAGGAACACTGCCTAGAGCTCACTGCTCAAAGGGAAGGCTCATTTCCTTACATAAGGTAATCAAATTAAATCCATCTGATGAGGTTGAACTGAGAAATTGGCTTCTTCAAAAGCCTAATGACAGTTTCAGTTAAGCACATAAATACTTCTTCATACTTTGCGTAAACTTCTTCACACTCTACTCTGCATTCGAATGATCTAATATTTATTCACACATATCTCACATACACTTCACATACATTATCTCTAAATGAATAAAACAATCGCTCTTATATATCCACTTCATGAATTTACATTAACAACTCTATTGGCCAAAAATAAATAGTAGATGAATACAAACTCTTGGCCCAATTCATGAACAAATCTCAATGTGCATCAACCTAAATTGGTCACAACATAATGAAGACCTAAAGCAACATCCTCAAACATGTCAAGCATTCAAAAATTAATCCACAAGGATCTACAACATGCTACCACCATCATGTCAACCAAGAACATGAAAACTCGAACATCGAAAGGAAAAATATTTGATCACGAGCACACTAATCAATGTGGACGTACCACAATAATAGAGTATGAGATTAAGAAACATCAATGAACATCTCAAGAGTATACACAACAATTCAATTCACCAGAATTACATTCTCTTCTTTCAGAAACACCAACTATAGCAACAAAATAACTGTAGGAACACAAAAACTCATAACTCGCTCCAATCTTGATGCACACCTCTGAAACTTCCAGAGGATATACTAGATAGGCTCAGCAACAAACCCTTTAATACACGACTTCAAAATACCAACATACAAAATTTTTCACCACTCTGATCTTCACAACTTCATAGACTATCTGCAACATATTTATTCTAATTTTCTCAATATCCTCGACATATACAACCTTTAAAACATTAATGCTAATAGTGTTGACATCAATTCCAACCACATATCATGAGCAACACAACCACAACATACAACAATCTACATCTCTATAAAAATTGGTATATGCTAATAGTCAACTTATTATCTTATTTATAGCATTTCCTTAGTTTTTTATACTAAAAAATTCAAGGTAGAGGGTAACATGATTCTTTGAATTGGATACTACATAAAAATTTGTGTTATAGTCATTGCTTCCATTGTTTGCATTTTCACATTAGGATGCATATTTTTAACAATCAACAGTCTTTTAATGTCTTGCCAAAATTAATATTATTAATAATTTCAAACTTTTATAAACATGTATGGAAAATAAGTACATAAATAAGAAATATATTGTAATAGTTTCTTCAACAAAGAATAAAAAAATCATGTGGACCGTACAAGGATTGTGGTGGGACTTAAAATTTACTACCCGTGTGGTATTAACAAGGGAGATCAATAATAATCCTTCCTCGCAGATCTCGCACGATCATATTAAAGGCCCCTAAGGGTACTGCAAGGTCTGCAAAGAGGTGACACATGGCATGGTTCTTGAAGCGACAGGGCTAGGTGGGACTCGCTGTCCAGTTGCAACCTCTTGTTTTCTTGGGTTGTGATTGGGCACGGTTCTCCCAGGGTGCTGATGTGGATTTTCAAACAATTATTGACTCAATCCGAGTTGTCTGACTTGCCATGTTTGATCTGCATTAACGGTTTGATTTTTCTTGGGTTCCTGTTCATCTGCGTTGGGAGTTCTTGCTCTCTGCAAGTTGTCCTCATTAATGGCGTGAATTTTTTCAGTGGATCCTCACTTGAATTTCCTACATGCGAACACTGTTCTCTTGATAAATGCAATGATGGCTTGTACGCCATGCCTTCGCAAGCCAGGAATAATTTGTGGTGGCTACATTAGCCACTAAAATGCTCGAATGCTCGTGCTGCATTTGAGCAATTAATATTCTCGCACCAATTAACTCTATAAATGCTCATTGTGTTATCTGGTATTATCATTGCATTTTGAGTTGTCTTGTTTGCAGGTGGTCGAGTCTCTCCTGTATTTTGCAAGGTGTTCTTTGCAATGGACCATTCGGCTGTGCGTAGAAGGACCAGACTCGGGGTGAGAAATTTACAGCCTGATGGGGTACAACCTGTCCTTAGTAAGCCCGAGGTTGTCCATGATGCTAATTTTAAAGGGACGGGGAGCTCCAAGTCCCCACTGGTGCTGTCTTTTGGTTCTGACGGTGATGGGTCTGAAACTAACTTGGACTACCAATGTTACTTGGCATCCATGACCGAGCTGTTGGGGGTCAATGAAGAGCCCCTCATAGTTGCCCTAATAACTGTGATGGTACCATCCCATGTTACCAGATCATGTGTTAAAGCGAATAAAAGGAAGCTGGTCTCGCTTCTTCCTTAAGCGAGGATCAAGAGTGATCGCCTCTACTGGGGCCATGTGTCTTGCAAATAGTTGCAGTTGCTGGGTGTGTTACTTTTGGGTGGTGTGTTGATGTGGACGTACACGTGCCTGCCACACTCTTTTGTCTTTAGCTCTGGTTGGTTACAATGGTATAACTTTTTTGATTCCTCGAACTGATTATTGTTTTTTCTAATGATGAGGAATGTCAATTTCAATTTCATTCTAAATGAAATTCAATTTTGGAATGAACAATGTAGCCTATTGCTTTGTTGCTCTCCTGTCCTATAAAGGAGATTTGATGGCTCATTGTTAAGGGTTGTTATTTTTTTTGGGTCCAAAGGCTTAGAATAGGTACAGTTAGTGGTAATGCAGGATTTTGAAGGTATTATGTAGGAAATCATGTTGGGTTGGGAATAGTATGAAATAAGTATACTATGCTTTTGTAATTACTGATATCGAAAGAAATCTAAAAAAATTAAGACATTTTGCTCTCCTGTGTATGGGCCATGGATTATGAATGGATTTATCAAGGGTTTGTTCATTCAGTTTCAATGGTGTAGTTGAAAGTGTAATTTTTTCTCTTGCTTTCACTTAATGAGTTAATCAAATGCTTGAACACAAATTGTATGTTTATGGTTATATGTTCAGGATTCACTAAGGAGTAATGTTTTAATATATTGACAAATCTCATGGTAGCAAAGCACTATGGTGATAAGTTCAATTTCATCTGAATTACATTTTATATGACTCCCACCCAATGGATGAGGCATTGGATAGTATTGGTAAATTCCTTTCAGGTATAGGACTATGACTCTAAGCACGGTGATTCAATACCCGAACATTTTTAAAAATATCAACTGCTATCTCTATTTGGGATATAGATCTTATGACAATTTTGAGTCTCCTTGCTTTGGGATATCTGTTATTATTCTTTGGTTTTGCCACAACCAAGGTAATGACTATCTGTTAGTGTTAGTGGGGACTGAATCTGTAAGAAGAAGTCTTCTTACCAATCATGAAACATTCTTATGAACACACTTGGGTTTACCCACCTTGGTTTCATAGAGCCAAAAGTGTAGGAGATGTCAGTCTTTGACTGACTCTTGTTAGTTGGCCACTAGCCTTTGCATTTCTTTATAATGGAGGTTGGTTTCCTCTTACAAAATTGCAAATCCTATGTGGGAAAAAACACCAACAGATTGTAATTAAGATATACACAAAATGGATCTACATTGAAAATTCGGTAGGAAAATTCAAGAAAATACAACTGGTAGATGCAAAACCAAATAAATGTGAAATTGTGGACTATAATGATTGTAGAATATACATAATGGATTTTTTTAAAAGGTTTTAGAAACTTTCAATCAAATGCAATTGGTAGATGCCTAGACAAATTCCACAACCTTCACCAAAATCCTTGTCGATTTCCTTAATATGGGAGATTTGGAACAAGGTATAGACATCCATCAAAGCATAATATGAAGATGAATTTTCTCAAATGTTGTGGTTATAGACTCCATTTTCAAATCTATGTAAAATGTGGGAGGATAGACAAATCTTGTGAACTATTTGACAAAATATCTCAAAGAATTGTAATCTCATGGAATACACTCTAATTAGAAAAGTTGCATCACTACCCTCATAACAATCTCTCAATTTGTTTTAGTTTCTATTATGTTACTCAATTTGAAACTTAATTGTGATACATTAAGTTCATTGTCAAATTGTCATTTGTGTGTCAAGTTTGTCAAAATCCAAAATGATCAATTATTAATAAAATCATGGATCATGTAATATTGGGATGGGTGACCTCCTAGGAAGGCCTAGTGCTTCATCGCTTTGAGAATCATTTAGACGCAATGAGTGCTAAGTGGACCATTCATTATCATGAGAGATGGGTTCTTGTGAAACACTACTCATGAAACATGGGTCAATGAGTTTGACTTGTAAAACTACATAATTGAATCCTTATAACAATATCAAAATTTGACACAATGTGAAAAATACTTCCTACTTGTCAATAGATCATGTTGTCAAAATCTAGAATTTCAAATTATGAATTCTTTGTAATTACTCAATAGATCATGTTGTCAATTGAACCTATTGGCATTTTTTTATTGCAACCCACACGTGTTTCCTAGAAGCTCCTATGAACTCCCCACTTTCAATAATAAAAGACTAGGAATAGTATGGCCAACTTTACGAGAATAGCAATAAGGCTAATTCTCCTACACTTTGGACTCTGTAAAATCCAGGAGGGTATTCCCTAACATGTGCTCTTAACATACAACATTTAAACAATTCATTTAATTTGAACACATGTAAGCAATAGATAGATCCCCAATTAATGTTAAAGGATCAAATCCTTCAAGAAATTGGCTATTCCTTAAAAAAGACTCATGTCCATTTAACAAAGAATCACAAACTTCACATAAAGTAAATTGATAGGAAATGTTTGAGTAAAATATCCTGATGCCATAACACAAAACATACGAGAATAAAACGTAATCAGAATTCCAGTGCCATATCCCAATGCAAGGAGTCAAAAGAGAAAACTGAACTACAGGGTAAATTTCATTTTGAACACTTATGATCTATTATGAATTGCATTACAACCCATATATCCATACTTGAGTTTATTACTCCTTTATGAATCCTATTTGTTATATTGCATGAATTTACTGGTTAACTGAAGCATTTAAATGATCCTTTGATCTAGAACTGTAGTTAAACATAATTCACAGTAAAGAACAAATGAAAATCAATGAAAACCATCTTTGATCGATATTTCATTAATAATCCATGTAACATAACACAATAGGAGACAAAATAAACTCCAAATATTCACGAGTTTGATACAAACATGCTCAAAAACCCCATGATTAACAAAGTTCTCCAATCTAACTCAAAAAATTTTAAAACTTGGACTTACAATTCATACTCTCTATATTACTAGACTCTTATTTCTCATATCTTGGATATTTCAACCGACCACTCTCTTGGCCCAAAATTCCCTTTTATAAAACAAGGGAGCCAACAAGCTTCAGGTCGAAGACTACACATATCCATTTGTAATTGGACCGCTAACTCCTGATTCAGTTACAATTCTATTATGTGAGAGGAGAGCATAAGACAAAGATCATCATTAGTTGATAAGGAGGAAAGAAAACATCACTCTGAAGGCCGCTCCCCATACATCGAAGGCATGCTTAGCCGTTATAGTATTAACTCCACCTCAGCACCCTATACTTGGAGTCAAAAGGAGAATGCAATTTTAGAATATAATATCTAAGGCCATACCTGTATTATACATGATCAAGTTGCAATTCTCAATGATAACACTCATAATTCCAGTTCATCAGTGAATGCCTTTTTCCATAATTCAAACTCCTCCTCGGAAGGCCACTAGAAAGCCACAACCTGATCAACCTTGTTTCAATAGGGAGCATACTTTACGATTATCGATGTGGCCTTTTTATCAAAGTTCTTTAAGAAACTTATAACAAAATACAACTTTTCCAATGTATTCTCTAACATGCGGATGTTAGCATTTTTGCATATCTCATGTGTTTGAGACATCATTATATTGTTCATTTGCTCCTTCCAAACCTGTAGGGGTTTGACTTCATCCTGACTATGTAAAATATGAGGCAATGGGGTCAGGTCCTTTCCTTCATACACATCTTTCAACAATTTAATCTTGGATTCCATTGGGGCGATAAATCCCTGAAACTTCTGTTCAACAATTCCCTTGACCAATTGATATGTTGCAATAATAGTAGGATATTTATCACCATGCTATTTTGCCCCTACTGCCATGAATCTCAACTTCTCCATTCTAGGGCTCCATTTGTTTAGCAATGAGATGGCCAATTCTTTATCCCTTGGAAACATTTTTAGTGCTTGCAACATTAGGAAATAATTTGCATGAACACTGTTTAGCTTACTCTAGACCGTTATGTTTAAATGTTTCAAAACAGTGTCCACTATCACTGCATTGTTTCTCCTTGCTGCATCCCTGATTTGCTTTACCATCTACTTATATTCTTCAACCTGATGAATAATTTTCTCCCTAGAAAGTCCCCCTCTAGGGCTAGTAGCCCTCTCAATAGCATTAAGCACTTGTCCCATATTATATGGAACAATAGCCAAAGACTGTGCTTGTGCAGGAGGTTGACACTGCTCTACTAGTGGGTCGGGAACAGTGTGGCTAGAATTGGCTTGCTTTTGAGATCTCATGGTATCCATTTGTTGCCTCAATAAAGCCAATTCAGTTTCTAACTCTACTACCTTTTTGTTGACTCTTATTATATTCAATAATAATGTCATTATATTGGCCTCTCAGAGTATCCTGCTCCTTGGTCAAATCTTCAACAGTTGCTCTGGTGAATTTGGCAACATTCATGACCATATCAATAGCTTCCAATGCTGGGGTGTCAGCAACTCTCCTCACAATCAAGTGACCACTGAAATTAGAAAGTTTTGCAACAATTGGCTTTTTAGAGCCAGTAGAGAGGGACCAGATTGCCAATGCATCCCATTCCTCACTAAAAGCTGATCCCTTGAGTGCCAATGTAGCCTCCTCTTTAGTAGCAAGAAGTGGCTTATTAGCCCTTCTTATTGTGTCAAACACCACATCATCAGTGATATCCCATTCTGGGAGTAGCAATAGTCCACTTTTTTGTACCAATTCTCGGCCTTGCTCTGGTGTTATTGCTTTGAATCTTTCTCTCATCTATTCCTTGACCTTAGCTTGAATTACCTTCTCTGGGAGCTCTGGATGCAGACTTCTCTCATGTGCCACCTTCTCAGCATATAATGTAGTATGTACTCTCCACACAAAATCTTTAAAAGCATCGGTTTGAATAAAAGAGTCATCCATCATGAACTCTCTATAGGCTTCTATTCTCAAGTCATCATTGCTTGTTATTCCTTTGATTTCATCTTTTCCTAACCTCAAAGAAACTGTACCTGAACCGGTTGCAATGTCAACTGGGTCCAATGGCATCTCAGGATGCATTTCATCCAGAGTGACAATAATGTCATCATCCTCATCACCATCACAATCAACAATCTTTACCCTTTCAACCCTCTACCTCTTTGGTGATGGTGGGCAAGCCTATTCAGAAAAACTTAGAGGAGAATCCAAATCAACAACATTTGGTACTGACTGCCTTGAAGAAGATGGTGCAATTTTTTTAGCAACATCTTCAGCCCTACTTCCCTTTCTTCTAGAAAAAACCCTTATCTTCTTTTGGGGCTGATAAGTAGGCCTCTCCTCTTCCTTTACCTTAGGGTACTCCTCGATGGTTTGTGATTTTCCCCTTTCTTCCACAACCCTTTCATCTTTCAAAACCCCAACCAAGCTCTCAAAATTATCAATAGCATACATTGCCCTGCTAAATTCATCTTTAGCATTAGGTATGGGATTGAAACCAGGTATTTTCTCCTGCTTAATTTCTACCATTTTAGAGTAGGCAATGTATAGTGCCTTTCTATCATCTTGTAATTCCAAATCAAAAATATTCCTGATGATGTCCTCAAGAAAGTAGAAGTTGTGGACAAAAGCTCCCGTCCGATGGTTTTCCTTCATTTGAGAGATAAAACCCTTAGGATCATGATTCATGGGGTGCATAGTCCTTAGCCTATAAGGCCCAAGTAATTGATGCAGCTCCTTCCATCCTACCTTTGTCATAACAAAATTGGAAAATGCTGTATATTCAGAGAAGAAAGAACCTTTCTTCTGTTCAATTGGCAAGTGTACTTCCTGAGCACCCCCCAACTGCCTCATGATTTCCAAAAATCTAAGTCTAAGGGGTGCCTCCCTTGACAGAACCTTTGGGTTGACATTAGTGCCAAAAACCCTAAAAACTGTGGTATTACGATAGGGGAAAATGTCTCCCCAATTGTTCATTATGTTCAATTCAGGCCTTCTCTCCATCGGCCTCAAGAAGTCATAAATTTCTTTTGGGATCTTTGGGGGGTCACAAACCAGAGCCTCCCTTAATTTAGATCCAAAGACATTATGGAAAATTACATAATCAAACTCATGATCATGCATGTCAAGAAACCTAGTCCAATATTGGACAGGCATTTCAATGTTTCATTCCTTCTTCTTTAATTTCATATCTTTTTCCAACACAACTTGACCCTTATATAGAAACATGTTGAGTAACAAGGAATACCATCTGAATCCAACCCAATTCTTCCCCTCCTTTAGGGCTACCAGACCCATGTGCATATTCTCTGCCAAATAAGTGGCAAAATCATATATTACATTAAAACTTGGGTGCTGGAGATTTATTGCCATATACATAATATCGGTAGGCAAGGTTTTCTTTAAGCTGACTCCTAGAACTTGAAATAAAGCACAAACAGTCTTCTTGAAATAACTGGCGAAATGGCCCACAAGAAAAGGTTCGGACTCATTCCTGCCAATTACTACCTTCTTCTGATTTTTTCTTTTTCCTGAGACTGCCAAATGAGGTATTAAGAAGGATGTTTTGAACAAACCCCTAGTATTTCTATATTCTTGTTTAAAAACCTCCAAGTTGACAGGAACCATATCCTGACTCCATTCATGCAATTTGAAAATCTCTGCAATTTCTTCTTTGGTTATCTTAATCATCTACACACCAGCATGTTTTCTGACAATTCGGGCCATAGGGTCATATCTAGTAGCAATGTCCTTTAAAAGATCTACATCCATATAAACATTAGGAACCACCAATTTACCCAGGTCTAACTTCCAGGGGTTACACAAAGGAACTGACAAATTCTTGTTCCCAAACCAATTGGAGAACAACTGCCACTCGGTGTATGGTAACTCAACATCTTGAATTGCACATTGCTTGTTTGTCAATCCTTCCAAGATTTGAGGCCCATAGAGAAAAACCTTTCCCTCCTGCTTATTTCTAGTAGAGGGTTGTAACAAATCAATAATATCTTGGGATAAAGACCTGGTAGTGGTTTCAGAACCAAAACTTTGAGCCTAGGGTGCCATTTATACTAGACTAATGATAATTCAAACTAAGATTTGCTTATTTTCAGATAGAAAATAATTACAATTTTCTCCTTTAGCCTTAACAAAAAATTGTTCAATATTCAAAAAACCTTAGCAATTATCTAGACAAGCTCTAAAAGAGAATCTATTCAATCAATTCTTCAAGAACAGAGACAGGAAACAATCATGAATTGCCCAATAAGCAACCATAAAATATTCTAAATTTACAAGAAATGGCATATGTGCTACTTACGGTTTCAATTGCAGAACATCAAGGGCAGCGAAATTGAGAAATCGTAACCACAGCTTGCTTCACTCGATACCAAACAATTCTTCCTCAATGTAGAGATACAAAACTGAAATAGTAATTCACAAATTTTAGCATTTAATTATGCAGGCAGAGTTGAACTCAGCCATTACTATTCACTCACGCGAGATAAAATGGCTATCGTACAATACCAGTTTATTTTTAAATACGAGCCGTTGATCAATCACAACATTGGCCAGGACAATGGCTCAGATTTAGTCAAAATAGTTTGAAAATGCTACGTTCTCCCTCCAGTCATCAAACAGACAAGATATTCACCTACCAAGCACCACATTAGCATGGAAATGGGCCCCACCTTTGTTATTAATGCACAACATCAGAGTCCACGCGTCACCAAATCGCACACCTCACAACATTATTGAAACTATAGTTTTAATTGCGTGAGGTCAATGAGGAACGACCACGATGCGTCGGTATGGAAACAGCTATCGGCATCAACCTTCATAATCGATCAGCGAGGAAAAATTGTCCCCACCATCAAATGTGACAGATGGTAGAATCTCGCATGCCTCACACCATATTTGTGACGTTAGCAGAAACCTTGTGAGGTCTGCGAGCAACGGTCAAGATTGAAATCACTTCATCCGACGGCCGCGCAATCTACACACACAAAAAGGTTATTTCACTTGACTTTTTAATAGTTGTTTTATTTTTAATGACCGTCGATCTTCCTATGATTGATCCTGACCGCTCCCTGCGATCTCGCGATGACATCACCGCTAATTGTTTGGTGATTGCGATATCACAGGCAAGCACCACATTTCCCAAGCTGCAAATGCCGAAAAGGGATTAATAAAGCATTTAATATTTATGTCGGACTTAAATACATTATAAAGTGGGTTACTAAAACAACTGGGAGATGCACGTGCTCTAGATCGACGGTGATGTTATAATCTTGGGAAAAAGTTGCTCGACGGTTATGTTTGGTGTTGCTGACTGCTGTGTTTTTAATGACCGTCGATCTTCCTACGATTGATCCTGACCGCTCCCCGCGATCTTGTGATGACATCACCGCTGGTTGTTTGGCAATTGTGCTATCATGGGAGAGCGCCATGTGTCCCAAGCTGCCGATGCTGAAAAGGGATTAATAAAATGTTTAATATTTGTGTCGGACTTAAATACGTTATAAAGTGGGTTACTAAAACAGCTGCGAGATGCACATGCTCGAGATCAATGGTGATGTTATAATCTTGGTAAAAAGTTGCTCGACGGTTATGTTTGGTGCTGCTGACTATTGTGTTTTTAATGACTGTCAATCTTTTTATGATTGATCCTGACCGCTCCCCGTGATCTCGTGATGACATCACCGCTGATTGTTTGGTGATTACGATATCATGGGCGAGCGCCACATGTCCCAAGATGCCGATGCCGAAAAGGGATTAATAAAGCATTTAATATTTGTGTCGAACTTAAATACGTTATAAAGTGGGTTACTAAAACAGCTGTGAGATGCACATGCTCGAGATCAACGGTGATGTTATAATCTTGGTAAAAAGTTGCTCGACGGTTATGTTTGGTGCTGCTGACTGCTGTGAGTGAACATGATCACCGATTGTAGGAATCAACGGTTGCCCGCCATCGTGTGATCCAAAGATGCAGGATGTTTAGTGATCGTGATATCATGGGTGGGCACCACGTGTATTCCTTTGGCACTGCTTCTGCGGTGGGCCCTCGATGCTGACATGGAGATTTCGTCAGCCATTTTGAAGATGGTCGTTCGATGATCTGACAAAAATAAAAGATCGACGGTTGAAGTTTAAATTTGCATCAAATGTGATTGGAGCCATTGGGGTGGCATGCAAATGAGCTTTAATGGTGGACGAGACGTCTACTGCCTCAATTCAATCGACATAAAGTATCTGCTCTTTTTCTATCTTCATCACAAAAGCATTCAAGTATTTTCCAAGCAGTTCAGAGCCAGAGATAAAGTTTTTCGAGCGATCATCATGAAGTTTGGTTCTCTGCAAGGCGCGAAATCCCATGAGTTATTTTCTAAACTGTTGGGTTAATTTGACTGTGTCTTTACGAAGGGTTCTATTGTGCTGGTCAAAGGGTTTTGTTAATTATTGTCGTAGGGTTACTGGTTCATTTGAATTATTGGAATTGGACAATTGTGTTGTATTTTTGTGTTCTGGGTACCCCTAGTTTCTTCGAGGATTTGATTTTTTAAAAGAAGCCCTAGTTGTTTAAGATGGCACCATTGAAGCAACACTCTAGCCATGTTGATTATTTGAAGAGGAATTTGTATGATGACTTCCTGGATCAACTCCCGTTGTCAACAAATGATAGGAAGAGTGGTTTGGTTTTAATGAATGGAAAGACCCTAGGCAAAGGTCTACTGTGCAAAAATTATAACATTGCGGATGCCAGGATTCCTATGACTGGTCTTGAAATGTTTAGGCTATGGTATGGACAATGAAACTTACCTCACCCCTTCTCTAATGCCTGGAGATATGACATGGGGAAACTAACAGTGCCAAATGTGTTCCCTAATGTTGACTTGCTCAGAGCAGTGGCAGCACGGTATGATCCTGTGACAAGGGTCATAAGGGATAATGATGGTGGAATTCTGCTAAGCCTAAATGCAGATGAGATTTGACTGACTATAGCCCTTTCTTAGTCCAAATAGATTTTGAGAAGATGAAGGAGGAGTACAAAAGGTTAAAGCCTCTTTTCAGATTGAAGTTGCTTCCTCTTCACCTGGCTAGGGCAGGTAGTTCAACAATTCTTATCAGCCCAAATGACTAGGAGCCTTTCAGACTGAGCTGTTTTGCTAGTCACTTCCTAGCAACATTTTATTCATTGTGCCAGATTTTAGGGTTCAACCCTAATATTGTGATGCTAGTTGCGTACAAGTTTATGGGAGCCCAGATTCAACATCCCAACTTCTCTGTGGTATATGACTTTGCATCATTCCTATCAGAGAAGATGCATGAGGGTTTGATGAAGCTGCATGTGGGGGATACTAACACTCCTTTTTTCTTGTACTCCCTATTGATGCATATGTTCCTATACAAGAATTTTGTTTTCTTCTCAGAAAACATGGAGTTGAGGCAGGAGGTGAATGGAGAAATGTTAGCAGTATAGGTGTGGAGTTCAGATTTGTGTTACAACAGGAAGGTACCAGCTTTGTACAGTTTGATAACTGCTTTTCCTCCAGACTCAGGGCTCGGTTGGTGGTAAATGTGCCAAGAGTCCCTGAATATTTGCATGAATTCCTTCGATCGAAGGTGAGGAAGCCTAATTTAAAAGTGTGTCACAATTGGGGTGATATCATCTTGTACCATGTAAGCACTATCTTGAGGGTGTATGGTTTCCAGGGAACCCCTCATATCCTCCCCTTTAATGTACCATCAAGGATGGGGTTTGCCGAAGTAATGTGGCAACTAGGTTGTATTCATGAGGACAACCTAACAAAGAAAGGAAAAGGGACTTTGTTCCTTGACTACACTGTTGTTTTTGATTTTGTCTGTTCCAAGGGAGGATGGTTCCACTTCGGAAGGTTTTTTGATGACTTCAATTTGAGGAATGGTCTTGGGAGACAGCATGACCCTGAGGGATTCTTTGCATTGTTCAGATAATGAATTAAAGGTGGAAAATTTGCGCATGAATTCAACTTTCCTGAGGACCTAATCAGAAATGAGTTTGATTTGAATAGGCAGGAGTTGAATAGAGAAAAATGGATTGCATATGAAAAGCTGCTAGCTATAATACATAAAATGGATCCAATATATGATCCATTAATGGAGTTCACTCCATTTCACAAGAGAATAGACTTCTTAATGGCTAATTTCAAAAGTATCATGGGCATCTTGATGACCAAGAGGGTCAGTTTGGAATTAGATTTTGGTATAGAAAGACCGGATGTGAGGCCTGAAGAAACAAGGCTAGCTTATCAGCCACAAGTTGACAGGTCTCTATACAAGAGAAAGAGGAATGCGAGCAGTGCTGAGGATGAAGGGGATAAGAAGGGAAAACAAGTCATGCAAGCATTATCACAGCTGGGTCCAAGGATCAAAGCACCTGGAGGGATAAGGATTGTGGATCTAGATTCACCACCAAGAGGTGATCCTGTAGTGTTACCATCAAAGCCAAGCCCTAAGAGGTAGAGATTTGAGGAAATGCAGGAAACTCTGATGGATGAGATAATTGTGACTGATCAAGACATGTAGGTTGGTATCCCTTCCCCTCCTAGATCAACACAATTGGTGCTTTCTGACATGGATGTAAAGGGGCAATGTGTACAAGATGCTAGGATGGAGGCCTGCAAGGCATTCTTGGATGATGATGCATTTGTAAAGACTCATGTATTCTTGCAACTAGTTTGGATGATAAAACTAGAAGAGTACTAGAACAAATGTAGGAGAGAATCGAGACCTGATAGGTCTGAGCAGGAGAATGCTGATGAGGTCAAGGCCGAATTAATGGAAGAATTCAAAGGCATCACTTCTGAGGAGGGAAGAAGACTTGTGACTTAGGCTGGTGTCTTACTTTTTCCTGAATGGGACATAGCTGATGCGGTTGTATTCAATGCTATCTTATAGTCCAAACACCTTATACAAAATAGTGAAGAAGAGGTTAAGGCAGCTCTGCAAGACTCTACCTTCAGTGAGGAGTATGAAACTCTAGCCATATGGGCATTGGCACCCCAGGGCAGAAAGCCAAATGTAACTGATATTAGCCCACACCTAAGGGGAGGGCTAATCATCAAGAGAGCTTCTGAAACTTCAACAACATAAGCTACAAGCCTGACAGTGGATGTGGCCAAATTGGCCCAAAAGACAGTTGAGAGAGAAGAGGTTGAAAAGAAGAGTCTGATGGAAAAATACAATATGATAATTGCAGAATATAGTAGGATGAAACAAAGGAATGTTGAGTTGCAATCTGAAGTAGATAGGTTGAAATATGGGTAGGTGGGAGAATCCTCCAGTGCTCCTGGTATTAGAACATTACCTTCTATTGCAGGATTGGTCCCCCATACTACTCCAATTGTTTCAAATCCAGGGTCCCCCATCTAGGCACCTGCTCTTAGTCCTACACCAGGGCTAGTTGAAGAAGAAGTTGAATATTCTGTGGATCCCACCAAGAAGCAAATGTTGAATAGGATCACATAATTGCAGGCTGCCTTAAAGGCAAGTGAGGATGATGCAATTTCCAAACAAAGTGAGGTGGTTGACACAGTTTTGAGGCATCTTAATGAAAAGGTTGATGGTAAATTACCATCTGTACATTCTTTGTATTCTTTATTCTTGGATGGAATAAAAAATATCAATAGGGATTGGGAAATAGTTTTGCCTTTGGCTGAGAAATGGATCCCTAGGGCCAACGATCTAGATATTATGTACAAAGCTTCTAGGTTTGATGCGGACAATAGGCCCTAGTCATTAAAACCTACTCAAAACTTTGTAAAATCATTGAACGGATTCCAGGCCCTACCTGATGATTTCAGTAGAAGAATTAGGGAACTGATAAAGAGCTTTGATGACTGGAATGATACATTTTTGCCAAAAATTATTGATGCACAAGGAAATATTAAGACATTGCAACAGTGGCAGGATGGGGCAGAAGAAGTTATCAATGCACAAATCAAATCAATTTGTGACGATTCAAACTATGATTTGCTGGTAAATAGTATGGATAAGATAATTAACACCAGCACATTCTTAGAGGTTTTTGAAAGGGAAGCCAATCAAGTTGCAGTGAAGTACAAGCCTTACAATAGTAAGGTGAATGAGGTCCTGAAATTTTGCTGGCCAACGAATGAAGAGTATCAGAGATGGATGGGCAAGTACTTAACCAAAGAGGAGTAAAATAGTGTCTATTACCATAGGATGGATGAAGGAATGCCAGACGATGATGCAAACAATTTTGGAGACAGCCACAGGAAATGATTTAACAATGGACATGGCATGTGAATAGAATGAGAAGATGTTCGAAATGGAGCTAGCCATAAGGAATGCATTGGAGGATGTTGGTACACACAAGCGGCCAGCTTATTGAGATTATCTATCAAAAATTCTATTAATGGCTTAATAGAGCATTATTTCTAGTTTGTTGTTGTTGTTAAGCAAAAGACATTTCTCAAAGGATGCGCCCTTTCATAATTTTGATATATTTATATCTGTTTCATAATGTAAAACAGATATAGGCAGATAGGAGAAAGATACAGTAGATAGTTTGCAATGAAAATTTCCTTTAAAAGACTCAGATGCATGTATGAATTTTGATGAAGTTAATGAAGATGTCTGAACTTGTGGCTTAATCTTGGTATTAGCTATTTGTGGAATTATACAGTTATCTGGTTGTCTCCATTTTGATGCTTTTCTGTTGTCTAAATTGATATATGAAGCATATAAATATATTCAGTTTACTAATACACATTTTTTGTATTTGTGTGATGTGATTATTTGGTTCTTTCAAGTAAAGATTAAAACTTTCTAGTCAATCATAGTAACTGAAGAGTATTAATTGGATCAATAAGAAGAATCACATAACTAGGATTGTCATTCTATCTCACGTAGGGTTTGTCAGTCATTTACTTGCACATTTATACAAGTTATAAACTACATATGTGTGCCAAACACTTCGAATTATCGCCATAATAGATTACACTTTTATAGATCTTCATTAGACTCCATATACCCAAAAAGGCAGTGGTCTCACGCTTTCATCTTTTGGTTTATCCATTTTATTTTTTACATCTGTTAACTGAACATATTCTAATATAATTCAAATATAATTAAAATTAAAAACATCATAAATTAATTATGTAACCACATAAGTCAAATCTAATTCTATCAAGAAATTAATATCAAATAGATAATACAATCACATAACTCATACATTTCAATGTCATTGATCTTCTTCTTCATCCAACTCTTTGTCAGTATCATCCGATCTAGATTCAACATTGTAAGGATTGGTCATATTATCATCATCGTCATTGATATCAGTTTCAATAATGTCATCATCCACACAAATATCATCTTCATGAACATTAACTCCTACATCATCATGATCTTGTTCCTCCTCTTCGACATCTTCGTCAGGCACATCATCAACTAACTGTTGATCCTGATCATCATCTACATCATCTTTTATTTCTTCAGTATCTTCTTCTTCCACCACATTATACTTTACCGACCTTCCTCTTGGATCATGTCTAACAACATATGACCAACCCACTTTACCTGGAACCTCTGAGTAAAATACCTACTCACATTGGCTTGGAAGAACATAGGGCTCATTTTCAGCTCACTCAAAATACCTTGTATTAACCATGGTAAATCCATTATCATGTTCAATAATAGTTCTCTCAGGATCATTTTTATTCAATCGTAGCCTGTACCATAGGACAACAAACAAAACTAATTTGAAGGACTTAAAGTCACACTAAAGTATATCATCCAAAATCCCAAAGTATTGATTTTCTGAGACTTCTAGATGTGTGTCGCTTCTAGATGAAACATTAGTCACCTGGAAGACTGCAGTTATCCCAGAATCACAATTTTTCTTCGTGTCATCCAACTTTTTGATTTGAAATTTACGACCATTGCACCACATAGCCTTGTGGTGTTTCACCTGCAATATGTCAAACATGTAAAACTTATTGCAATATCGTCAGTTGATAAACATATTTATTCTTGGTCGAATCTATGCAAAGAAAATAAAATCTCAACATATATATACATCAATATAATTAAAAATAATTAAATAATATGGGTGATTAATATATTTATACATACCTGTTTATCTCTTAAACCATATGCTAAATCAATTTCCCTTGGTGTAACATTGGAGTCTCCATTACGATGAGCTTCTTTAACCAATGAAGCCACACCTTCCCATGCTAATGCACGACTAGATTGTTGACACCGTTCAATCCATACCATCATCCAATCAAGATTGTTTGCGATGCACAAATGTAGTGCATCCCACTCTCAACCAACTATATCAAAAAAAATTGAAATTCACAAACGATGTATAATTAGTTAATTACCACGGTATACGACCTTAATTTATAATTGATGAATATTGAAAGATTAATAATTAAATAAGTACAATATACATAAAAACCAAATGTAAAATGTATTCTAATTAATCTCCATGACCATCTTATAATTACCTGTCACTTTCCTCAATCTACCTTTCCCCATTAGGTACTCCCCTTCGAATTTTTTAATGGAGTTGGGATCCCAAATGTGATCTACATGGATCTTTGCTCCAAACTTAGGAAGATATTTAGTAATGTACACCATGCTCTGGTATACCATGTATCCCTCCACCATAGAACCCTCGGGATGTGCTCTTTGTCTAACCAAAGCCTTCAAAAATTTCAAGTGCCTCTCAACCATCCACATTGACCTTGTGTGTACAGGTCCACACAATTCAATCTCCTCAACTTGGTGTATGAGGTAGTGTTCTTGTGCATTGAAAAATGTCGAAGGTAGACACTTTTGCATTTCACACATTAGACGAGGAATTTTTCTCTTCCAATAATTTATATCTTCTTTATGGATTGCTTTAGATGACAACCATCTACAAGTGATTCAAGGCACAAATATATTAATGAGATTTAACAAAAATATACAACAAATTGAACAAATATCGCTACTTACCTCATGTATTTTCCAAGATCATATATAACTTGCTTGACATTGTTGTCGAAGTTGTTTGGGAGAGATAGAGGTAGAACGTACTACAACAATTATAAAATGATCTTTTCATTAATATTTTTCCAAAAGTAGTAAACATAATACACTGAAAAGTACATGTAGTATACATATATATATAATATACCAGAATAATTACCTTAATGAAGGTATGCCAATCATGCATTTTCATCCTTGACCCAAATTCACCTTTCTTTGTTATGATATTGTTTATGTTCATAGCAAATCCTATGGGAAATCGAATTTTTCGTATGACTTGTTTTATAGCATTGCTTTGCTACTCCCTTAATAACCAAGGAAGGGCACTTATATTAATTTGGTCTCCATCACTGTAGATACCGAAAATTGGTCTAGGCCTGCGAGTACACATTTCAACATAATTTTCTATAGTCCGTCGTCTTGATTAAATAATGTTACTTATTTAATTGCCTTTCTAACACATATTTCCTCTATTAATTAAATACCCTTTTTAATTAATTAATTAATTAATTAATTCATAATCATCCTTTATTCAACTTAATTAATTAAATAAATCATATTTATTTAATTATGTTGCAAACTAATTAATTCTTCCCCCTTTATCTATCAATAATTTATTATTTAATTCCCCTTTATCATACTTTTCCAACTATAATTAAATATCTTTATTTAATTATTCATTTATCCTTTTCAACAGCCAAATTAAATCACCTCCATTATCCATCACACATAGAATCATCCATAACATGTAGAAACATTTCATTCATAAACATGTGTACATACATCATCTAATAAAAGTCATGCATCATCATAAGTAGAACTGCATGTCATATCGAAGCCGCCAAAATCATATATATATATCGCTCAAAATAGTGTGTCACAGTACAATATCATAGTGTCCATAAATAATACATGAGCTCGTAGGCTCTGTGATCAACATACAGATGTCTACATGTATACAAAAGTATGTCATCGTGTCCCACTACCACTACTGTCACGTGGTGAAGGTGGTGGGAACATCCTTGTGGGTGCTCTCTGCGAGGTGGACGGCCTGTCATATGGACCTAGCCTCGATGGTCCTACCACCCCCTTGGTACTCTGTGTCCTCTAACTCCTGCTCTGTGATCTCTGACTCCGCGCCTCAGAAAAGGTAGGACCCCATCTCTCTGCTGGCACTGCTGCCTCATATAACTCTCTATAATAACTGGCTCTCTCCACCGCTCTGACCAACTCCCATACCATGCCATCAGAGGAGGACCCACTGCAAAGGTGTCTAACCTCTGTGAACTGCTGCTCTATCTCCTATCTCTAAGCAATTGCCTGATCTCTCTCCATCAGAGCACTGTCCCTCTCTGCACGGATACTGTCTCTCTCTGTGTGGGCACTATCTCTCTCTAACCTCATCGCGTCAAACTTTGCGGTCATCACTCTGAGTCTCTCCTCCAGAACCTCTCTGTCACCATCCCTAGGAGCATCCTCCTCCCATCTCCCCTCCACTATCCAATCTCTAAGCTGTCTCTCCTGCTCCTCCATCGGTGCATCCTCCTCCACATCATCCTCAATGTCATCCTCTCCATATCCTGCCAAAATCTCTAGAGGATCCACATCCATCTCTACATCTAGATCCTCTGCAACATCCTCTAGTCCCGCATCTACATCTACACGCTCCTCAATCACTACCTCTGCTGCAACATGTTCACCCTCAGGCTGTACATCCCCTCCCCCTCCGAGGTCCACCATCGATACATCCACTGCTACAACCTCCTCAACAGGTGCATGTCCTCCTCTCTGTCCTCTCCATCCTCGTCTACCACCTCTACCACCATCTCTACCACCCACTCTACCCACTCTGGCACCTCCTCCTCTCTGTCGTCCTCTCGGCCCTGTGCCTCATCTCTCGATGAGTGCTGGCAAGTCTGGATCTGTATAGGGAATTGGGCGATGCATTGCCCACCATGCATCATATGTTGCTGTCATCCCTGGATTTGCTACTCCACCTCTCCATCCCCACTGTACTGGCTATAATGCCTATATGTCTGCCTCAGCTATGGTCACTGGTATCATGGGACCCCACCATGGAACCTCTCTGGATGAACAAGCAAACTCTGCTCTGCTCAGAGGCACATCCTGAACCTCTCCAAACTGTCTCAACACTTTGTCTGGCAGGTGTCGCTCAATAATGTGCACACTGGAAACAGTCCTCCCAATGAGGTACTGTGTCTATCTGCAGAATGGTAAATGTGTACTATCACCCGTCCACACCTCAAAATCCATGTAAGGTCTCCATATAAACTGATCTAATGTATCTAATGCATGTCTCCAGTATCCTGTGTCTCCCACATGTGTCTGCGTGATCTATCCTGTATATCGGAACACATATGGCAGTCTCTCAGCTCTCTCTACTGTCATTGGAGGACGGAATATGGCTATCCTCTCAAACCCCCATATCATCAACAATGTCGTCCCACAACTCAACGACTATGCATCTCTGTAGGCGATGTCGTGCAGATGGAAGTACAACATCCTGAGTAGACATGGACCCCATGCATATCTCATCTCACTCTCGAACATCCCCACCAACATAGCTCCCCATCCCACTGGAAAGCCATGACCTCGTCTGTCCGACAGAACAATACCCCCAATCAACGTACATAGGATGCAGTCGATCCTCTCATATCTGTCTGCTAACACTGGCCATCTAATCTCATAGTGCTTGATGCTGAGCCTACTGCTATCATCCACCTGATAGAAGCGTGCTAACTCAGTCAATCCTCACTGCAGATTGTATGTAACCCACTCTCCTCTAATCGGTAGTCTCAATATCTTGTACACATCCTCTAATGTGACAGTGGCCTCCCCAGTCGGCAAATGAAATGACGATGTCTCAGAATGCCATCGCTCACACAGTGCAGTCAACATCCCTCTATTCGCCTGAATGGCAGGCATGGATAGGCAGCGACTAAGACCTACAACCCATAGCAATCTAATCTCTGCAGACGTCAATGTCTCTCTCAGAGCAAAAGTGTCTGGTCGCGACTCCCGTGTGTACATCGGATCTAAAACCACCTGCATTTAAACCATTATGTCAGAAAATTTTCATGTTTTAGTTCACAAATATTTTTGAAATTTTTTTCCAGTCAAATGCAGCTTACATTGTCAGATGCGGTGCATTTTTTCAAATGTGTCGCACCATTCCTCAGATGCGGCTCATATCACATATGCGTTGCATTTTACACCCAACCCTGTTCTTCTTCTTCCCATGCGGTTCACTAAACCACATGCGGTGATTTGTTGCAAATGTGGTGCAGTTTTTTTCTCCTACCCATTCCCACAAATGCGGTGCATTTTTTGGTCTACAGCCCACTGATGTATGCGGTCATTTACGCACATGTGGTTCACGACCTCACATGCGTTTAACCCCCACACTGATGTGTTGCATGTATACACATGCGGTGCACAAAACCACTAATGTGTTCATTTTTATTACAACCTATTCTAGCCTATGTGTGAATTTGCATATGCGTCGTTTCACAGTTAGATGCGGCGATTGCAACCTCATATGCGTCGTTTGCGCTGCACCGCATTTGCTAACCTAACTTTCTAACCCTCAAAAATCATGCAAAAACATAATTTTAAAGGTTCATTTTCGCATACATACCAGTGGTCCTGCGTCGGCTAGCTGTCTGAAGGTCCGAATCTGATAATCGCGATGTTTAGTGAAGGGAATGGGTGCCATTTCGTCAGCTAGTCAGAGCAATTTCTTCTATTCTTCTATCTCCTCTGGGTGCAAATGAATTCCAAATACCACTAATTCCTATTTATAGGTGGGTTAAAAGTGGCATTTCTTCTGACTTAATCTACTGGCCGCGTAACCTTTCGACTTCCAATGACTCGTGTTCATCCGTATCAACTCCAAATTCAATTCTGTCAACTCCATAGCATTTCTAATCATCAAATTGATTTATCGGGAATATTTACTGATTTTTTTTGAAACTTTCAAAAATTTGTCAATTTTCCCGAGGGGGCATACCTTAACTTGTTTCATGCTGAGGCACGACCGGGGCATATTTTCTTTGACACAACGCCGTACCAACATTGTATCAAAGAGGGGAAAACTGTAGATACCGAAAATTGGTCTAGGCCTGCGAGTACACATTTCAACATAATTTTCTATAGTCCGTCGTCTTGATTAAATAATGTTACTTATTTAATTGCCTTTCTAACACATATTTCCTCTATTAATTAAATACCCTTTTTAATTAATTCATTAATTCATAATCATCCTTTATTCAACTTAATTAATTAAATAAATCATATTTATTTAATTATGTTGCGAACTAATTAATTCTTTCCCCTTTATCTATCAATTAAATAATTTATTATTTAATTCCCCTTTATCATACTTTTCCAACTATAATTAAATATCTTTATTTAATTATTCATTTAACCCCTTTTCATCTATAATTAAATATTTATTATTTAATTATTCATTTATCCTTTTCAACAGTCAAATTAAATAAATTACTTTATTTATTTAATTAAAAGTCTCATATTTCGAATGTTGAATTAAATTAACATTTAATTCATTATTTAATTAATTATGTCACATTCCTCTAACATTCAGTTATCTCTTACATGTACTTATCGTCTGGCTCGAGTTATCTCTATGAGAGAACTCTCCATCACAACTGGTCGATTAACTAGTTCTAACTTATATGCATGATCTATATCTATTAATTAAATATCTTTATTTAATTAACTAACTCAAGTTTGCATTCACATGCATTTATCATGCATTTATTCTCCAACTTCTAACTTTGGCTTTTGCATAAAAAGTCTATTTCTTTTATTTTTTGAAGATGAAGATTGGAACTCATGTTCTAACTCATGTTCTAAAATTATTCTTTACTTGCAGTTGAACTCACGTTCTAACTTGTGTTCTATTTGTCACATAACTCATTGCATGGCATTCATCAATCTCATTTGTCGATCTCTCTTTCAATCTGAGCCGATCGTTCGAAAACACAAAATCTATAAAATGGCCTGTCATTATCATTATTCCTCCTCCCGAAATCATTATACACTTTTGAGAAGAAACAATCTTTGATATTTTGCTGAGACACTCGACGAAGTTATGCTTGCATTCAAACATAGAAATCTGAGGGCAAGAATAACAATACAGCAAGATGGAGAAGGGCAATTGAGATAAATCGAGGAAGTATTTACATATTCGGTGAGATCATTCTAGTTTTTATTAGTTTAGATTAATTATGCTTACTTATCATTCTTTGTTGTTTTATTTAGATTAGAATTGATGTTTAATCTTGTGCAGCAGTTAGCATCTTCCACAATTCCGAAAAATCTGAGTTACAATCACTATTTAATTGAATGACATTTTTCATTGCATAACTGGCTTCTTGAATGTCACTACAAATTTTGACAATTTTTTCTTTGTCATGCCTTCCATCCAATATTTTCCATAACGTTTCTGTCATATTCTTTCCAATATGCATTGTATCAAACAAATGCACAATTTGTAGCTGCTCATAGTAGGGCAACCTACTAAATTATCTAGGATAATTTTTCAGTCCCTGTGGAAGCCGACCATTAATGCCTTGACGACCTTCATGAAGCATATAAGTTAAACAAATTAACAACGACAATCATTGTCAATTATAGCATGAGTAAACACAACACAATATAAAAATATAAATTCAAAACATATCATAAATGATAGATAAACAATTTGATCCGATGTATAACCTTGACGATTAATTCTATTATATTCCAACTTCCATAGACGAGGTGTCATTCTTCGTGGTTTTGATGTAGTCTCTTCTTTCCCATTGAAAATATGTTTTTCAGTAGTTCGATACTTATGATTTCTGTGAAAGAAGTGCCTATACTCATCAAACACCTAGTTTCCTAAACTTGTTGAACGACGAGATTTCATCTTTGGACTACAAATTGGACATGCAAATTTTCCCTTTGTTTGAAGACCTACAAATCATATATAATTGGATTAAATATGTAAATTTTTATAATTATATATAATGAATAGATTACTTAAAAAACATGCATGATATCTACTTCATAAAATTAAATATCGTTAAATTCATGCAGTCGAATGTTATAACATACTAGAAAAATGTGTTAGCCTTGGGGCATCATGAATTGTCCATACAAACATATATAATTGGATTAAATATGTCAATTTTTATAATTATATATAATGAATAGATTACTTAAAAAACATGCATGATATCTACTTCATAAAATTAAATATCGTTAAAGTCATGCAATCGAATGTTATAACATACCAAAAAAATGTGTTAGCCCCAGGGCATCATGAATTGTCCATACAAGCATTGCATGGAATTGAAATTGTCTTTGTCCTATTGGTCTAGATATGTCATACATAGTGATGCCATTCCATAACTTTAGTAACTCGTTGATAAGAGGCTCAATATATACATTCATATCTTTAACTTGGTACTTACCTAGTTGAATGGACATAAACATTACATAATTATTATAACCATTTTACTGCAATATATAGAAATTCATGTACATGACTATTAAATGAAAAAACATATAAGTCATTATGCAACAAATAAGACAAATGAGATGCTACTATGTTAAAAAAAAATTGATGTAAACAAATACCTGGAACAATCATTGCCAACATTATGTGCTCCCTCTTTATTGACATCTGTGGAGGAATGTTATTGTTGATAACAAAAACAGGCCACACCGAGTAAATAGATCTCAGCTCTCCAAATGGATTGACACTGTCCACTACCAATGAAAGCTTGAGATTACGAGGTTCTTCTTTAAAGTGTGGCCATTTTTCCTCCATGTCCCAAAATGCAAAACCATCCGCAGGCATTCAAAGAATCTCATCTCCACTTCTATTATGTGCATGGTAATCCATAAATTGCGCTAAGCTTTCACACCTAAATAATTGTTGCATACGTGGAATAATGAGAATATAACGAAGAACCTTGCGAGGCATCTTTTTTGTTAGTTGATCTGTTCGATATCTACTGATATGACATTTTGGGTATTCTGTTGCAAATTCATGTTGTTTATGATATATAATATGATCATTGGGAAATGCATCTATTGCTTGATACTCCATTCCAATATCTTTCATAATGCCAAATAAATCTCAGTATGAGCGAGGTAAAATATTTGATGGTGGTAACAAAAATTCACCAATCAATCTACAACAAAAAATAATTTCTTAATATAAAGAATATTAATGGTACATACTTCATCCTTTATTTACTAGCGATGAACTAACAACAATTAAAATAGATGAAAAAAGATGACATATATGACATACCTTAACATCCATGAGATTTCTATGTTGGATAAACCATTCATAACCTTCAAGTTCACCAACAACAATACAGCAGAGAGAAGAGTTGTTTGGGAGCCTTCATAAAGGGGCTCGTATGCCTTCTCAAGTATAGGTAAATCATGAACATCATCAAAGTCATCTCAATCAACATGATCAGATGTGCCACCAGATGTGTCATGGATCAATGTATTTGTACCATCATCTTCAATTGTGTTTTCAAGTGCATGATCATCTTCTTCCATAGGATCATTAACTTCATCTTCGATATTCACAGCTCCATGTTCCTCCGCTTGCAAAACCACATTCTTCGGGCCGTGATAATTCATATCGTGTTCCCTAGGGTGCCCCACCTTTATAATAATGACAGACACAAATAAACCATGATCATGATCAAGTGATTTTATATATATATATCAAATGTTAAAACAATATAAACATTTGCAAATTCAATCAATATAAACACATATAATGAACAACTTACCAATGGATGATAATCATGCCCGCCTTCAATGTGACTATGTTGCCTACAATGTTTCTCAGCTGTTGTGATTAAAAGTCTTCTCATCTTTAAGACCTTGCAATTATTGCAAGGACAATAACATTTCCCATCACCCTTTCTTTTCAATATAGCCCACAATCTAGCAACTATCTCTTCATTTTGTTCTGGACTAATATTATCTGACATGATTTTTCTTTACCAAGCTTGAATATTTAGATGTTCAAAAAATATCAAACTCACACTCCAATAATTTTTAATCATACACAGGTAACAAAATATATAATTATGATATTTCACACCAAAAAAATTCGGCATGCAACCACCCCTGCAAAAGAGAAGATAGTCTGAAGTTAATGACCCCAAAAAACACTTTCAAATGCTAATTCCAGAAATTATTAAATTTTGATTTTACTATGATTTCCAACTATTAGACTCCTAAAATCAGAATATTGAACTTGAACAACAAAATATGGAAATGAAAATCTCAAAATGCAGCTAATAGGCCTCAACAATTAAGGCCTACTCAAGACTTTGTGAAGTCACTGCAAGGTTTCCAGGCCTTACCTGATGATTTCAGTAGGAGGATTAAAGAGTTGGTAAAGAGTTTTGATGACTGGAGTGACACATCTATACCAGATATTGTAGATGCCCAAGGAAATGTTAGATCACTGCAGCAATGGCAGGATAGGGTAGATGAAATCATCAATGCACAAATCAAATTGATTTGTGATGACTCAGATTATGACATGCTGATGAGTAGTATGGATAAAATCATTAATTAACTAGCACATTTTTTGAATCTTTTGAAAGGGAGGCGAATCAAGTAGCAGTAAAGTATACACCTTATAGTGCCAAGGTAAATGAGGTGGTAAATTTTAATTGGCCAACGAATGAGGAATATCAAGGATGGGTAGAAAAATACTTAACTGAACAAGAATAGGACAGAGTCTACAACTGGCAGTTAACAGCTCAACGGTTATGGTTATAACAAATTTTGTCTGTCTTGGTGGCAGTTTTGGTGCAAGATTTCAAAGTTTGGAAAGTGCACCAGTTATTCTCCAGTAGACGGGATGAACAAGAAGATTCTCTAGAGACTCAGCTGTTGTAACCAATTTTTGAAATGTCATAAGGTGGTCCAAGTGACTAGTGACAGGTGTATTTTTGGTCCGATGCTTGTTGCTCCTTCATTTTCCCTATAAGAAGGATTTCAAGACCAGAAATACGGGTTAGCAAGTTAGATATCTTTAAGTCGAGTCTAACTAAATTTGTAGAGCGAATTTGTAAAGAGCCTAATATTATAGTGAAAATACTATTCTTAGGTTTGCTGTCATTCTGTTGTAGGTTTTAGTTTCAAAGGTACTTAATTTTCAAGAGTACTAGCATCTGAATGAAAATTACTCATTTCAAGGTCATGTATCTCCATTGTATGAATATATTATTATCTTGAATAAAATGATCAAGGGTTATTCTGTTCATCTCACTGTTATGGTGTGTGTAATTCTCATTTTGTCTTTAATTCAAGGAATTAATTAAAATGCTTGAGTGAGGTTATAGGTGACTATGTTCATATAAGGATTTGATAAGTAGTATTGGGTTAGAATATAGATTGATGGTATTGTAAGGTAGTATTATCTGAGATTTTATATGCTATGTGTCTAGAAGATTAACTTGGTTACAGTAAAAAATAACCAACGCCTTTGATATTATCTAGCTATGGCTCCCAAATCTATTGCAAATTGATCATTAGGGTTAAAATTGAAACCTTGTAAATATAATCTTTGTCCAAATCCATCAAGAATTTTCCATCAGTTATAAACAATTCCCTTATAAAGAATTTGTGAAGCCAGGTCTAAAATCTGGAAATGAAATTCTAAAAATGCACAAGACTAAAAATGAAATCTGATGAGATGTTGCTTTAAAATATGATTTTCAAACCTGGAAGTACAAATCTGACTTCACAAATGAATTCTGGAAAAAGACAATGACTACCCTCAACCTGGCAATATCTTCTTGAGTTTCTTTTGATTTTCCCCATGAAAACCATCGAGCAAAACACTATCGCAATAAATAGTCGAGCTTATTTCAATTTATGCCCGCCACAATTAAAATTTGCAGGTTTGTCATAATTTCGGTGAAAGATCTTCATCAAAACGTTGATGAAACAAAGGTTCATCGACATTCCAATGAACGTCGGGGATACAAATTAACAAAAATGAAAATTCCCACAAGTTCCTGATGATACATCTGATTATATAGCTTTCGTTGGAAGGTTTCATCAGAAATTGGGGTCAAATGAGTTAGTGAGTGATTTTGATTCTGATAATTCAGAAGAGTTAGATCAAGGATATGAACCCTTTGATGTAGAAGAGGAATCATAATCAGATTTCATGTAGCCACCATCAAGAGTGTTACAAGCCAAAAATATGGAGGGGATTCTTATATAAGGATAATTTTCAATGTTGCAGGTACCAACTTTATTTCCAACTACAATGGCAACATTGAAATTCCCTAGCAATATTTATGTTAAGGAAATTTCCTTTAGATGCAAGGATTCAAAGCACATCAACCATGTGGTACAAATGATTAAATCCTAGAGATGATCTGTACCAATGAAAGAGTCTGAAAAGGCATAGAGAGCTACACTGGTGACTTAGAAGAAACTTCAGCTTTCAAAAACAAAGCCAATTAGGTTGGAAGACATGTGGATCAGGCCATCATTTGGTGGAAGAGGATGAAAGATGACTATAACTCTAGAGGCCCATCATAATGGATTTTTCTATTCAATCATTAGAGCATAAGAGAGAGATGATATCATTTATCGAAACATTAAGCATGTATTCTTCTAGCCAATAGAGAAGGAGATGTTTACTTTGCTTCATTTTCATTTGCATAACCATATCATGGCATGGGAACCAAGAAGACCAAGGATGTCCAATTTTATGTGGAGGTAATGGATGTGGTCCAAAATTTAGGAGGGGAGATCCTGATGTCTGCCAAGAGGCATAAAGTCAGATGAATTAAGTTCACCTACATGTCTGCCAAAGTTTACTTCCAATTTTTATGACTGTTTTCCTTGACTGACATAGTTTACTTACAAATTTGAAATTTCTTTTTGGTCATTTTGATGAGGATATATTCAGCTAATGTGTAAGAACTTTTTATTTGTATCACAAGCATATGTGCATTGCAAGAATTCTGATTATCTATGGTCTACAACTATGCCATCTCACTTATTGGATCTTCTATTTCAATGTTTTCTATGGCCTTCTCTGTTTGAGGTAGCACCTAACAATCCTACCTCCTTTCCTTAGCTGAGAAGTGGATTTGAATTTGGAAATACTACACTTTAAAACTAGCTATAGTTTAAGGAGAACTTTTCTAGCTTTGTTGTTGACACCCTCAATCTTCAACAAGGACTTAGATGCATGGACTAAAATGCAAGCTTTCAAACTTAGATTTGAATGTGCATAATTTGATTGATTATGGTTTTCATAGGCAGTTGTCTTTACATGACTATTCGGGATTGTCAATACATGTAATAGTGACTGCATCCTTATCAAGTTTAGCTACCCTTATTCATAATGCCTTGGTCTTTGGACTCAATACAAAGTTGTGCATTGTTATTCTTTATTTTTAACATGTACGACATTTAAGTGGTACAACATATAGAAATTTAGTACTGTCATCCAAGGAAAACTTATAGATGGTGTATCAAGAACAACAAAAAATTCTTTTATTAGGGTTAATGATTTCTTCCCCCACGTTGCTGATATTTTCCCCAAAACATGTTTTTTATTATTATTTCAACTCATCTCAAAATTCAATGTATTGATTAACATTTGTTACACATCTAAGCTATTTATGAAAATGATGCATATATGCTAACTCAATCAGTCTTGTTATCTCGGTAGTTTGACTTCTATGACAACTAGCCATTAGGCCATTATGTGTGAGAGCATGTTTGTGTTTTTAGTTAGCTTTTTTGGATAGCTCTACTAGGTGTTGAGGACATTCCATTTATCTTTTGAATGTTAAGAAGTTAGAGTTTCAAGGATTTTTCAAGCGAGTAAGAGAGCTATGGGAGTAACCTCATCTAAAATATTTTGAACTAGAGTTTGATATACCACTTAGAGAGCTTGGTTTTCATGGAGTTCCTTTCAAATCCTCTACTTTTATTGTTCCTACGGTAAACTATTTGGTGGAGTTGGTGGAATTACCTTTCTTAGTAATCACTATTAGTGAGATTGAGAATTGTTAACCTTGAGAGAGTAGGACTTGGGCAAAAGGAATTTGATATGGCTATTGTTTTCAAAGACTTCAAGCAGGATGTACTCCACATGTATCACATTCCTCAATCTTCGCTTGATGGCATCAAGGAATGGCTGAACTCCATGGATATAAAGTATTATGAAAGCAGAATGAACTTGAACTAGTGGCCAATTTTGAAGACTATTACTGATGATCTAGATAAATTTATTGAAGATGGTGGTTGGGAATTTTTGAATATGGAAGCTAGTGATTCTGATTCTGATAATTCAGAAGATTCAAATCAAGGATACAAACCCTCTGATGTAGAAGAGGAATCAAAATAAAATGAGGAAGGTTCAAAAGATGAATCTCTTGTGGAGTCAGAGGAGGACGAAGAAGAAGAAGAAGATTCTGAAGAGGAGGAAGGTAAAACATGGGATGAATTAGAAGCCCAAGCCAAAAATCTAGATACAGAAAAAGGAGATGAGTCTGACAGTGAAGATCAAGAAAGGCATAAACGAAAGGTAAAAGCTACAGGGAAGTCTCAAGCACCTGATATTAGAGATTCAAGAGGAATTCCTGCCAAGAGGCATAAAGTCAAATGAATTGAGTTCATCTACATCCTTCTACTATTTATTCATGCACATAAATGGTCATCTTGTAATCATAAGATTTGAGCTCTATTTACTCATCCTACTCATCAATAAACAACTCAACACAATAGATGCAAATTGACATATTAACACAACAATATCCAACTAAGTTATTGAAACTCAACTATTGATAAATCATTCTCCATCCAGATTACAAAATCGTTCCACTTTTTTTTTTGTAACATATTCTTTTCAAATTTCTTTGGATGGCGGCCATATTTCTCTTGTCAAAACATGGCACATGGACTAGTTAAACTAATTAATATGCAATCATTTAATTTTTCTAAGGAAATAAAAAACATATATCATTTAACATATTAAATATACTTACAAATCTATAGATGAAGGCCTATAAACCTTTCTGGCCACTACGATGCATGGCACAAAGTTTCTCAAGCCTAGCCTTGGAGGCCTTGTCATGAAAAATATACTAATTCAATTTAACTATGCACAAATAAAATTTAAATATCGTTTAAGAAATTTGATATAATCTTATGAGAAAATTCAAATACCTGCGTACTCTCCTCACTAAACTTCCTCCATGCATCAGACTTCTCATATTATTTTACAAGCTCTCTCCATACTTTCACACTTACATCAATTGGCCTTCTTTTTTGGCTTAGCTGAGGAGGGATATTTTTTATCTTCTTTGTTTGGTTACACCGAAATCTCTTGTAGTTTTGAGACATTTGTAGCTTTATCTTCTTTATAGACCAACCTATGCCAAATTTAGTCTCCATGTCATGGATAACTTCTTTTTCCACTTGCATGGGTATCTGTGAGAATGACAAATGTAGATGGTCTTTGAACCATTGAAGGCATGATTGCTTCAACCTATTCACAAACATTCTCCCAACATCCATCATTCGGAATTCCCCTGACACCACCTCGTATTCTATCTTTGTATTGTAGCTACCAACACAAGATTGATAACATGGAATGGTGGAAGAAGTTTATGTCCCAGGAGTGGCTGGGACATTGGAAGTCTCTCTTCCTTGTTCCAAATTATTAGAGTTTACTGTCACTGATTTCATCCTGGATCTTTTGCTTGATCCAGGACTGGTTGGGGAATCAATTGATTCCCTTTCATAGAATTGATTTTTTTGCAATGTTTGAGGGGCATTACCATATTTTTTTCTATGTATCTGGCAAGCATTGTGTTGGGTCTCAAAAATGAAGGCTTGAACCACGAGAGGTTGCCAAGCTCTCACAACATTTTTGGCCAACTAACAAGGCCAACCAATATAGTTGAACCTTCTTCTTTTCAGGCTCTGCAAAACCTAGGCGGGTGCACCTATGTGTATGTTGCAGATTTAAGATGTATTTCCTGGTGAAACAATCTATCCACAATGGAAAAGGGAAGTGGACAGATAAAATTAATACAACCACTCCTACTCCTACTGCACAAATGAAAGGTTTTGAATAAACTATTTGATATGGATTTGTATCTCTGGGTTGTGGCAGATCAGTGCCTTCTATCCACATGGGCAATGGAGTAAAAAATGATATGTGTTTCCTCTTATTGGCTTAACTCTAGTTGTTAGGAACTTTGGAAATTCTATGGCTGGCATAAAAATTTACTAAGTCTATGACTTGCATAAACAGTGTTGGAATGTTTCTCTATCAGGTTCTTCTTTAACTATCCAAAAGAAATCTCAAAACCACTGTGATTTATTAATAGAATTTAATTCTAGCTTGTAGACACCAATTAATCAAATCACACAAAATGGAATATATCTTGATAAATCAGGGAATATGCTTGATATACTGAATTAAATGATTAAAAGACCTCAAGTTGGAGACAACCAAAATAAAGAGTATAAATTGATGCAACACAACAACTGGACACCAAAGATAAATTTACCAATTTAAAACATGTCTTCATTGTTTTTGCTTCAAGAAAATTCTGTACATTATTTCCATCCCAGTCCCTTCTTGGGAAAAATATAACTCCTACTATCTAACTACTGCCTACCTCCTCCCTTCCTTTTTTTAACAATTGAATTTTCAAATCATTTATACATTACATTCCAAGCGTTGCAACCTTTCAGATTCCTATTACAACCATTTGAATTTCATGACAATAATTAAAATATTTAATTGTGTTGCCTCTCAAAAAATTAAATATCTTATTACATAGTTTTGTCTTTAATTTTTCATTTTATACTTAACCGGTTTTTCCCGCCCGTGTTTTACCTTTACTGCCATTTAATAATTCACCTTTGTAGCCTTTTTATTATGCTTACCGCTCAATAGCGGTCAACTTTTGATTGACCCTTATATCTTATCTCCCCGTGGCTTTCCTGTCACTGCACTACTGCAGTCACTATGTTAACTGTGCGTGGTATAGCGGTTGGCATTCCCTACTATGCTTCGCCACTTCCTCCATCGCCTACTGCCTTACCATGATGTGTTCGAAGCCTACTCACGGTACCGTGGAGTAACCATTAGCCGTCTCCTCTCATCCTACGGCTCTACCATGACTTCATCTCTACTTGTCCATGGTATCACGGTGTAACTGCTAGCCATCTTCGCCAACCATTGCACTTACTGTCTTTGCCGCTACTGTTACCCACCACAGTCATCGTGGTCTATGAGATGACCCCCTGCGGTACCGCAGTGGGATTTGCAAACTGTTGCTTTACTGCTTATCTCCCTCCACCGTGGTATTTGCTAATCATTACATCACCGCCACCGTGATACCACGGTCAATGAATTGACCACATGCTGTGTGGCGGTGACTGTTCACTACCCATAGTTTCACTGTCCACTGACTGCTAACCCTGCTGATTGCCAGTTATTTCACCACCTATCACGACATCGCAGTTAGTGGATTGACCACATGTGGTGTGGCAGTAAAAACTTCACACCTACACCTTAGCTGCCACCACCATACCACGAGCCCATTGTGGGAGGCCACAGTATAGCGGTATATGATACAAAAGGAAATATTATGGCATAGGTATAAGGCATATGTTGATTTTATGAATGGCGGTAAAATGTATTAAAGAAGCACGAATGATAAAATTAATTTTATATGAAAAGGATAGGAAAATGTGAGGGCAAAATGGGGAAACCCTTAGTTTTTCTTATGGATTTTTTAGGTTCTAATAGTGGCTCCTATTGGGGATGAGTGATCTTGCAAATCACTACAAGAATCTAGAGTATCTTTGGTAGAGTAGACCAAGACATGAATGAAAATGAAAGCCATGGTAGATGTAGGGAATGAACCAGAGCAGAGATGAAAAATGGAGCAAAATGGAGAAATGGAAAATGACCCTAAGCTACTGTACATGGAAAGGAAAGCAATGCTCTCAGAAAGGGAGCTCCTGAGAATGTCCATGTACTGGCAAACCTAGACCCTTCCTAAACTACTGTGCATGGAAAAGAGTGTTTAAAGAGGGTTCTGCTAAGAATTGTCCATGCACTGGCAATCCTTAATCCTCTGTACCTACTATGTTTTAAAAATCAAACCACAAAGGATGACCTCAGGCCACCCAAAAAAAGGAAAAACTTGCACTTTCCTTTGTCATAGACCTTATTTTGTTTAGAGCTCACCAGGATTTTCTTGAAACTATCCATACCACTTGCCCTATTACATATGCTATCATTGAAAACCTTCAGAAAATCATTATGTTCAACTTGAATTGTACTCATTTCACCATTCTACATTTCATTATTTTTATTATGATATGAAAAAACTTTGTCATCTTCAACATACAAAGTGTATCCACATTCAACAAAACATTCATAGGCATGCTCACTATCATATGTTGCTGAATATGCTTGCAACTGCATTGGAACTTGAAAATTTGAATGCTTTTCTTGGAAATCAAAAAATTCTATCTCATCAATATTTTTTGAAACAATCAAATAACTTTCTGTTTCTCTCCTATCACCAGTTGACACTGACACACACTTTTGATTCATACAGTCTTCTTTGTACATACTTGAATCAAAAAATGCTGGACATTCATCATCAAGTACATGTAAACCAATATCTTCCTTTTGTAGGAAAAAATTATTTAAATCACATACCTCTTTTTGGACACAAACAGACACTTGATCAGCTTCAAAGAACTCCTCATCACTGCGATAGATGCACAAGGGGTCACATGAATTGTTACTTTCACTGTCAAAACAAATGTAGGCTGGAGCCAAAACTTTGGAATTATCTTTATGTGCACATCTCTGGTATTCAAGAGTCAATAAATCTAAAACTTGCTCACTACTGAGTGAACATGTTTCATCTAGATCTCTTGCTATTTCTCCAACTTCTTGATCTCCATATGAATTGTAACAATCATCCTGAGGTAGATCAACATCCATAACTTCATCCTCACAATTTGAATCACAATCTGTTATGCAAGAGAGACTCTCCATATCTTCACTGTTGGATGGCATGGTACCTTCTTCTATTTCAGCTTCTGAAGCATTGCTGATGTACTCCCCAGATGATGTGTCCCACCCATATCATTAATGCTGCAATTATCTTCCAAATCTGAAAAAAATTCATTAGAAATCCCAGTGACAAATTTATCCTCCATTTGTTGCATTGTTTGAGCATCCATGATATCACTGTTAGATTCATTGTTGATAGTGTCCATATACCTTGTCTCAAGCATGGTATCAAGAAATTTATTTACTACATCCAAGGCATGCTGTTTTGATGACTTTGACCCATAAACTGATTCAGGCTCCCATGCTCTTGCAAATTGTGTAACAAATGTGGGTCTTATGGGCCTATGATGAGGAGGTAATTGCATACAGATGTCTACCATCTTGTTGTATAAAGATTTTTCATCCTCTCCTTCATATTTCCTTATGTCAAAAAATGTATCTAAGGGGGAAATTCCACATTCTGATTTTGTAATGGAGTCTTGGCTTTGAGTATGTACATCATCTTCTTCTTCTTGATTATGTAAATAGTCATCATTTTTGTCCTCATACTGGCTCAAGAATATTTCTTTCAGATCCTCCCATGAAGATATACTTTGCATAGGAAAACTTATAAACTATTTTCTTGCACTATCCCTCAAAGACCCTAAAAAACATTTCATAATGACATCCTCTAGATAAATTTGAAAGTTGACAATGACATACCAGAATCATTCCATATGCTCATAAGCTAATTCATTCCATTCTCCATGAAATTTAGGGATATGCATTAGTAGTTCTGTCTCATTGCAGGGGTAAGGATTTGGGTAGCGTTGGACGTTACTAAAGTTAAATGGTTTATCAATAATTGAGACAAAATTTGGAGGGCCATATGGGTTTTGGTAGGTCATTGATCTTTTTTCGGGAAATGGAAGATGAATATTCATTTGGTGTAATGATTGTTGTGTATAAGTGTTCTACTGTGAATAGAGCACATTACCTCTATTGTCAAAGTTCTCAGTTGTATCATGTGGTGCCTATGGTGTCCAAGATCTCCTAGTATTTGTGTATTCATTCTCACCATAGGAAGGCATATTCGGTGATATATTTGGAACATATTCGACTCCCAATTGCAGAATTCGTTGTTTCAATTGTAGTGTTTTTTGTTTCTAGTATAACATTTGTTGTTCCATTTCTTCAAATTCTTTCATTGTTTGGTGTCTTCTTTCTGCTTCTGACATCTTGACAAAATGTTACTGCTCCACAATATCTATGCATTATTTATCAATGTTAAACAGAGTTGCCACCTGCTTTTCCAAAAGTAGGAAAATGAAATAGATTGCTTTGGTTTTCCCCAGTGGAATCTCCAAAAAAAATGTAAAATATTGTTGACTCTATAAATGGAAAGGCTGAAAATCTTCTTAAGTAATCCCCAACAGAGTCACCGATTTTTCCAAGATGGAAAGGCTGAAAATCTTCCTGAGTAATCCCTAGTAGAGTCACCAATTTGTTGGGTCTCAAAAATGCAGGCTTGAAACACGAGAGGTTGCCAAGCTCTCACAACGTTTTTGACCATTTAACAAGGCCAACCAATATAGTTAAACCTTCTACTCTTCAGGCTCTGCAAAACCTAGGCGGGTGCACCTATGTGTATGTTGCAGATTTAAGATGTATTTCCTGGTGAAACAATCTATCCACAATGGCAAAGGGAAGTGGACAGATAAAATTACTACAACTACTCCTACTCCTACTGCACAAATGAAATGTTTTGAATAAATTGTTTGATATAGATTTGTATCTCTGGGTTGTGGCAGATCAGTGCCTTCTATCCACATGGGCAATGGAGTCAAAAATGATATGTGTTTCCTCTTATTGGCTTAACTCTAGTTGTTAGGCACTCTAAAAATTCTATGGTTGGCATAAAAATTTACTAAGTCTATGCCTTGCATAAATAGTGTTGGAATGTTTCTCTATCAGGTTCTTCTTTAACTATCCAAAAGAAATCTCAAAACCACTATGATTTATTAAGAGAATTTAATTCTGGCTTGTATACACCAATTAATCAAATCACACAAAATGGAATATATCTTGATAAATCAGGGAATATTCTTGATATGTTGATTTAAATGATTAAAAGACCTCAAGTTGGAGACAACCAAAATAAAGAGTATAAATTGATGCAACACAACAATTGAACACCAAAGAGAAATTCACCAATTAAAAAAATTAGTCTTAATTGTTTTTGCTTCAAGAAAATTCTGTACATTATTTCCATCCCAGTCCCTTCTCGGGAAAATCTAACTCCTACTGTATAACTACCGCCTACCTCCTCCCTTCCTTTTTTTTACAACTGAATTTTAAAATCATTTATACATTAAATTCCAAGCATTGCAACCTTTCACATTCCTATTACAACCATTTGAATTTCATGACAGTAATTAAAATATTTAATTGTGTTGCCTGTCGGAAAATTAAATATCTTATTACATAGTTCTGTCTTTGATTTTCCACTTTATACTTAACCGCTTTTTCTTGCCCATGTTTTACATTTACTACCATTTAATAATTTGTCTTTGTAGCCTTTTTATTATCCTTACCGCTCAACAATAATCAACTTTTGATTGGCCCTTATATCTTATCTCCCCGTGGCTTTCCTGTCACTGCACTACCGCGGTCACTATGTTAATTATGCACGGTACAGTGGTTGGCATTCCCTGCTATGCTTTGCCACTTCCTCCATCACCTACCGCCTTACCATAGTGTGTTCGAAGCCTACTCATGGTACCGCGGGATAACCGTTAGCTGTCTCCTCTCATCCTACCGCTCTACCATGGCTTCGTCTCTACTTGTCCGCGGTATCATGGTGTAACTGCTAGCCATCTTCTCCAACCACTGCACTAACTATCTTTTCTGCTACTATTGCCCACCGCAATCACCGCGGTCTATGAGATGACCCCTTGTGGTACCATAGTGGGATCTTCAAACTATTGCTTCACTGCTGATCTCCCTCCACCGTGATATTTGCTAATCATTACATCACCGCCACCGTGATACCGCGGTCAATGAATTGACCGCGCGCGGTGTGGCGGTGACTGTTCACTACCCGTAGTTTCACTGTCCGCTGACTGCTAACCCCGCTGATTGCCGGTTATTTCTCTGCCTACCGCAACACCGTGATCAGTGGATTGACCACATGTAGTGTGGCAGTAAAAACTTCACACCTGCACCTTAGCCGCCACTGCCATACCACAAGCTCATTGTGGGAGGCCACGGTATAGTTGTATATGATACAAAAGGAAATATTATGGCATGGGTATAAGGCATATGTTGATTTTATGAATGGTGGTAAAATGTATTAAAGAAGAACGAATGATAAAATAAATTTAATATGAAAAGGATAGGAAAATGTGAGGGCAAAATGGGGAAACCCTTAGTTTTTCTTATGGATTTTTTAGGTTCTAACACATTGTCCAGTCCACATTAACCAATTTTTTTACTGCCTCTACCCCCAATATGGAAGCCAATTCCTCTTTATCTTTGTCAGTCTCATGTCCCTATATATATATATTTTCAAATTATATTTCTTCTTTTAAATTTAGAAATAAAAAACTAAAAACTACAATTCCTCTTTATCTTTGTCAGTCTCATGTCCCTATATATATATATTTAAATTATATTTCTTCTTTTAAATTTAGAAATAAAAAAGTAAAAAGTAAAATTCAAAGAAACAATGGAAACATTTACAAATCTATAAAGGGACAATGAATTACCTCATTGTGGCCAGAGTCTACTGACAATTCTCACTTCCTTCTATTGCTTGACATTTTGAGGCGACCTAGGGCAAATTATTTTCATCCAGTTTGTGGAGGCAAATAAAGTACACACTATGAGGTATGAAAGTTTTGTTTTGTGGGAAAATATGTTTGTTGGGTTTGCTTAGTTTATATAACCTAGGGAAAATATGTTCACTGGGTTTGCTTAGTGTTGATAACCTTATCATGAAAACTCTTTCACAATGACCGACCCAATTCCTAGATTTGCCAAGCAGTTCACTATTTCCTTGATACCCAGGTTAGGGAAATAATACAGAGGCATCCTGGCTTCATGCTATAATATTTTGAGCCAAAGCTCAAATGGGTAGGGTAAATTTTTTTGTTGGTTTCTCAGAGGTTTTACAATTTATAATGATGGGACAATTTAGAGGTTTCCTGGACAAGTTAGGCCATGAACCAGTAAAAAATCATGAATTCAAATGCAATGCAAAGAGTAGTAAACAATCACGAATTAAACCAAGAAAAAAAATTGTAACCTTACCTATGGTGTCACAAACTAAACCGAATTTCTCATTAGTTGCTGGTAGCGCTCTGCTCTCTTCCTTCGCGTGACATTTTTCCCTTTTTTGTCATCTAATTTCTTCCTTCCAGCAATTGATGAAGAGAGTAGGGCGCGACGTTTTTCCCTTTTTTTCGTCTGATTTCTTCCTTCAAATTTAGAGGTTCCCTGGACAGGTTAGGCCACAAACCAGTAAACAATCATGAATTCAAATGTAATACAAAGAGCAGTAAACAATCATGAATTCAACCAAGAAAAAAAAAATTGTAACCTTACCTATGGTGTCGCAAACTAAATCAAATTTCTCATCAGTTACTGGTAGTGCACTGCTCTCTTCCTTCACACGATGTTTTTCCCTTTCTTTTGTTTGATTTCTTCCTTCATATGGGAATTTTTTTAATTTTTAATTTTGATTCTATAGTCGGTGCTTTAGTCGGTGTTAGTTAATGCCAACTTTAGCACTGAATTTTGGCCGTTAATTTAATCTATTTGGGGCACCTAAGGGGGTGCCAAGTGCACCTAGTTGAGTGTCTATCATTGTTGTATAGTGACTATTTTAATTGTTGTGTATCACAGGATCCAGAGTGTTGGAAATAATTCCAACTCCTGCCTTGTTTTTGTGACCATCGTTGTCTCGTGGCTCCTTCATCAACTCGATGCAGTAGAGTGATTTTTATTGTGGTCCCGCAAGGTACTTTATCCTTCTCGGTGGTAGTATGGTGAAAGCTTCTGTGGCGGCATGCAAGTCTTCCTTCTGTTCTTGGTGGTGTTGCAGTGACTCCCGCAGTCTTCTACCATTGGCGTGCGGTAGTGTCGTGACCACCATTGTCCCGTGGCTCCTTCATCAGCTCAGTACGGTAGAGTAGTTTTTACCATGGTCCCACAAGTTGCTTCTTCCTTCTTGGCAATAGTACGATGAAAGCTTATGTGGCAACATTTTTATTCACAAAGGAGGCCATGGAGAGAGGAGGTGGATGGCGTAGAAATACTAAATCTTTGAGAGGAAAGTGGGTGAAAATAAATGAGACAACGAAATCTATAGATACAATAGAGGTAAGAAGAGAAAGCAACCTCAACCAAAGGAGGAAGGTGTTTATGAATTCACAAATTCTACAATATAGAGGAGATATCAATATGTCAAATATACGACTAAAGTGAGGTTTTGTGTTGGATAGCATACTCGTTGAAATGATATAATTGGTGTACTAAACATTATTTACTATGTTGTGTATTATAGGGGTGAGACAAGGCCATGGAAAAAAATCATGTCATATCAAATGAGGACACAACAGATGAAGCGGAACATCAGGTACTAAAATTTTGACTTAACTTAGGGAAAAATGATTTGATGGCATTTTGTGATACATCCATCTTTTCTCACAATATTATTGAAATTTATAATGTATTATCCAATCTTGACATAAATTAATGCATGTTGTTGATTATTTTAGATGGATATTGGAGCAAATACAGAGCCTGAGCATTCAATTGGCAAAACAAGAAGATATGTATGTGGATGTGGACCTAAAATTGTTAAATCACATAGATGACAGTGGGTGGAAGAGGATATGACAATGGATACTGCAGACACAACAAATGATTGCACTGAAGAAGAGGTAGGTTAGGACATATATGATGAGCTTCCAGTCAGTAGTATGCCTCATACAATTGATTAAAACCAAAGAATAATAAATGAGTGTGGACTGATGTTTTATAAACTATGTTGTCAAAATTATGTTTTATTTAAATTATTGTATAAAAAAGGTAGTCTATAAAATAATGTTCCATTATTCAATTGATGTATATATGGTCATACATTTTTTTATTTTTATTTTTTAAGCCATATTTGATTATATTTCTTTGAAATTGATACATTTATGATTTATCCAATTGTTGCCAAACATTAAATAATGCTTGCATTTGTTGATAGGTAGAAGATTTTGATGAAACACATAATAATACCCAAGATCCAATAGGGTTATTAAGATTTGGATGAGATGATCCAAACCATCCCTTAAACCATACTAGGGTGAGAAGAGCAAGATTGAAGAGAACACTATCACCTGAGAAATTTGAAGAGCTGATGAGAATTGCATACACTGATGACATGCCACCTAGCCTTAATGATGATGATCATGATAGTGAAAATGTAGTGCATGAAGAAGGATTGAATGAAATTCTTATAGGTTTCTTTGGGGATGGAGACAATGATGACAATAATTTTGATGATAAGAACATCAAAGACTCCATCAAGCAAGCAATGAAGACACCCGTGTTCAAATCGGGTGCAAGTAGAACCTCAAAATTGGCATGCACATTAATATTATTAGAAATCAAGTCACTATTTGTTTGGTCAAACAAAGGATTCACTACCCTACTGAAGTGAGTTGAAATATATTTCTTACTTTGCATTATCAATTGGTGTGCATAATTCATAAACATTCATCAACTTCGTTTATATTTCTTTAAGGGGATTTTAAAACCATATATTGTATATAAACAATCATAGTATAGATTGACATATCAAACATGTTCATCATAAGTTAAAAATTCAATTGATTTAATCTCTGGAAATCTTACAAGAGACTAAAAACTAAAATATTCCCTGAAGAGAATGTGTTGCCATCAACTTACAAAGAGGTATGTCTGTTATTGGTTGAGTTGGGGATTGAATATAAGCAAATTCATTCATGTAAAAATGATTGCATTTTATACAAAGATGAATATAAAAACAAGGTAGAATGACCTGTATGCAAAGAGAAGAGATATTGTACAGATGTACAAGGTCCTACAATTCCAAAGAAGGTTTTACGTCACATGCCAATTATACCTAGACTTCAACGAATTTTTCATTGCAATTCACTAGCACAATTGATGGATTGACATGCAAAGAACAGGAGTAAAGATGGATTCATGCGAATTTCGGCTGACTCCAAAGCAATGAAACACAGAGGCAAAATGGCCAAGAAAATTCAAAGGTGAACCCCGTAGTATTAGGTTTGGTCTTGCAATTGATGGAGTGTGCCCATTCTCTTTCTTGAGCTCAAATTATAGTGTTTGGCTAGTCGGATTAATAGTATACAATATTCCCCCATGGATGAGTGTTAGAAAGGAGCAACTTATGCTGGCTCTCATTGTTCTAGGAAAACATCAAGTTAAAAAAATGGATTTTTATCTTGCGCCTTTTATTGATGAGATGCAACTATTATGGAAATGCATAAGAATGTATGATATATTATGTCCTCCATCAAATAGGTCCTTCATGTTGTATGGTCTGCTATGTTGGACTATTCATGATTTCCTAAGACTTGGCATTTGTTCTGGTAAGATAAAATATTTACGTATTTACACTCATAATTTATTTTCATCCCAATTTTCATACTTAGTTTTATAGTATTTTTTTTTATGTTATTAACATTACTTGTTGAATTGTAGGGCTTCAAACAAAGGGGATATTTGCATGTCCAAGATGTGCAGAATAATTTCAAGTGCGGTATTCTAAAGATCTACATAAATTTATTTATGCAAACAACAGAGTTTTTCTACCAATAGATCATAGTTTTAGAAATCGCTTGAAGAATCAATTTGATGGAAAAGTTGAAAATAGAGGTCCTCCCATGATTATGGGTCCAGCTGATTGGCTTAAAAAGTATGAAGATTCTGAATTGAAAGATTGGGAGGATTTTTTTGATCAGGGTGATTCAATTCAAGAACCAAAACAATTTCTAGTCAATATGCTAGAAGGAATGAAAAGGAAATCCATATTTTATGAGCTCCCTTACTCGAAGGATTTGTTAATATCTCACCTATTAGATCCTATACATGTCTTAAAAAATGTCCTAGATTCTATATTTCGACATATATCAGGCAAAGAGATGGACACTTTGTCCTCGAGGAGAGATATTGCTCTTTCACATAGAAAATTTGATAGAAAACATTTATGGCCAAACAGGGAAAATGAAACATATGCAGAAGCTCCATGGATTTTGAAAAAACAAGAGGTAGACCAACTAAAAAATGCCATCCATTCAATAAGGAAACCTACTGGTTATGGGTCATTATTGGCTAAAGATTTTATAGTTGATGGAAATATCATAGGATTTAAAACACATGATTTTCATAATTTAATGAAGGTATTATATATCAGCATTTAATATTTTTTGGTAACATTGTTTAAGCACTAAATTTCTTTTGATTTCTTTTGTGTGAGAAAAAATTACTAATGACCTTTTCATAAATGTGTTTGATTGCATATCATGCCATTGAAAATTAGGGGGGATTCCTGTCTTACAGTTGACATAAGGAATGCCATAAGTCGATTGTCATCATTTACAAGGTATGTGGTTATATGAAATGTTCATGTGTGAGAGACATAGAGATATTATATTGCATTTTAATTTATGAATAAAGGTTCATACTAATTTACTATTCTTATATTAGGTGGGTGACCTCCAAGTGGATCCATGAATTTGAAGTGCCAAAGTGGAAGAAGGCAATTGTAGAAATTGTATGTGTATTTGAGAGGGAGCTCCCTACAAGTTTCATGGACCTACAAGTCCATTTACTTATACACCTAGTCAATGACATTGAATTGGTGGGTGTAGTATCAACGAGGTGGATTTTTTTTTTGAGAGGTATATGAAAACTCTTAAAAGATATGCCCGGCAAAAGGCACATCCAGAGGGTTGCATGGCTGAAGGGTATGTATTAAATGAAGCACTTTTATTCCTATGTGAATTCCTTGGTAAGGATTTTGAAGATGGCCCACACGTCTGGAATGAAGAACAAGCATCATATATTATTGATGGAGAAAAACCACAATCTAATGGTATTAAAGTAGAAATTAGTAAGTAAATTCATGATCAGTGCAGTTGTTTTTCTTGCAATCATTAATTTACTCTGTAATTTATTTGTCAAATTAACAACATGACATTTGTAGTTTGAAATAAACATGCTGACATGTAATAGGTGTAGACAAAATTTCTATTCTCGACAAGTTCATTATGTACCACATGGACTTTATGAACAAATGGATTGATATGTATGATAAAAAGAGAGAAGAAGTGTTAGAAGAAAGGAGATAGCTTAAAAGATCGAACCCAAGGAATACTCCACTTCCCACTCATCTGCTTGGGGAATGGGGCAAAGATTGCACACTAGAATGGGTTACTGAACAAATTCAAAATAAAATAGAAGATGTGGGTACAAATTCAAACATAATAGAAGATGAAATCAACATGTCTAGAGGATGTGAAAGAAAGGTATAGTTGGAATTTTACAAAATGTTGTTTCCTTGCAGTTTTGATAGTATTAACTATTTTAATATTCGTCATTATATTTGTTTTCACTGAAATAAATGGTCTTTCACAGGTGAGGAAATATCCAGCAATGTGGGCATATGGTCAAAATTATCATGTAGAATGTAGATGTAAATAAATGATCCTTCAATTGTGGCATCATGGTTGACTTCAAGCAATCTAATCGATCAAGCTCAAAAGATAAGAATATAATTGAATGGAATCTACAATATGTTGGGAAAATACAAGAAATTATTCAGTTGGATTACCACTCTTTTAAATTTTGTATTTTTAAGTGTTAATGTTATGAAGCATTTGAGAGGACATGAAGACATGATACCCATAGTGGATTGTTTTCTATATATTCCTCATCGTTCCTACCGGAGGATAAGGAGCCTTATGTTCTACCAATTCATTGTGAGAAAATATTTCTTTAACTCAAACAAGAAGTGGTAGTGATCATTAATCTATTAATTCATAGCTTATTGCGAACATATACATGTGTTTATTAATCAATAAAATTGTTATAACATATGTCTAATATATGTATGTCATTCATGTGTAGGTATTTTTCTATGAAGATATTTTGGACCTGAAATGGATATTTTTTGTACGTTATGATCCAAGATTAAGGCATGTATTTGATGATGCATTAGTGGATACTGAGCAAAACAATGATGGCCAAAAAAATGAGAGAGAGGGATTAGAGAACATCAAAGAAATTGACATCCATGATGATGTTGAAGATGGTTATGCTCAAGCAAAAGAAGACAACAATATGGATGGTATAGAAAATGATGATCCAAATACATCTGGTAACACTATAGATGGTCTATAGTAAAATTTAAATGATGATGAAGATGATGCATGTAACGCCCTGCCACACAACCCTAGAGGAAGTTGCAAACAACTATTTAAATAGGCTATTTTTTTTTTTTAAAAGTAAATTAATAAGCAAGTTCACTAACTAATGCCAACAACCTCTAAGGTTATGAGACAGAGGTTATATAGAACCTCAACAAAAAACATGATTTAAACCATGTCAATTAATTAATTAATAATTTAATCATATACATTCCAATAAGATAATTACATCATCACAAGAGATAACTTTCCATTTCATTAATCACAATTAAACAATAAGATTACAACACTCATTCCCCGAATGAGGCAAGATCAAAAAATAAGATTACAATTACAACTTCCACCTTGATAACAACTAAGGGGTTAAATAATACAAGACCAACTGAAATGCAATAAAGCAAGAACTGATACTGAATCCAATGAGCTCTCCAACTGGAAGTTTCGCACACACGAACAAGGAGAAAGAACCCAATGGATTTAGGTGCACGCCACCCAACCGAGGGGAACCCAAAGGTCCACCCCCCATGCTAGGAGATAGTAACCAGGAATCCTAGTCAAGACAATCTACCTCTAGACACAGGCTAACATAACTGAACCAAACTGAAACAACCAATCACAGGAACCTCACAAGTACATCCCAAGGTACAACTCAAATACAACATAAGTACAACTCAAATACCATGCAAGTACAACACGAGTACAACTCTACAAGGTCACATTGCTTCCAGAAATAAAGCAGAACAAGTATGTTATGAGAACCATACACATAATAATTGAATACCAACTATGGTCACATCAGGTATGTTATAGAAACCATACCCACAATAAACAAGTACCAACTATGGTCACATCAGGTATGTTATGAAAACCATACCCACAATAAACAAATACCAACTATTGTCCTAGACAGAGTGTCATCACACAACTCATCATGGGTTATCCTTGGGATTCTTCCTAGGCTCCGGTCCCCACAAGAAAAGGTTATCCTGGTGACCTTTACCGAATCCCAGCCTCCATACTCACTCATGCGAAGCCAAATACCTTTTGTACAAACAAGATAAATGACCTTGCCATTACAAGCCTTCCCCGCCCATCCCAAGCCTAACCGAGCACTTGGGTCCATGAGTGAGGCATTAATATCTTGATTAGTGAGAAGTTAGCCCTAAGCTTCTAAGTATTGTTTTAGTTATCACTTGATTAAATAATATACAATGAGTTATCCTGGGACCACTTCATGTGCCGACCCTCGTTACAAGCCACTCCTCTACTTAACAACACACACACACCATCCAAACATCAATGGAACCAAGGTGCAACAAACAAGATATCACGACCTCTCCTTTCTCAGAAGGCGACAAAGATAAAACCATCTCCAAACACTGGAGGTAACAACAATAATAGAACCGCTCCTGACAAGGAGGAACACATTACAAAATCCACTCCTTTCTCAAGAGGCACAAAACATTCCCGTTCGTAGAAATTGGGTATAACATTGACATAACTTCATGCACTACCCAAGGGAATTAACAAACAGGTTGACATCACAAACGACAATCCAAAGAATGAAAGATCCCATCTGGAAGACTTACGAATAAAACACCCTTTAATCCATTTCCCAAACAAAAGCACGAAGAGAATATTCATTGAAGGCACATGAAATCAACTACCTTTGGATACTCTAAATCCATTTTCCACATAATCATTCAATAATTTATTGCATTAAATATACTGAATTAAAATACGTCCTTTCCAGACAAGGGAGAAATTAACGCTAATATTTAATTCCCTATTTTCTCATAACATAATAGGCATTTTCAACTATAACACAAAACATTTCACTTTAAAATAAATAACCGATTGCCCTTGCAAACTAACTCATTATAAAATAAATCAGTTAATTTCATTATTAACACATTAATCTCAAAACCAATATTTGTCCTTTCAAACCTATTGTTTAAAATAAAAATAATAATTGACTATATCCTCAATATTTTAAAATTTCCAATTATAATTAAATCAAATCAATAATTGGACTTTTGCACAGCAATTTATATTTCACAATTAAATTTAAATCATGCATCCTCTAATCAAATATTTCACTCCCTCAATTAAACTTAAAAACATGCCTTTAATTAATATACATTAATATTTAAATATTATAAATTATAATATAAAATATTATTTAAGCAATATTTTAATATTACAAAATACAATATATAAATAATATATATATTTTATTAATAACATATATATTAAAATTTAATATTATAAAATATAATATAAAATATTTTTAAGAATATTTAAATATTATACATTATAATATATAAAATATTATATATATATAGTTATTTATTTTAACATTTTATATCTTTTCTCTCAGGCCGCGCGCCATACAAAGGTCATGGGGCGGCTGAGCGAGTTCCGAGGCAATAGTTTAGGGCTGGCGGCCGCATGTTTTCTTGGCCGCAGTTTACACAGGCTGCGGTTTTGTTTTGCAGGGGGTGGCAATCAATGGTGGGGCGGCGACGTTTTGGAGGGCACCGTCGGTAGCAGTGGCAACTGCATACACAGCCAGCCACCACCTTTGGTGGCGCTATGCACATCACAGCTAACCATCGGTGGTGGTGGCGGCGGCTATGTAAACAGCCACCACGCCGGTCGCGGGTAGCTGTTGCGGGGGTCACTCTAGGCGCGGCTCCCCCCACACACCTCCCATGGGGTGCGGTGGGGGTTGAGCCCCCAGCCCCCCAATAATTTTTTTTTTTTTTTTTGTTTTTTTAAATTTTACAAGCCTATGGATTTTTTTGGAAAACCACGCCCTTCTCAAGGGTTTTTTTTTTTTAATTCTTTTAATAGCATAACCCCCCAAAATATTTTTTTTAATAAATATAAATAATATATATGTATAAAATACATATATATACATATATGAATACATTTAAATCACCCCATTTTAAGATTTGAAACACAAACTGAGCAAATAATTTCCAAAACAATTATTTGCAGCCAAGAACACAAAGTTTTTCTTGAATTTTCCAACATAATAATCAACCACAAAACATATACAATTTAAAAAAATCTCAAAACAACCAATTTCTAAAACATGAACCTGATTCTCTGAGTTTGTGAGGAGATCCAGGCAGTACTCAGCTTCCTACTTCAACTCCATCGAATTTCACAACTCCAAGCCAAAACCCACAAAATGAAAACCATTCTTTCTCTCCTCCATTTCCAATTTTTCAAAAACTTCAACATCCAAAAAATTCAGAAACAAAATTCAACCATAAGGATAAAACCCTAAAATTCAACAACCACCCTCATAAATTCATCAAAACAGAAAATGCAAAAATATCTAATTTCTTTAATTTTGAATTTCAAAATTTCAAATTCCAACAAATAACACAATAACTTCAACATAACTAAATTAAATCCTTTCAACAACATAAATTTGATTAATTAATAATAAAATAAATTATATCTCAACATAATCCCAGATTGCATTACCCAACAACTTAAATACCTTAAGCCATTTAATTATCCCTTTTCTAACTTGCAAATTAAATACGAAGAGAGGGAACGATAATCAAAACAACACAACCTGACAAACAACTGATGACATACAAGGACTAGGGTGATGACTTGGCACAGAAAACCTAGCTACTATCTCCCAATCGAATACCGTTGGGTATTGAACACGCTCCAACCTGTAAATCTAGGTGGAGTTGATGTCCTATACCTGTCAACCTGTAAATCAAGTAAACGCAATATATAATATGAACAACATAAAATACACACCATGAAGAGGAAATCATGGGATCATAGGGCACTTGCAAGCGAGTGATACGATACCGTCCCCTTCACCAATACACTGCAAATACTGACAAATCTAACATACTAGTATAATCCAAAGCATAATCATCTTTAATTCAAATATCCATAATGCTAATCCAAAATGTGGAATAAAGATAACATCTGAATACAGTATCATCACATCAAAATACATCAAAGCAACATACCCACACAAGGACACACTGTCCAACCAGAAGGAAAAATGGAGGGGTATTACAATGCAGGTCAAGATGAGGATGATGATAATATTAAATACTTGAAAGAACATATGAACATTGACAATGATACATTGGATGACATTGTAGCAAACAATAATGTTAATGACCAAGAATTCTAAATTTTCAGAATTATTTGCAATCCATGTTTAAAAAAGGATGATTCTTATGGCCCAAACTTTGAAATGCTTCAGTAATATTATTATGTTATATTCACCATACATTTCCCTTGACAAAGCAAAAATTTGCTTTCATTTATTTTTACTATATATCTCAGAAGCGAAATTGTTGTTACATAATGATGCACTAAAAAAATAATATATACAAAAAAAGGCAAACAAAATGTTTGAAATTGAACATGCAACCTACTGTGTTGTGCTGAAAGAAATCAAGATTAATTGGGACAAGAAATAAAAATAAAATTTTGATGATTGTACTTAAAAGTAAACATGATATGAAAAGTGTGGACAATGATGGTGCTGAAATTGAAAACCCTGATTCTGATGACATTATTATTTTTGCATAGTTGGAAAACTCGGCATTTTCAAGTACTCGGCAAGCCCGAAAAAATTGGCAAAAAACTCGGCAAAAAACTCGGCAACTTAAAAAATTGCTTAAACTTCACTAAAAACACATTTTTTTTGCAAAATTCAAAGATAAGATGCATCTAATGAGTCAATAAATGAGTACATATAAGAAACAAGTTGTATTTAATTGATTTGAAAGAAATTGGATACAAAATGGCATCCTCATGTGGAATGCTCAATGCGCTGATATGATAATAGTCTGAAACAAAATGAAAATAGCAAATTGTTATTGTAAAACTGAAAGTAAATACTATATTAATATATTTTACAAATTTATATCTTCCTCTTCCCATGTCTAGTGAAAACTAGGGGAGAGGTAGAACTAGATGATATTATAGATGAAGACTTGTAGGAAAACTTGGAAACTTGGACTTGGAGAGTACCTAGAAAACCAAATGAATTCAATTTGATTTTGAGGGCAATGACCCTAATGGGGTCAAGGGGTAGCACCCCTCATGGGGGTTTTTAATCGAGGGGCGCCCAAGGGGCAGGGGCCGCCCCTTAATTGGCCCCACTCAGTGCAAGGCAAGATCGAGGGGCAGCACCCCTTGCAGGGTCTTAGGGCAGCACCTTGGGTGAACTCCCTGTCCGGATACAGGGCAGGGTCGAAGGGCGGAACCCCCGCCACCAAGCCCAAATTAAGACCTCCAAAACCACAAAAACCTTCATGGGAGAGTGTTTTTGTTAAGGAAGAAACAAAGCAACTGGTGGAGGCAAAAAATGAATGAAAATTGCCTTTATTCTGACAATGGGGGTCTTTTTTGCTGAGCAGCCGAGTTTTTAAAAAAAACTCTCCCAGTTTTTGCAAATAAATGGTGAGTTTTTAGGCGAGTTTTTGTGAAAAGTACGGCCGTACTTTTTGGCGAGTAAAACTTGCAAATACTCGTTTGGCAAAAAAAATCGTGAGTTTTTGGCGAGTGAGCCAACTATGGTTTTATGTCATTAGAGATAAAGATCACATACAATTTTATATACATAGAAAATGAAGATTTGAAACTAGTAAAATGAAAATGTAAACACTATAAAAAAATTCCTTAAACAATAATTCACATACTCACTTACAAAAAATGGTGAAGCATTTTTTATTCAAAATTTCTTTTCTTTAATAGACATAACAGTAAAAAAATATTTACAATTACAAGAATATATACAAGAATATTTACAAGTACAAGAATATATACATTGTTTCATAAAATATATACTTTGTTTCATAGACTTCTAAATTTTTAGAGTTATTTGCAATCTATTGGGTCTCAAAAATGCAGGTTTTTACACCATAAGAGGGTGCCAATCTCTAAGAGGACTTTAATCCTTAATACAGACCAATTAAAGTAAATTATTTGAAAGGACTTTAATTCACACCTAACTAGAAACCAATTGAAGCATCCACACAGTAACAACAAATGTGCCTTGATAAATCTTGTAGATTTAAACAACTTGAAAAGACCACTTTGGAGACAACAAAGCAATAAATAAGCATGAAAATCGACACAACAATTGAACACTGAAAATGGATTACGAGTTATAATGTATCTGCTCCATTATATTGCTCAAAATATTAACATACATAACATGAGTTATTTTGATATGAATAAGTGGATGAGATGGTCTAGTATCTATTCTAATGGATTGAAATGATGATGATATGATGATCAAAATCAGACCTTGGTTTCCCTATTTGTATGGGAAGCAACAAGCTTTAGGTCCATTAACAAAAGTTACATCATTTATGTTGGGTCTCAAAAACACAGGTTTTAACCATAAGAGTTTGCCAAGCTCTTACAACACTTTTGGCCAACGTACAAGGCCAGCTACACAATTGAACCTTCTGCTCTTTAGGTTCTGCTAGACCTAGGTGGGTGAAACTATATGAAACATGTAGATGTGAACTGAATTTCTTGCTAAGTAGTCGACCCACAATGGCAATTGGGAATGGATAGACCAAATGATACTACAACTACTCCTACTACATGAATGAAAGATTTTGAATATATTGTTTATAGCGAATTCTATCCTCTGGGATATGACAGATCAGTGCCTTCTATCTATTGGGCAACAAAGTCAAAAGATATTACTAACTACATATACATCTTCCTCTCTGACACAATTCATATTGTTAGACACTTTTAGGGATGAAGTTCTAATGACTAGCATGTGACTTCATTAATTTATAACTGGCATAAATAGTGTTGAAATAGTTTCTTACTTAGCTCTCCTTTGACAATCCAAAAGAAATCTCACAAACACTGTGACTCATTTAAAGGTATTTGATTCTGACTTGTAGACACCAGTAAATAAAATCACACAGAGTGAAGAAATACACCTTGATGAATTAAAATATACTTGATATTTGAACTCAAACGATCGACATATTTCAAAGTGGAGAGAACTAAGCAAAAACTTAACAGTTATCACATCACAACAACAAAAAAATCAGAAAGGATTTCGGTCAAAAAATCATATCCATTGCACCGTTTCCAGAAGATTTTTTACATTATTTCATTCCCAGTTTCTTTTCTGAGAAAAATCTCTCACTCCTCTTGAACCGAACCCCCTACAACTGAATTTTCAAATCATTTATACATTACATTCCAAGCATTGCAACCTTTCACATTCCTGTTACAACCGTTTGAATTTTATGATAGAGATAAAAATGTTTAATTAAGTTGCCTTTCGGCAAATTAAATATTTTTGCATAGTTCGCTTTTGATTTTTCTCTAATATCTTGACCCGCCTTCAATATTTCGCTTTATACCTTGACCGGTCTTCATATTTATTTCCCCGTGCCCCTTGTTATATTTACTGCTATACCGTGGTCAACCTATTGACCGGTTATGGTATTGTGGTGGTCAGCCTTCACCGTCATCTCTCACTGTCAACCGCCTTACCATGGTCTTCCTCCTAACTCCCTGCGGTTGCGCGGTGACCAACTATTGCTATCTTCATTATTTACCACGGTCACTGTGGGATCCTCGCTGCCTTCCCATGGTACCACGATATCCAACTGTCATTTCCCTCTCTCCTCCTACTGCTCTACCGCTGTCTTCTTCCTAACCGTCGGCGGTATCGCGGTGTGACCATTAACCGTCATCTCGTTGCTTCCTCTTGACCACCACAGTCACCGTAGTCTGTGGTTTAACCACACGGTATTGCGGTATGTCCTCTGACTGCTCACATGTCAGTGACTTACCACCTATCACAACCCCATAGTCTATGTTTAGACCGTGTGCGATGGCACGGTAAGCATTTTATGCCTGCCTGCTAATCGCTATCGCCATACCACGAGCCCATTGTAGGAGGCTATGGTAAATTTTTAAGTGATGTAAAATTGAACATTAAGGCAATGGTAAAGGGTATAAGCTATATATGAGTGGCAAAAATTATTTTTTAATGGAAAAGATAGCAAATGAATGGGTTTAAATGAGTAAAAGTCCTTAAGATTTTCATGTAAAATTCTAGTTCTAATAGTGGCTCCTGTTGGGGATGAGTGATTTTGCAAATCACTGCAAGAATCCAAAATTCTGGGAGAGCAGACCAAGCAAAGGAAAGGATATGAAAAAGAAGGCACAAGAAAATAGAAGATGGAGCATGGAGGATGAAAGACGAAACCCTAGACTATTGTACATGGAAGGAAAACAAAAGTTTCAAAAATGGAACTTCTGGGAATATCCATGTATTGGCAAACCCAGATCCTTCAAAATTTCCTAAACTACTGTGCATGGAAACAATATTTAAAGATGGTTATTAAGAATTGTCCATGCACTAGCAATCATTAACCCTCTGCTGATCCTCAAGAGAAGAAGTGCTTCAAGAACTGCTCATGTACAGACAACTCCTGCTCTTCTCCAGACATGTTCTTTAGGAAATAGGAGTCTTCACCTCCTTTACCAATTATCACAAAAGGACCCAACCATAAGGCTTCAAACTTGCCATGTTTCCCCTTCTCCTCACACCAAGCATTCCACATCAACACCAAATCATGTTCTTCAAACTTTCTCTCCTTGGCCTTTTTATCAAAAGGATACTTCATTTGTGACTGCAGTTTCACATTCTACTTCTGAGCCACTCTTCTCACTTCATCAAGCTTTGCAAGTTACTCCATTCTTTCCTCCATTGGTTCAGAAATATCCAAGTCTTCTTGCAAAATAAAGTTATAGACTAGCAAAATATTTTGCAATGGAATCCTAGCTTGTGTCCCATATACCAATTCAAATGGAGATTTTCTAGTTGCTCTCTTCACTATAATCCTATCTGCCCATACATCCAATCTTAACTTCGAATCCCATGCCTTTCTATTTATATCCAGCATCTTTCTTACTATCTTCAAAAGATTTTTATTACTTGACTCCGCCTAGCCATTCACCTATGGATGGTATAGGGCAAAATAAGAAATATTAATGCCATACATTTTACAAAAATCTCTAAACTCATCAGATCTAAAACACATCCCATTATCTATGATCAATCTGACTGGGGTACCAAATATGGTTATAACATTCTCCATCAGAAAATTCATCACCACTTTGCTCGTTGCTTGCTTAGTTGGAACAACCTCCACCCACTTAGTAAAATAATATGTTTCCACTAGTATCCATCTATGTCCTCCACTTGATCTTTCTTGTATTTCTCCAATGAAATCAAATCCCCATTGGTGAAAAGGTGCTTCTACTTGCAAAGGTCTAAGTGGCAATGCTCCTTGATACTTCAACTTTCCTAAAAATTTCTAACAAGCCTCACACTTCCTCACATATGCAAAGGAATCATTGAATACCCTAGGCTAATGATAACCAACCCTGAGAATCTTGTGTGCAGTAGTCTTAGCAGAATAATGACCTCCACATACCCCTTCATGCATTTCTCTCAAGACATACTTTGCCTGGGATTCATCTAGACATAACAGCAATATACCATCCCTATTCTTCCAGAATAGGTCCCCTTCTAAAAAAACATATTTAGAATCCTAAAATTTCAAAGTTCTCCTTTGATTATCATTCAACCCTTCAAGGCACTTCATATGTTTCAGATAATGCATTATATTAGTATACCAAGGAGTATGCTCAATACTTGCTATGACTTCTTCCTTACCTTCTACATTGTAAATTTGGTTTGCTTCAATATTGGCTTCTGCCATCAGCCTGGCCAGACCCTATCCTCTTACCAACTTGGTAATTTGAATCTCCATGTTGAACTCTTGGATTTTATTAATCCATCTGCATCTTTTCCCTGTCACTTCTTTTTGCACCAGGATATCCTTCACAGCTGCATGTGGGACATAAGTGACTACCTTAGCTCCAACAAGGTAAGGTCTAAAGGCCTTTGTTGCTTTGACCAATGCATAAGCCTATTTTTCCATAATATCATACTTCAATTCTGACCCTTGTAAAGACTTTCTGAAAAAAGAAATAGGCTGCTCATGACCTTCATAATTTTTATGTAACATAACAACAACTATGGTGTGAAATGAAGCAAAAGAAAAAATCTGAAATGGCTTAGTAAAATCAGGGGACTTTAGGATAGGGGCTTCTTTGATAGCTCTTTTTATAGATATGAAGGCATCCATAGCTTCAGCAGTCCAGTCCAGCTTTTCTCCTTTTTTCAACATCTTAGATATAGGTTTAATAATCTCAGCAAAATTGGACACAAACCTCCTAACAAAATTAATCTAGCCAAAAAATGATTGGATTGCTTTGACAGTTTTGGGAATGGGAATTTCATCTATGGAATCTACTCTTTCTAGATCTATCCTAATCCCATCTTTTGACACAATATGCCCCAAAAGTTTACCCTCTATAACAGAAAAATGATATTTTTTAGGATTAAGACTAATACCATACTCCAAAGCTTTGATGAAGATCTTCTCTAAGTCCCCCACATGATTTTCTGCCTTTTTGGAATAAGCAGTGAGATCATCTTGATATACCACCATTATAGCATTAATTAAATCTGCAAATGCCACATCCATGGCCCTTTGAAAGGTAGCTCCTGCATTTGTGAGACCAAATGGCATTCTCACATAGACATATGTTCCCCATGGTGTAGTGAATGTTGTCTTGTACTGCTCGAATTCTTTGACTTTGACCTGGTTATATCCAGAAAATCCATCCATCATTGACAATAGTTCACATCCTGTTACTTTATGCAATATTTCCTCCATGTTTGGAAGAGGATAATTATCTTTTAGGGATGCAACATTCAAATTTCTGAAATCTACACACAATCTTATGTCCCCATTTTTCTTCCTTACTGGAACCAAATTCGAGACCCATGTTGAATGCCTAATGGGCTTAATGATACCTCCATCTCTGAGCTGTGCTATCTCCTCCTGCATGTTAGGTTCCAAAGTTGGGTTGATAGGCCTTTGCTTCTGTCCGAATGGCTTCGTGTCTGGCTTAAGTGGAATCTCACACTGAAAAGATCTTCTCTATATGCATTCAAATCCTCATAAGACCAAGCAGACACATGCTTGTATTTTCTTAGCAATGTAATCAAAATTCTCCTGATAGTTGAGCTTATTTTCTTTCCAATATAAACCCTTTTGGGTGCTAATTCAGTTCCCAAATTTATTTCCTCAACATCTTCTTTCTTAATAGGTGTCTGCTTCATGATAGAATGATCATTCCCATCATACACTCTCTCCAATGCCACAAGCCCTTTGGGAAGTTTGTTAGTTTTAAGCTGCAAAACTTCCTTCCCACATACAGTTTGTTTCCCATCCACTTCTTCCACAAAATCATTAAAATCAATCTCCTATGCCTCATACTGATCTATACAATGAAGAAATTTCAAAAGGTCAGTATCATCATTAAAAAATTTCTGGCTATATATGCTATCAGGGATAGCAGGCCTTGTTTTGAATTCAACCAGAGACACTCCTTCTAAAGTGATATCATCCTTCTTTAAGGCTACATTAGCCAAAAAGTCAGCCATTAAGTTTTCAGATCTATCTATCCAATCAATTGAAAATGCATCAAATAGTTCCACTGTATCCCACATAGCATTCCTATATTGTTTCAGCCTCTTATTCTTTGCAGCATACTTTGATCTAACTTGTGATACAATTAGGTCAGAATCTCCCAAGACAGACAATAACTTAATCTTATGCTTGACAACCATGTTCAAACCAATTAACAAGGCTTCATACTCTGCCACATTATTTGTACATTCAAAAGCCAACAAAAATGAATATTTAAAAGTTATACCTTCTAGTGATATGAAAAATATCCCAACTCCATTACCTTCTTGACTGCATGCCCCGTCAAAATATATTCTCCACACACCATGTTGATTTCTAGAGATAAGCTTATCAATTGGATGAGTATTTAATCCACATTGCAGAAGCAATTAAGTTATTCCTAAGGGATATATTCAACAATCTAATTCATCCTCGGTTCTCTATATAACTTGACTTTTTCACCATTGATCGGTATTGTTGCATATGATAAATCAAACTATACATTACCTCCAACTGCTATAGTCCATTGTATTGAAAAAAGCATCCCAAAATAAGGAGGTGTATCAATCATGGTTATATCAATGTTATAAGTTTCCTGTGGGTAAGTTGCTAGTTTTACTTCTACACCCTTCATAATCCCCACAACTAGGACATGCCTACTATCCATGGCATAACACTTACCACCCTCGATATCTACCCACAAACCAATTTGCTTCATTACCCCTACTGGCATAATATTCATTGAAGCACCTAAATCTATCATGCAATTTCTTACCAATTTACCATTTATGAGTAGGGTAATAAAAAATGGGTCAATTTAAGGTGTATTTATTAATGCATCATTTAAGAAAACTTCTGCAACTTTTATCTTTCCTTTCTTATCAGCAATTCCAAAATTCTCATTTTGATCAAAATTTCCCATCAAACATTAATTGAATAGCACTTTCCCTATACTCTTTAATTTTCATCATTTCAAGTAATGGGACAAATTTTTTTACCTGGGATAAAGCTTGGACAAAATCAAAAGATGCACCTTCAACTCTTATCACCTTCCTTTGTTCTGCTGATTCACCTTTATTTTCCTCTTTCTCCCTCTTTGATGTTTGATCCATCTTTTGTTTGTTCTTGGAGAATTCTTTATTTTCTTCTTTGGGGACATACTTTTGTTCTTTTTTATCAGGGTGCTCATCATTTGTCTTTTCTAATATTTCATGGGATATCTTCTTATTCTTCAAAAATATTCCTCTTGGAACACCTTCATCTTAATTTATTGTTCTATTCCTTAGCCAATACTTTCTTTTAGCTTGCTCAACTGCAACAATAGTCAATCTCTTAATTTATTCCTCAGGTGGTCTCCTCATATTTCCCCTATTAGGCTGATATGATGTGGTAGGAGGACCTTGTTCATCATCACTTTCTTCATAATAAAAAAAAAATTATTTCTCTACCATGTGAACATTATATTTCTAATGATCAACATCATACTCATATCCTCCTTCTTCTGAATATTAATACCCCTTCTTTGTCGAGTGAAGAATATGAGCAGTTAAATAGATGTTATTGTCTTCTTCATTATTATTTTCTGCCATGTCTTTTCTTGACACTGACTGAGCTACAACACAATGTTTTGAAGAATGTGGCATGTCACATACTGAACACCAAGGACTATTATCAACCATGTATGTCCCTCTCTTCTTCAAAGGATCAGGTGTCTCTTTATTTCTTGGCCTATTATCCATCATTGGCTTTGCATCTCTCCAATTCGTATTATAGGGCATATCATGTAGTCTAGGCCTTTCATTCCTATATGTGATTTCTTGTTTATTTGGAGGAGCATATTGGGGAACCCTAGGGTTATCCCTCTTGGCCATCATCCCTGCAGCCTTCCTATTATTTTCAATAGTAAGCACTATCCTTTGAGCTTCAGCCAAATTTCTAGGACCTCTTTTCCTAAGCTCATATCCTTTCTTAGGATCAAAATATTTTAAATAAATGATTAATGTAGTAGGGTCAGCTAATTTAGATCTAGGAGGTATCTTATTATGCAATTTAGAAAACCTTTGGTTGAAATCATAAGACGACTCATTTTGATGCTTCTGAATAGTCACCAATTCATGCAATGCAAATTATGGTGCATATTGATTCTCGTACTACTCAAAAAATTGTTTCATAAAACACATAAATATAATCAATAGAAGTTGTTGGCAGACTATTGAACCAATCTCTGGCATCTTCAATTAGTGACATCATAAACAACCTCATTTGCACATCTTCATACTGCATATCCAAATCTTGCAAAAAAACATTAAAACTCCTTAAATGTTCTTCAGCTACAATTGCACTACTTCTTGTGAATTTTGGGACAAGACTTCTCCAACTATTGTCCATAGGATAAGGACATATTTGAAATCCAGCCAAGTCAAACTGCCTGATCATGGTTGCATATTGTGGAGGAGGATTTTGGTAATACTGACACTAGTACAATGGATTATTATTTGCCACATATTGTTGACCTTGTGGGGGTACATGTTGTTGATAAGGAGGTGGTTGAACACCTTGATGTTGTGGTGGATCATTTTGATGTCTATTTGGCTGATTTTGATGGACCTGTGGGGCTTTTGATGCATTATTGTTCTCTTGCCTATGAGGTGGCACATATTTTTGCAAATTAGCCATTTGAGTATTGATCAGCACTTTCTTCAATTTCAACTCTTCAAGTTCTCTAATTGCTTGGAGCCTCTGTTCATATTCTATTTTAGCTCTCTCCACTTCTTATCTCTCATGCTCTAGTCTTGCATTTATTTCATCCCTATTCATGAGTTCATAATTCTCCTCAGATGCTGCTTCATATCCAAGTCCATCTTCAAGCAGTGTTGTTTTTTGATCATATTCAAGTTGTCTCCTTTCCCTTTCAGCTTCACATTTAGCCACGAACTCCTTAACTTTCTCAGGATCTATTCGATAGAAAGGATTCCTCTGTTCCTCAGGAGTATGAGGTTCTCTAGAAGGGTTGTTTTCATTTGCTAGTGTACCATATGAATTATGTGTCTCCAATGATGCTTTTGAAGTTTTATTTTTGTTTGATGGGCCCATGTCATTAGTCACCTTCTTACCCTTATCATTCTTCTCAGTCCATTTGTTTTTGTCATTAGGAGCATCACCATCTTTGTACAAATGCCTTCTTCCTTTCATTTTGGGAGTAATTGTGATGGACTGAACTCTAGGATGATTTCTTTCTGATATATATTTCAATTTATTAGTTTCAACACATTTGTTCATTTAGAGTCACCACTCACGTTCCAGAAGTGAGACAATATGCAATTCTTTATTCCCAGCAGAGTCTTCTACAAAATATTGACTCTATGACAAAGGCTTATTTTCAGATTATACTCCCTAGTAGAATCTCCAAAAAAATGTGACACTTTGTTGACTCAATAAATGGAAAGGCTGAGAATTTTTTTTGATGTCTATCCCCAACAGAGTCACCAAACTGTTGAGTCTCAAAAATGAAATTTTTAACCATAAGATTTTGCCAAGCTCTTACAACACTTTTGGCCAACGTACAAGGCCAATTACACAATCGAACCTTCTTCTCTTTAGGTTTTGCTAGACCTAGGCGGGTGAACCTATATGAAACATGTAGATTTGAACTAAATTTCCTACTAAACAGTCTACCCACAATGGCAATTGGGAATGGATAGACCAAATGATACTACAACTACTCCTACTACACGAATGAAAGGTTTTGAATATATTGTTTATAGTGAATTCTATCCTCTGGGATATGATAGATCAGTGCCTTCTATCTATTGGGCAACAGAGTCAAAAGATATTTCTAACTACATATACATCTTCCTCTTTGACACAATTCATATTGTTAGACACTTTTAGGGATGAAGTTCTAATGACTGGCATGTGACTTCATTAATTTATAACTGGCATAAATAGTGTTGAAATATTTTCTTACTTAGCTCTCCTTCAACAATCTAAAAGAAATCTCACAAACACTGTGACTCATTTAAAGGTATTTGATTCTGACTTGTAGACACCAGTAAAACAAATCACATAGAGTGAAGAAATGCACCTTGATGAATTAAAATATACTTGATATTTGAACTCAAATGATTGAAAGATTTCAAAGTGGAGAGAACCAAGCAAAAAATTAACAGTTATTCCCAATTTCTTTTCTGAGAAAAATCTCTCACCCCTCTCGAACTGACCCCCCTGCAACTGAATTTTCAAATCATTTATACATTACATTCCAAGCGTTGCAACCTTTCACATTCGTGTTACAACTATTTGAATTTTATGACAGAGATAAAAATATTTAATTAAGTTTCCTTTCGGCAAATTAAATATTTATGCATAGTTCGCTTCTGATTTTTCTCTAATATCTTGACCCACCTTCAATATTTTGCTTTATACCTTGACCGGTCTTCATATTTATTTCCCCATGCCCCTTGTTATATTTACCACTATACAGTGGTCAACCTATTGACTGGTCGCGGTATTGCGGTGGCCAACCTTCACTGTCATCTCTCACTGTCAACCGCCTTACCGTGGTCTTCCGCCTGACTCCCTGGGGTAGTGTGGTGACTGACTGCTACTATCTTCATTGTTTACCGCGGTCACCACAGTCTCTTCACTGCCTTCCCACGATACTGTGGTATCCAATTGTCATTTCCCTCTCTCCTCCTACTGCTCTATCGTGGTCTTCTTCCTAACCATTGGTGGTACCGCGGTGTGACCACTAACCGTCATCTCACCACTTCCTCTTGACCACCGCAGTCACCGTGGTCTATTGTTTAACCATGCGCAGTACCGCAGTATGTCCTCTGACTGCTCACATGCTGGTGACTTACCGCCTACCGCAACCCTGCGGTCTATGTTTAGAATGCGTGAGGTGGCACGGTAAGCACTTTATGCCTGCCTACTAACTGCTACCGCCATACTGTGAGCCCATTGTGGGAGGGTGTGGTAAAGCAGGAAGTGATGTAAAATTGGACATTAAGGCAACGGTAAAGGGTATAAGCTATATATGAGTGGAAAAAATGATTTTTTAATGGAAAAGATAGCAAATGAATGGGTTTAAATGGGCAAAAGGCCTTAAGATTTTCATGTAAAATTCTAGTTCTAATAGTTTCTTAACTAAAGCATAATTAACATAACATAGAAACTTAAAAAGAGTTTATTGTTGGATGCACCACAGTTTGTTAATCATCAGCAAGCACCCATGACCACCTAAGATCTGTTCAAGGCTCAAACACCATGTTAATGCATCCACAACAACCAAACTCTAACTACCTCCTCATATAGCTCATGCAAGGAACAATTTAACCTTTGACATCTGATCAATGTATTTCTCCTAGGCATAAGTGTTTGCATTCTATAGATTTTTTGTCATTACATTCTCCAATCCAGCAATCCTCCAGAGCTGCTTATGCATTTTCCTGAGTACCTAATCCTCATCATTGATGTCATCAAGGATGCCTGGAAAATATTCTAATATCTCATTTTTCCAGGTTTCTTGATCTTTCAAATCTGTTTCTTCAAAGAAATCTGGCATGGCCATACATAGTGGTTGGCTGAAGTCAGTCAATTCCCGTGTCAAGATATTCTAGATGTTTTCCTATGTATTCATGAGGCTCTGACATTCTTAGAGAAAATAATTATTATCTCCATCTTTTTCCTTGATATGGGTTTCCATTTCCTTCATCCTATCAAGCAGTCTTCCATGCTCCATGAGGGCCTTGTATGTTTCATTGTGAGCATGTGAGACACCATCTACATGTTGGCACATATCTTTGAATTTCATACAAATTATCCCTGATGCTACTTCAAAAGTAGTAGCCTTCAATTTTATTTTTAGTTCTTCTTGTCCCTTTTGAGACTTTTCAAATTTATGCTTCCACCGAGAAGTCTCAGACATGGCCTCTAACACTTTTCTTTCATGTTCAATTAAAGGAGAGTAAAGCCTTGGAGAAGTAGGCAACCTATCTTTTTAGTTGGTTAATTCTTGTTTCAACCTGTCATTTTCCTCTATCAACCACTGGTTATCTCTTACTAGCTTTTGGATCTAGGCTTTGGTGGATTTGGCTACATTCACATTCAAGTTGATAGTCTCCAAGAGATCTATCTCCCCTACTCTTTGCACTAGGAGATTTCAAAAAATCTGATCATGGTCAACGAGAGAAGGCTTCTTGCCTGGGGGGTAAAGATCCCAAATTTGCAAAGTGGTATTATCAGGATTGTACCCTGACCTTGTATAGACCCTATCACCTACTTCATCCATTATTTGCAAAGTTTTATTCTTTCTCTTCAAAAAGTTGTCAAACACAATGGTTGAACTAATATCCCACCCAGGAAGGAGCATAACTCCAAATTCTTGCAATAATGCTCTTACTCTCTCAGCAGTCATGTTTCTAATTTCCCTATCAACTTCATCTTGCAACTCTTTCAAGGCATAAGCCTCTTTCTTAGGGTCAATGTCCTTTAACCTTTCTCTTATTAGTCTTCCTTTATACTCATATATAAAGGACCTAAATTTAAGGGTCTGCACAAAAGTATCATCTGCAACAAATTCCTGACTTGCACAATGCCTCACATCATTTGATAGCTCATCAGAGGCTTCAAAGGTGATCACATTTCTTTCCAATGGAATCTCGTATTGGGGTATAATAGGGGCATTAAACTATGAGACTACTTCTCCTCCTCAGTGTTATCTTCTTCCATGGATGGGGAACCAACTGAAAAGCTCACTTTAGGAGTAGGCCGTTTTGATAAGTGATCCAATGGTGTGATATTTTCTACTTTCCTCATACGATCGATGCCCCTTCCTCTTTCAAACATGCCACAAGTGGCACATATCTTATCAGTTCCTCTTCATGGAGGATTAATTGTTCAATTCTTTCTGTGGGATCCTGTACCTCAGGGAAAGCCCCTACGTAGCTTGGGTTATTATTCACCTTCCAAGCCTCAACCATCATAACCCTACTATAGGAATTCATTCTCATCATTTTTTCTTTTTCTTCACAATTTCTAATGACATCTTTTAAATGGAAACTATGCTCATACCCTTTCAATTTCTAAAAAAAATTGGCATCACAAATGAAGTGTTTAGGGTCAAACTTTTCCCTTTTGTTGCCAATTGACAAGCCATAATAATCCAGTTTACCACTAACCAAGTCATAGCATGAATCAAAGATCATAGTGAAATCACCAAAGCATAAAGTGGAAGGCATAAATTTTTGCCTCCCATAACTCTTTAAATGCATGAAAGCTGAAAATGATAATTGTGTTATGATCTCTAAATAAGAAACTCTGTCTGGAACAATCTTAGGCAACAAATAAGGTGCAACTTCAAATCCATAAACCTTGATAATAGTAGAATCCCCAAACATGTACCAGTCCCCCCAATTGTGATTTATCCCTGCTTCATGACCCATATCTTTTGGTCAGAGAAATCTTAAGATCTCTGGGGAGAGGTTGTAGTCACCTTTGTGGCCTAGCAACTTGTATAGTGGTTTGAAAAAATATTCCTCAAAATATAGGTAGTGGGACCTCCCACACCTACTGTCCCACAAAAATTTCCATAGATGTCTTAATTCCTCACCCCATATCCCCATTACTTGCCCTTCGTATAATATCATGTGCATGAAAAGAGAATAGTGCTTGAAATTAATGGCTTCACTATCATTCTTGATGATATTGAGGGTATTATTGATGGCCTCCAATAAATACTCTGCATAATCATAGTGTCAGGAATTATGGCTCTAGATGTCTATGGCTAAAACCATGGGAGCAATTGTCATGTTCTCAAGAACATCAATTCCCAGTACTTCACCAACTAAGTAATAAGTGTATTGAAAGTATTCTTCAAACAAAGCCACAAAGAATGTGGGATTATCTTCACTAGAGAACCTCATAGTTTGGTTACCCACACCTTTAACCCTATGTAGAGGCAATTTCCACCTCTTGTAACTTGTGTCCATGGTGCGATATTCCTCCAACAAGTCTCTGATTCATAATTTTATTTTCAGGGAAGTGTCTAGCTGAAAAATCATGGAAATATAATCTGGCTTTATGACCATGAACTATGACCCATTAGAAAAATGAATTTCTTTCATCTTCGGATTGTAGTTCTTTTCCAACACCTTGATTAACTCTATGTTCACAAAGATGTTGGGTACTACAAGTTTACCCAAATTCAAATTCCACGGGTTTGACACTGGGCTATGTCGGAATTTCTTCCTATAATGATAAATAAAAAGGTCATAACCCCTACACGAAGTCCATATATCTCCTATATTTTTTTGTTTATCTTGTAATGTCACCCATGATGGGTTAAGATATGATATTCTTTTGGATTTTGGCCTAGACCCAGGACACTGATCGATTAAGTCTTGATTCAATTTCCTAGCTTCAGTTTTCTATCTTTTTGCTTTCTGTTTGCCTAGGGTTTTTTCCATCTCAACCCTACTCTTGCAATGCTTTCATCTAATTAATGAGAAAATACTTTGAGTTGAGTCTAGACCACTTCCTTGGATAAATGCTGCAAATTTCAAGCTGCCTACCGATGTCCAACTTGGTTCTCCAAATACTTCAATTACAATTCATAGTGATTTCAACTTCTTTGAGGCCGTATTTATCGAATTTCAGAACACTTCATCCAACCCTGGTTCATAAATGGCACTCATGCCACCTTTATGATCAAGTTCTTTATTAATAGCGGTAGTCTCATCAATATTTTCGTTAGTCACATCAATCAGACTAATCATCATTTCATAACTGTCGAAGAGAATTTTAATTAAAATGCTCATTTTTTCTTTGATATGCCGGTATGGTGGTGTTTTTCCCTTCCCTTCTACTTTTTACCACACTATCACCTTGCTCAAGGCTTCTTGTTGTGGGGTTGTGGTGTATACCACTCTACCGCATATGTTGCTAACCTTCTCGACAATATAGTGGTGTATTCTTTTGATCATTACTTGAAGAGTGTTGATGAGACAATTTTATTTGTCTTACTGATATCTCAATGTCTCTTCGACATTAGATCTTATGTTCCTTTGATGTTGGTTTTCGGTGTCAATGAGACAAGTTAATGTCTCTTGTTGATATGCCACTATCTCATCGACAATTACTTCATTATATCCAAGAATTGTGTTTCGTTGAGCACTTCTAGATATACCCTCTCAATGTTACATAAGTGATTCTCTCCTCGATATTCCTGTATCTTGTTGACATTTCACTATTGTACATCATCGATGAGACATATCAATAAGTCTCTTTGACATAGGGGTGTCTCATCTACATTTCTAATCTATGCTTTGTGCTAATGTTGCAGAGACTTTGGAAGGACTATCATTGACATGGTGTTGTCTTGGCGATATGCTATGAGAAATCATAGGAGTATTTGAAAGGAGGAATACACTTTGATGTTGTGATCAAGGGTTTTATTTGGAAGCTCACATGAGGGATTTTATTAAATTTAAGTTATTATGACAGGAATTCTATGCATATGGTGGATGTAAGAGATGAGTGAAAATGGAAGTATACAAAAATAATTAGGATGGAATTTTGGCTACAACACAATCCATGTTTAAAAAAGGATGATTCTTATGGCCTAAACTTTGAAATGCTTCAGTAATATTATTTGTGTCGATACAAATTACCTATTGCAATATCCTTAAATTTTTCAATCTTTGGTATGAATTGTTGGCAGAAAAAATTAGGATTACTTGGATGCTTCTTCCATTCATTTTGTATCAACATATGTTCATGAAGACACAAAATTTAATAGCTCAATCAAGTAGAGATTTTGTGATTTTAAAATGAAGAGTAAGGTACATTTTTTATTTCTGCTACATTACATTCATGTGCATAAATAAAATCAAAAGATTACATTACTAGATTTCACTTATGTAGATGCATATAATAGAGGAAAGATTGCACAATCCTTTAAAAATTGTAGTATTTATTAATGTAAATATATGTTGTTCCACACAAGCCATGGAATTGACTATTTGAATGCATATAATCGAAAAACTATAAATTTATAGATACAAAAGAGAAAAATTCACATAAAGAGAAAGGGGACCCGTCATTGCCTCAATGACGAATCCCGATTGCTTTGTTCTACATCATCTTCAATCTTCCCACTTGTCTAATCCTCCAAGTTGATGTCTTCCTTGTTACTCCTAGGTTCCCTGCATTTGAGTGAGAAGAGTGTTGTTAGACAAATGAAGGATCACTAGTCAAAATATGTGCATACATCTATAAACATATAATTTGATCATCATGTGCATTCAAATAACTTGCATACCATAGATGTCTAGGAAAACAAGAAAGTTATCAAACATATCTATCATATGCTTAGTTTTATCTAGTTACAACATGTGGGGTGAAATGTGGCTCCCACAAGGGTTGAGCCCAGCCTGCTACCCTATTGTTTGATTTGAGAAGGATAATCACAAGTAAACCATCCATGAAGCATTACAGATCAATATTTGCAAGGATAGTGGAGTATGTTGGTAAGGGGTAATCTCATTATTGATAAATATTTATCCTTATTAATAAGAACATTCCACTATCAACATAGCCATGATTTTGACAAAACTGATCATCAAGGATTCCAAGATAGTTTTCATTAATAGTCTGGTTAAAAAAGTAAGCAGCCCCAAGCATCATAATAGTCACAAGAATTGAACATGAGGGGAAGTCATGTAGATTAAAAGCTTACACAATAGTCATCACTTGCAAAGAAAAAGACAACATGTTTCCACATAACAAATTAAATGGAATGCATGAAAGGTACAATGACGAAGTCCATAATAGTGAATGTTTCTTAAGTGGGATTGAAGAACAACATTTGGTATCAAGGAGAACAAGGTAACCTCAAAATCTGTTGTACCTGAGTATGACAGTACCTGAGATTTTGGTGTTTCTAGATGGAACCTATAGCGGAAAAGTGTAGTCTCCATCTGAAGGAACCATCTTCAGAGCTCTTCCTTGAAATGAGGGTTGAAAATAGTAGAAGAAAAGAAATTCCATAATTCTAAAGTAACAATTTGTATAAAGACAAATGTTAAAAAGTATAATTAAAAAGACAAATACTTACAATTGGACCTCACATTGGACCAAATAGATTTATGATTTTATCTTTAGAATGTAGGAACTTTCTCTGTCAGAGCTTCATGACATGAAATTGGATCTCAAATTGGACCAATAAAATTTATGATTTTATCTTTAGAATATAGGAACTTTCTCTGTTCGATATTCATGACCTCAAATTAGATCAGAAGTTGGATAAACAGATTTATGATTTTATCTTTAGAATGTACAAACTTTATGTATCAGATGTTAAAGATGTTAGGTTGGATTAGAAACTGGATAAGAATATTTATGATTTTATCTTTAGAATGTAGGAGCTTCCTTTGTCGGATATTTGGAAATTCCTGCACACAAGTTCTTCTTTAGAGTGAAAACACCCAAAAGTGTTTCACACCGTCTCAAGGTACAATTCAACCTAGTTATGACACTGATAGCAGTCTAATTTTTCCTGAACTGTCTATACCCGAACGTTACATCACAATCTATTCTTCCTACACATAAAAATGCCACATATTAACCCCTTCTAAATAAAACTCAAAATACCATGAAACAATGAGTCCCCTATATTAGTAAGCAAGTAGGCATTCTATAGGCCATAGTTTTATTTTATACAAGGATGCTCATGAAAGGAATCTTCAAGTGACAATGAGTGAGTTTTTTGAGATTGGAGTTGATGGTGCAATATCCAGTCTTAAAGGCAGTTAGTAAAGCAGTAAATGTGCAAGAAAATCAAATTGTACACAACAAACAATTCACAATGTTATCCTACATAATGCCTTAAGTTTGAAGACAAAAATCTCATTGTATCTTGATGAAAGTAGCAACCTTAATGGTCAATCACTAGGAACCATGATTTTAAAACATGTTATTGTGCTTATGGAGGCAACATTTTAAGCAAGGAAGTGAGTGGTGGTTTGGAACAATGGCAGGTATGAAGGACTTGCTTTATATGCATACTATGCAGTCTAGCTTAAGAAAATGTTCTTAGAAGAGATTGAAGGTGGATTATTGAACTCAAGGGTTACCATGATAAAGATTAAAATAAAGACTGAGATCTATTTAAAAGCCACTATCATTAAGATATTAAAGATGTCAAATGAAAAACCCTAGCAACTGGAGTAATGAACACAGCGTGAAAGAGGACAGTGTGCTAGGGAAGATTTAGGAGCTCTCCATGTTATCTAATCATAGGAAAATACATCATTTATTTATTTTTTAAAATTAAAAGAAATTATTCTAAACCCTAAACAGGACACATTGATACTTCAAAAGCATCTGATTTATTTTTTAAATTTAAAAGAAGTCATTCTAAACCCTATATAGGATACATTGATACTTCAAAAGCATCTAAAGGAATTTGAGATTATGTAAACATATGTCAATTAAATACCTAGATTACAAATAGTAGGGTGAACATTGTAACCCTTATTGATCAGAGCAGGAATGAGATAAACAATAATGAATCCTATGCCTCCTATCGCACACATCTCCTTACCATTCTCTATCATTCTTTACCAAAACACTTCTCCATTTTGGTGGGCTACGCCTAAAAATAAGGTGTCAACAAAGGTTTTATTGTATGTTTATTAAAATGAAAACTCCATTCTAGCGGGCTATGCCTGAAAATAAGATTTTGACAAAAAAATTAGAGTATGTTTATTAGAGTTCTAGAGTATTTTGGCGGGCTATATTCTTGATTCCTTAAACGTTTTATTCAAATGGATTGTGACTAATGTGATTTTCTACACTTAGTGTTGTAAATTGTAATGATTCCATGATTACCCTACTACCGCCATCTCTTATTATACCCACTGCAGTATGGCGTTGTTTTTCCCTTCCCTTCTGATATTTACCACACTACCGCCTTGCTCAAGGCTTCTTGCTACAGGGTTGTGGTGTATACTGCTTTATCGCATATGTTCCTCACCTTCCCAATGGTATAGCTATGTATGCTTTTGATCATTACTTGAAGAGTGTCGATGAAACAATCTTATTTGTCTTACCGATATCTCAATGTCTCATCGACATTACTTCGTTATATCCAAGAGTTGTGTTTTGCTGAGCACTTGTAGATATACCTTGTCGATGTGATGTAAGTGATTCTCTCCTTGATATGCCCCCTATCTTGTTGAAATTTAACTAGTTTACATCATTGATGAGACATACAAATAAGTCTCTTCGACATAAGGGTGTCTAATTTGGCACTAAACCCGAAGCTAAACTCAAAGCTAAAGTCAGAGCTACACACGATGCTAAACATGGAGCTGATTTAGGAGCTAAATACGACATTAATTTTGGTGCTAATTAGCGCCAAAATTAATGTTGACTTGTATAGATCGACACAATGAATGCCAAAAATTATGCCATCCCAATAAATAGCACCGATGTTTGCAAAAAAAATACATTAAAACGATGGGTGGAAGCAAAAAATAGAGCAAATCACATAGATTTGTTGTAGTGTTCTCAAACTAAAATACCTTTGATGGATAATCTTACATGAAAGAATTTTGAATATTAATAATTCTATGGCTTTTTTTGTTTCAAATCCTTGGGGAAATCATTTTGGACCTTTGGCTCTATCTCAATACAATTCCTTACCATGTGGCTCAAGAAAGCACTTCCCAATTTTTTTGGCAAAAACTTACAAGATCCCAAGGAACATATCTTGGCCCTGACTAGCATGAGTGGAATCTTAGGAATCCAAGAAGAGGATTCCTTTATGAGATTGTTTGTTGATAGCCTTATTGAAATAACAACTGAATGGTTTACGGGTTTAGAAAGAGGGTCTATAATTGGTTGGGTATTTTAGAAAAGAATTTTCTTGGCTGTGTCAAGGATGTGGTTGATGTTTCTTCTTTGCTTTGAAAGTAAATTTAAAGACTGTAAAAGAGGAAAAAGAATCTATAAGTGACTTCATTGATCATTTCAATTGGGACCTTCAATGAATTATTTCACTTGAACAACTGAGTAATAAAATATAATTCCATATATTTATATCTTCTCTATGTCTTGAAGTTCAACTAATTTTGAAAAGGGATAAAGTTTGTGGGATCGAACAAGCACAAGTGAAGGAAGTCAATATTGAAGATGATTTGATTACGTCTGGGGTATGGAAGAGGGATTGTGTTAAGGAACCTATTCCAGTCTGTGAAATACTAAAATGTAGGCTTTTGAGTCCTTAGTATACATTGAATCATTCTTACCCTATCTTCGAGAATATAAATCTCATAGTTTTCAATCTTGAACATTTTGGGGAATATAAAAGAATGAGTGAGGATAGTAAAAACCAAATCTGGAATACTCAAGTATACAGTTTGGATTCTAATGGAATGGATGAAGATTCAAGTTCATCAAAATGAAGAAAAATATTTCTCTCCTTGGGGAATAAATAGTTTTCCAACACACCCTATTTTTTCTAGTACTTTTGTTTTTAATATAAATGCTCAAGATTTTGATGAATGATATTGGTTACCAGACTCCTTATGTACTCCTCAATATGAAGCCTTTAATTTTGAGGATATTAATAAGGAATTTTCAAACATAATGGATAAGGATGATGATGATTCATCCATTAAAAATGGGGCTATCGTAGGGTTTACAAGTATCAAACAATTCATTATTATGCAATCTAATTTGGAGGTATGGGATACCACTCTTTCCCAAGAATGGTGTTGTGAGGTTGATCTACATGATAGTGGGAAAGATAAAGTGAAGTGGTATAAATTTTCAAATCCTTTTTTCACTCTTGATGAATCCTATGAAATAGGGAGCAATCCCTTTTTTTAATTCTTGAATGCTGGCCTTTACAATGACATAAAAGTGAACTTATGTATTGTAAAGATGATGATATGGAAAAAAATTGTAAATTGATGGAAAAGAAGAAGACATATGAATTAAATGATCAAAGGAGTTGTGGTGTGAGAATTCATGGGTTTGAAGGTACTGATATTGTGGTTCCATAGGAGAATTTAATAAAAAGGATATTATCCACAAGAAGGTAAGGAAATAGTTGAATAAGTTCTTGAATAACATAAAGATAATGAAGGAGGATGATTTGTTAGGTCATTTGACTCATCAAGAAATTATCAGAGGCTTTCCTATGAAAAAGAGTTCACGCCAAATGTTAAACCTTTGAAAGAGGTACCATAGGATACAAGTAGCATTATACAAGGTTAGATTCCTCATAAAGAAGAGATCTATGATGAAAAGTGGCTTTTTAGAAACATAATGGTTGGCAAGATATTCTTCATTGAACTTAGAACTTTTTGGGTATGTCTATTTTTTTATATCCTCTAGAAGCTACATGGGAATTCTAGATTTTTTAGGTGTGGATCTTTCTTCTCCCAACCAATCAATTTTTTGCATGAAAATTTCATTTTTTATATGGGTAGTGTTTTTCCTACCATGTACATAACCCAATTTTGGTGTGTCTCTATTTTGGTTTTCATTTTTTTTCCGTTTTTGATGGTTTGTTTGGTTTGGTTCCTTCTCTTTCATATGACTCTATTTCCTAATGAACTAGACACTGATCTGTGGAATGCATATTTGGGTTCTCGGATTCATCCTTGCAATATTCATCCCTAGACAAAGCCACTGTTACTTTAGTTCTGGTCACTCCTCCCAAAACCCTTATCTTTGCTCTAATTTTTTTCTAAGTTTACACTTTGTTAGGATTTTCTTTAGTTTCATGAACTTTGACAGTCACCAAAAAGGTTATTGTAACTCCCTTCTATACCAATGTCCTTCTTAAGTCTTTGGTTTCATTTCTTGGTTCATTTCTCTTTGTCTTCTAGTCATCAACGAATTTAATGTAACCCCCTCCAATGTCAATATCCTGAATGGAAAACTTGAGTATGATTCATTTAAGATGTTGTCGATCTGTACTAATTTTTTTCTAACTTTTTAAAAGTCCCCTTATTAATGAAAAAATATGGCACAAAAGAGGGTTTGTTCAATTTCAAGGCTCACCAAAGGTTTCAAAACCTTTTTTGGTCTCCGATAGGGTTTGAAAAACATCTTTATATTTGTGCCCTTGTAAATATTGTAAGTGGTAAAAGAAGATGACATTATAACCATAGTGGATTCTGATAGTTTCTCTAGAGATTTCCTTGAAGATTGATAGCAATGTAGGGGAAATATTTTTTGAGCAAGCATAACCATTAAAATATAAATGTGCAAAAAATTAATACAAACATACATTATCACCAAATGCAAGAAAGAATTGAGAAGGGAAAATTTCACATGTGAATCAAAACACACTACTGAAGTACAAAATGCTTTATATTATATTCATATATATATTCCATATTACAAAATTATATTCACATTCAAATGGGAGATTTAATAACATTTATGATAGACACAAAGGATGAATTTGATAATGTGTATCCCCTCCACTACTTGCAGGAATTTGATTTGGGCTGGAAAAAATAGGTTCTCATGGGACTGCATAAAAAGGGAAAATAATCCCATATCATTTCATTTGAATCCCGCATGAAGAAGAGCCACAAACTCATCTATTGGGTCATGCTGAAGTGAAACAACAATACATATGGTGTCACGCACAAAGCCATTTTTGGGGTACTTTCTCAACCCTCTTATGGCCACCCTCACTCTCATCAGAAACTTTGGTTGAGTTAAGCACTCCAATACCATTATTCCCTAGTCATGTTCCCTTGAGGTTGTGAACTACATTATACACAAAGAATTCAAGGAGCTTAGCATTATGAATGTAGACATAGCTCAAAAATTCTCTCCAATAATATTTCAGAGCACACCTTCTTCCATGTCGCTTTGGACAAAGAACACATCTCTTAGCTAGTATGTCATCAACCTTCAGAACATGCTACACTCTATATCTTCAATCGTGACAAAGTCATTCCTAGAGGAAGCATCGACACTCTCAGTTCTTTCCATCTTCAAGAATTCAATTAGAATTGTGAAAATGAAAGCTATTCCATTGAATTTATAGAAATTAAGTGGCATATCTAAGTTATAGATTTCCTTGGGACTAGATAAATACAAAGACAATGATATCGCTTGAGGATTAAATCTTGATGTGACAAGATTTATTAAGAAACCTTAGCTTGGCTATTTGAATTTTCAAGTGGCTACTTAATATGAATATTTTCTAAGAATGAAATTACAAGGCTATACATATTTCATTTAATGTAGGCTCTGACAATTACACCATTTTTATGTGCATCAAGCCATGAGACAAAATCTCAAGCAAGAAACACTTCAAATCATATCAATTTGGAGCAATGTAATGATGATTATTTTTTTTCATAAATATTCTTCATTCACCAACCTCTCTAAGTGGAGAATTGGTTGACAAGAAACCACTATTTGGTCCAACGACCATTACTTTAACTGTTAAGATTCAAGATTAGGGATTTCTTATTAAATCTGGTTGGAATGACTCATTTGGGGTATATATTTCTTTCATGTACACTGTGATGTAATAGAGAGAAGGAATAATTTTGGAATTATATCTCTGATTTTAAATTATTCTTAATATTTGATCTAAGAATTATGCATATAGTGTTTATTGAATTAGTCTGTTGGCTGAAAACAATAACTTAGATCTATTCTCTGTGTGAGATGATTTCTTGACATTATGTTGATTTATTTGTGATTAAGATCAATTCCTTGGTGTTATATTCATCTACTATTATAGTTTTGAGTCTATCTGCTTAAGCATTAATGGTTCATTTCAGTCTATCACACTTATTTCATATTTATGGAATAGTGTTTGTTTACCTTTCTTTGCTTTTTGGTTAAAAGCGTACCTTATAAACATAGTAATAATTTAGAGGGAGGTGTACCTCGATAATAATTTAGATGAAAATCACAAATGGAATTATGATCTTTTTGGAGTTTTTGGTAGTATTGGCCTTTATAAGTTGGGCTATGGAGTTACTTGGAGTTGTTATTATAACATTATAATAAAGGCCATTTCATTTGCTAACAAGACCAAAGTGCAAAAGGGAAAAAAACTTTGAAATGTTACTGGGAAATTGTGGCACTTAGAAGCATTCTATTTAAAGGTAAAAAATCATGTAGGCCCCCTCTACAATAACCTCTCTCATTTTTTTATATCTCTGGTCTATTTGGCCATGGTGACAAGTTTTCAGATGATGAAAAAAGTATCAGATGCATGTAGTGTAAACTTGCAAGGTGGTGTAATGTTTAGTCTATTTTTCATGCAACCAAATTGATAGTTACAACATATCCAAATGGGTAGGTTTATGCTAGGCAAGGTACTGTTTCACACCCCGACATGCCAAAACATTCTGAGCTACATTGCACCAATGATATCTCTTAAGAGACTAATGTGCAAAAGGACATAAAACTTTGACGAGATGTTACTCATAAACAATGGAACTTAGAAAAATTATATCTAAAGGTACATAATCACATAAGTCCCCTCTAGAATAACCTCTCTCATATTTCCATATCTCCGATCCATTTGACTATTGTGAAAAGTTTTCACTAGATGGAAAAAGCATTAGATGCATGCAATGTAAAGTTGTAAGGTGGAATAATTTTCATTATGTTCATTGTGTGAACAAATTGATAGTTCCAACATGTCTGAATGGGTAGGTTAATGATAGGAAAGGTCCTATTTTGCACCCCAACATGCTGACGATATCTCTTAAGAGACCATTGTGCAAAAGGTTAGAAAACTTTGACGACCTATTACTTGAAAACCGTGTCACTTGGAAACATTTCATCTAAAGGTATAGGATCATTTAGGGCCCCTCTATAATAACCTATCTCAAGTTTTAATATATTTGATCCATTTGCCTGTGGTGATAAGTTTCCAGTCGATGGAAAAAGCGTCAAATGCATGCAGTGTAAAGTTGCAAGGTGGTGTAGTTTTTGTTATATTTGTCATACGACCAAACTGATAGTTCCAAAATGTTTGGATGTGTATTTTTATACTAGGAAAGGTCTTGTTTCACACCCCAACATTCTAGAACCTTCTGATCTACATTGCATCAACGATATCTCTTAAGAGACCAAAGTGAAAAAAGGGAAAAAAAATTGATGAGTTGTTACTCAAAAACTGTGGCACCCAGAAAAATTCTATCTAAACGTACATGGTAATGTAGGGTACCTCTATAATAACCTCTCTTGGTTTTCATATCTCCAATACATTTTCCCATGGTGACAAGTTTTCAATCGACGAAAAAAGTGTCAGATGCATGCAGCGTAAAGTTGCAAGTTGGTTTAATTTCTGATCTATTTGTCATGTGACCAAACTGGTAGTTCCAAAACATCCATATGGGTAGGTTAATGCTAGGAAAGTTATCTTTAGCACCTGAGCATGCTAGAACCTTCTGAGCTACATTTCACTAACGATATCTCTTAAGAGACCAAAGTGTAAAAGGGCAACAAACTTTGACCAGTTATTACTCAAAAATTGTGGCATTTAGAATTTTTTTTGAAGATATAGGATCATGTAGGGCCCCTCTACAATAACCTCTCTTGGTTTTTCATATCTATGATCCATTTTTCTATGGTGATAAGTTTTCATTTGATAGAAAAAGTGTTGGATGCATGTAGTATAAAGTTGCATGATGGTGTAATTTTTGTTTTGTTCATCCTGGGACCAAATCGATAGTTCTAACACATAAAAATGGGTAGGTTTATGATAGGAAAGGCCATTTTTTTCACCACAACATGTTGGAACCTTCTGAGCTACATTGCACTGGTGATATCTCTTAAAAGACCAAAGTGAAAAAGGGCATAAAACTTTGACAATCTATTACTTAGAAACCATGGCACTTAGAAACATTATATATAAGAAAACATGATCATATAATACCCCTCTACAATAAACTCTCTTGGTTTCTCATATCTCAAATCTACTTTCCTGTGGTGACAAGTTTTTAGTCAATGGAAAAAACATTAGATGTATGTACTGTAAAGTTGCAAGGTGGTGTAACTTTCATTATGTTTTTTGTGCGACCAAACTAATAGTTCTAACACATTTGGATGGGTAGGTTTACACTATGAAAGGTCCTATTTTGCACCCCATCCCACTAAAACATTCTGAGCTACATTGTATTAGCGATATCTCTTAAGAGTCCAAAGTGCAAAAGGGCATAAAACTTTGATGAGTTGTTACATGGAAATCATGGCACTTAGAAACATTCCATCTAAAGTTACAGGATCATGTAGGGCCCCTTTACAATGACCTCTCTTGGGTTTTCATATCTCCAATCCATGTTCCTATGGTGACAAGTTTTTAGTCGATGGAAAAAGCCTCGGATGCATGTAGTGTAAAGTTGCAAGGTGGTGTAATTTTTATTTTGATCATCGTGTAACCAAACCAATAGTTCCAACACATATAAATGGGTAGGTTAACACTATGAAAGGTCCTATTTTGTGCCCCAGCATGCTAAAAAATTCTAAGCTATATTGTATTGGTGATATCTCTTAGAGACCAAAGTGCAAAAGGACAGCAAAATTTGATGACCTATTACTCAAAAACCATGACACATGAGCTCTGCTAGGGTTTTTTGTTTTCTGTGGTCATCCTTGGCCCCTCTTGTGTCATACTGCACCTACTACGAAGGAAAAAACCTCCCTCATTGAGTATGGCCACATTTACTATAGTTTTAGGGGTTTATTATGCCTTCAACTGGCTCTAACCCAACAATTCATGCTAGTGTTAGTGGTTCGTCAGTGCAGTTCAATGGCTCCTCCTCTGAACAAACATCCTCAAAATTTTTTTCTGAAAGTCTTTCACGAGGTAAGAATTTTGATACCCCACTTGATGTGATTTTTCCTTTACCAGATTTTGATTCTGCTTGCCAATTGCTTGAAAAACACACCCTTGTGAGTTATTTTGTTGGGAGGACTCCCCCTGAAAGTGTGCTGAAAGAATGGGTCAGCAAGGCTTGGGTCCCTCTTTGAGTTCACCTTGATATGGTCCAAAACTTGACCAAGGGATTTTCTCTATTTCACTTTGTGAAAGTTAATCATGTCCAGGATATTTTAGGCCATGGGCCCTAGTATGCTAGGTCATCCTTGTTGGTTTTCCAAGCATGGACCAGGGATTTTGTTGTCTCAGATGACACCAAAATGCGGGTTCTGGTCTAGATTGAGTTCCCTGGTTTGCCTTTGCCTTGTGTGCCCTTTCTGAATCACATTTCTTCCTCTTTAGGGAGGGTTGTTTGTATAGAACCAGATAGGTTTTTCTAGGCCCAACCCCAAAAGTGGGTCTATGTGGAGGTGGACCTATCCAAGGATTTGAAAGAATCTATGGATATTCAAATAGGAGCTATTAGGCACACCCAAAAAGTCACATATTTCAATTTTCCTAACATGTGCTATCGGTGCTAGTTAGCTGACCACAAGATCAAGGACTACCCTTTGGCAGTGCCTCGTACACCATCCCCATCATGATATGTCAAAAATCCTCGTCAGACAGAGCGTTCTGCTAAGGCTAAAAAAAAGTGGACCATGGTTACAAATCAGAAAAATAAGTCAACTAGTTTTGGGTTGGCCCCCAAGGCCTCTGAACCACCCAAAGTTGTTTCAAACCATTCAGAGAAGGGTACAAATGCTCCTTCTAGAGTTGATATTGTTTTGGTGCAGCCCAAGTCAAAAGCGACGCCTTAGCCTGCAACTGCTATGTATGCTTAGCCGAATATCCCTCCCACAACGGGAGCTCAACGGCAGTCTCGCAGTCCATCTCCACCGCCTGAAGAAGGAGAATATGTGCTAGAAAGGTGGAGGTTTTCACCCCCTATTCATCTTGGTTCAGTTCCACAAGATTTCTTGAAGAATAGGTTCTCTTCCTTGGTTGAGGAGGAACTGGGTTCTGAAAGCATGGAAGAGTTTCATCCATGAATTTCCTCTCATGGAATGTTTGAGGTCTAATTGACCTCTTCAGAAAGTATTATGTTACAGATAACTTACATAAATACTTAGGTATTGAAGTTCTTTGTCTCCAAGAAGTTAAAATTTATGGGTTTTTGCTTGCCTCAGCTTGTCGTTCTATTTGGCAAGCCAGTACTATGTTTTTCACTTTGCATGAAGCTGGGCGTGGTGAAGCCATCACTCTTTTGTCCCCACGTTTGCATTCTTGTGTTGTGGATCATGGGATTGATCCTTCTCAGTGGATAGTTTGGATTCTCCTTAACATTGATAATCATTCCTTTGGGATTATTAATGTTTATGCTTCTAATGATGTTGTGGAGCACTCTTTACTTTGGCACTGAATTGCTGATTCTTTACCAGTTGCCACATGGTTACTCTACGGGGATTTTAATATGGTCGAGGTGGTGTATGACAAGGATGGCACCTTGCCCTTCCATTGGGTAGCTGGTGAATGGGAGGTGTGGTTTTACATGCATAATAAATTGGGGCGTTTTGATCCCAATATTGGCCGCCACCATTCTCATTCCCTTTGGCACACTTGGTGTAATTACAGGGTCGGTTTTGATAGAGTATTTAAATGCCTTGATCGTGCCATGATCTTATCTCAATATGTTTTTCTTTTGCTAGATCTACCTTGTTAGTGAAGCCATTAGTGGATGTGACTCTATTTGATCACTTCCCAATTTATTTTTGTATTGAATGGGTGTCTTGTTAGCCTTGCACGTGTAAAACTCAATTCTTTTTTAACATGTCTTTGCTCTACCACAAGCCCACTCTGGCCCACATTCATCGAGTGTGGAATTTGGAGTGCAGACTAGCTGGCCAAACATGTTGGATTACCTAGTGGAATGATTCCATCACTTGTACTGCTCGATTCTTGCACATTTATGGGTGCTAATTGGCCATTTTTTTGTCAGAAATCTTATGAGGCAACCACTACTGACTTGCGTTCAACTATGGAGGCTTTGGCGTCCAGCCCTTTTTCCCCATCGCATCAAGTCAGGGTGGCAGAATTAAGGCACAAAAAGTAAGTGGTTGATAATTATGTGGCCAGAGGAGTGCAAATCAAAGCTTAGCTACATTGGCTTAAGATAGATGATCATGCCTCCAAAGAATTTTTGTTGGCACTCATCCCCAGGCATCAAAAAAATTAAGGATGGCACTCGGGTGCTCTTTGAGCTCCCTGACATTCTCTGGGCTTTTGTGTGACATTATGACAGGTTTTCACTGCACAGGACTCCATGCCTATGCGACAACAAGCCCTTCAGGACTGCCTTGCTGTTGTGCCACAGGCTTTCTTCAACCCAATTTTTTTTTTGTGATTAATTATTGACAATTGATGATCTTAACAAAGCTATTTTTTCTATGACTGATGACAAGGCCCCTGGGATTGATGGCTTCCCTTGTGAATTCTACAAATCCCTTTGGGACTGTGTTGGGCGTGACCAGCATCATGATTATCTTGAGGCTTTTCAAACCAACTCTCTAGGAAATTTAATAAACAAGGGAAATATAAAGATCATACCTAAGCCTGGGGATCCAGAGGACATCTACAACTGGAGACCCATCACGCTTCTTAAAGTATCCTATAAAATCATTGCCAAGGCTCTGGCTCTAAAAATCCACCATTTCTTGCCTCAGATTATGCGCCCAGAGCAAACTGGCTTCATCAAATCCAGGTTCATTTTGGATAATATTATTGTTGTTTGGGAATGCATGGAGTGGGCCCGATGCTCAAATCTAAAAGTCGTGTTCATCAAAATCAACTTTGCTAAAGCCTATGACCACATTGAATGGCCTTTCATTCTTCCGATGTTGCAAGATTTGGGGTTTGGGCCCAATTTCATTTAGTCTATTTGTATTCTTTTTGTTGATGCCTCAGCTTGCATCACCATTGATGGCTTCCCATCTTCTACTTTTGGCCTTTTTCACTCAATCCGGATAGGGTGTCCTCTTGCCCCCTCTTTGTATGTGCTTGTAGCTGAGGGCTTTGGCTAGCTTGTGGCCCATGCAGTTTCTCAACAGCGTGCCAAAGGGATTTTCTCCCTAACTCTTAGGAGCAGCTTGTTAATGGCCACTTTGTAGATGAATCATTTCTCACTCTCTTAGAGGAAGAAGAATCGATCACTGTTCCCCTTGATTGTCTCAACACTTTATGTTTGGCCTCTGGCTCTACCATCCAATGGGACAAGACCTTATGTTATAGGAAATTTGTATTACCCAATCATGTGTGGCTTCAACACTAGAATTGGAAGTGGATTGGGCAGGGAGAGATATTTCATTTTTTGGGCATCCCTTTTGCTTTCCAGGCATCTCCTAGGGAGCTTTGGCAAGCTGTTCTCTCCATGGTTGAGAAAAATCTTGCTTACTGGATTACCAAACCTCTTTCTTTGGCTGGAAAATTCCAGGTGTGCTCTAAATTTTTGGTGGCCACTCATGTTCACTACTCTTCTTGTTGGGCTCCCTCCAAAGCTAGCTATGGCAAACTTGAAAAATTTCTTTAGGATTTTCTATGGGCCTCCTTTGAAACCCACAAGGGTTTCAATCGTGTTGCATGGGAGTTTTGTTGCCTCCCCAAAGATTCTTGAGGACTTGGGCTGCTCTCCACTGAATGACAAGGGACTTCTCTTTGTGTCAAGTGGATTATCTGGGCCCTCAACGGAGATGAAGCCTGGAAGATTCTCTTGAGGCATTGCATTCATTCCGGATTTTTTGTTCATAGACCCACCTGGAATGGAATAGGCTTTCAAACCCTCCTGGTTATGAAGGAGCCTATTCAAATTGTTGGAAATTTTATGGCCAAAAGCATTTGACATGCCTGGGAGGTTGTTAAGCCTTGGATCTGATGGGCTGGTGCTAGATTTCATGATGGGATTTCTCTTAATCAGTAGAATATTTGGTGGTGTCCTCTTCTTGAGCATAATGGTCAGCCTTTGGGTAAGTCACCTTGGCTTAAAGCACTCAGATTTCACAAAAAGGGCATTCAAACCCTGTAATAGGTCTTTCACCGACCCACTATGCACATCATGTAGTGGGATACTCTTAAGACCCAGTACAAAATTTAGAACCAAGACCATGCTACTTTTGATGGTCTGGTGAGTGCCATTCTAGCACAAATACTTCATAAAATTGGCATTCATGGGAATAAACCTTGGTGGAAAGACTAAAAAGTGGTTTCCAGATACTCCTCTCAGGAGCTACAAGTTGCGGCTTGGTTACAGGTGGCTTTCACCCCATTCTCCTATGATCAATAGTTTGAACCAGAGGTGGCTTCTTCACTCCTCTGCTCATGTTTGGTGAAAGAGATTTGTTGCCACTTGGTCTACAAGTGTTAATCCAAAGTTGGCCCACTTTGCTTGGTGTATTCTTTTCCAAGGCTTGCCTATGGGTTCTTGGCTTATACACTTGGGGGTCTAGGACCCTCGTTGCCCTTTTTGTGGGCAACCTAAAATTTAAGCATCTTTCCTAGTTTTGTCCCAGAGCTCAGCAGCTTTGGACTTGGATTCATGACTTCTTTTGGCCCTTTCAGTTGAAAACTTTTTCTTGGCATATGGATCTACTGGGAGATCCACCTGGGATCCCTGCTAAGTTCACCCAACTTTGGAACACTTTCAAGGTGGAAATCCTCTTCAACATCTACAAAGAAAAAAATTCTTGCATATTTGCTCATTCTCAAATGGATATTAATGTTTCTCTCTATGTTAAAGTAGTTATTTGTTCTAATGTGCTCTTACAGATACAAGTGCAAGAAAATAAGGTTTCACTGGAGGTGGCTCACCTCCAAGTCCTTCTGGACCACTAGGGCAATGCCCCGTGCACTGTGGCTCGGGTCCCTGACTTGCCATCCTCCTCCCATCGTCAGTCGCCCTCTCGGGGCCGGCAGTGGATTGGCTCTGCACGTCCCCACTCTCAGCCTCCTGCTCGGTGGGAATCTCACCCTCCTCAGTGTGCTCACTCTCCTCCACCGTGGGCTGGTCAGGGATGACCTTTCGGTGGTGCTTCAGGGAGTGATGGTGGCGGTTCTGGGTGGCCCTTTGATACTCCATCTACCTCTGGTTCTGGATGAACAGATAGTGATAAAAGATTTTCGCGGCTAGCACTTGCAAGATCTCCCCGATGCAAGGAAGAAGATAAAGATAAGAAAGATGATGATGATGTTTGGGGTTCTCCTCTTGACATCACTCCAGACCCTACTGATGTATGGGGGAAGAATATGGAAGACATAGACCCTCTCGGCTCTGCTGGAAATGCTCTGGCTACTTAATGGTTTGTTTGTCACTTTTATTTCTTATGCTCTTGGACTTCTGGGCTAGGCCCATGTGACTTGTTTTTTGGTTATTTCTAGGCACTACCCATGTGACTTTCAGGGTGTGCCTTTTTACCACCCACCCTTTTTTTGTGAATATGTACTTTTATCTTTAAATTAATATAGATAGCTGCCTATTCATCAAAAAAAAAAAACCGTGACACTTAGAAACATTTTTTTTGAAGGTAAAGAATCACATAGTGCTCCTCTATAGTAAAATCTTAGTTTTTCATATCTCCGATCTATTTTCTTGTGGTGACAAGTTTTTAGTCAATGGAAAAAGCATCAAATGCATGTAGTGTAAAGTTGCAAGGTGGTGTAATTTTTGTTCTTCTTGTCGTGTGACCAAATCAAAAATTATAAAACATCCAGATGAGTAGGTTTACACTAGAAAAGGTCTTTTTTTGCACCCCATCATGCTAGAACCTTCCAAGCTACATTATGTTGGTGATATCTCTTAAGAGACTAAAGTGCAAAAGGGAATTTTTTTTGATGAATTATTACTTAGAAATTATGCCACTTAGAAACATTATGTCTAAAGGTACAATATCATGTAGGGATCCTCTATAATAACCTCTCTCAGCTTTTCATATCTCCTATCCATTTTCCTATGGTGACAAGTTTTCAATTGATGGGAAAAATGATAGATGCATGTAGTGTAAAGTTGTAAGGTGGTGTAATTTTTTTCTATTTTTCATGCAACCAAACCAATATTTCCAACATATTAAAATGGGTAGGTGAATGCTAGGAAAGGTCATGTTTCAGACTCCAACATGCCAGAACATATCGAGTTACATTGCATTAGCAATATATCTTAAGAGACCAAAGTGTAAAAGAGTAGCACACTTTGATGAGTTGTTACTTGAAAACCGTGGAACTTAGAAACATTTTATCTAAAGGTATAAGGTTATGTAGGCCCCCTCTATAATAACCTCTATCATTTTTTTATATATTTGATCCATTTGTCTGTGGTGACAAGTTTTAAGTCGATGGAAAAAGCATCAAATTCATGCAGTGTAAAGTTGTAAGGTGCTGTAATGTTTTTCTATTTGTTGTGCAACCAAATTGATAGTTCCAACATGTCCATATGGGTAGGTTAACACTAGGCAAGGTCCTATTTGTACCCAAGCATGTCGAAACATTTTGAGCTACATTGCACCAGTGATATCTCTTAAGAGACCAAAGTGTAAAAGGGAAACAATTTTTGATGACCTGTTACTTGAAAACCATGGAACTTAGAAAAATTCTATTTGGAGGTACAAGATCATGTAGGGACCCTCTATAATAACCTCTCTTGGTTTTTAATATATCCAATCCATTTTACCGTGGTGATAAGTTTTCAGTCAATGGAAAAAGTGTCAAATGCATGGAGTGTAAAGTTGCAAGGTGGTCTAATTTACATTCTATTTGTCATGAGACCAAACTGACAGTTCCAACATGTCAACGTGGGTAGATTTATTCTAGGCAAGGTCTTTTTTTTTCACCGTAGCATGTTAGAACATTTTGAACTACATTATATGAGCAATTTCTCTTAAGAGACCAAAGTACGAAAGGGCAACAAAATTTGACGACCTATTACTCAGAAACCATGACTCTTAGAAAAATTCTATTTGAAGGTATAAGGTCATGTAGGGTCTCTCTACAATAACCTTCCTCATTTTTTCATATATCCAAGTTATTCCACTGTGGCAACAATGTTTCAGATATTCCATAAGTGTCAGTTGCATTTAGTAAAAAGTTGTCGAGAGAAATTTTTTACATTATTCACCTCCCAAGGGTAAACCAAAAATTTGAACATGTTGGGGTGGCTATAGAATAAGTCCACTTTACAGTTTTTGGTCAATGCAGATGTCTTTATAATCTTATGGCTGAATAATCTACACCAAAGAACTAGTCTCCTCTATTTCTTGAACTCAATGCAATCATAAATGTTTTGGTCAATATTGGAAAATATTTTTTGGAGATGAAGGAAAGTGTGGGCATGAAGAATACATCTCTAAATTTGAAGTATCGATTAGCCAACTGGAGGATGAGTACTTGAATGGATGGGTATTTAAATATAATTGAATAAAATTATTGGAAACATAGTGTAAATTGTTTGTAATTATGATGTCTATATGTGAATAATCACCTTAAATATGCAATTTCTACCACACGCTATGAATACATAGTTATATCCTTAATATTTTGATATACATACAATTTTCCAATATAGCCATCACTTCTACCTCCTCACGATACCACACACAAACATAACTTTACTTATAAATACATGTGGTAACTTAATTTGTAATTCATAAAACTATAATTCTTGTAGATTATGTCACATGAACTCTAATTTTATTCCAAGTTCTTCTACATCATTGTTCATGCTTCTAAGGTACCACATGAAAAATAGCTAGGTCAACTCTTTCCTTGATCAAGTAGCTCTTAGATTTTGTGCTAAATTTCATCCTTCTCCTAAGTAGACCTATGATACAATGATCTATTTGGTAAAGGTCATTCAATGACCAATTGGTTTGATTTTTTATCATAGATTATTTTTGGAAGACTTTTATAGTTTATAAATGCATCTTCATCCTATAATAGTACATTTTCAAGAATCTATTGTTGTGATAGAGAAGACACATGGGTGAGAAATGCTATTGTTTGTGAGATTTCCTATGCAACATCTCTAACTAGACAATAAGAAGTGGGGATTTTGTATATTATCAATGTTATAACATTATTTAGTAGAGACAACGCTATTTTGTCTTATAATTTAGACTCAAGTTGAGATCAAAATATTATCTTTTGATTCATAGCATCCACTATTGGGTTTGGAATGGTACATGTCTTCCAAGAATTATATCAAAAACTTCTAGAGGTATGACGTCACATATAATAATTTATTTCTCATGTTTAGTTGCATACTTGAAAGTTCATTGTATAATGACATGAATTTCCTTACCATGCTGCAGTGATCCTAGAGAGTATGGGCTTATATGTGTAGCAATAGAGAGGCCTAGATGAGATTACATCATGGATTATTTTATTCAAATGATTGATGATTTCAATGATGACATGGATAGGCTTCCAATTCACCCAATAGTTCATATGAAGAGTTAGATTCCTTGAAATCATTAGTGGTCACAACACTATTTTTATGACATTACACCTCTTGATTAGTATCCTCAATAGAGTTAGTTTCATTTTGAGAGTCAATGTGATGATCATGTCACCATATATCACCTTTTTATATTTTCTTATTCTTTTCTCAAACTAGAGAAGATAATGGAACATATTAGGGTTTTGGGTGCTTGATTTGTACTATCTCTACTACTCTTACATGAAAGAATGTTGCTTCTATAGGAGAGGCTTGTTGCTATTTTCCTGCATGGATTATTCTTATGTGGGAAAATTTTTCCTTAGCCTCAATCTTGGGTGCATTGCATAATGTTTTTCTCAAGGTTCTTAATGTTAATAACTATTTTAGAAAAAATGGAAGGTCCACTAGTCCTTTTGAGAACTTGGAATTGAAATGAAGAAAGGTATGCAAAAACACTTCCTAAAATAATCTTAGAGGAGAATAATGTTAAAACTTTACATATTTACAATTATATACAGAGTGTATGGAATACACTTGGATATTAAATATTTGAAGTAAACTATCTACAAATATCCATTGAAGCATGGATTTATAATACAAATATGGACACCATCAATAAAAAGATGTGTATTAACCAAATATCCATATAGCCATACATCAATATATGTCAATATAAGTATAATATATATATATATATATATATATATATATATCCATATAGCCTTACAAGAATGCCATATAGGCATACAATGTCACATATATACAACACAAAATATATGATAAAAAATGCTATATAGGCATACAACAAAGGACCCAAATAAAAATTCATTCCCCTTCAGGTGAAGAAAATAGATCACAAGTGACCTTTGATCAACGGGGGGATGGAGATGTGAATGAAAGTGGTCTACTTCAAATTCAAGGACTACTCCTATTCAATTCTTCATGGAGCTTTACTTGTTACAATAAAAACTATAGACATTAATATATAGAAATTACATTATAAAAATTAAAATATTTAACAAAATAATCACTTACCGCCACCAAATGATCTCTCTCCTCATCCAAAATAGTGACATGCTCAAGATGTGGCATTCCAAAGTCCTATATAAACCATCTAGATATAAATTAAACTATAAATCAATAATTATTTGATTTTTCAATAATAAACGGCTATAACAACGAACACAATTTGAAATTTACTAATCTGCCTCATACCCCCATCAAAGGAATTGAGCTATCTATTGCAATAGAAACACCGCATCCATTGACTTATCAACATTAGGAGGAGTCTCTGCTTACATCATCTAAAAATAAAACAACATTATTCATAGATTATTGAAATGGTATGCTAGTGATGAAAGTTAGGAGGATAAGAGTGAAATGGTATGCTACAAGCTAGTGATTCCACTAGCCTATATTTCTGGAGGTCAACAACATGAACAAATGAAATTCATATATTATGAATTGCATAACAACTTGAAATCAAATTAAATAAAAGTGCAAAAAATAATTACAAAATATATAGAACCTTTAAGTCATTAAATATTATTTGATTACAAAATATAATTTTTTTATTTTAAAATCATAAATAATTTGTAGTACCCAAGTGAAATTTCGATGACCACCTCCACTACCAAGTGTTATCCTTGAAGCTTCTAAATTAACCTATTCAACATCCAAAATGAGATATAAGAATACCATTCATATAATGTTTAGCTATTCCCATGTAATATTTATGATTCCTTACTAGTTGCATACCTTTGTAGTACATGTGGTCACATAATAGGGAGGTGGAGGACCACTAAAAATAGAGTGAATGCTATGACCCTAAAATTTAATTATAATCATTCAACTAATTTTTTTAATGTTGCAATTCAAAAATAAAATTTAATAAATTCAATTCAATTAACTTTCTAACATTTACCTGATTATCAAGGATGAATGCCTCATGAAGAAGGGCATATGTCATCACCATCTGATCAGCTATATATGGACCTTGGGCACCTGCATCCTAACTATGTATGGGATCATAACCATAGGGTGACCCACAAGCTTGAAAAATAGGAGGTTGAACTCTATTCCCTCAAGACTTGCCCTACTCATCCTATGCTATAGGGCTGCCATGTTGTATGAGGCTCTAGGTTAGGGAACTAATCAACTACAATGTATTGACCTCAACACTCTCCTTCACAATGAAAGGGATAAACACATGCTCATATGTTGTTCTAGTGAGTTCTCATCTTGTTGACCACTATGCATCAATACATTCTCCCACTCTATCCTATGTAGAGCCCCCACCTCTACCCTATAAGTTCTACATATCAAAATAGTTTGAGATTTTATTGAGGACAAAATTATAGTAGAGTTTCATCAAAAAATATTGTGGCACCTTATTGTTGTTTTTAAACACTCAAAATATTGAGAGGGGGGTGAATCAGTATTCTAGAAAACCATTTGATTACAAACCATCCAATTATCACAACATACTTAGCAATTAATAGAAATGAAAGAATAAACAACCCATACCACATATAACACATGAACACTAGGATTTTTACGTGGAAAACCCAAAGTGGGAAAATTCACGGTGAGGATTCACTCATAATATGTTATAACCGATTATAAAATATTAGAGAAAGGCTCACTTCCAGGTGGACTCACTGTCCAAGTGAACTCATTATTCATGGAGAAAAGAAAGATAGAGAAAGTGGCTACATAGCTAAGATTTGAACTAAGACAAAGTGCATCTAACATATGCTAAATTCAGTTCCTTTGAAGCTCAAAATTTTGACTCAAAATGCTTCACCTAATACAAAACATAAGTCTCTACTCAGAATTACATTCATACAACCTTTTCTCAGTCCTCTGCAAAAAAATTCTTTTATTCTTGTATTCAGATCATCTCTCTTATAAAAAATCATCATCACAGACTCAAAAATGATCTTCTATATATATTGACTTCACTACAAAAATCAATTAGGTTGGCCTAATTAAATGTCACCCAAAGTAATGCAAAATGTGCCTTGTTGGCACCTAATTCAATTTAAATATCCTTCACACCACAACACATGTGATATAGTTTGGCATGGACCTATGATAGCTCCCTCTTATATTTGCATCATATAATTAAAATCCACAAACCTTTAAATATTTTAGGTCAGCTAGGCATAGGGCCTAAAATCAAAATACTTCAACTAATCGCCAATCATAGGATATGTGGATCTCAAAATATCATGCCAAATGTAAACCTCAATGCACATAAACTTGTAAATATTCTCCCAGAACTGCAAGACCTAACACAAATTTGTGAAGAACATATCAAATAGATCATACTCATTACACAAAAAACTGACAAAACCTTGTATACTTAATTTCTATCACTTGCAACTTTTGAACCATTTTTCTAGACCATCTAAAATTTTGAATTCTGAAGCTATTGACATCCATAAAAAACATATTGGATTCGCAGAAAAGGTTTTGTACGTGTGATGTAATGTGAACCAATCTACCAGAGGGCACTGAGAGAAAAAACTGTTGGTGTAGGTACATAGTAGAAGTGCTTAACAGTGAATCAAGTCCTTTATGAAAAGTATTCTCCATATCATTTTGATATCCACCATGTAGTGTTGACATCAATGAAAACACACAACTTCTTCATTCTTTCAGCAATCTCCCCCTTTGTCATTGATGGCAACATGCACCAAAACACTTCTTCACATCTCTACCCCTTTGACATCAAGGGAAAAGGATGCACAAAAAGAATTTGTATACTCCCTCTCAACCATATAAACACACTGAACTAAAACTACTAACTCCCTTGAGGAAATTAACCAAAAACTCCTAATACATCTGCATATATACAAAGAAATTTGAAAACATGAAAAAGCTGAAAAATGCAAAGAATACCAAAATGGTCAACCCAAAGATGTTGACCCAAGCTTCTATAGCATGGATTTCCAAATGTTCTTTCCTTCTTCCCAACTCCCTTTTGTTGCTATAAGGAACCTATGTAGAGACTCAAGCTCCATCAAGGTGTCTTCTCCTTCTTCCATAGTACCAGGGTTAAGATTTATCTATGAGATTTTGCCAGCACTAGCAAGGGTATTTGAAATGGTTGTGTGATGTGATTGCACCAAATCCCTTAGCTTTCCAAGCTTCCTGATAATATCTTCCTTTTGGTTTTGCAACATGAAGACTCTATCATGCAAGTCTATTATAGAAGTCCAGTTGTGATACTTTATGTCTAATGCCAAATCATAGACACTTGATGCTTTGGAAACTTGAGACTCAATTGAGTCATTTTCAGCTTTTATATTTTGTGTGGCTTGTAGCCACCTTATGTAGTAAAAAATTAATATCTTTGCCTCATCCTCGCATCTTGTACCTCTTTCAAGCATTCTTAGACCTTGGCATGGGTTGATGCACATTTTTCTGTAAGCCTTGTCACAGCCTTTGTTTCCACCTGTCCTCTCAAGCCAAATGCATACTCCTTGAAAGAATTAATCAACAATTTGAAGTTCTCTATAGAAGATAATGAAGTGTTAATATTAGTACCCGAAGTGATCTCTTGCAATACCTTCATAGCTTCATCCATTAACTCATTACTCTTTTGAAATGTTTCAAGCATATATTTTCTTGTTGATACATTTAATACATCACTTAGTTGTATTTTATGCTTAGGAGGTATCTTACTTAAATCAACAATAGGCAATTATAATAATTGTGAAGATACTGCTAGTTGGAACCATGTCTGTTTAGGTAGTAGAATATCTAAAGTATTTCTGAAGGAGGGTTTGTTAGAGGGCTTGGGTAAGTCCCCATATTTCTCTACTTCTTCATTCTTTCCAGTGTTGGTGTCTTCTTCTTCCTATGCCTTTTCCTCTTCTTCACTGGAGGTCATGTCTTTATCCTTATCGTTGTCTTCCTTTTCCTCCTCATCTCCTTTATCGTTTCCTTTTTCACCTTGCTTACCTTCTACATTTTTTTCATCCTCTCCTTCGTTCTCAACATTATTTCTACCTTTGTCTTCATCATTAGTCTATCTTTACTTATTTTCAACTTCATGCTTGCCACCTTTACTAGTGCCATGTTTTGTATCTATCAAAGATATAAATATCTCAGGATTGTTTTAAACTATGTTTACTAGAGAAATGGCAGTGTCATTCTTTGCATTTTCTTCTCTCATCATAGTTTCTCTTTTTGCATCGTGCATGTCTTCATCATTTCTATGCATAGTTTCTCCTAAGTTCGAAGAGGTATTATCTGAAATTTTATCAATAATTTTATTTTCTAGATCTTGTCCTTTGCTATGGAACCAACAAAATTCATCTCATACTTCTATGCCATTTCAACAAATTTTTCTTTGGTTTTTCTGTATTTTCTCAATTTGATCCTGATCTTTTCCCATGAGAAGTGTTATCCTTCGACTTGTTCTAAATTCTTTCCTGCAAACTCGAGCTATTCTGGCCTTATTAGCTTTAGACAAGGAAAAACCAATCTTCTCCATAGCATATACTCTGATATTTTCTTTTGGCACTATGGATTCTTCTCTCTTTTCCAATAAGACTTTCCATACATCATCTGGAACCCTTTTCCTAATATACTCCATATCAACTTCAATAGTCACAATATATTTGATGATTGCTTCAATTATGATGATTTTTTTCTCCTCATTTTTATTTCGATACATGAACAAAATTTCCTTCAACATTTTTCTATGCAAAATACCATCAAATAGCATGTCCAACTTCATTGGGCTTGAAGGTTTCTCCATAGTAGTCTTCTTCTTCTCCAAATTTCTAGATTTAGGCTTCTTTTCCTTCTTTTCCTTATGTATATGTATCCCAAAGGCTTTATTTTCCTTCTCAATTTCTTCTTCTTCAAATGTATCAACTATATCTATTGTTTGTTTCTTTAGAGTAGAATCTTCATCCTTGTCTTCTTCTTCTTTAGAGAGCACATTCATATCCTTCTCTCTTTGAGATTTTTGTTTGTTTCCTCTTTTTGTCTTAGTGACAAATGTGAATTCTATCAAAGTAGATTTTATTTTCTTCAACTGAGATTCTTCCGCCACTGGAACACTGGTCTCCATTTTCTTAGTTCTACAAGGGGTAGAGATCGATCCAAATTTTTTTTTACTAGGGGAATTGGTGGAAGCAGTCCTACCAAATCTTCTAGGTCTAGAGGACTCACCAGTTGTACTTGAAAATATTGCAACTTTTGTTCTTAATATTTGTATTTCTTCATTTGTAGTTCCATGTCCTTTGAAATATTCATTCACATCTTTTGTTATTCTCTTCTTTCTTGCAGGTTCTAATAGTTCCATGGATTTTTCTTCATAAGTTCCATGTCTTTCTCATGCAAGATCCTTAGGAATATTCAAAAATATTTTAATAAGACCATTAACCTCAACTTTATTCATCTCATAACCGATTGGAGGAATCCAAAATGTTCTGGGTTCCATAGCTTCAACAATACAAAAATGAGTGGAAACAAAAAAATTGATAGCATTTCAATATTTTCCACTAAGGACCTAGGGATTATCTCCCTTTCATGCATTCTCTTTTGGAATACTGCAAAGAATGTAGTAAGTGCTTCTTCTTGAACCTTCATGTCACCAAGTTTATGTAAATGTTCAAAATTTTGATGTGATACTAGTCTCCTTTGATCCCATATGACATTACTTCTTTCTGGAAGCTCCCTTAGAAAGTAGAATAAAAAATAGACTACCAAGGAACCAAACTTGAATGGATATTTCTTATCTTTGGCTTGCTTCAAGTTATCCAACAATTGTTGCAAAATAAACTCACCAAATCATAATCCTTACCCCTTTCCACCATTTTATAGGCAACATGGATTGGAGTCGCTGACACAAAATTCTCCCTATTGGTATACTAAATTTTGTATCCTATGACCATTACCACATACCTTATTGTAGGGTTCTGAATAGTGTCCACCATGAGAGCCCTATGATCAAATGTGGCTCTAGTTAGTTCCATCTCATCTTTTTTTTTTATAGACTTCAATATTGGCACACATCTAGTGTCACAGAGTCTCGTCACATCCCTTATAACTTCCTTTATTATAATATAGGGCTTGTTAGTCCATAAGTACCAGTCATGTACTCTACTCAATCCCATTCTCACATTCTTAACTCCATCTTCATAGATGAAATTTGGAAATAGCTACTAGACGTCCAATTTATTTGCCACTAGGTTTTTATATTTGAGTTTGATCTGTTGATCATCTCCAATTAACTCACTTATCCATGGGTTAATTAATTTCACATGGTTATTTTCTTTCATTCTTCTATGGATATAAGCCCTAGTGTCTTCTGTACGAAAAACCCTATGTGGAATGCTAAAAAATGCTCTGAGTGGGTCGTTCTCAAATATTTTCATAGGGTATTTCTTGAATTTCAGCTGAGGCTTCTCATTCACATTCACTAATATATGTGTAGCCATCTCTACTAAATTCAAATGCTTTGAAAAACAAATTCTAGGACAATGATAAATACATTTTCTTCTCTTAACTGAAACTAGGGTTTGAATGCTTTGCTTCCTGAACTCTTGAATTCGCTTCAATTCGCTTGAAAACACATAAAAATGAGTAAATTAGACCAAGTTTGGAAGCTTATTGTCCTTTGATTTTACCTAATTCATATTCAATGCATCGATCAATAAATATGATGAAAAACTCTTTAACGTGCAACAACAAGCCTTAATTATTTCACAAAACTTCACAAAAGTATATTTTCTTCTGAAATTTCCTTCACAAGATCCCAACTATCAATCTTCAACTTATGTCTTCATGTTGAACCATGGCACCTTATATTGACAAGGGGATATTTTATTTTTTGTTGTTTCTCCCCCTAAGCCAATGCCTAGGTTCAATTTTCAAGATAATTATTTGTACTAGAGGGTGGTATAGATTTGTTTGTAGTTTTTGATTGTTTCTTGTTCTCAGGCTCTTCTTTCTTCCTCTAGATCTTTTTGATTTCCTTATTTACTTTTGTTAGATCAATATTTGTGACTGCATCATTTCTATTTTCAGGATTATTCTTCCTTATGTTTATGGAGAATCTAGCAATATGTCTAGGTTTATTGCAATTATAACATACAATACTCCTCTAAGAATTATTCTTTTCATTCATTTTGGATCTGTATTGGTTAGCCTTGTGTCCAAATCCATAACATGTATAACAGTAGCCATTGAAAGATTGAAACATTATACCATGGCTATATGTAATACTCATTTGATTTCTACATTCACTTTCTCTATGCCCAAACTTCATGCATGTAAAACATTGATCAATAAAGAATGAAAAAATCTGATTTATTTTACTTCTACAGTCTATTGCTTTATGTCCAAACTTATTGCAGAAATAATAGATACCATTGAAGGATGAGTACCTTTGAGCATTTGGTTGTCTAATAGGAGGTCCTCTTGGATTGTTTCTTTGATTCTGATACTTGCCATTATTCCTCTTATCTTCAATATTCTTTGGTCCACTGATCTTATTTGCATCTTCTTTCGAACTTTCTCCCTTCTCAAGTCCCAAACCATCTTTATCTTTAGATAGTTTATGACCTACAATTAACTCATCAAGCATTGTAGATCTTGTCTTGAACTTACTTCATGAGTTCTTTCTTTCTCCAAATCTGATATCAGATTTACCACTTCTTGTTCAAGCCTTGTGCATTCATCGGATTTGTTCTTCACTATTACATTTATAAATTCTTCAATTCTTTTTTCTTCCACTTGCACTTTTAGTCTGGTGATATTCTCATTCACTTTTTTCAATTGTTCATTTACCTCCCTATGTCTTTCTCTGAACCTTTTGATTCAATCTCTTAATTTCTTGATGCATTCATTAGATTCATTGAGATTCTCCTTCAAATCTTTGTTTTCATTTTCAACTTTGTCAATATATTCAAGGGAAACTTTGAGTTCTCCATCTTTGTCAAGTATGCAATATTTTTCAGAGTATCCATTTCCAAGAATAACGTCCATGTGTTCAATCCCCAAGATCTTCCCAAAGTGGTCAAGCTCCTTCAAGGGAACCAAGCTCTAATGCCAATTGTTGAACACTCAGAATACTAAGAGGGGGGCTGAATCAATATTCTAGAAAACAATTTGATTACAAACCATCCAATTATCACAACATACTTAGCAATTAACATAAATGAAAGCATAAACAACCCATAACACATATAACACATGAACACCAAGATTTTAATGTGGAAATCCCAAAGTGGGAAAAACCACAGTGAGGATTAGCTCACAATATGTTATAACTAGTTATAAAATATTTAGTAAAGCTCACTGCCAGGTGGACTCACTATCCAAGTGAACTCACTGTTTGTAGAGAAAAGAAACATAGAGAAAGTGGCTACACAACCAAGATTTGAACTGATACAAAGTGCATCTAGCATATGCTAAATTCAACTCCTTTGAAGCTCAAAATTATGACTCAAAACACTTTTCCTAATATAGAACAAAGTCTCTGCTCAGATTTACATTCGTGCACAACCTTTTCTCCCTCCTCTACAAAATTTCACTTTTGTTCTTGTATTCAGATCACCTCTCTTATAAATAATCATCATCATAGACTTAGAAATGATCTTCTATATATATTGACTTCATTGCAAACATCAATTAGGTCGACCTAATTAAATGTCACCCAAAGTAATGCAAAATGTGCCTTGTTGGAACCTAATTCAATTTAAATTTGCTTCACACCACAACACATGTGACATAGTTTAGCATGAACCTATGATAGCTCCCTCTTATATTCACATCATTTAATTAAATTCCACAAACCTTTACATATTTTAGGTTGGCTAGGCATAGGACCTAAAATCGAAACACTTCAACTGATCACCAATCACAAGACACGTGGATCTCAAAATGTCATGCCAACTAGAAACCTCAAAGCATAGCCACCTGTAAATATTCTCCCAAAGCTGCAATACCTAACAAAAATTCATAGAAGAGCGCAGACCGAATAGATCATACTCATTACACATAAAACTGACAAAACCTTGTATACTAAATTTCTGTCACTTGCAACTTTTGAACCACTTGTATAGACCAACTAAAATTATGAATTCTGATGCTATTGACATCTATAAACAACATATTGGAATCACAAAAAATGATTTGTATGTGTGATGTAATGTGAACCAATCTATGAGAGGGCACAAAGAGCAATTTTTTTGGGTGTAGGTACATAGTAGAAGTGCTTAACTGTAAATCAAGTACTTTATGCAAAGTATTCTCCATATCATTCTGATATCCACCATGTAGCATTATCAATGACAACACATAAATTATTCATTCTTTCAATAGTTGTTTCATGGAGGATGGTCAAGACCCATCCCCCACCTCTTCCAAAAATGGTTCTTTAGCCCTTGGTAGTTGCACCAATGGATAGGGAAATTATTTCTTGAAGGATATAAGTTTGATTCATTCTGGGGTTTGTGAATAGGGTACACAATTCAAATTTTGTAATTTTTTCATCTTTCACTTGTTTATAAGCTAATTTATCTACATATTATTCTCTAAATTCTTGTCTCTTCTCTGACGAACTGCTTATTTTCTTGCTAGTTGAATTGACATGTGATAAAATCGATTCAAGTGATTGAGCAAGTGTTGTTCAATGTGATGTTGAGCTTACAGGATCTTTCAACCTTGCAATTATATACTCAATTTGTTTTTGTTAGTTTCAATTTGCCCCGTTAAATTTTCTTGAGTTCTTGGAGCATGTTGAGGAATTGTTAGAGATGTTTATTGGGTTTTTCTTCATCAAGGGTTTTGGCATGAGGTGAATCGGGATATTGAAGAGGAATTTGAGGATGGTTTGGAGGTGCATTATTATTTCCTAAAAAATTAAATAAATGTACATCAAAAAACTTATTAAATCTACCTATTTGATGAAAATTTCACAAAAAAAATAGAAACTACTTCTTCAACCTCCTCAATGTCATGGTGACATTTTGATGAAGATTCGGTGAAGAATTGAAGTATTTTTGGTCTTCCAAAAGTGTGAGAATGTTATGCAGGGGTTTCAAGCCGCATACAAAGTAGAAACTTACAAAAAGATAGAATGCAAGTTTTTATTGTTTTGTTTAATAGAATATAATGTGCTCACATTATTGTTACCCGTTTTTTTGCTACAACTCAAAATAGGTAGAGCTCATTGTAAATTCACTTAAAGGTACACTAGGTACATGTTTTCTCAGTTAAGTTCCATTATTTTGAAAAAAATATTAATTACAAGTGAGTTTCAATTTTATTATGCAAATAAATTTCAAAGAATATTATACATTTGCATAAGAAATGTTATATTGTTCATATGGTAAAAACATGAAGTCCCACACAAGCCGTGGGAGTAACTGAGATATACTATAAGAAAATGGTGAATGCAAAAATAAATGTACACTATACAACTGAAGATAATATAAACATAAGGAAATGAGTGATTTGTCATTGCCTGGAATGACGAAACATCATTTCAATTATGTGGTGTCTTCATGCATTCAACTCCAATTGGCACAACTCTCACTCTAGTTACAAAGGCACTGCAAAATTGTTAAAATGTGGTGTTAGAGCAATAAAAAATCACTATTTTCCTCATGTCCACATTACCAATAGAAATTTAACTCACATCCTATTAGGAATTCATCACATGATCAAGTTAAGGGAGCAAAAATGAAGACTTTAAGATATGTGGAGGAAAATGGGCTTCCATAAGGGTTGAGCCCAACATATCAAGAGTACACTCTCTTATTTACATAAGAGTCATCAAGAAGGAATTTTGTAACAAAGAAAAGCTCATAAAGCAGTCTTTAATTTATAAGTGATGAAAATAGATTGATCAAATCATCCTTTTTCTCATCATTCAAAAGGAACAATCAAAAACATGTTTGAAGGAGCATAATCAATTGTATGCATTAGCTCAGTTTCAGATCTATTTCATTTAAATTTCATTCACATAAAATATGGAGCCCCTTTACACTGAAGGGAAAATAGAGTACTCAAGCATTAAACTATTTCTCATATCCTCAAAGTATATACATAATCTACAAGAGACTCGGGAGGATCAAGAGGGTAGTCTACATACATTGCAATGAAAGAATTATTACATATAAGCATGGATAGACATAATCAAAGGATCAAGGGTATGGCTTCCATTGTTATTTCATTATCCCTAATTTCCTACAGTATAACAAAATTGAAAGATAGAAAGGAATCATGCTTCATGTATATCAACAGAATATCAAACATCAACTGATACATGAAACTTTCAAATGAATGATACAACTTTAGAAAGATAGAAAACAAACCATGATATTCCAAGATATGTTGGACAACAATGAAGATCAGAAGGAGCCTTTAAAGATAAATGAGCATGATAATGTATAATTGGAGCACATGATTGAATCAAATGTTGTGCATTATGATAGAAGCCAAGATGCACCATGAAGACAAGAGGAGAAAGAGGCATTACAAGTAAACATGAATAGATGGAGAGAAATTTGAGCACTTATAGGAGAGATCATGCAACTATATTTGAAAAGTTCATTTGCATAAGGTGCAATCAAATTTTCAAGATGACAATATATTGCAATGGAACAGTGATTGAAACTACAGAATAAGTGCAACATCACATTAACAGGTAGAAGCATTGTGTATTGAACATGAAATCATATAAGCTACAGGAAGAGAGCCCTTTTTTTTGCAATACATGCTACATAAGTCTCTTATCACTTCCCCAAAATACAACTGAAAGAGCGGAAATGGAAGTGCTTGCGGGGCATTTCATTATAAACAAATAAATGCCAAATAGAAGGTGTTTTTACATCACAAATTTGTAGTTATTAATGCAAGAATAGCTACAGGAAGCATGGGCTACAATAAAATAGTGAACCTTCTGAATGATTACACTGGAATGGAGCAATATGCTATAAAAAAAAGAACAATAAAGTTATCATGAAACAATGATATTGTACATTACATAATGCTTTTAAGGTGGTCCCATGCATACCATGTTTCAAAAGATAAATATGAAAGAGCACTGTTACTGAGCATTAAACAATTTACAAAATTCAGGAGTGGAGATTAGGGCTCTTCTTTGAAATAATAGGGTCTAAAAACAACATGACTAAGGAAGCTCTACCTGTGTCTATAGTATACTCCATAATACTGTATTCACTCCTTGTTTTGGAAAGAAGATTGGAAATGAGAGGAGCTTTGGGTTTTTGAGAGGCTACAACCTTCTATGGAGGGAAGAATTCTTCTTATATATTTTAAAGAAATGAACAAGATTACATCTTTTTCTACCACATTCAGAAAACAAAGAAAGAAAATACATAGCTATGAAATGAAGAAAGTAGAGTCAACATCAAAGGCCTAGGAAATGTTCTTTCCTTTCTAAATCTTCAAGAATCGACAAAACCCAAGTCATAATTTACAGGCCAAGCATCCACACCACTTAGGGTTTTATCATGGTCGATCCCTAAAGGAGATATTCTCACATTAAATTTCATCTAATGCTCAAGGGGAAATGAATAAGCACGATGTCGGCCTAGGGTTTTAGACCCTTTTTCATACATTCTTGATGATATAGAAGTTTCATGGCAGCCTCTTAAGGTTTTTTAATACATTCAAAATAACAAATACCCAGAAGCTCTCATGTCTGCCTGTACAAAAAGAGATACCCATAACTTAAAGGGAGTCTGTGCCACATTTTTTTATAGAGTTTACAAGAAAGAAGCAAAGGGTAACTTGAAGCTCAAAAGTTTTTACTCACATCCATAGAAATTCAAGCTCAAACCCTCACACATACAAGTAAATGAAGCCCCTAAAATACATTTGAGGCCTCAGTGGAAAAATAAAACACAATGAAAGGTGCCACCACAAAAAAACAAACAAAGGCAAGAACTCATAAATTTTTCCAAAGATTTGAGTGAAAGATCAACAAAAGAGTTTCCTCTTCATTATTGACAGCACAAGAAAGGTATAGAGTAGTGTTTACCTTACAACCTGGAGGAATTTTGAGGCATTTTTGCAACAAAAGCCTTCTTTCAACTCTTCCTAAGGCTTGAACCATAACTTCCAATGGTGACATCAAGCACAAGAAATGCATCAACAAAGGTAAACAAGACAAAAATACAACAGAAATTGGTGAGGTCGTGGCTTGAAGGCCAAAAAATGCTTCAGAAAAATGGAGGAGGTCAAAGCCCAGATTGTAACTAGGAAGCACTTACCACATTTTATCTCAAACAATATCTCAAAAAATGGATCATCAGAAGCAAAGAATGGTGAAGTTTCGAGCTGAAACCCTATCCATTGGCAGCACAACAACAAGCTTCTTCAAAATGAGAAGTGAAGAATGAAACAATGATTAGGGTTCGAGTAGTTTTGACTTGAAGCCCTAATCATAATGATATTTTTTCCTTATGCTTTTCAAAACATTATCATTGATGTTTTATTAGTGCTCATGGAAAAAAGGTAATATCACTACATGTTATAGTGAGGAGGAACTTAGCATGTATTTCTTGCATGATTGTATTAAAGTCAAACTATGAAATAAAATATTAAGGATGATATTTTATTATTATCTTAATATTTACTATGTAAGATAAATAAAGGAGGACTATCACATGTAAACATTAAAATAATCATAAAATTGATTATCTTTAATATCCAATCAAGCAATTCTCTTTTCCCTAAAATCATGCAAGAAGACAAGTAAGGTGAACTGGAGATCCGATCATGCAAAACACGAGGGTGGAGACTTGAGTCTCTTTTCAGTTAGTTGAACGTGCAAGGTCAGTAGGAGTCATTTTTCAGTCATCTAAGGATCACATCATTCAAAGCCTTTTTGCATAGAGTTTCCCACGAAAAACTTCAGTTTCACATCATTTTCTAAGATGTTTTCATCATACACATCCAGAGGATGAGTTTGCGACATCCAGTTTTCTCTTTACTTCAGTGGTGGGCCCATTTTTTCATTCTCTTTTTCTCTGCTCGTGAGGAAGATACTTTCACTTTTAATGCCACCTCCATGTGCATTGGAGTCATTTTTGAGTCACACTTCAGTCACACATTATATGAGATGGAGTTTTTTGCTATTTGAGTTCAATGCACAACATTGGTGGGCACCCTTTTCATGCATTTTCCCTTTTTCTCATGAGAGAGGTTTCGAGAGATATTTAAAACTCTCAGTTCACCATTTATTCCACCTCTTCACCATTGGAGTTCTCATACCTTTGTATATATTGGAAAAATTTATTCTTTTTCCTCTAGTTCTTGTTTTCTACCTTTGCTTGATGCAAAAAAGACTATCTTGTAACTCAACTTTTTACATTAATACAGTTTTACAGCTTTACAGGTTACTTTAGTTTTTCATTTTGCAGATTATTTCCTTTATAGTTCACAGAAACAAAGATCACCTTCATAATTTCTGGTGTTTTGTATTGATTAAATAATCTGATGCAAGTTTGATGTGTTTTATTTCTAGAGACCTTCATATTTCTATCTTTTTTATTCATGCATATATACAATTGTAGTTTATCACAGGTCGTTAATTGTGCTTAGAAGTTTATTCTTTCTCCTAATTCATGAGAACTCAATTATCCTTAATAGGAAAAGAACAAACATAGCCTTTTAGTGAATTATTTATGTGTTTAAAGTGCTCAAATTGGGTCATGTTAACAAATTTTCTGGTAATATTAGTTCTGAAAAAATGTCTGCATATTAGAATTTTTCCGGTGCAATCACCTCCTAGAATCAGTTTAGTTTTCATTTTCAGTCAAATATTTCTCACCCTTTTCCTTTCAATTCAGTAGTTTCTAGGAGAATCAAAAGGGGAGCCAACCCATAATCTGGATGTCTAATTTCACAATAGGGTACCCACAACCTGAAATCAATCCAATGTTACAAGAGATTGTAGAGCTTTCCAACCTTGCATGTAGGTGCAAATCCTTGTGATAACAATTATAACGTAATCATGTTATAGCTTAAGAGTGATCAAGCCTTAGTCTCAATCACTCCAAGTGATAACATGAGTGCATTATAATGTGCTCACATTATGGATTTAAACAAATAAATTGAAAAAGTTGGCCACTTTTTGGCCCCTTATCTTTTTGCACCCACCCTCACCACCATTATCAGTCCTCAAACATTTTATTTTCCAGTCTACAAATCAACCATTTCTTTAAATTATTTAAATCGACTAAAAAATTTAGATTTACTCTTTAGAAAATATACCCATGTCCTACTATAATCATCAATAAATGAGACATAATATGTGGATTTACAAATTGAAGGAACATCTATAGGACCAAACACTTCAAAATAAATAAGTCCAATACACCACAAGATTTATGATAACTTGACTAAAACTAAATACGGTTTTATTATCCATAAATGCAATACTCACAAAAAAAAAAATCAAGATTACAATCAGACAATCCTTTAACAAGGATTTTATTTTTCAATGTCTTTAGACCCTTTTCTCCAATATGGTAAAGTATCTGGTACTATAACATAGTTTTCTCTATAGGTAACTTTTATTTAGAAGAAATAGCAATCTTGGGTACTCAAAAGCCATGACCATCTACTGAAGATGAAACCCTCACCACTTCCACATACTTGATTTTCACAGAAGTACTATTGCACTCAATAGTGCATGCATCCAACTTATAAAATGTGTCATATCTAACACCTCTAGCAATAAACATAGTACCTCTAACCATTTTGCATCCCACATTAGAAAATATAGCCTACACACTTGCATTTATTAGTTTGCTGAAAGATAAAAAAAATTGTGCTAATCTAGGAATATGTGACACACCATTAATCCTTTTTATTCTGCCATCAAGAAACTTGATTCTAACTTTATGATGACCAATAATATTTAAATAAGCATTATCACCCAAGTACACCTTACCTCCATCAAATTATTCATATTCATAAAACCAATCTCTATTAAAATTCATGTGGAAAGATGCACATGAGTGAATTAACCATGTATCATTACATACGTGAGTTGGCAAAGCGACAATGAATGCATCAAATTCTTCCTTCATAGACTTAGAATCACAATCAAATCTCTTCTTTTTCTTGTTCTTTTCTTATTTGCATTCCACGAATATGTCTAGGCTTATTGTAGTTCCAACAAATAACTTTGGACTTTCTATATTTGTTGGAGATTTGGATCTCCCCTTGAACTTGGATTTATCATGCTTCTCATTCTTCTTGCCTTTTTCCTTAGGTCTTCCATGAATGTTTAGGGCCTCCTTGGCATTAATGGATACCTTAATCCTCATCTCTTCAAAAATCAAAGAAACCACCACATCTCCAATCTTCAATATATCAGAAGTACTCCCAATAGCCATAACAAGATAATCCCACAAATTATGCAAAGAACAAAGTAGTATTTGACATTTCTCCTCTTCATCCATTGTGACACCAACTGATACCAATTGATCCACCAATATATCAAATGCTTCCAAGTGGTTTTTGATTTGTCCACCCTCTTCCATTCTCAAGGAATATAATTTCTTAATAAAATCATGCTCACTAAAGATTTGTCTTGATACATCTCACCAAGCTTCTTCCATAGTTTCTCTATAGAGGTCTCTTCATGGACATTGATTGAAAAAGTGTATGCCAAGAATAATCTAATTAGACCCTTGGCTTTACAATCCATAACGTCATATTGAGTACCCAAAGTAGGAGCTGCAAGCCTTGAAACTTTCTCATCAACAACATCCCATAGATCTCGATCTATCAATAGATCCTCCATCTTCAGCTTTCACATTTCAAAATTATTTCTAAAATTTTTATCCATCTCCATTCTCCCTGATGAACTTGTCATCTAAAAATTCTTGGAACAAGATCACAAAGTATCTTCTACACAAGCTCCTACTCTAATATGGATTAGTTCAAAAAATCCAACAACCCACAACTTAAACCAAAGGTGATTAGGATCTGATACCACTTGTATGGAAGCTAAGGTGGAAAAAATTTATAGATCTTTCAACAAATACATAAATTTAAACAAAAATAAACATAAATATCATGCATACCACAACACAGTGATTAATGTAAAGGGCAAGAAAGAAAATTCCTCTAAGCCTCCTTTTGATATGACTCTCCGCTCCCACAAGCATAATTCTAAATGTAAATCTTGATGGTTCTTGTTGGGGGCTAGTTTTTGGCTGGTTTTTGGTTGTTTTGCGGCTTTGTAGTCGATTGTGGTTCTTTGGCCTTGGTTGAATTTTTATCCTTGGTTGTTTGTGCTTTCATTTCTTTATGTTTTGACAACCTTCTGGTTGAGGGTTCCAAATCCATTCAAAATCTATTTGTAAAGGGTTTCAGGGTCCCTTCAAAACCTATTTTTACCTTAATAAAAAACACAGTGATTAATGTGGGGAAAACCCATTTGAGAGAAAAATCCAAACTCCAAAAGCCACCCAATATATTATTCATAAATAAAAAAGATTACAATATAATTGCATAGAAATCTTCTCATAGGAGTATCACTAACCACAGATCTAGAGGCAACATGAATGCTAGATCAAAATCTTAGAATACATCACACTACACAATTTTAATACAATGCCCTCATAAAATAGGGTTTCCTTCTAGGGAAAGTCAAGCCAAAAAAATATCAACCATCAGATTTGAGACCTAATGATGAACAATCCAGATTTACAATAATAAATTATACATTAAATTTTCCTTTCAGGGGCAGTGCATGACCTCTGGACCCCCCACCAAGGGGATGATCCCACCAAACCCCTCACAGGGGGGAGGGGTACCCCCTTCATGCCCCCCCCTTGCATTGAAATATTAACAATACCTTATGTAATTTCAAGGTTGAGACACATTTTCCCAGCATAACCTTAATCAGGTAGTTGAATTGTAACCTCAACCCTAACCCTAACCCCAAATTTTATCCTACAACCCTAATTCTAATTGAACATCAATTGAACTCTAACCCTAAACCTAATTCAATATTAAACCCAATTAAACCCTAATGTTAAGACTAATTAATCCTAACCATAATCTTAAGTTTTAAATCCTAACTCTAACCTTAATAGAAATCTAACCCTAACTCTAACCCTAATTTAATACAAACCCTAACCCTATTGAGATTCAACCCTAATTGAATCTGATTCCTAACTCTAATCCTAACCTGTTGAAGCTCAAACCTAATTGAACCCAAACCCTAATAATAACCCCAAGCTTTATTTTAGAACCCTAACTCTAATTGAACCCTAACCCCAACCTAACTTCAACCCTAATTATATCTGAATTGTCATTCCAACCATAGTTGAACCCTAAACCTAATTGAATCATAACCCTATCCTAACATTAACCCCAACCCTAACCATAACCTTAGTTGTTTCATAACCCTAATTCCAACCATAACCTTGACTCTAACCTTTACCCCAAGATTTATCCTATAATACTAATCATAATTAAACCCTACCCTAATCCTAACCTAAATTAAACCCTAATAAAAAACCCTAACCATAACCTAACCTTAACCCTAATTGAACTCTAATTGAATCATAATTTAAGCTTAATCCTAATTGATCTATAACCCTAATCCTATCCCTAATTCAACCCTAATCCTAATTGATCCTTAACCTTGAACCCAACCTTTACCCCAACCTTTATCCTATAATCCTAATCATAATTAAACCCTACTCTAACCCTAACCCTAAACGAACCCTCATAAAAAACCCGAAACATAACCTAACCTTAACCCTAATTGAACTCTAATTGAATCCCAATTGAGGCTTAATCCTAATTGCTTCATAAGCTAGACTTATCCCTAATTCAACCCTAATTCTAATTGATCCTTAACCCTAACCTTAATTGTAAACCTGATCAAACCTCAGTCACCCTAACCCTTACTCCAAGATTTACCTCAAAATTTTAATTGAACCTTACCCCTAATTTAATCCTAATCATAACCATAACCCGATTATAAAAAATAAAAAATACATAAATAATAATAATAATGTTATATAGATTGTTTTCAAATTATATAATAAATTTAAGTGTAAATATAATTCTTAATTACATTATTTTTTCAAAGGTAGGTAAGGTAAACAACTTGTTTTTATATTATTATTTTTTGTATTTAAATTTATAATTTTAAATTGATTTTAGATGTGTACTTATTATGAAAACCCTTAATATTAGATTATATATTTAAGTTGCTATACTTTTGTACAATTAAATCTTTAGTAAAACCTTAAATGTTTTTAATATTTCTTTACAAATATATACATTAATTTATTTAATAATTTAAAAAAATAATTGTTTTTTATTTCTTTATAATTTTGTTACCATTTTAATTTTAAACAAGGCCGTGTTGCTGCAAAGTTCCTGCCAAATGCTGGCATGACTGTTTTATTCTTTGATTTACAAGTAAATTGAGAGTACACGTGGTTTGATCAATCGCCAATATATTAACTGATAATTGCAATATATTAGATATATATGTTTTTTATTGATTAAGCAAGGAAAGGGCCCTAATCCCTTATAGAAGTAAAAAAATAGTCTAGAGAACAACAACCAAACATAACAACAAAACATAGGAGAAAGCATAACCAAGAGGAGGTCCACTTCCCCACACCAAGCCAACCAAAAACATACATCAACCAATTCCAACTGAATCAAAAGATATTAACCTATCAAATATCCAATAGAGTTTTAACTAGTCCATATTATCATCGATCCACAAAATAAGGTTATATAGGCATAACCTATTAACAATACCTAGCAAGTTCATAATGTTCAAAATAGAAATAAAGCTAAGATTAATACAGTTTTGGCCTATTAAGCCATTACAACCAAAAAACCTAACTAAAGAGCCAAAAATCCATAAAATAGTAGACATCGGACAACCAAGCCAAACAAGAAATGAGGATTAAGCATCCTTAATAAGGCTCAAAGCCTTGTTTAGGTCATCCACTTCCATCCTCAAGGTTGTCCTTGATCTCCATTTTCTCGAACTAATCAACTTCTTCCCTATTCCCCGTTTTCTTTTTCTTTTGCTATTTTTTAATTTTACCTTGTCCCGAGATAGTAGCCATCACCGCTCTTTTCATCATTGCATCCATAACCCTACAAACATTCAGAAAAACCTTCTCAATAACCTAAAACCTATTAGAATTGGCTTCATTCTACATCATTTTCTCAAGAAGTTCCATCCTTTCTTCCAACCTTTCCATTCTTGTTTTCTCTGTGACCGTTTGTTTATTTTTTAGGAATTCTTCATTACCAGGGGTACCCATATTAAAATATTTGTATCCTCTAGGTCAATAGCAACCCTTTTTTCCTTAATCATACCAATATCCTCCTCCAAATCCTTCTCTTCATCTTGTTGATTAATTCATTCTTCCTCCTCTTGACTTGAATCTCCTACATCCTCAGATCTCGACACCTCTTCCCTAGAAAACCCAGCTTCTCCCAAACTGTTAGGCACACATTCCTTAGAGGAGGAAGCCTTTTCCTCCCTGGCAACCTTCTTCCCTTTAAATTTTCTAGAGGCTCCTCCGAGTTCTTATCATCAAAACTTTTATATTTTTTTCTATTATCTGACCCCTTGGAAGTAGCCAGAGCTAGATGAGTTGGTCTTCGACCCATAGGGGTAGTAGACCCACATTCAAGGTTGTTATCATGATCATCTAGGATTTTTATAGCGTGAGGTTTAGAACCCAATTCTCTAATCAACAATTTTCTTTTCTTATTGGCAACAAAAGAGAGGGGAGCAACACCACATTTTTCAAGTGTAATTTTGAGGAGTGCCTACCACAAGGGGTCCACAACTTTAGGGGAAGGGTTAATATTTTCTTTGATAGGGGAGTGGGGTCAAATTTCAAGTAGTTCTATTTTGATAGAAATTTTAGGGGTAGGGTTCTCAATCAGGTTATGAAGGGTATTCCTTTGTGGGGTGGTGGGAAGGACATACTTGTAGATGGATCTAATCAACCCTTGACACAAGGGTGGATTAGCACTATTGGTAAGGCTCTGTTTCAAAGAGGAGAGAGGGAAAAGGGTAAGTTTATTTTCTCTTGGTACCTAATATGGTTAAGGATGGGGAAATGGTATCCATGCATTGACTAAAAATGACCCTCTAAATTAAAATATTTCCTGACAAAATAACATAAAATATGGTAATGGGGTGGGAGCAACAACCTAAAGTAGCCATTCTGAAATCTTTGGGCCTTCTCCTTAGCTTCAATTTTTTTTTCAATATGTCTGATAGTTTCTCGTACTTACCTTGGCTATCTTCTTTCCTTCATACGCAAGACCTGTAGCCTTGGCAATTAGCTTGGCATCCATAGTGAAATAGAGACCACCCAACTTGATTTCTCCATCTTTCCATGTGTTTGAAAACTTGCAGCTAAGCTTTTCACTATAACCCTCCATGGCCTCAAAGTACGAAGTAAAACCAACTCATTCAAATAGGCCCCATAATTCTGCATTCTTCTTCAAGGATTCATATTTCCTTGGCTCCATCCTCTTTCTAGGGCCCCCCATAGTTTTTTATTTAGTGTGATACTCCTTTTGTAGAAGTAAGTACTCTGCTCTTAAGCCTTCCTCATTCACAACAAAAGTGATGACCAATTCAAAAATATCATCTTTAATGGAAACTTGGTGGATTTTCATTTGAAAAGATGACAAATCGAACCTTCTGGTGATACATTCAAAATGATCATGATGTTTACAAAGACTAATCTCATGTCTTCCGATCTTACCTTTAATGGAAAATATAGCTCCACCACCTTTCATGATTACCGTTTTTTTATTATCCTCCTTATCACCTATGCTAGCACATGTTGAAATGTCTTTTCTCAAATCCTTCATAAGGTTTTTAGGAATGTGGGCGAGAATCATCATAACCAACTTCTCTCTATTTTCATGATCACACGAGGCTTCTAAACAAACTAGTCCTTTCATCTCATTTCATTTTAAATATTTGAGATTTAACATACACCTGCCATAAATAGAGTACATCAACTTTGATCTTTTCATATTACTCTACTCCCACATAAGAAGGAAGGTGACTATCATGATAGCTAGACAACTTTGTCAATCCTTTAACTTAATTAATTTCTTCCTGTCCATGTTGAATTAATTAAACTCCCCAATTTTTCTTTAGATAATATTTCCTTGATTTGAGAAGACAAATGGGAAAAATCCCAATGTACTCAGCCCAAATGTCTAAGGCCAAAATTCACCATTGCATCGATGACCACGTTGCCTTCCCCATAAATGTGACTAAGCTTGCAATATTGAAAGGATTGTATCATTTTTTTACAATCATCCAAGATATATTTTAACTCCCATGGAACGCCATCCCTATTGTTCAAATAGTCAATAATTAGCTTAGAATCACCTTCCACCATAACTTTATTGTAGCCTTTATCTTTTAAATAACTTATTCCTGTTCACACCGCATAAGCCTCAGCCAAGTTGTTAGTTTCTATACCAAGGACTCTATTGTAACCAGCTACATAATTCCATTGATGACTTCTTAATATTCCTCTTGCCCCTACCAAGCCATGATTTCCTTTAGAACACTCATTGAAGTTATATTTAATCCATCTTGGGTTTGGGGGAATCCAAATAGTGCTTTTTGTAATAAGCTATTTAACCCAATTAACATTAGTCAGGTCATGAGATATTCCCCATAGTTACTTGATTCACATCTCTTGGCATGAAGGAATTTTATTTGAAGGAGCATACTTACAATTTTTAATGGTTTCTTGTAGTTGTTTTCTTATAGACATGCACAACTCTTTACTATTCTTTGTTGTATCCCTAAAAACTCTATTGTTCCTCTCTTTCCACAATCCCCAAGTGAGGAATGGGGGAACTTGCCTCCAAAGGTCAATAATAATATCGTGGGAGTAGGGATAAATACTCCAACCATCAATAAAATTTTTTACTGATGAAGGAAAGTCTCATTCAATAATCAGATTCTTTAGGAAAAAAGACCACACTTCTTGAGCATAAGGGCATTGAAACAATAGGTGCATAATATATTCCTCCGCTTCATTACAAAGATAACATTTATTCACCAAATACCATCCCTTTTCTTAAGATTATCAATTGTGAGGATCTTTCCATGTGTCACAGTCCACCAAAAACAATTAATCTTAGGAATTAAATTCTTACTCCACACCATTTTCTAGTTAAAAACCCCCTTTTGGAATAACTAGGATTCCACAGATTTGACAAAAAATCTCCCAAAAGATATTTTAGTCTAGATCCACTCATCATCCCTATACATTGAGAATAGCTTAGGAATACCAATCTATCATGGGAGGGAACCCAAAGCAACATCCCAATTCTATTGTCTACCTCCCCTAAGAACAACAATAATTAAATAGTTCTTAAAGTCTATCCATTTTGGCCTCAGACCATCCCAGTTTATGTAATTGGAGACCTTCTTTCCAATAGTTCTCTTCATTCTGATTCTAATTTTTTGGAGATTATTGTTAGTTGACAAAGGAGCACAGGTAGTCTAGGCAGCATCCTAGAAGTCTGTTCTTTGACCATTTATAATTCTCAATTTTTCTCCTTGTTTTAAAGTACCTCTGATCTTTAACAAGTTATTCCAAAAAATAGAACCATAGGGGAGATTCTCTTTTCTAAGGAAGCAACAAACATCTTTATTTCCTAGGTACTTAGCCCATAAAATTTGAACCTAGTCCTTTTCTCCTTCCAAAAAAAAACATACCATTTTTGCCACAAGAGATTTATTGAAAACTTTTATTCTTCTTATACCCAAGCCACCATCTCTCTTCAGAGTGTGGATAGTATCCCATCTAACAAGATCCAATATTTTCCTTTCTTCCACACCCAACCATAAAAATATCCTTTGTATCATTTCAATCTTCTCAGCAATTAAGGAAGGAATGTTAAAGAGAGAGAGATAGTAAACATGGATGTTTTGTAAAGATTCTTTTAAAAGTTGAACTTTCCCAACAAAGCTTAGCAACTTACATTTCCAACTAGCCAACTTCTTTTGGATCTTTTCAATAATATAGTTCCAGTAATTATTATGAGTTTTTCTTGAAACTAAAGGTAAGCCAAGATAGTTAGTCAGCAAATCAACTTCCTAACAACCAATAATGTTTATTACTTTTTCTTTTATTGTCTGGTTAGTGTTAAAAGAAGAGAATCTTTCTCTTTTGGTAATCGATAAACTGTCTTGAAACTCTAGCATATTTTTCAAGAACCTCTTTCCATTATCTGGATTCAAGGATAGAGGCCTCCCCAAGAAGGCTAGTGTCATCAACAAACTTTTGATGCAAGGCTAGGGGGAGGGAGGAAGCAATACAATACTTTTAGATTTTTTTTACAAGTTGTCTCTGAATATTACGACCCAAAGCTTCAACAATGATAACAAACAAGTAAGGAGATAGAGGATCACCTTGTCTAATACTACGATCATAAGAAAAGAAGCCTTGTGGCACCCCATTAACCAAGATTGAGTACTTAGGAGTGGTAACACAAGATCTAATTAAGTTGAGAAATTTTCCTTTGAAACCAAATTTTTCAAGAACAACAAAAAGGAAATGCCAAGAGACCCGATCATAGGCTTTAGAAATATCAAGTTTCAAAGCGATACCTTTCTTCTTTCTAAGGTCCTCGAATGTAGCACCTCATGAGTATATATAGAAACATCCAAAATTTGTCTTCCCTAAACAAACCCCTTCTGGTTAACAACAATCATTTTATTCAAAACCAATTTTAGTATGTTCACCATTATCTTAGAGAATATATTATATGTGGTATTACATAGACTAATAGGTCTATAGTCATTCATAGAAGTAGCCTCATTTGACTTAGGGATTAGTGCTATAAAATTGGTATTCATCTGATACAAAATCCTTCCAGATCTGAAGAAATCCCTAACAACATTGAAAAGGTTAGTTGAGACAATGTCCCAAAACTCTTGAAAAAAACTAGGAGGAAAGTCATCAAGACCCAGGGCTTTATAGGCACCAAAAGAGAAAATTCCCTCAACTTCTTGTAGAGAAACAAATTTGGACATATCTTTTTAAATCCTATTCCAAGATGACTTGTGGAATAACCTATAGAATATCCTCCAATTCAAAATTATCAATCGTTGGCAATTCTTGAAAGTTTGAAAAGAAACAAATAGATTCCTTAGCAAAATCTTCCTCCTTATCCAGTCTTATCCCATTGGTAAAATTTAAGAATCCAATCATGTTTCTACATCTGTGTTTTAAGGTGGACTGATGAAAAAACTTAGTATTTTTGTCCCCTTCCTTCAACCATTGAATCCTTGATTTTTGTTTCCAGAAAATCTCTTCTTTTTTGTTTATTTTATACCATTGAGATCTGAGGTCCCTTTCTTGGTTGCAGGTATTTTGATCAAGATTACCCAATTCCATCAGATCCTAAATCTCCTTAATTTCTAAGCTTAAAGAATTTTTTGTGGAGAATATATTCCCAAATGAGTATTTTTTCCATCCCTTAACATTTTCTTTAACTTTCTTCAACTTCTAAGTTAAAGGATACATTGGAGTACCATTACAAGGAACATTCCACCACTCTTCAACCAAGGATTTGAATTCCACATGAAGAGACCACATAATTTCGTATCTAAATGGAAAAGGTCCTTTAGAAACTTTATCCTCCCACCCAATGAGGAGAGCACTATGATTTGAGCCAGTCACAGGGAGAGTAGTAAGAGTGAGGTCCTGCAAAATGTTCCAATTCAAAGAGACAAGGAGACGATCCAGTTTAACTTGGATTAAAAGTGAACCATTCAGAGGAATATCCATTAGCCCCATAGAGTTCAAGAAGCCCGACAAATCCATCATGCCATCTGAGATCAATAATGCCTCCACATTTTTCTGAAGGGTATAGTGGGGAATTAAATTAGATATATATGTTACATATTATATAGTATATATTATAATATTATAATATGATGTTAAATTTGATAAATTACATGTTAATTTAATATATTAATATAATATATAATCTTATTATCTTATATAACATGTTAAAAATAATTTAATAATATAGTATAAAAATATATTAAATTATATATTAGATGTTATATATTATATAGTATATATATTTTAATTTGTTATCAAATTTTAGGTAATAATTTTTAATTTTGGATATAACAAGTATAAATTTCTTCAAAAAGTGTGTAAATATTTTTGATAAAACAATCCATTAAAATGGGATAAAATTTTAGCTTTATTTTTTATTATTATGGTCTTTATGGTAAAAAAAACTTAAAATATAATACTAAAAATTACCCCTAAACTAATATTTAATATAATATTATCAATAATAGTGTTATGATTAGGGTTATAATTATAGTAATAGTGTTATGCTTAGGGCTCTAGTTACAATTTGTGTTAGTTTTAGAAATAAGATTAGTTTTAGGGTTAAATTTACATTTAATGTTCTTAGTCACATGTAAGTTTAGGGTTGGAGTTCAAATAGGGTTATGGTTATGGTTATGGTAAGGGTTAGGGTTAGTGTTAGGTTTTAGGTTATAGATAGATTAACCTTTCCTTTTCTAAGTCTATTATTACAAGGTCAAATTGATCAAGAAAATCAATGGTTAAATGTATAATTCATTTTATTTCTTTTACTATGTAGTTGCTATTTTTAGATTATTCTTTTATTATTATATTAATATAATATAAAAAATAAAAAAAATATTTAAAAAACTCAAAGGATGATGGGTCTATTGGGATTGAGGAAGACTCAGAGGAAGAAAACCCCTTGACCCCCCTAGGCACCCAATGTGCACTACCACTAGAGCTTGCAAATGGAAAACCAAAATCCATTCTAGTGGAGGACACTGGTCTAACCAACTAGGAAACCCTTAGTAGAAAGGAAACCAAGAAGAATACCCAACAACTATTGCTGGAAAGGCTTAAAAATTGAGGCAAGGAGAGTGAGCTACAAAGAAGGAAGGATCCAGAGGATAAGACCTACTTCCTCAAGAATTTAAGAATATATAGGGAATCCAACAACAAAGAGAGAAACTCTAACAGTCCTAAAAAACCTACCAAGGTAAAGGAAATTATTAATAATTTTGAGTCCAACATTCAGCCCTCCCTCCTTCCGTCAGGTACCACCAATGGACTGAATGCAGGCTTGATCTCTATGGTGGAAGGGAAGGACCTAAAAAATTTCCCTCTTACCTTATGTATCCAATACACCGATGGTGCCTCAACCAAGGATAGAGTGTTGGATGTTGGTAAAAGTCAGCAAATCACAAAATATGTAACAATTGCAATAAACTTTGACCTAAAGGAATTGGGTGTTGGAGATGCTTCTCATGCTTTCCAGGCTACCCTTGATGGCATTGACCCCCTCATGGATGGGGAAAATTATAATTATGTTAAGGAATTGAACCCTAAGGGTGTTACCGAGGGAGAATACAATCCTAAACCTGAACAGGTTCACAAGACAAGGGGGAGGCCAAGAAAGGATAAAGACACTATAATCCCAATGGGAAAAAGGAAATCTAAAAGTCCTTCCCCACACAAAAAGGAAAAAGAGAAGCACAGTCATACAAAGCTCGGTTGCTAAAAAGGCATAAAATGAATCTAAGGTGCCAAAATGCTTTGAAAGCTTAAAAGGAGACAAAGAGCCCCCCAACATAGTGAACAACAATGAAACTTAATTTATTTTCTTGGAATATCATGGGGTTAGAGTCTCCTGATAGGAAGTAGATAGTTATAAGTTCCCTAAACCAATGCAAGGAAAATATGTTGTACTCCTACAAGAACTTAAGTTGGTGGGCTTTGTCCTTGAAAACAACCTCAATTTTGAGTGGAGGGGATCTTCCCACTTCACCACTCAACATGAAAAAGGTAGGGGGGCTTCCATTATCCTCTCCGTTGAATGGAGCCACTTTGTCTCAGGATATGGAACATCTCCCTAAAATAGGGTGGTCTGGATCACCTTACAAAAGGATGAGTGCTCATTTGGGATCTATTCAATCTATGCCCCAAATGACCATGGGGACAAAATTAAACTATGGAAGTGGCTCTGTGGGCTTAATGATCTGCCCTGTATAGTGGGAGGTGATTTCAACTTGATAGAAAATTAGGAGGATGAATGTGGAGGCTTGGAGATGGATTGAAAGGGAAACGAGAGCTTGTTCTGGCTAAAAATTAAATCTAAACTTAATCTAGTTGATCCTATTAAAGTGGAGAAAAAGGACTACCCCAACATTTGGTATACATGGTGTGATGCTCAAAAGGGAAACATGAGGATATACTACCATCTAGACCACTTCTACTTCAACAAGAATCACTTCATCCCTGAGCTACTTAGAGATGATTGCAAGGTGGAAGTCCATCTGTACACCCTCTCATACCATCACCCAATTAAAATAAGAATGCACTTAAAGGAAGGGAAAAGTGGTTCTCATAAAAAAAGGGGGCTTCCTCCTTAACATCAAGCTACTCCATGACAATGACTATGTAGCTGCAATCATGTCCCTTAGTAAAATAAATCTTTGGTTGTACAAAGAGTCAACACCATTGATAGGTGGGAGTTGAACACAAAAGGATGGAAAAAGTTGTTCCAACTAATTGGTAGGAAAAAATACCTTGATAGGAGAAGGAAGGAAGGGCTGCTCCAAGAGGAGTTACTGCAGGCTGAAACAAGCCTTCAGATGGAACTTGAAAATGAAGCCTTGGGGATCCAATATAGTGCTATCAGAGAATCCCTAAGAAGACTGCATGCCTTAAAAATTCAAGGGTTCAAAATAAAATCCAAGCTAAATTGGCTTGAGAACAGTAATAAAGGCTCAAAGTTCTTTTGGTGCCTAAAAGAGAAAAATGTAAAAGAGCACATTAAGAAGGACCAATGTGATGGTTCCTCATTCACTGAGCGGGTGGATATAAAAAAGAAGTTCTTCAGCCTCTATAAGAACCTCTTCACTTCAAAATACAATAAGGAGGGTTGCTCCATTGCTAGGGAGACAATAGAGGATATCATCCCCAAGAAAATAGAGGAAAAGGAAGCAAAGGAATTGAGCAAAGACATCTCAAAGGGGGGAATCAGACAAGCAATTCAGGCTCTACAAAATAATAAAACTCCTAGAGTTGATGGTCTCCTGATTGAATTTTACAAGGTCTTTAGTGATTGGGTGGTGGATGATTTTTTTTTTAGTATATAAGGAGGCCCTAGAAAGAGGTACTCTAGAGAGAGAGATAAACAAGGGCATCATAAAATTGTTGCCCAAGAAAGGTGATAAATCATAGATCAGAAATTGGAGGCCAATAACGTTGCTAAATGTGTCATACAAAATCCTTGCTAAGGTGTTAGCAAGAATAATTATTAACATTTTGCCAAGGTTCATTAACAACACCCAAACTGGGTTCATTAAAGGAAAATACAACCTGATTACAAGCTAGGAAGCAATGGAGTGGGCCAGAAAATCAAACCAGGAAGTGGCAATGGTACTACTCGACTTTGAAAAATCTTATGATAGGGTTGAGTGGGCTTTCATAATAATGATGTTCGAGGTCTTTAGCTTCCCGGAAAGCTTCTGCAGGATGGTGGTCACACTTTTCAAAGATGGTGTGGCCTAGGTGGATGTCAGTGGATCCTTAACAAAATAATTTCTATTGGAGAGATCAATCAAGCAGGGGTGTCCCTTGGCCTTGGCCTTATTTGTGATTGCCTCAGATGCTTTGCACTATATCCTTAGGTCTAATGGTAGTTCTCAGAAGGTAAATGGGATACTACTCCTAGATCAAAGCGAGCTATTAATTATCCAGTTTGCTGATGACACAACTCTCTTTCCCCTTCTAAATGAATCTAATATTTTTAATCTATTCTAAAAGTTGGACACTTTTTGTGTTGCCTCAGGTGCCAATGTCTCCCTCTCCAAGTCAATTATGTTGGGTTGGAAAGAGGAACCTCCTGACTGGCTCTTAAGGTTTGGTGTGCAGTGGGGAGGGCCACAAAAGCAAGTCAAATACTTAGGCATCCCTTTTGTAGTCTGTCCCAACCTTAAAGAGATGTGGTTCTGGATTCAAAAGAATATTGATGCAAAACTGGGTAAATGGAACAGGCAATACTTGTCCCTAGTTGGGAGAATTCAGATTTGTCAAAAAATATTGTCCTCCTACAATTTGTACTTTTCCTTTTCAACAACTACCAAGTAGATGAAATACAAAAGAAAATAAGGGACTTTCAGTGGTCGGATGGAAAGGGGAGGAGAAAGAAGCATGCGGTGAAGTGGGAATGGTGTTGTGTGATTAAACCAGAAGGTGGCTTGGGCTTAAAGGATCTAAAAATTTAGGGTATTGCTTTGCCAACCAAATGGATATTCAAAGCCCTTGAAGGTAATGAGCCTTGGAAAATTTTGATTAGGAGAAACCTTCAAAGGGATACCCCTAAGCATGCAAAATACTGGAAACATCTCCCCCTATGTGACCTCCTTAGCAATCAATATCCAATCGTCTCAGAGGGGTTAGTAGTGTTTAAAAGCATATGGAAAGCATGGGAGCATGCCAAGGTGCATATCTCCAACTCCAAGATCCTTTTGGATGTTACTTTGTTTACTCATAGGTCAATATGGTGGAATTTGATGCATAATAACAAGCCTTCAGAACTCTTGCAAGGATGCTTTGCCAAAGGCTAGTCTACCAAAGGTATTAAAACCTTTTACCAAATCTTTGAAAATAGGTAGTTAAAAGAATGGAACCTCCTAAAAGCAAAACTTGGCTTGCCGAAAAAAATTTGGAGAAATTATTTAGTCATCAAGGGATCTTGCAGTAAGCTCACTACCCCAATCAACCGTGTCTATAATGAGGAGAAATACAAAGATTTTAAATGGGGGGAGGGCACCAAACTCTCCAAACTTGATGTAAAGACTATGTATAATTCCCTTACCAGCCAACATGAAACTTTTGATCATCTAAATTTGGCTTGGAATCTCAGGTTAACTAGGGGTGAATGGACAAAAATCTTAAAAATTTCATGGGACAATACAATTGAGCCAAAAAAGGCCAGCTTTAGATGGATTTTGATATTGTAGAGACTTCCATATAAAGTAAAATCAGATGATATTGAAATTTGCAGCCTTTGTAGGGTGCTGGAATCAATAGTGCACATTCTTTTTGAATGCCTTCATGTGAAGGAAATCTGAATTTTTTTTTTTCATAATTAGGATTTGGGAAGCCAATGGAAAACCCAACCCAAATAGGATTCTTTTCTCTAAATTGAATAAAAATTGGAAAGAACTTGTGCTTTTTTGGAATTGCATTGCAAATGAAATTTTGTGGATAATCTAGAAATCAAGGAATGATGAAAAATTTAAGGGGACAAGGAGGAAACTTATTGAGTCATACAAAAGACTCATTTTATACAATGTGGTTGTGCAGGTTACAATGAAAATAAAGGTCTCTAAAGGAAAATTCATGCAGTTCATCGAAGAGGGCACTATGTCTATCAATTTTTGAGAAGAAAACTTTGGTGACAATTGGAAGCACACTACCGAGATTTTTCTTCATGCATTGGAAGCCTTCCAAAAGGAATTTAATGAAAATATCCTGAAAGAAAGACAAAATGAAGATGTGCCATCGATGCTCAGTATAGAGTATTTCACTAGGGATGAGATTGAAACAACAAGGACCCTTTTGAGGATGAAAAACCAGGCTCAGAGAGGAAATGCAGCAACCTAAAATGAAAGGCTCCTCCCCCCAATTTTGGTTGTATGATGGGTTAGAGAGGCACATTTTTGTTGGCAGGTGGATGCTTGATAGGTTCAATAGGTATCTCAATTTTTACACAGTAGGTCGAACTCTCTTGGAAACACAACATAGATTGGATATTGGCAACATTGGTTTTTGGTGATATGGATCCTTTCATTTTGTTCTTCTAGGTCATGGGAAGCTAATAACTTATGTGCAGATGATGTATATGACAATGTACCTTTGTAATTTTTCTATTACTATAAAAATCTAACATTGTATCTATGTATGGGAGCAAAATAATATTGATTTTGTAAGGGGGGATCATTGCAGTAGTGCTATTATTCTTCTTCAAGACTATGTAAATCTTCTTTGTTGTTCAGACTATATTTAATACAAAAAAACTATATTAATATAATTATTTTTATATTTTATTTACTTATATGTAAAATTATAGTATAATTATATATTTAAAAATAATGTTCAATAATGTTATTTTAAATATTATAGTATTATATTTAATTTTATTATATAATTATATGTTTAAGGATAAATTAATTAGTTTATTATTATATAATATATTATATCATCATTGTATTTTTATTATATTCTATTGTATTATATTAATAGTATATTATTATGTTATATTACATTATTACTATATGCTTATTCTTATTATATTATTGTTTTGATTATAAGGGAAAAATAGGTTTTGAAGGCACTCGAAACCCTTTACAACTTTAGGTACAAAATGCTGCTCCAAAGATACTACACTAGACAATCAACAACAACCAAAAACCCAAAACCACAGAAGAAACAAACAGTTGCTCCAAAGATAAAAAAGAAGAACAATAGCCAAACAACATCAAGCAACAATAGGAAAAGAAAAGATAAACCACACTTGCAACCTTTCAACCACCATGAACAAACTTAACAAGAGATCGAGAGGAATGATTATGCTTAAGAAGACCTCTCATCCTTCTTTGCACAACCATCCAAGAAAGATCATCCTCTGAAGGATTAGAGCAAGGGGATGTTGGAGGAAAATCCAACAATGACAAAGAAGGAAAAGAAATAGGAGTATCACTCCCACAACCAACAACAACAACAGATTTGCAAACAAACTAGCAGTCACAACAACAACAACACAATCACTAGCAGCAATAGAAACAACCTCGCCACCATAACAACAACTATAGACAAACCAACTACTTTAGTAGAAACAAAAAAACCAATAAAATCAACAACAACTGCATAAGACCCCGGAGGAACAACAAAAAAAGTGAATGGAAACTGAGAACCAACACCAGTAGAAGCCACAACTTTACACTAACTCATTTGATTGCAAAATCCGATGAAATTTTTTGATGAAAGATATATAATTAGATGTATTGTCAGGTACTTGTGATATTAAATGTGAAATTTTCAATTTTTTTAAATTTTATCCCCGACGTTTGTCAGAATTTCGACGAACCTTATTTTTCATTGAAATTTCGATCAAGATTTTTCATCAAAATTTTGATGGACATGCAAAGTTAAATTGTGACTGACATAAATAAAAGTGAGCTCGACTGTTTATTGCGACAATGTTTTTCTATACTTGCGAATTTTCTCTACTTGCAAATTTTCTATACTTGTGACAGTTTGTGGAGAACTAAGGACAATTTTCTTGGGAAAAATCAGAAAAAATTCAAGAAGATATCGCTAGGTTGAGGGTAGTCATTGTCTTTTTCCAGAATTAATTTGTGAAGTCAGATTTGTACTTCCAGGTTTGAAAATCATATTTTAAAGCAACATCTCATCAAATTTCATTTTTAGACTTGTGCATTTTTAGATCATTTCCAAATTTTGTTGTGCAAGTTCAATATCCTGATTTTAGGAGTCTAACAGTTGGAAATCATATTAAAATTATAATTTAATAATTTATGGAATTAGCATTTTAAAGTGTTTTTGGGGGTCATTAACTTCAGACTATCTTCTCTTTTGCAGGGGTGGTTGCATGCTGATTTTTTTGGGTGTAAAATATCAAAATTATTAGATTTTGTTACATGTCTATGATTAAAAATTATTGGAGTGTGAGTTTGATATTTTTTGAAGATCTAAATATTCAAGCTTGGTAAAGAAAAATCATGTCAGATAATATTAGTCCAAAACAAAATGAAGATACACTTGCTAGATTGTGGGCTAGATTTAAAAGAAAGGGTGATGGTAAATGTTATTGTCCTTCCAATAATTACAAGGGCTTAAAGACGAGAAGACTTTTAATCACAACAGTTGGGAAATATTGTAGTAAGCATGGTCATGTTGAAGGGGGGCATGATTATCATCCATTGGTAAGTTGTTCATTATATATGTTTATATTGATTGAATTTGTAAATGTTTATATCATTTTAATATTATATATATATATATAATCACTTGATCATGATCATGGTTTATTTGTGTCTATAATTATTATAAATGTGGGGTGCCCTAGGGCACATGATATGGATTATCACGACCCAGAGAATGTGGTTTTGCAAGCGGAGGAACATGGAGCTATGAATATCAAAGATGAAGTTAATGATCTTGTGGAAGAAGATGATCATGCACCAAAAAACACAATTGAAGATGATGGTACAAATACATTGATCCATGACACATTTAGTGGCACAACTGATCATGATGATTGAGATGACTTTGATAATGTTCATGATTTACCTATACTTGAGAAGGCATATGAGCCCCTTTATGAAGGCTCCCAAACAACTCTTCTCTCTGTTGTATTGTTGTTGGTGAACTTGAAGATTATGAATGGTTTATCCAACATAGAAATCTCACAGATGTTAAGGTATGTCATATATGTCATCTTTTTTCATCTATTTTAATTGTTGTTAGTTCATCGCTAGTAAATAAAGGATGAAATATGTACCATTAATATTCTTTATATTAACAAATTATTTTTTGTTGTAGATTTATTGGTGAATTTTTGTTACCACCATCAAATATTTTACCTTGCTCATATCAAAATTTATCTGGAATTATGAAAGCTATTAGAATGGAGTAACAAGCAATAAATGCATGTCCTAATGATCATATTATATATATAAACAACACGAATTTCCAACTGAATGCCCAAAATGTCATATAAGTAGATATCGAATAGATCAACTAACAAAAAAGGTTCCTCGCAAGGTTCTTCGTTATATTCCCATTATTCCACATATGCAACAATTATTTAGGTGCAAAAGCTTAGCGCAATTTATGGATTACCATGCACGAAATAGAAGTAGAGATGACATTCTTTGAATTCCTACAGATGGTTCTACATTTATGAACATGGAGGAAAAATGGCCACACTTTAAAGAAGAATCTCATAATCTTAGTCTTCCATTGGCAGCAGATGGTGTCAATCCATTTGCAGAGCTGAGATCTATTTAATCGGTGTGGTATGTTTTTGTTATCAACAATAACATTCCTCCATGGATGTCAATAAAGAGGGAGCACATAATGTTGGCAATGATTTTTCCAGGTATTTTTTTACATCAATTTTCTTTAACGTAGTAGCATCTCATTTGTTGTATTTGTTGCATAATGACTTATATTTTTTTCATTTAATAGTCATGTACATTCATTTATATAAATTGCAGTAAAATGGTTATAATAATTATGTAATGTTTATGTTCATTCAACCAGGTAAGTACCAAGTTAAAGATATGAATGTATATATCGAGCATCTTATCGATGAGTTACTAAAGTTATGGAATGGCATCACTATGTATGACATCTCTAGATCAATAGGACAAAGACAATTTCAATTCCATGCAATGCTTGTATGGAAAATTCATGATGCCCCAGGGCTAACACATTTTTGTGGTATGTTATAACATTTGACTACACTTTAACGATATTTAATTTTATGAAGTAGATATCATGCATGTTTTTTAAATAATCTATTCATTATATATAATTATAAAAATTGACATATTTAATCCAATTATATATGATCTTGCAAGTCTTCAAACAAAGGGAAAAATTGCATGTCCAATTTGTGGTCCAAAGATGAAATTGCGTCGTTCAACAAGTTTAGGAAAGCAGGTGTTTGACGAGTATAGGAACTTCTTCCACATAAATCATAAGTATCAAACTATTGAAAAACATCTTTTCAATGGGAAAGAAGAGACTAAATCAAAACCACGAAGAATGACACCTCGCCTATGGAAGTTGGAATATAATAGAATTAATCATCAAGGTTATACATCGGATCAAATTGTTTATCTATCATATATGATATGTTTGGAATTTATATTTTTATATTGTGTTTTGTTTACTCATCTTGTAATTGACAATGATTTTTGTTGTTAATTTTTTTAACTTATATGCTTCATGAAGGTCATCAAGGCATTAATGGTCGGCTTCCACAAGGACTAAAAATTTATCCTAGACAATTTAGTAGGTTTCCCTACTATGAGTAGATAAAAATTTTGCATTTTTTTGATACAATTCATATCGGAAAGAATATAACATAAACGTTATGGAAAATATTGGATGGAAGGCATGAAAAAGAAAAAATTGTCAAAATTTGTAGTGACATTCAGGAAGCCAATCAGGCAATGAAAAATTTCATTCAATTAAATAGCGATGGAGACCAAATTAATATAAGTGCCCTTCCTTGGTTATTAACGGAGAAACAAAGCAATGCTATAAAAGAAGTCATACGAAAAATTTGATTTCCCACAGGATTTGTTGCGAACATAAACAATATCATAACAAAGAAAGGTGAATTTTGGTCAGAGATGAAAATGCATGATTGGCATACCTTCATTAAGGTAATTATTCTGGTATATTATATATATTTGTATACTGCATTTAATTTTCAGTGTATTATGTTTACTACTTTTTGAAAAATAATGAAAAGATCATTTTATAATTGTTGCAGTATGTTCTACCTCTATCTCTCCTAGACAACTTCAACAACAATGCCAAACAATTTATATATGATCTTGGAAAATACATGAGGTAAGTAGCGATATTTGTTCAATTCATTGTATAGATCTTATAATTGTCATTTGTTTTACTTGTTATGTAATATATTGTATATTTTTTGTTAAATCTTGTTAATATATTTGTGCCTTGAATCACTTGTAGATGGTTGTCATCTAAAGAAATCCATAAAGAAGATATAAATTATTGGAAGAGAAAAATTCCTTGTCTAATGTGTGAAATACAAAAGTGTCTACCTTCGACATTTTTCAATGCACAAGAACACTACCTCATACACCAAGTTGAGGAGATTGAATTGTGTGGACCTATACACACAAGGTCAATGTGGATGGTTGAGAGGCACTTGAAATTTTTGAAGGCTTTGGTTAGACAAAGAGCACATCCTAAGGGGTCTATGGTGGAGGGATATATGGTATACCAAACCATGGTGTACATTACTGAATATCTTTCTAAGTTTGTAGAAAAGATGCATATAGATCGCATTTGGGATCCCAACTCCATTGAAAAATTCGAAGGGGAGTACCTAATGGGGAAAGGTAGATTGAGGAAAGTGAGAGGTAATTATAAGATGGTCATGGAGATTAATTAGAATATATTTTACATTTGGTTTTTATGTATATTGTACTTATTTAATTATTAATCTTCAATATACATCAATTATAAATTAAGGGTGTATACCCTGGTAATTAACTAATTATACGTCATTTGTGAATTTCAATTGTTTTTTATACAGTTGGGCGAGAGTGGGATGCCCTACATTTGTACGTCGCAAAAAATCTTGATTGGATGATGGTATGGATTGAACGATGTCAACAATCTGGTCGTGCATTAACATGGGAAGGTGTGGCTTCATTGGTTAAATAAGCTCATCGTAATGGAGATTCCAATGTTACACCAAGGGAGATTGATTTAGCATATGGTTTAAGAGATAAACAGGTACGTATAAATATATTAATCACCCATATTATTTAATTATTTTCAATTATATTGATGTATATATATGTTGTGTTTTTTTTCTTTGCATACATTCAACCAAGAATAAATATGTTTATCAACTGACGATATTGCAATTTTTACATGTTTGACATATTGCAAGTGAAACACCACAAGGCTAGGTGGTGCAATGGTCATAAATTTTGATTCAAAAATTTGGATGACATGAATAAAACTTGTGATTCTAGGATAACTACAGTCTTTCAGGTGACTAATGTTTCATCTAGAAGAAACATGCATCCAGAAGTCTCATAAAATTTATACTATGGGATTTTGGATGATATACTTGAGTGTGACTTTAAGTCCTTCAAATTAGTTTTTCTCATCATCCTATGGTACATGCTATGATTGAATGAAAATGATCCCAAGAGAACTATTATTGAACATGATAATGGATTTACCATGGTTATACAAGGTCGATCAAGTGAGCTGGAAATGAGCCCTATGTTCTTCCAAGCCAATGTGAGCAGGTATTTTACTCAGAGGTTCTAGGTAAACCGGGTTGGTCATTTTTTGTTAGACATGATCCAAGAGGAAGGACAGTAAAGTATAATGTGGTGGAAGAAGAAGATACCAAAGAACTAGAAGATGATGTAGATGATGATTAGGATCAACAATTAGTTGATGATGTGCCTAACGAAGATGTAGAAGAAGAGGAACTAGATCATGATGATGTAGGAGTTAATTTTCATGAAGATGATATCCGTGTGGATGATGACATTATTGAAACTGATATCAATGACGACGATGATGATATGACCAATCCTTATAATGTCAAATCTAGATCGGATGATACAAATGAAGAGTTGGATGAAGAAGATCAATGACATTGAAATGTATGAGTTATGTGATTATATTATCTATTTGATATTGATTTCTTGGTAGAATTATATTTGACATATGTGGTTACATAATTAATTCATGATGTTTTTAATTTTTATGCCATTACATAATTAATTCATGATGTTAAAACTATTGTAGCTCTCCTAGATATTTCCATATGATCATAATGAATAGTGTTTTGGGAAATTTCATGAAAGATGGCACATTGATCGTACTAGTGAAATACTTGCAAAGTTGTTTAGATTTTTTAGACCAATCACCCTTCACAATGTCATTTTTAGGATCATCTCCATTTTGATTACTAAGACACATAAGGTAGGATTTTATTGGCTTATCTTGGAGGAATATTGTGGCTTTGTGTAATGTGAGAAAATTTTGGATGGGGTAGTTGCTATTGCTAAGGTGGATCACTCCTTTCTGCGAAGGCCATACACTTATGGTTAGGTCAAGTGTTCTTTTCTTTAGAAAATTCCTATTGCCTTTTTGATAGGTTATGATTTGATTATATGGGTTATGAAGCACTTATTTCAAGTAATTTATGTCTATTTTAGTTTGTAATTTATTAAATTCAAACACATCCAAAATTATGTCCATTTCTCTAATTGATTATTATGTTATTTAATTATTAACTCAAATGACACCTCCAATTTAACTATATCTAATTGAATTTATCTAAAATGTTGAACATTTTTAGATCAAATTTAGTAATTAACTCAAACAACTTTTTCATTTTAACTATATGTATATATAACTTTAAGTTATTTTTATTTTAACTAAAAGTACTGAAGTTACAACATACAAATTAAATGATATTTATGATTGTAAAATTTATGATTAAAATAATATCTCTTAGAATCCTTTTTGTCCCAATTTGAAAATAATTCTATATTATAGAATACATTTTTAAAAATTTTAAGATGAAAATAGCAAGGAAAAATCAAACAAATATCTTTATGAAAGAAGTATATTGGCGTGAAATTAAATATGATTTGTATTCCAATGTAAAAACTACAAAGAATGGAAACAATTCTTTCAACACATAAACTATTATGTAGTAGTCAATTAAAATGAAAAAGCTTACTCTATATTAGTTAGGATACACAACTAAGAAAATGATCTAAATAGTCTAATAATTTGACCATTAGCATATAACAATTTCTATAGAGTTGTAGATCTCTTCCATTTCAAAAACACAAAATAATACATCTTTCATTTCTATAGTGACTTATTTATCCTAGAGGAACTAAGTATATAGTATACAAAGAAAACTGAAAAACCCACAACTACCCCTATTTTGGAGTTTAGTTTTCTCCCCTTCCTGATCTCCCTAATATTGTCTAATTATTTTAAAGAGACCAAGGGTCATAACACAAATTTATTCAACCCACTAAATAGCTTGGTTAATGAAACTTGAAAAAAGCAACAAAACAATTGCTACATTTGACATTTCATGTGGAATGAATATTGGTGACAACAATCTACTTATAGTTTAATAAAACACTATTTTTAGAAGGCTTGACATTAGAAAGATAAGTGTTAGTTTTAGATATTTTACATGAGTTTCCTAGGGCCACCCATTTGTTATAAATTTCCTATAGCACTAAAATGTCCCACTTGTGAAGCATGCATTGAAGATCATATCTTTGGTTATTTCATTCCCAAAAAATTAGTGTTTCCTCATGTTGACCCCACATAGTGACATGTGAATGGGGACAATCTTGAATATTTTTCAATTTGTGCTTGTATGGAGTGAAAATTGACATGGTTAGCCTAGACACATGCATTGACGATATGGAAGGGTTTCAAGACTCAAACATGATGTCATGCTATATAAAGGCATCTCGTCCTTCCTAATAATACAAGTTGCCTTATTCTTCGTCTCTTTCATATATTGTTCCTAATTATCAAATGGTGGTAGGTGATTATTCCCTTATATATCATTGTATAATTAATTCTTTTATATTAATTTATAATATTATATTATATTATGTGGAGCTCCAAAAATTTAGAGAGGAGTTCAAGTTAGTAGGTTCAAAATAAAAAAACATCACTTGTCTCTCTGTGTATTTTGCATTACTAACATGTGACATTGTATGCATATATTGCTTTCTTGTATATATTATAATTTTACCAACATATATTATTGTATTCTTGCATGTATTCTTAGTTAATATATGGGGAGATAGAGATAGATGGGGAGAGAAACAAAGAGAGATAGAGATACATGGGAAGAGAAAGAGATATTGAGATATATGGGAAGAGAAAGGAAGAGAGGTGGAGATAGAGAGTCAATGGATAGGGGGCACAAGAAGGGAGAGATGGTGAGAGATAAAGAGAGGGAGATAGAGAGGGGGAGGGAGAGAAAGGGATAGAGATAGGTAGAGGATGAGAGATAGAGAAGAGGGAGAGATAGGTTAAAGAGGAAGAGAGAGAAGAGAGGGAGATAGATAGGTAGAAAAGGGAGAGAAAGAAGAGGGGGAGAGGGAGAGCGATATGTAGAAAGGGAGATAGAGAAGAAGATAGGAAAGAGAGGGGGAGATAGCTCAATATATATAGAGGGAGAGGGAGATACATAGAAAGAGGGTGATATAGAGAGATAGAGGGGGATGGTGAAAGAGATAGAGAGAGGAGTGAGAGGGAGATATATCTATCTATTCATCCTTATCTCTTTATCTCTCTACCTCTCTCTATCTCTTTGTCTCCCTTTCTATTTGTACGTTTCTCATTATCTCCCTCTCTCTCTATATTTTCTTCCCTCTATTTATCTTTGTCTCCTTAAGTGTGCAATGGGTACATTGAAGAGGTCTTAAAGGAGAATTATCATATATTTAATCAAATGGCATGCTACCTTGATAATAACTCCTGAAGGACACATGTCATCCTTGGATTGTTGACATGAAACAACCAATCAAAAATCAGTTTATCTTTTCCCTCTCTCTTTTCCTTTGTATCTCTTATATTTCTCTCTCTCATGCGCTCTCTCTCTCTACCTATCTATCTAAGTTAATCTCTTTCTCTCATTCTCTATATTTTTAGTTTCTATCTCTCTTTGTATTAGCTAATAGGCTACATATGTTTTGAGATTTGAGCTTGAAACAAATCTCATGCCTGGAAACCACTATTGTGTCATTGGAAAACAAGTTTCAACTGCCATTTAATGGTAAACCAGTTGTAGTGTAATGGTAAAATCCTATAAAATATCAGGTAAAAGCTTACATACTATTATATAATAATAAATATAATTATATTATATATGATTTAATCTAATATTACTATTATATTAATTATATTTTGTATTATATAAAAATATACTTATTTTTAACTATTAATTATAATAATTTTATATATATTTAATAATTTTGTTAAATAATATAATATATAATTATAATAAGTCGAATAATTATATTATTTATTATGTAAAATATAGCTAATATATACTTAACTATATTGTAGAATATTAAAACCTAGCTAAATGGTGCCATAATTTTCAATTTAATTAACATACTCTAAAACCTAATGAAACCAGATTGTAGCTCATCAAATTGGAGAAGTGAAAGGTCAATACTAGCACCTAGGAAGAGTTTCAAGGAGTGAAAACAAGGTCAATACCAACATCGAGGAAGATTTTGGTGTTAAAACAAGGTCAATACCAGTGCCGACAAAGAGTTTGGAGGAGTGAAAACAAGGTCAATACCAACGCCGATGAAGAATTTGGAGGAGTGAAAAAAAGGTCAATACTAGCACCGAGGATGAGGTTGAGGGCACTCAGGGAAAATTGACAACCAAGGGATAATGAGTACTATAAGTTTGGCACCCCCATTCTCATAAAATGGTATAAGATAAGACATAAAAAATAAAATAGCTTAGTCTTTCACATTTTTATCGACCAGCCTCAGGTCTTAGAAAAAGTCCCATAATATACCCACATTTGGGTCGAGGTCTAGGATTTCATCACACATAGCCTTCATCACATGAGTCTGAAGCAACTGTAGACTTAGCCCTCTCTACAAGATTAGTGAATTTGACCACTTTATCTTTATTTTTCCTCCAATCTTTATTTTTGTCCCTCCCCTTTCAATCATCTTGCACAAATTGAACTTATAGTTGCCTTTTCTTATTGATCCTTCATGTTCTCATGTCAATCTAGCTAGTTGACCACCTAGTTAGCCCCAACATCCTCCACATTAGGATTAATGCCTCCCACCTCCTCCAAAAAGATTGGGATTGTCAGCATTCTCAGCTAGAACTCATAATTAAGTCCCACTAACATTCAAGGTTCAATTTGTTGGTGGGAAAATGTTATTCTTTTTTGTATGACCTACCTCAAATCTTATGTCCACAAAGTTTCTAAAAACATAAAACAATAAGAAAAGATTTGAAGGTACAACTAAAAAGGGGTTATTTCCTTTTGGCCTCCTCCACCTCTTATATTTCAACATAGCATGGAATTACGCTTGCATAACATAAACTCAAACATATAGAAGTTTATAGGGGAAAAGGAGCCCAAGTATATGCTAGGCTAAGCTAGATCTAATGAATGGAAATAGAGGCATACAATTCTTCTTTGATACCTCCACCACAAACATATGCAAGGAAATGTCTCCTCCCTTCTTGGTAGTGATAACCACCTCCACACACCCTTAAAAATTATGAATAGAGGAATATAATCTTTGAAGAACTCAAAGTTGATTCTCTCCTACCTGATGCAATTAGTCATTTTATCCTTTCAAACATTTATAGTGATTACTAGAGGCACATAGATCAATTCTTCATAATAGAAGAAATTGATCATACTTTTCCAATGATGGCATTATGAGAAAACCTTAGGTTAAATAATAATTCCTAGCTAAGTTCTTTAAATCATGTCCAACCATATAAGAGAATACCACTGCTGTGTGTACTTGGATACCATGGAGAAAGGCTCTTTGGGCTCTTTCATCAATCAAGGTATTATTAAATTTTAACACCTAAAAGTGAGAATGAAGAATATTTCCTAGGATGGTGGAAAATTATACTTCTCAAAACCTAGATTACAAAATCTTTGTCAATATCATTGCCATCACAATTAAACCTATTGCTTGAGATATAGTCATACAGGTAAACAAATTGGCTTTCTTGATAGTAGATACATTCTAGACAATTCAATCCTTGCACCAAAGATTGTTGAATGGGGCCAACAAACTACTCATGATGCCCTTACTATTAAGTTAGAACTTTAACAAGGCATATGATTGCATCAAATGTCCTTTCATGACATTTGAATGAAGAACCTTCATTCAAAAATGATGCCATGTCAAGAATTTCAAATGAAGGTATTTTTTATTTTAAATATTTCATGTCCAAAATGCTTTATAAAAGGAACCTTTGCATGAAGGACCTTCAAATCAAGACCTTAATTCAAAGGTCCTTCATTAGAAGGTCCTTCATTATAACATCCTTCATATGAATGTTCCTTTAATGCCATCCCATTATAGCTCTTAGATTGTTAGAGATGTTTTTGTTTCAAAGTAGAGATTGGACCATCAAATAGTGTCACCATGACTCTACCAAGATATCCATCAAATTGACAAACCCTAACTTAACAACCACAAATTCACAAGAAAATTGCCCCTGTCAGCCCTAGGGCATCACTTCAATGCTAAGTTTCTTTCTTTAATAGACCCCTAAATTCAATTAAACACTATCATACCATGTTGCACACCAATCCACTGAGTTATAGTTTCAAGGTAGTGGGTGGATTGGTGGATGCAATTTCTATTTAGCCCTCAAACCCTTACATAGGAAAAACAAGGTAGTCCCTATATTTGATTGTTTTCTCCCACAAAATAGTGATTGATCACTTCAAAACAAATGCAAATGAAATGGAACACATATATTTATCTACACCAATGATCTTAAAGCATTTCAAGGTTGTACGGATCCATACAACACAAAAGAACTTCAGAAAAATAGTAAAAACACATAAAATTGCTTCAAAATGTGGTATTTGATATGAAATTTTGGTATCAAGTCCTCCAAAAACCTTTTCTCGAGCCTTGGAAGGATTTTTAAATCATCTCAAACCCAACTACCTTCAACCAATGTCCATAAATGACTTACAAACACTCAACAACCCATTATTTTGCAAAATTGCAATTTTGACAACTTTTAATGTCAACAATTGCAATGGGATGGGAATACAATATGATAGAAGTGGGATAAAAAATGCATTGTTTGAAGCATCAAACCAATATGAAAAGATAAAAGAAAGTGTTAACCCCTTAAACTGAAAAAAGTTTCTTTTAACTTTAAGTTTGTTGGGTAGCCAATTCTTTTAAGTTATCAAATCCTACCATCATACATAATCAAAATGTTGTTGTTTCAAATTACTATGAGCACTAACTTTCACTATTTGAAGATGTTGAAACCTTTTCATAGAGAACTATAAAATTGATGCAACCACTCATCCTACCTTAAAACATACCAAAAGTCTCCTAGCAATTAGACATAGGAATATTTAAGATGACTTAAACATTTTTTATTGCCAAAACATAAACTTATGATGACTTAACCAAGCCTAGTACACACTCCCTCCCCGTTAACCACTTAGACATATGGAGTTTATCAGTGGAAAACTGAACCACCTCACACGTGCACCTTAAATATGTCTATAGTGTTCTAATTCATCTTTTTCAAGACAACTTAAACCAAAATATTATGTATGGTGTGGTGGAGCTTTCAAAAATTTCCATGAATATGCACCATTCCTATGTCCCTAGTGCTTGGCACCATTGGTATGTCTTGAAGTTTTAGGTTTTAGCCATAAAACTTTGGCTTTTGGTATTTTTATCACTTTAACTATTCTAATCATGCATTGACCTATTGTTATAGGTTACCGATTTTATAAGTTGCGGTCTAAGCCCTTTTAGTCGTTTGTGTTACTGGCCCCTTTTAACATGGCCTATCTGTTTTTATTCGCTGAGACTATTTTTTAAATTTTCTCTTAATGTCGGGTTGATAAATGTTATAACTTTAGATCAATCTCTAAAGTTTCTACCTCGAGGGTTATTTCCTCATCTACCTATTCAGTCCCTTTTTTATGAATAACAATTATCACATGTGCAGGTTTTCTAACCGTCAGATGAAATGATTAAATCCTGACTGTTCCCTGCTGGCCTCACAAGGTTTTCAATGACATCACAAAAATGTTATGAGGTATGTGAGATGCTACCATCTGTCACCTATGATCATGGGGCCTGGTCCTTGTTTGCTTGCCGATGAAGGATATTGAAACTAACGACTATCTTGTAATAATGCATCATGTTCGTTCCTCGTTGACCTTGCACAATTAAAACACCAGTTTTAATAATGTTTTGAGGTGTGCAAAATATTGATGCATGGATGCCAATGTCGAGTATGAGATGATCAAAGTGGGACCCACTCATGCTGAGATGGTGTCCCGTAGGTGAATTTTCATTCGCCTAGAATTTGGTGAGTGAACATGGCAGTTTCAAACCACATTGACTTGATTTGAGCCGCTCTTTCTTGCCTACATGGATTCAAATCAATGATTGGCATTTAAAATAAGTTGGTGCTATACTATAGTCATTTTATCTCATGTGAGTGAATAGTAATGGTGGATTTTGGACTGTGCCACCAGAATTTAATGCTAAAAGTTCATTGAATTGCTATTTTTGTGCATAATTCCATACCGAAGAAGAATTCCTAGGTACCAAGCAAGGCGAGCTATTTTCGTGTAAACTCAACATCATTGCCATTAAAATTCCTTGCAAGAGAAATAATAAGTAATGTATACACCACGTTCTGTATTTTGAAAAAATCTTGTGATTTCTTAAGGACAAGTATCAATTGTGTTTTTCTTTGTGTTAAAAGATTGTATTGGTTCATTTGCTTTAAAAGTGTTTTAAAGCTTGTCCAAATAACTGTTGAAGCTTTTTGAATTGTGAAGTAATTTATTTTGAGGCTATAAGGCATAGGCTACATCTTATAACTGTCTGATATTTCAAAACCCTAGCTGGAATTGTAGTTTGTCTTGTGCAAATGGCACCCAAGGCCCGAAGCTCTGGTTTTGAAACTACTACGAGGTCCTTTCCCTAGGATGTCATAGATTTGTTAAAACCCTCTACCAATAGAAGGCTTGAGGGAAAGGATTTATTTTATGGGCCCCTACTCCTAGAAGGGTTAATTGATAAACAATGTGCAATTTAGGATGTTGAGGTACCGTATACGTGATGGAAATTGTTCTCAAATTGGTTTGGGAACAAGAATTTGTGTGCTCCTTTGTGTAACCCTTGGAGGTTGGATCTCGGTAAACTGGTGGTCCCAAATGTTTATCTGGATGTATATTTTTTAAAGTATGTTTCTACGAGGTATGACCCTGTGACCAAAATTGTCAAGACATATTCTGGTATAGAAATGGTAAAAATAACTAGGGAAGAGATTACAAAGATTTTTGATCTGCATGAATGGAATAAAGATATGGTTCCTATTAACCTTCGGGATTTCAGAGAATAATACAAAAATACTAATGGTTTTCTTAGGACTTCTCTGCTAAAACCTCATTTGGCAACCACAGGGACTGGAAAGAATAAGAAGAATATAGTGATTGGCAAGAACAAGCCAGAGCCTTTTCCTATAAACTACTTTTGTAGCTATTTCAAGAAGACAGTTTGTTCCTTGTGTCAGGTTCTTGGTATTAATTTAAAAACTACCCTGCCTACTGACCTTATGTACATGGTTGTAAATATTCAACATCCAGGTTTTAATGTGGTATATGACTTTGCCACTTATCTGGCAGATAAAATGCATGAGTGTCTGGTGGCTCTTAAAGAAGAAAAAACCATGGTCGTTTTCAGATGGAATTCCCTATTGATGCACATGTTTTTGTACAAAGGTGAGATAGTTTTTGGGAAGAAAATGGAATTGAAGAAGAGGGAAGGTGATATTGACATGCATGTCCAATACTAGACCGGATTTCTTGATAGACATGATCGTAGTTTTTATTATGTGGTGTTCCATAATGCTTTTGGGTCCAAATTGAGAAGATCCCTAGTTTATAATCCACACAACATTCCAAAGGAGATTCATGATTGTTTGAGGCCAATGGAAAGGAGACCTGAGTTGATTTTAACACATAATTGGGGAGACATTATCCCTTGTTATAATACAACCATTTTCAGGGTATATGGCACCAATTTTAATCCCTATGCTTTACCTAGGGATGTGCCTCTGAGAATTGGATTTTTAGAAATCATGAGACAACTGGGATGTGCTCAGGATGCACATTTTCCAGTAGAGCAAAAGAAGGGATCCTTCTTTCTTGAGTATACAACATTTTCTGATTTTGTCATGGAAAAAGGAGGATGGGAATATTTGTGGACATTTCTTAAGCCTTATGGGTTGAAAACTGTACGCCCTAGGAATCATGATCCTAAGGGTTTCATTTCTCAAATGAAGGAAAAGCACCAGACTAGAATCTTTGTTCACAATTTCTATTTTCCTAAGGATATTATTAGGAACATTTTTTATTTTCAAATGCAGGAGGAAAGAAAAGAAAAGTATATAGCTTTTACTAAGAAGATGAAGAAGAAGCAAGAAAAGAAACCTGCATATAATCCCATGCCAAATATCAGTGGTGAGTTGAATAGGGCTATGTATGCTATTGATAGTTTTGAGAGCTTGGTGGGGGTCTTGAAGGATGAATAGGTTGTGGAATATAAGGGAAAGTCACAAGCTGTTGAAGAGTACCCTGAAGTAAGATTGGAGGAAAGGCCTACTTATCAGCCTCAAACAAAGGTTAGGGTATATTTTAGAAAGAAGGGAATGATAGTTGAAGAAAAAACTAGGCCCACTCCTACTACTTTAGAAAAATCTAGAGTAATGTCACATAAGAAAGTAGTACAATCATCTTCAAGGAAATTATTGCCTAATATTGTTGATCTAGATTCCCCTCTAAGGCCCTATTCTCCAACATTGCCACCATCGCCAAAAAGACATAAATTTGATGGGACAAGGGTGGTTGATTATCCTGACAAAGATGATGAAGAGATCATGGTAACCCCTGATGATATGCAACAAGGAATGCCATCTTTTCCATAAGACACTCCATCAAGTTCTGGAGCAGTTGCTTTGAGGCTTGGAAAAGATGAAATAAGAGGGATAACCAACAATGATGACCTGAGGATGGATGCCTACAGGGAGTTCATGATGGATGACTCTTTTATCAAAATAAATGCATTTAAGGATTTTGTATGGAGGGCATATGTTCCACTATATGTTGAGAAGGTATCTCAAGAAATAATTTTACACCTAGAGCTCCCAGAAAAGGTCATTCAATCCAACATCAAGTTGCAAATGAGGGAGATTTTCAAAGAAATGACACCAGAACAGGGCAGAGCATTGGTACAGAAGAGTGGATTACTGTTGATGCCTGAGTGGTATATTATTGATGTTGTGGTATTCAATACAATAAGAAGGGCCAATAGGCCACTTATTGCAACCGAGGAGGAAGCTACATTGGCACTTAAAGGTTCAGCCTTTAGTGAGGAATGGGATGCCTTAGCAATTTGGTCTTTACCTACTAGGTCTAGGAAGCCAGTAGTTGTAGAACCATTTGATTTCAGTGTTCATTTGGTTATAAGAAGATTCGTTGATACTCCAACATTGGAGGTCGTGAATATGGTAGTGAATGTTGCCAAGTTCACCAGGGCAACTATTGAGGATTTGACCACGGATTGAGATAATTTTAAGGGCCAATATAATGGCCTTATTATTGAATATAATAGGAGTCAACAAAAGGTTGTAGAGCTAGAGAGTGATTTGGAATTACTGAAGCATCAAATGGAGACATTAAAGTCTCAAGGGCAAGCTAGCTCTAGTCATACTATTTCTAACCCACCAGTGAAGCAACCTCAACCTTCTTCACATGGACATTCCTTAGCTATCATTCCATACAATATTGGACAGGTTCCCATCACAATTGAAAGGGCTAATAGCCTAGGTGGAGGACTCTCAAGGGAAAAATTAATCTGTCACATTGAGGAGTATAAAGACATGTTGCAATAGGTCCAAAAATCAACGTTGAAAAGAAATTCAGTAATTGTAGATATTGTATTGAGACACTTGAACAAGAAAGTCCAAGGAAAATTAAATAGTGTTCATGCAAGTTATGCTTTGATGTTGCAAGCACTCAAAATGCTCCTGAGGGATAAAGAGTTGCCCACCCCATTGTTGGATGGATGGAGCCCCAGAGCTGAGCAATTAAAATTCATGGTGGTGGGAGAAAATCATCAAGAGGATAAGTATCCCATGGTTAAGCCCACTTATCAATTTGTTAAGGGAATTGTGGAGAAGAAGTTCTAGGGATACGTTGCTCTTATGGAATCAAGGATCAAGGAATTAAAAGCTAAGTATGTTGAAGTAGACCTAACTCCATTACCACAGATCCAACATAGTCATGATAAAGTGAAGCCATTGTAGTTTTGGAAGGACCAAATGAATAATATCATCATAACTCAGACAAATGAAATATGCAAGAATTCTAATATTGGTATGTTGGAGAATACACTTGAGAAATTGACTTTTGTTATTAGTTTCTTAGAAGATTTTGATAAAGAGGCTACTTCAGTGATGGTGAAGTATGCACCATATAGAGTTAAAATTAATCAGGTTATTGCTTTCAAGTGGCCATCTGAGGAGGAATTTGAATTGTGGAAAAGGGCCTTCACTGATGAGTTTGAAATATGAGCACTAGGGTTGAGAACTATGACTTGGTCAAGTATAATAAAATTTTGGCCTTAGAAGTTATATTTGAAAATACAGATACTTCTCTTGGCTCCAGCTATAAGTTGTTGATGAGGATAGTTGTTGAGATGGAATAAAGTGTTGCAACAATTAAAGACGCCTTTGATGTGAATGAGTTGCCTTTTGAAAGGCGGGTTTTCTTCTCCACAACACTTGATGGTTACTTTTGTCTTATGTATATTCCCTCCAATTGCAAGGTGAAAATGTAACTATATGAGGGGATTGTGATCCAATAAAAAGTGGACATGTGTACGTTTCGACCTAAAGCTTGTTTTGCTCCCTTATTCTATAAAAGGGAATTATGGGCCGGGGTACTAGGTCTTCTTTTGAAATCGAGATTTGAGAGATTAGAATTTTGTGATACAAAGAGTATGAATGTTTAGTTCTTGTTTTAAGGTTTAGAGTCAGATAGAAGAACTTGGTCAATTATGGGTTTCTTAGGCATGTTTGTGTTGAATTTGAAAATCTCTTGAGTCTATCTTCTCTCCAATTGTGATATCTTGCATGGATTATTAATGAAATATTGGTCAAAGACTGGTTTTTTTTATTTTTCATTGTTCTTTACTTTGCATTATACTTTAATGGTGGCTATGGTTTAAAGGATCAGTTAAATGCTTTAGTTATTGTGTAAGTTCATGCAGGTTGGCAACTGGATTCATAATTAGTAATAGATTTCTGGTGCAAATAAGTGGATTGTAATGAAATTCATATAGATAAATATTTAAGATGAAATTTTCCCTATAGTTCAGCTCTTTCTTATTTGACTCTGTGCTTTAGGATATGGAATTGATATCTAAACAACAGTTGTGTTTCTCATGTCTTTGGCTTTGATTTTATAACATTTATTCAAAATATTTCTTATCATCCTATCTTTGTTGTGTTTGTGGTTCTCTGTTAATAGGACTTGAATCTTTTAAGGAATTTCCAATTTCTAAAAGGATTTCATCCATTTAGTGTCAATGGAGGATCTATCTGTTAATGTGCAATGTGTGTTTAAGATGGTTTATTTTTTTGTGAGAAACACATTGTGGGGATCACCCTTCCAGGTCTCATAGAGCCTGAAGTGTAGGAGAATTAGCATTATTGCTTCTTCTCGTTAAGTTGGCCAATTTTTTCCCAAGATTTTGTTATTGAACGTGGAAAATTCATAGAAGCTTTGAGGAAATTCACTTGGGTTGTAATAAAAAACACCAACATGGTGAAACCATTCTTTTGCACACTACATAAAATTTCAATGGAAATTTGCATTAAATGTAAATTTACTTCTATTTTTAGTCATGTAGGTGTCCTATAAACCACTTGGTGGTGTTTCCCTTCAATTTTATTTACTTGAATGGAGAGAAAAATTCCTTTGATTAAAATTAGAGAATACATTTGAGGCCTTGGTTATGTAACTGGTGGACCATAGTCACATTTAACACTCGTTACAAAGTTTGGGAGTTAGAACTTAAAGTAGAAGTCTAGTAAATCAAATAACTTAGATTAAGACTGTGAGACTAATAATGACTATCATTCATTACCTTTGCCCCTCAATTGTCATGTAGTAAAATTCATCACCGATTCTAGGTTTTTTAGGCTTCCATTGCCTCAGCTACTGTGAACTGCATCTCCCAAACTCTTTGTTTGTGTTAGGTTGTAAAATAATGAAATTTTAAAGTCATTAATTACAAGGGACAGACTCCTTCATACATTGATTTGATTTGTGATGGACACTTTTGGACGGTAGTAACAATAACTTGCAAACTATCAAGACTTGATTACCTTATAACCTGTCAAATTCTAGTGATGAAATGATAGATTAATCATAATGTCACCTTGGGATCACATCACCATGAAAGAACTTCATACAACATCCTTATGAGTGCAAGTACCACCAAATAGGTATTTTTCATATCTATCTTCCTAGAGTGAGGGAAATTCAGGAAGAGAAGAGGAAAGAGAGACATGTAGTAGGTCTAAAAGAGGGAGATCAACTAGAGGTCAAAATATTAGAAGAAAGTTCCATAAATGCATGGAATTTTTTCTTGCTAAAGGGGGGTCATGTTCTTATGATGATGAGAGCATAGGCAACATTGAGGTTCCCTTGAGGTACAAACATCTATGGAAACAATGGGCACCCAAGGAACTTCCTCCAATAAACACGAATTTTTGTGTCAATGAGAGGATATATCACATAGCACCATCGTCATTACATGGTTCAGGCCTATTTTGCATGGATGACATAAAGGTATGTTATGAAAAAGTTATTGAATTGATGGAGTATGTCAGACCCTATTACAGTTACAAAGATTGGATGCAGCTGGTTCAATATACACAAAGTATGCATAGGTATGCACTGTCAACAAATTATATACAGCTAAAAGATAAGGATCAAAATAAAGGAGCGGCTATGTACATTGACAAAAGGCCAAAAGCATCAAGAAATATTGCAAGGTTTATAAACAGTACATGACCTGGGTCAACAAATAAGCAACCCAATTGCATATTTGAGGCACGCGAGGGAAACCGTGTATTTGTATGTGCGATAAAATCAATAACTACAAGGGAAGAGTTGCTAATCAATTACAATTTGAATCACATAGATACAAACACAGTTACTATGGGGGTGGTACATACTATATACCATTTTACCCAACCTCCAATTAATGACTCCAATATACCATTTTATTATTATTATTTTTTTCGTAAGTCTATTGGTTTCATTTCGGTAATGTTTTTTTATATTTAATTTTTGTCACAGTGGGACATTGATCGTACAGGTAAGGCTTCAGCCTAGAGCATAGATCGTGATGCATCTTCAGGCACTTCTACCCGACAGGTATACTTCATTGTAATTGTACAAATTAGATACGAGAAAAATGTTTTATAATTATTTTTTTTCATAAGTTCATTGGGTTAATTTCCATAATGTTTCTAATATTCTTGTTGCAGTCGATTGATCAAGGAAAGTCACTAGCAGTAGATGAGAGCATCCATAGGGAGGTGCAGTCACTATTATGCGATGATGACATCACATATTCCACAAACCCTTTGGATATGATAAGGAAGACCCAAAAAAAATACAATGAAGAAATCCTTCATTTGTTATTCATAGTGCCTCAAATAGATGAGATAAGAGAAAGGGTTAAAATATTGACTGAGAGAGCATGAAACTTGCAAGTAAGCTATCATGAGGTCTTTAATTATAACATAAGTTCATTCATGGTTTTATATTTTGTACTCTTTTATGTCATGAACTAAAATATGTGTTGTTTTTACAGGATTTTTTGTGTCCTCATGATGTTGTTGGCCATGATCAGGGTACTGCAGGTGCTTCCCAAGGAGTAGGGGTTGGTACAAGTGTTGATCCTGATCTTCTTGCACATACATCACATCATCCAACCCCATCATCCATGCCTATATTTTCAACTGAAATGTGGTAGCACATACCATGCAGACATCAGGTAGTGCACCCTCTGGCAACAGACACATGCCAGAACATGTGTCAGGACATGTACCTAGGGATGCAGGGGCCACTAGTACTGGTGATGTTTTAGCAACATTTCCTGGATCTTCCCATATTACTAGTACGAGAACATTGTCGGTCACATTTGTGGTGACCAAGGATTTCGTTCCCATAAAGATAGAGAAGGTCCCAGGTACTTCAAAATGTTTTAATTATTATTATATATAATCCAATTGAAATTTACTTATTGATCACTCTTTTTAGACTAATGATCCCATGATCATTTTGTAGGAAATGATGTTTTTTATAAAAATCTAAATGATATTACATTGGAGATCTTTGGGCCCACCATACGTACATGGTGGAATGCCCAAAATGAAGATTTAAAAGATGAGCTCATTAACCGTTTAGTTGTGCTATTCGGTAATAACACATTCAACTAAACCAAGGTCCTTAAGAAATATGGTACCTATCTAAAGTATGTGAGGGACCAATATAGGTCACATTTAGAGAAGAACAAAAAGTACGAGTGTCCCCCCATGATTCCAGAGAGGGAGTGGAAGGACCTGGTGTTGGATGGAAAGGAGAAGGCTGAAAATAAAAAAGGAAAGAGTACACCACCGAGCCAAGGAAGGTATGTGATACTATCAACAATGTAATTATATATTGATTACTCTTTATTTTTACATAATTCAACGTATTTCAAACTTTTCATAGGCTGTCCAACACATCGAAGGCAATGAAGGAAAGACTAGAAAAAAATAGGCAACACAAACTTGGCTCTAGTAGTTATATGAAATTAGCCGCACACATTGTAAGTATCAATAAATGAAACATTGCATCCAAATAATAAATTTCAAACAATTTTTTTTTTTATCACACCATAGAAGAAAAATTCATGATCTTATGCAAAAATGCAGGGCTCTAAATTCAACAGAGTGCCCACAGAAGATGACCTAAATATTGCCTTCTAGCAAGGCTATGGAGCCCTAGCTAAATGCCTAAGACTCTTGACTGGGCAAGCACAAACTTCCACTACATCCCACACGTAGGTAAATAAACTCAATGAATTTTATTTAAAATTGAATACTTGTGCAATCTATTCAATATTAATTTCCACCATAAAGTAATTATGTGGCTATTTGTTTTAAACAGGAAAGCAATGATAATACTACACATGACATTGGAATGCAACCTGGTGAGGATGGAGCACAACCTGTAGATGAAGGTACTGGATGTATTCATGTGCTATACAAAACACATTATGGATTAATACAATGAAACATCTTTAATTGCAATTGGTGTATTAATTAATGTAACCTTTCGTGTTTCAACTTTAGAGAATGTAGAGTGTGATCAACATGTTGAGTATGATCAGGCTAGACAAGCTCAGGAACATAGTGTGGACCCATCAGGTAAAGAGGACCACTCTAATGCTATTTAAAAAATATTTAATTGCAATTGGTGTATTAATTAATGCAGCTTTTCATGTTTCAACTCCAGAGGATTTAGAGGGTGTTCAACATGTTGAGCATGAGGCTACAAGACAAGATCGGGAACATGATGTGGCCCCATCAGGTAAAGAGCACCACTCTAATATTCTTTTAATTAATGAAATACTTGTAACAATAATAATAAAAAATATCAATTTAACATTTTTTTGTTATTGCAGTAGACCCTCCCTTACATCGACCTCCACGTCATGAGTACATGACTAGGCATACATTAAAATCATGATCAGAGGGTAGAACAATTGAAGGGGGAACAAATGATTTATAAAATGATACTCCACTTTTTCTTTATTTAGCTGCACAAGAAAACAAAAAAAAAGTGATTGTAATCATATTATGACAATAATATTGTTGATAACATATGTTATATGTTAATGAATGAATGTGAATATGTTAATGAATGAATGTTATATGTTATTAATGGATGAATGAATGATTAATTTTATATGGTCGGGTATGGGGAATTGAGAGTGATGTGAGGAAGGGGGGGGCGAGGGGCCAAATGAGCTTCCACCTTCATGTGGTTGGCCCTATTAAGTAGAGAATATTAAACTATTCTCGAAACAAAGAGAATCTCAATGAGGTAATGCACTTTTCAATATAAGAAATGCATCGTTTGAAGCATCAAACCAATATGAAAAGATGAAAGAAAGTGCTAACTTTTCACTATGGTGACAGAAAAATGATTCTTTATACCCTAATGCCTTCATTTTCCAAGCCAATTTCTCCTACTTTTCATAGCTCTACCATGTTATTGGATGTGATATATCTCCTAAACAAAAAACATGCACCCGTTTACGGCCTTCAATCCAAATACATCCAAGTATCTTTTACTTCCTTTATCTTTCATCAATCTCTTTACTATTTTAACCTCGTACAAATGTTTTAGATGAAGAACCCATTATTATGAAATGTGCCTCCAGTTGAGTAAAGTGAATCCATGCTTTGCATCATAATTTGAAGTTGTTTCCATTCCAATGTTCTGAGTTTAGTTTGTTTGTATGGCTTTGTATGAATACCACATTGTGTTGTGTGTGGATTTGGTTTTAAAGCTCTGTTTCTTTTTTTTTTAGTGGTGACATAACTCTAAAATTTAACTTTTGTGCATAACAGGTTAGTGGAAAAATTGATAGCTCTGAAGGGTTTTGAGGCTCGATTTAGATAGATACACAGATATTTGGATCTTTTTGTTGATGGGAGGCTTCCACTTAACCATGAAATTTTGTACCATCTGTAGGTATGCAAAAATTTCTCTACTTAAATTCATTCAACTTACTGTCTTCCTTACAAAAATCTACCCTTGTTAAGCCACAACCATAAGTAGCACATTGTCATAATGCTTCAATCTCAATCATTAATCTTTGTCTTGACAAAAAGGATAATAGTCATTAATACATTACTAAGGGTAAACATATTTCATAAAGACCTATGGAGGATAAACCACAATCTTCCAATCCATTAGAGACTCACAGTGCATAAAACCATTGAAAATACATCACAGTCATAACCTTTGCTAAGGGCACATAATAGTCTTTTGGACTGTTTACGAATTCATATCTATGATCATAAGCATCATAAGCCTTTGTAATATTTATGATTTCCCAAAGTTGAATGACCGTTGAATTTTCATTTAGTTGACTATTCCTTTGTCTTAGCACTGTCACCCGTATTCATCAAATCACTATGCATTGTTGATCTTTCATCTCATAGTCCATTTTATTGATATTTTTATACATTATTTTTACTTTTAAGACCATCCTTTATTGTGTATTGATTGTATTTTAAATAATTTTCTACCTCTCATGATTTGGCATCTTCTTGAAGGCTCTAAACTCTTTCCATCATTGCTCACTTGGTGAGGGGGACTGCCACTGTACTTGTTTGAAATGGTTGTGGACTATCATCCTTTGAATCTACCCTTTACATGACTATCTTTACTACCCTTAGTTGATAGTCCTTCTAGGTGACTGCCCTTTATATGTATGGTGATTGTCTTCTTTGAGAAATCGATTTGAGTATCATTTCCTCTTTCATGCCTACTAGGTTTGTGCTCTGCTCCTCTTTTGTGCCCATTGACCTCATACATTTAATATGACAACCCTTTAGTGCTCTTCAAGTTTTTCATCATGATTCATAGTCAAAACCTTTATAACACAGTCATAAAGAGACCTATTGGGCACAAAATACAATCATAACTTATAGTCATTAATCACTGTCCAAAGTCAGTATAACTGTCCTTTCAAATTCCCAAGGTCACTGCTATTTAAATTTTCTAAAATGACTATCTCTTGAAGACATTTATGACTATCCTAGGTTTTATTCATGGTGTTTGATATTTTTTTCACCCTCATTACTATCATTTCCCTTGTGAAAATCATCGTTTGTTAGTTAATTGTCATTATTTTTCCTTGAGATTTGACTCCTTTGTGATTTCTCATCAAAACTCTATATCTTTAGTATTCCTCCATATAACTGCTCTTTTGTTACATCATACATTATGTATTGCTTCTTCCTCATGAATATCAATGCACATGACTATCCTTGAAAATATATGGTATGTCTGTTTGTGACTATATTTTCATGCTTTTGACTTCCTTGTTGCACTTTCCTTGCAACTATCTTTAAAGCATGCCATTGTCATAGTTTATTAGTCATAACAAACTATCCTTTCAACTTCACAAGGTCACTCAGTATTTGTTTTTTATCCTTGGAATATCATCATGACTATCTTGGTGATCATTGTCCATCATTGAAGATTTTGAATCACTTTCCATGTCTTGAAATTTAGCATGTAAAACCTAAGACTCATGTCCTAATATGCTTCATGCCTCCAAGTCTATCCACAAAAAATTCATGGCACAAGTCTTTCCAAAAAAAGCTTCATGTTGTATGTCATTGCATAAGACTTCCTTTAAGTGTCACCTTCTTACAAACCCTAGGGTTTAATGCATAAGGTATTTTCTAATGCTCTTTGCACACAATTCATTGTGGGAGCTAACTCTATCCACTGAATAATATTTGCACCCTTTTCAATGTAAGGTGACTGCCATAAACCATTGCCCCTTTCCTTCTTCACGGTCACTGTCTTAATCACATTGGATGTGACTTGAATCCTCTGCCCTCTTGAGACTTGTAGATTTCCCATTCAATCTTTGTCATGTCAAACATATCACTGGTCATTTGATCATATTTATACCCTACACTTGCATACCTTTTCTTTCAGAGTTCATTTTATTGTCATGCCTCTTTATGCTTGGACTATACTATCTTCTCATCAACTAATGACCTCTTATGGTAGTCACAAAGACATATGATTGTACTCTTCAATGATCTCATGTCTTTATTCATTAAACTTTGTTTCATTATTACCCTTTTTTCATTATCACAACCATTTATCTCTATTTTGTATCATCCTTGGTGCCCATTAATAGGTGACTGTGATGTAAACATATTGCAAGAAACATGTCATATATTGATGATCTTTTAAATGTCATATTTTGGAATATTTTGTAAAAGTGAATTTACAATTCAGTATGCAAATTCATCCATGTTTTAGAACTTGCAACCTCAAGATGGATAAAGACAATCTCACAAACCTCTTCCACTAGCACACAACAATACAACACCTGCCTATGAATATTGAAATAATTAATCAATTTGCATTCTCACATCACTGATAGGAGCCCGCTCAGATGAATGAAAGGCTAAAAAATGTATTATAATAATATTAAAAATAGATTTATGGTTTCAATAATGTAATATTATGAATATATTTTCCTTTCTCTCCTATCTTGTTCCCCCATGATAAAGAGTTAGAAATTAAAACACCAAAAAAATATGAATACTATTGTTCCATATTCTCTTCTTCTCTTATTGTCACATATTTAAACTCTTCACTTACTGAAAACAATCTGCATAGCTTAATATCACCCATTTTTGGCTTCAAGTGCTCATTATAAGTAGCCATTGTCCCATGAGTGATGTAGTAATAACTAGCTATCTGTCCTAGATCATTAACCTAGAAATATCCACTTTTCCAATCATATTTCACCAAATTACTTTTTTGCAAGATAGTTGCAGCTGAATGTATTTGTTAACATAAAGAGTTCAATTATGATCAGAAGCACTAACAATTGCCATTAAAGTAAAATGCGAGGGTCATACTTGTCTAACAATACCATAGTAAAATTACTATGTACTAAATTGAAAATCACAACTATGCTTGCCAAGTCTGCCCTTCTCTCTTCTAAGGTATTGTCTTTCTGTAAAGCATTTCATTTAGAACACAAATATGTCTAGGCTTGTAGAGAATCTTGTTGAATGAGTACAATGTGGCAACCTATTTGTTTTGCACAATTTTGGAATAGGTTTTCACAAATTTTGTGTTTGTTGGATAAAATTTCTCCTAGTTTGAGAAGTTGTGGCTGCGTGAGTTCAATATTGTATTGAGTACCTGAACTGGTAGTCTACCAAGACAATTGATTGCCTTGTCTTCCCTCTTCTTTTTGCTTGATTAGTTGATGGAATTTTATTTGTGTATGTAAGAACTAAAGTAGGTTATGGTGGGTGTGAATGATTCTCTCCTTACCCAAGATGCAATGGTACCATTTCTTGATAGCTTCTATGGTGACATACAACTCCTTTTCATAGGCACAGTGATATTGAAAGTCTTAGAATGATACATGATCTAATGTTCATGCGTATGGGGTGGAGTGCATAGTTATATGCATTAGTCTGAATTTAAAAGGGGTGTGCTATGTTAGGCATTTTGTAGAGGCATTGCTTGGGCTCCTCGAAGGCATGTTGTGTAGGTGTCCATGAGAATGGTGTCTTGGTGTATATGATTTGATTGAGTGACCATGCAATATGAGAAACCAAGAAAAAATTTGAGATAGAAGTTGGAAAGATTGAGGAAATTGCACAAGTCAAAGAGGCTATGTTGTGTTGGTCAATCTCAAATTGGCTTGATTTTTCTAAGGTCTACATGTATATTGGCATGGTCAATGATGTATCCCAATTACTAAATCTATGTGGCTCCAAAAGTGCATTTTCTGAGGTTGTCTTGCAACTTGAATTGGTGTAGTGTATCTAGTATTCACGACACTTGCTCCATGTACTCCTCCTAAATTTTTCTAAAGAGGCAGATGTCGTCTAAGTAGAAAATGATGGAATTAGTGAAGGTTTGTAGGATATCATTCATTAGGAACATGAATGTGGCTAACCCATTATGCCATCTATTCATACAATCCTTGGTTTTGAAAGATTTTTTCCAAATAACTTTAGTTTGAGCTAGTACTTAATGGTATCCTAATTTGAGGCTAGTCTTGGTGAAGTATTATGCACTTTGAAATTGGTCCAACAAGTCATTTTAAAAACTGCAATATGTAAATGTTTCAAAACAAAGTTCAATAATTTTACTAAAAATAAGGAATCAATGCATAAGAAGATATGACTTCAAGAGTGTCTTGTCATGATATTACCCTATGTATAATCCATATTATCAAAGCCAACTATTTGGATCCATTGTTTATAGCTTCACTACTGCACCACTTTCATCATTGCATAGTTAAAGCATGTGATATCCACTTTCAAGCTTCATTCACTGTCAACACTAACTATCCAAAAACAAAGGTATTGTCAGCAAAAATATAAATCATTGTCAAAGCATGTATGTACTATGCACTATCCATGTAGCCCAAACATGTAAAATAACCAATACATGAGAAAATTATACATTGTAATCATGAAAAACCATGGTGGAGCATGATAAACCATAGCCATAAAGTGTAAGCACCATCAAAAACCATTACCAACTGTCAAGTAAACAAATCATGAATATACAATCAATGAGCCCCCCATAAGAGGGAAAGAGACAATATATCCCCCATAATAAAGAAGCCCCAATGCTGATGAAGAATGCTTGAAAATAAAAGATGATCAAATCCTTTTCTATTGGCCACCTAGTTTGGTTGTTAATTACCCACTCTCTAGGCACAAAGGAAGCACAATGTGGTGGAAGAATGCTTACAAAGATCACTTAACTATCCATCACTTTGACTCTCTAGTTGATGATTCCTCTCAATATGACATGTCTATTCTAAGAATTTTGTTCACATTCTAATACTATGCCTATGAAAAATCCCATCCCTACTACTCCATCGGCTCCTATTGGAAAATCACAACCACCTTCTACTCTAATTACTCAACCTGCTATGATTTCAGCATCAAATCTAGTTCAATCTACCCATGTGATGACCACTCCACCTTGACTTTCCATCACTCCTACTACCCACATAGATGGGCCCTCTATGGAGGAATCTCCCATTGCTTCTCCTTGCACCAAGGACATGGATGATAGTATTTCTTGGAATATTGTACAAAGGAAAAAGAAAGGTCTTCTTAAATATCTCTCAATCTCATGCACTAGAGCAAAGAGTATGAGATTGAATAGAGTGGTTCTAGCAATCCTCGTTAGCTTTTTATTGTTGCACTTAGCAACTTAGCTACAGTTCTATCTATCCATGTTTCATTTTGATGATTTGTTTGGTTTGTCCCATATCTCATGGTGCTCTATTGCAATTTCATAATGGTTTTTTCATTATAAAAGGGTTTGAGCCCTTTCAAAACTCACTTTTATCAATATCAAAAACTCCATCGATGAAAATATCTTTATTTATTTATAACAAAACTCCAATGTTTCGTCAGAATTTTGACGCTCATGTTTGACGAAACCAAAAAGTGTCCAACGAGGTTGCTATACCTCCGACAAAAAATTTTGTCGTAATGTTAAATGTTTTGTCGGCATTTCGACGAAATCAAAATTCTCTGATGAGGTTGCTATAACTCTGATGAAACTTTTTATCGTAATGTTAAGACGAATTCGTTAGAAAAATGATGAAACTGTGTTGTTTTTCCGATGATGTTACAATGTTTACACTTCTTCATTTGGGTTCTTTTGCCATCAGTAGATGGACGAAAGTTCGTTGATATTGCGACAAAAAAAAAGTTGGTCATTAAAATGACGAAATTCGAGCGACGAAAGTTTAAACATTGATTCATCAGTAATGCAACAATGTTTTGTCAAAATTTTGAATAAACATGCGTCGGAATTCATTGTCAAATATAGTAGTGTTAGAGGCCAAAACATCATCTCCAGAATCATCGTCCAGAACATAAGATTCACCCATAGTAAGATTCTCACGAAAAGCATCTTTCCACCAAGTAGCATAACTGCGACGAGACTTCTGACAGTTTGCAGCCAAATGACCTATAGAAAAGCATCTCCTACATCAGAGAGGAAGACCCTCATAATCAAGAATCTGAGACCATGGTCTATCCCCCACCATCAAAACTATATTATTGTTAATAATATACTATATTAATATTATTTTATATTAAAACTATATTATATTATTGTAGCTTGAATCTTATGCTAAATCATCTTAGATTATTAGTCTAATTTGGATAAGGATATTAATTGTTTGTTGGATTGTATTTTATCCAAGGGTGAAAATTAATTTACTTTTAAAAAATTTCCTTTTTAAATTATGATTTTTTTCATTGGTTTATTGAAATTTCGGTGGCTATATTATCATATTATATTTTATTTTTATTATATAATTATTATTATTCTATTCTATTATATTATTATTATTTTAATATAATTATATGTTAAATATAATATAATTAAAAATAGAATAATAATGATAATAATTGCATCGAGAGGCGTACCACTATAATGGCATTCATTTGTCTACATAAAAACTTGACATGAAATCTTGGATGAAATTGAAATCATCATCGTTGATAATTAAAGCAAATAAAAATGGCAATATGTGGTTGGTTATTTAAAAATCCTTGACAATGATTCATATAATTAATAAAAAATAAAGTGTTGTAGTTAGTTTCATAAACATAAATGTAGGAAAATATTTTATTTATTTAAAAAAATGTAGTTAAAATAAGGTAATTGACAATCATAACTGAATATCTGCAAATGTGAATAAATGTTTCTACGAATTGGTTTAACCATTCTTCGTGTATTGCTAATGGCCTCCAACTTCAAAATAGAGCTTTCAATATGGATTTTTATGCTAGATTCTGGAGTACTTTAGATTGTGTGTCTATGTTTGCAAGTCTTAAAAATCTTGAAGATAAAGCACTCATTTTAATGCACAAGGCCAGATATATTGAGGCCATAGATGAAGAGGACCACATGGGTCAGCACTTTTGTCAATTTTATATGCATGATCAAATAAGGGACATGGGTAGATGAATTGTCTGAGAAGAATCATTGAATGATCCAACGAAACGTACTAGATTTTGGTAGGAGGAGGAAATACATACTCTAATGGTTTCTACTACGATCCATGTATTGTTCATTTTCTATTCCAAACTTTCCATGAATAATTTATTTGTATGTTTTGTATTTAATTTTCAAATCTTAAAGCTAAACTGATGTATAGTTTGGAAACACAAAATTTTTGTTGTGCTATCAATCTACAAACACATTACTAAGTGATGTTTTGCCTTCTATCTTAATCAAGAAAATAAAAATGTAGAGGTCCTTTGTTGGAGAAGGCGCACGAAGCTTCAACATATAGAATGAAATATTAAATTAATATTTTGAAATGATGAGAATGTTTTTGCCAGCCATTGGGAAACTTCCAACATGTGACAGGTTGAGGAAAACTCTCATTTTTTAGAGTTTTAATGGGGAAGGTTGTGATGGTGAAGGAAAATTTAAGGAAATTGACGTGCTGGAGATGGGATTGAAAGAAAAACAAAATTTTGTAAAGGGCCTCTTTAGGGTGGCTAAACAAGATAAAAAAAATATTTTGAGGAAATTTAGAGCGTGTATTGATAGGTAAGTGTAACATTATGTTTTCGGATTGGTGGCATGGCATTACTGGTGTTATTGCGATTAATATGTGTATAGGCATGAATTTTCACCCCTAACGCAAATTCCCCCTTACCCCCTTACACTTTAGAAAACCTAAGGCGGAGAATTAATTCCACTTAAGCCCGCTGCTCACATTCCACTTGGCACTTGTTTTGTGTGTTAGTGGGGATATTTCTGTCGGGGATGCCCGCGCGACACGCAGACGTCTGCAGGATACACTTACATCCCTAAAAAATTCTTGCGGCTAGAGACTGCAGAGACGTTACACTTCCCATTGGGAGTCGAAGTATAACGCCCCTCTTCGACTAGCCGACTTGAATATGGCCGTTTTTCATCCTTTCCTTCATATTCTTCATCTTTCCATCCATTCTCAAGTTTTGAAGGATCTTGAGTTCATCTCTTCAGTAGAAGTTGGGCAAGATCATTTTGAGCACTCTCTCCATTTCCATTCCATCACTTCAAGTAGCACTTCACACTACATAACAACAATCCACTACTCCATCACTCTGATAGTGTGAGTACATGACAAACACCATTGCAACAGAGGCTTGAGTTCCTCTCATTTTCTCCTCCACAAGCCTTGAGCGCTTTGGACGGAGGTGGTAAGATCCTCTTATCTCTTCTATCATCTTTGGTTGAGTAAGCACATACTGTTTTGTAGTGTCTTTTGTTTATGTAGCTTGTATTTCTTTCTTTATCTTTATTTCTATTGTTGCAAAATTCACTATCCATGGAGGTGGAAACACCAAAACAGGGGTATGACTGAGGCAGGCCCCTAAACGGCCCCAACACTTCCCCCTTTTCTGTGTGCAGGTGGAGAGATCTTGAAGCAAGCTAGCGAGAAGACTGTTGTGTGAGATTGTCTTCGTCACCCTTGTGATAATATAATTTATTTATCACGTTTGTCTCTATGTTTCACTCTTCTTAATCTCATTATGTTGTTCAAGGAACTTCTAAACTAGGTTGTTAGTCTACCTTTTAGAGTTTAACCTCGTCTCTCTAGTTTTATGGTAGTACGAATGCTAGCACACCTATGAGATGCTAGCATGTCGTGTTGTTCTCCCAAAACCACACTTTTGTCCTCTGATAGAGAGCTACTTGAGATGCAAATTTGACCTTAAAAAGTGACTCATCTAGTCTCCCTTCAACTCTCGGGATTGCAGAGTGGTCGAAGGACACATAGTCCTCATCATTCTCATCCCATCTAGCCTAACCTTCCTTTAAACTAAGGTAAGTTAGGGAAAACTTTTCTCTCTTGGCCTTTCGTGACCTAGGGCCTTGCAGTGGTTGGTCCCCCTCTCTTACATTTTTGGTGAACCTAACGTGAACCAACGTCTACCCATCTGTTGGTGTTCTTAGCTTTTTCTCTTGTACCTATTGGTCATTGTACCTTTGTGCATTGTGAAAGTTTATGAGCTTCACAACCCAGTCTACAACCTCTGGGCATATTGTTAGAAGAAGTCTGCAACACCTTCTAATGAAGAAGATGAAGGTCTCCTCTAGTTACACTATCGACCATTTCTTTGGTTCTGTAGTTGGTCTATCCGCGCAGGAGCACGTATCACAAGGCAAATTTAGGTTCCTTGATGAAACTAATCATGTTCCTACCCCTCTTGTTTCACCAACCTCCTTGTTTGTAGATGAGCATGATTTCATCCATATCCCTTTTGAATACGTCATTAGCGTTAGTAAAGGGTTGGGTGTGTTGGAAAATCACCTGGAAGGAAACTCGAAGATGGCTAGGGCTGCTAAAGTAATCAGTGAAATAAAATACATGGTGGGAAAAGATCGGACAGGCATAGAAATCCTAGCTAGTCTCGCTGGTCTGGCTGAAGCATGAACCCCTTCGAACCATAGTCACATGGCATGAAGTGGCCTCTTCAAAGAATGTGAGAGACAGTTAGAAATTTTGATGCCTCCTACATCTGTATACATGGCTGACACAGTCCCTTTGGTCCGAGTGCCCACTGCTTCCAAAAAATATGAAACTATCAAAGTAAACAGAAACCCTTTAGGTTTCCACTTCACTCGTTCGGCTGCCTCCGGTGGTGGAGGATTTGGCGATATAGTTGGTGGAGGCTTTGTTGGTGGAAACTTCAGAAGTGGAGGTGGTATTGGCAAAGGCGGTTCTAGTGGGGGTCATGGTGGTGGCCTTGAAAGTGGCGGTGGCTCTGATGGAGGTCACACTGGTGGCGGTGGCATCGATGGTGGCTTTGGCGGTAGTCACAATGTCAGTCTAGGTGGTGGTTCTAGTGGTCCTATGTCTTCTAATGACCCTATTATGAACACCCTTCTTCAGAATATGGGGAAGATGCAAAATCAGTTGGCGAACCTTTCCCAAGCCTCAGCCCAGCCTATTTTCCAGCCCTTCTTCTGACAAAGCTTGTTGTCGATGGAAATTTTGAACACTCCTTTCCTACAAGGGATGGGGATTCCCAAATTCAAGAAATACAATGGTAAAGGGGACCCCCAGACACACATGTCCGCCTTTAACACCTTGTGCACATATTTCTTCCATCACGATGTGTTGATGGAAAAACTATTTCCCCGATCCCTCAAGGATACAATGTTGGATTGGTACTATTCCTTGCCCAACAATTCCATCTTTTCATTTGATCAGCTTGTGAACTAGTTCTTAAGATAGTTCCAAGCCAATATTAGACCAAAGATGAACTTCTCTGACCTTGTTCGGTGTAAACAAGGAGACAATGAGAAGATTACAAATTTTATAGCACGATACCAAACACTCTTCTCACAAATCTTGTATTCCTTACCCGACTCTGATGTACATAAGGTCTTCATAGGGAATTTATAAAGACATTGGTAAGAGAAGCTTTCCCTCATGAAGTACCCCTCTTTCGCACATTTGTGTGCGGTGTTATGGGAGAACCAATAGATGGTGGTTCAGTTTGAGGGTCTTCCCTCACACTCCCATCCTGAAGGGAGGTATATCGTATCAATCTCTCGAAGAGGTAAAGTTGGTGCGAATGTAGTAGCCATTCTGGATAACAACGGCCTCAAACACGACCAAAAGTTTACATAGCTATCATAATTTTATTTTTCCATCTTACAAAAGTTGGTGAGAGATAAGATCCTTACCCTATCACCCCCTAAACTAGTTAGGAAAGGTGTATCCTAACTGGTATGAAGCAAATAACTACTGCCAATACCATCAAGTCAACGAACACAATACTGAATGCTGCATGTGCCTGCGTCATGAGATACATGATCACATCGATGATGATACTATTTGTCTTGATGGGAGTAAACAAAACATGAACAAATCCGTGGTGAAAGCTAATAGTGATTTGCAGATATACATGGATATGTTTATGTCACATTATGCTAACATGATTATTGATCCCTCAGATCCTATTTCTTACCCCGAGGTGTATGTTAACATGGTTACTATTGCTCCCTCTCCTCATCTTACGACCGGTTCATCGGATGTAACATTCACTTTGCAAGATCTTCCAGCAAATAAAAAACCTTCTCCACTTCGCATTCATGCTCGCTTTGATGGCAACATTGTGACAAGAGTCTTAGTTGACCCCGCGAGTAGAGTGAATGTCATCACAAAGGAGATATTCCTCTTGAACTCCCTACAAAGGAAGGAATATGAAAAAAAAAAATCCATCATCCATACGTATGATGGACTTTCTCTTAAAACTTATGGATCGATAACGTTGTCCAGCCTGGTTGGACCTAGGAGCGTGGATGTGGTCTTCGATGTCATCCCCAAGTCAAACCTATTTAGAGTAAATCTAGGCATACCTTGGCTAGCTTCCATGAATTGGATCACCTCTGTAATTCATAAGTGTCTTAAGTTCTCCCATGAAGGTGTTGTGCACATGGTGCATGAAACCAGATACTAGCCTATGTGAAGTATAAGAACAGACCTACTTTACAAGAACTATGTGAAGTATAAGACTGGAGGCAAGGGACAACCAAAGTTGACCCTTCCCATAGCTGAGCAACCAACTACCTCCTCCTCCAAAAAGGGAAAGGAGAAGCTCGGTCCCTCTTAGGTTGACTCGTCTACTCCCCTTTCTTGGGAGGAGTATTGGATGAACAAGCCTGGTCTCTACCCACTGAGTCTGATGATGCCTCCTTGGTGAAATCCCAAGATTAGGATATCAGATCTCCCTAATGGGTCTCCAGAACCCTAGTACTATCTGTATGGCAGGAAGAAAGGTTCGTGAAGAGAATTTTCCCCTCGACCTCTTCCTGTTCCCCCAAATAGAAAGAAGTCCACCTCTAAGGTGTTGGGGTTGATTCCTCCTGATGCTTCTGAACCTGCCCCTCCTGTTCCCATTTAGGAGTCTGCCCTTCCACTGGAAAAAACCATGGAGGACACTCCCATGGCTGAGCAGAATCCTTCTACCCCTTCACAAGTTCCGACTTCTGGTTCGAAGAGTTGTAGAAACTACCTCGTGCATGAGCGCAAGCACCGACAAAAGGCCTTCCGGGCTGAGCAAGCCTCCTTACAGAATAAGGAGGAAGAGAATGTAGTACCTCATGTTGTGCCCTCCTCTCTCCTCTCTTGTGTCTCTAATATAACTAACTTTGAATCTCTTTCGGCTCCCGTTGTGAGTGTACATGCACCTGGAAAGGTGCTGGTATTTATCGCTCCTTCAGTGGAGCCACCTCTATTGACTTCCATCCTGGATGTCTTGCCTTTCTCAAAACCCATGGATATGGTTAACACTTTGGTCGTATCCACTGCGGTTCTTTCCTCTTCTCCCTCGATCCTCCTTGCTTCATCTATGGGGAGTTCACCTCCTTCGATGAAGAAGGTAGAGCGTGGTCTCTCCAGCAATGGAGGACATAAGAAGAGCCCACCTCCTCTGAAAGGTGGCCCCGCACTGACTTGTTATTTCCTAGTGATGGAACCAGCTCCTGCCTCCCCTGAGTTTGTCACCGCTCCCAAGTCTCTTGGTGAGCCTAGTGGTGAACCTCGAGTGCAAAATCCTCCATCCACCAAATTGAAACATGGCACTCTCATTAAGTGTATGTTTAACTCAGTGGATGATTTTTTGACCTTGTCAGTGATCTTCACAAAGCCATTGACCTTAGACCCGCAAGAGTTGAGCGACATAGACCTCACATGTCCCTCTACCTTGTCCCTTGTTGTGAGAGCATTGGAAGCTCCTCCCCTTAACATTACACCATTGTAGGCTCGTCACCCTTCCTATGATGATCTAGAGTGGGAAACTAACGACCTCTTGGTCGACCAGTGTTAGGAGAAGACCCTCTTCTTGATCTTTAGATTAGATGTGTGTGTGTGCTTTGGTGTGCTCCCCTGTGATCATGCTATATGTTCCTAGATGAACCTTGTCACCCCATTTGGTGCTTGGATACAAGTGTGGTGTTGGTGTTGTAAAACTTCCTCTATGTGCATCTTTATTTTTCCATGTTTGTGATTCACTTTCAGTAAATTGGGGATGATGCAAAGCGTCGGGAGCATTTAGGCCTCCTTCCATGTTGACCCAATTCTTTATTTTACTTTGTCTTTCGTGCATTCTTCCTGTTTTCATTGGGGATTGATGATATTTTGCCTCTTGCCATTGTTACCTACTATTTATAAATAAAGGTAGATCTGACCCCACGAAACCAGATCCCCCTATGCCCTTTATGTGTGATCTCTTTTATTTTCTCTTTATCTTTCTCTCTTCTTTTCTTAAGTTGTTCCTTTTGTGTGTGACAACGTTACTTCTACATTACTTGGTCTTTTGAAAATGCATTTGTTGCTAGATGAATCTTTTCTTAAGACCCTTCACACACTTCTCCTTTAGAATTGCATTCTCGACTTGAAATACTAACGTAACATGTATCCTTCATCATGGGTTTATAAAGAAAGGACTTGGAAACCCTCCTCTGAAGTGGGAATGGTCTTATTATTCCCCTCACGTGGGGGCATATCCTTCCTTTCGAATTCCTTGATGAAGTGAACATATTTTGAAAGGATCCCTTGATGATGAATCAATTTGAGAAAGAAGACGGTAGCTTTTGGACAACGTGTCCCTTGAGTGGAATCGTCCCTTTTCACGTCGGGTTCCCAAGGCACCCCTTCAAAAGCTTTCAAAAATTTCTATGGCATCTATCCCAGGGGAAACTTGGCTAGACTGGTTTCACATCTCCACGTCTAGCTCAGGGGAAGGCCGACTAGACCGGTTCACTTCTTCGCGTCTAGTCCAAGCATAGCCTGACTAGACCTACTTCGCATCCTTACATCTAGCTTGAGGGCAACCCGACTAGACTTAAATTTTTAAATAGCACGTCCCTTGAGTGGACCCTCCTTCCTTTTGAAGGGTTCCTAAGGGACCCCTTTGAAATTCTTACAACTTGGCGATGGTCTACATGACTGTCTATTCACTAGCCTACACGGCCGCTTCCTGACATGTTCTATCTGTGAGTAAACATGTCACCCTCTCTAACTCTATGGAGTCCCCTTTTGCTTAGTCTCCCTCATGTGAGAGTTCTTGGGGGATACCTTCCTTGTAGGTCTATGGGTCTATAAGGTGCTCTTCCTGGTCTCCTTCATGTGAGAGTTCTTGAAGGATACCTCCCTTGCAGAACCGTGAGCCTATGAGGCACTTTCGTTCTTTAGCTTTATAGTTCTCTGAAGCTGTGAAGTCCTTTCCTACACTTCTGAGTTTTCTAGACCGTGCTTTGCTTCCTCGGCGGTTCAGGTATACTTTTCTTACCTTATTGCTTCTTACTACTCACGAAGAACTCATCAGTACTCATGCTCACTAAAGTGGGGGCAAAATGTATAGGCACGAATTTGCACCCCTAACTTAAATTCCCCTTTACCCCCTTACACTTTAGAAAACCTAAGGTGGAGGCTTAATTCCACTTAAGCCCACTGCTCACATTCCACTTGGCACCTATTTTGTGTGTCGGTGGGGGTGTTTATGTCAGGGATGCCCGCGTGGCGTGCAAACATCCGCATGGCGCGCTTACGTCCCCGGTAGATTCCTATGGCTGGAGACTGCAGAGATGTTACACTTCCCATTGGGTGTCAAAATTTAATGCCCCTCTTCAGTTGGCCGACCTGAATATGGCCTTTTTTCATCCTTTCCTTTATATTCTTCATCTTTCCATCCATTCTCAAGTTTTGGAGGATCTTGAGTTCATCTCTTCAGTAGAAGTTGGGCACTCTCTCCATTTCCATTCCATCACTTCAAGCTTTGTAGCAGCAGTTCACACTCTATAACAACAATCCACTACTCCATCACTTCGATAGTGTGAGCACAGGACAAACACCATTGCAGTAGAGGCTTGAGTTCCTCTCATTTTCTCCTTCTCAAGCCTTGAGCACTTTGGATGGAGGTGGTAAGCTCCTCTTATCTCTTCTATCATCTTTGGTTGAGTAAGCACTTACTGTTTTGTAGTGTCTTTTGTTTATGTAGCTTGTATTCCCTTCTTTATCTTTATTTCTATCATTGCAAACTTGGTTGTCTGTGGTGGTGGAAACACCAAAACGGGGGTCTGACTGAGGCAGGGCCCTAAACAACCCCAACACTTCCCCATTTTCTATGTGCAGGTGGACAGATCTTGAAGCAAGCTGGTGAGAATACTATTGTGCGAGATTGTCTTCGTCACCCTTGTGGTAATATACTTTCTTTATCACGTTTGTCTCTATGTTTCACTCTTCTTAATCTCATTATGTTGTTCAAGGAACTTCTAAACTAGGTTGTTAGTCTACCGTTTAGAGTTTAACCTCGTCTCTTTGGTTTTCTGGCCATATGAATGCTAGAACACCTATGAGATGCCAGCGTGCCACGTTGTTATCCCAGAATTTTGCTTTTGTCCTCTGACAAAGAGCTACCTGAGATGCAGAGTTGACCTTAAAAGTGACTCATCTAGTCTCCCTTCAACTCTCAAGATTGCAGAGTGGTTGAAGGAAACATAGTCCTCATCATTCTCATCTCGTCTATCCTAACCTTCCTTTAAACTGAGGTAAGTTAGGGAAGCCTTTTTGCTCTTGGCCTTTCGTGACCTGGGGCCTTGTAGTGGTTGGTCCCCCTCTCTTACAATATGTAATTCCAATAAATTTTTATTATGTAATATTTGTAAGTAATGGAATAGAGGCATTGTGGATCTTATGCTTCATGTAATGTGTCCTTAATTATAAAAGGTGAGACTGAAAAAATAGTTCTTTAAACATTGTGTATTCTACTATAACATGTTTAATGGTCCTTAATTATAAAAGTGAGGCCTAAAATATAGTTTTTTTGGCATCACCTTCAAGCTAAATATGAATTTGTTGATGAATGAGATGATCTTTTAGCTCACCTTTGAAGAAAATACAGATTTGGGGGAAAAAAACTTTGGGACTAAATGCATAATTTTTTTAATCATAGTTATCCATTTAAAGTTGCCTTTCAAATGTTAGGACATACCACAATTTCCCCTTTCATGTGATATAGTCTTCTTACATTTTTTTATTGTTTCTAAAATTAGAAATGCATAAATATAATTATATGATGTTATCAAACTTAATCTTTTAACAACAATATTTATGTGAGCATTTCTTAAGGGGATTGTTTACTGAGTATCTGTTTTCACCATTTTGTTATATTTTGAGGTGTAAAATCCTACACCTCACCTAAATCAAATGTGCGACTTCCATTATAGATTTAAATTTTATTATCAGTTATATCAATATAATGATGATATGTAATAAAGAGTAATGGAATTATAGTCAAATTGCACGATAATCTAAATGTAAGCATGTTTGAAACCATGTTTGATAGATTTTATAGATCAAAATGACCAAAATCATACTAAAACATTTAGGTGTCCAATATATTATGAGATTTGTTGATGGCTCTTTAGAGAAAATCAAGGTCATTTATGAGTTTTATTCATTATGAGGACAGTGATGTATAACTTTATTGATAAAAAAATTGACTCAACATAGATGTAGCTTTTGTCATTAATTTAATAGATCCCTAAGATTTCCTTGCAAAATTTCAATACAATTTGGTGTAAAATAGGATAACAAATAGATTAGTTTCTAGCAACGTAACTTTCTAATTTCATTTCATAAAAGCTTGCACCATAATTAAATAGTCAAACTATTCACTTGTTTATGGACAACAAACAACCAAGTAACTTACCATAAACCCAAATCTACACACTTAAGTTGCATAACTATCAAGCAATGTTAGTAGTAGAGGATTTAGATACTTGTCCCCAATACCTTGAGATTGAGATCTTGATTGAGATAACCTTAGGTTATTATTTTGTTGATAAAATATTATGTTCTAAGGATTATAGGTTAACGCTTGGTTAGATGATGACATAAAAGGGTTTGAGAAAATAAATAGATTACCTCAGTGGTTAGAGTAGTTGCTATTTTGAATTGATTTAAGGCTTATGTATTTGACTTAGATAATTTAGATAAAGGTTTGAATATTAAATTATGATTGTTAAATGCATATTGAATTAATTTAAGGCTTATTTATTTGACTTAGATAATTTAGATAAAGGTTTGAATATTAAATTATGACAGAACCATGGTATATAATACATATTAGAGAGGAAAGTAAGATTTTATCTAAGATAAATAGACAAAGACCAATAGAGATGGAGAGAGAGAGAGAGAGGGAGATGGGAAGAGAAAGACATAGATATAGAGATATATAGGAAGATAAAGGGACAAAGAGGTTGAGATATAAAGATAGATAGGGTTATAGGGATGGAGCAATAGAGGAAGAGATAGAGAGAGGGAGGGAGAGAAAGGGGGATAGATAGGCAGATGAGGGAGAGAGAGATATGGGGAAGAGGGAGATATATGTAGAGAGGGATAGAGAAGAAGAGGGGGAGAGAGGGGCAGGGAGAGATAGAGGCTGATATAGAGAGATAGACTGGGATAGGAAAAGAGATAGGGAGATAGATATATAGGGAAAGAGATAGGGAGATATATATATATATATAGGGAGATATATGTAGAGAATGATATGGATAGAAAGAGATAGAGAGATGACTGAGGGAGATCAAGCAAGAAATAAAGATAAATAAATAGAGTAGAAGAGATGGAGGGAGAGATGGAGTAAATAAGATAAAGAGAGGGAGACATTTCTAGAGATGGAGGGGGAGAGAGGAATATAGAGGTACAAATGAATATGGAGTGAGAGAGGAGTGAGTAAAATAGACAGAGGTAGAAATGAATATAGTTCATGAGAGAGAAAGAGGGTGGAAAATAGATAGAGAGATAGAGAGAGATAGAGGGCGAAATAAATATAGAGAGAGATAGGGAGATAGAGGGGGAGAGATATAGAGCAATAAATAGAGAGGAAGAGATAAATAGAAAAAGAGGAAGAGGGAGAGGGAGAGATAGTGAGAGATATATGGTGAGATAGAGTGATATAAAGATAGAGATATAAGGAGACATAGAGAGAGGGGGAGAGGGAGATAGAAAAAAAGAGAAAAATAGAGAGAAGTAGAGAAAGAAGAATATGTAGAGAGAGAGAGAGCTATGGGAAGATAAAGGGAGAGATAGGTTGAGATATAAAGATAGCTAGGGGAATAGGGAGGGAGCAAGAGAGGGAGAGATGGGGAGAGATAGAGGGAGGGAGAGAAAGGGAGAGAGAAAGGTAGCAGATGGAGAGAGAAGATGGGGAAGAGGGAGATATATGTAGAGAGGGAGAGAGAAGAAGAGGGGGGAGAGGGAGAGGGTGATATAGAGAGATAGAGAGGTATAGGAAAAGAGATAAAGTGGTAGGGAGATAGATAGAAAGAGATAGAGAGATGGGTGAGAGGGAGATCAAGTGAGAAATAAAGATAAATGTATGGAGTAGAAGAAATGGAGGGAGAGATGGAGTGAATAAGATAGAGAATGAAGAAGGGGGAGATATGGAAAGGATTTATATAGGGATAGAGATAGAGAAACAGATGTAGAGAAATATATCTATAGAAAGAGATAGAGAGATGAGTGAGTGAGAGAGAAAGAGGTAGAGGTAGATGTAATAAGGTATAGAAAGAGAGGGGGAGGGAGAGATATGGAGATAGAGATAAAAGGGGACAAAAGTGAGAGAGAAAGAAGATGATAGAGATAAGGAATAGAGAGTTATAGATAGGTGAAAAGATAAAGAGATAGAGATAGAGGTAGCGAAGGAGAAAGAGGGAGTGTGTGTATATGAGTGAGAGAGAGATATGGAGAGGGATATATATTTACAAATATATTGAGAGGGAGGGAGAGGAGGGAGAGAAATAGATAGAGGAGAGAGAAGTGGAGAGAAATAGAAAGATGAAGTGATAAGGAAAGAGGGAGAGATAGGGATAAAGATAGATATAACCTGAGAAATATAGAAGCCGTGTGAGAAAGATAGATAAACATATAGAGAGGATGTGATGGAATGAGAGAGAAAGAGGGAGAGGGAGAAATAGAGATAGAAAAAGGAAGATGATGAGAGAAGGGGAGATGGAGGGATAGAAAGATAAAGATATAGGAAGTGATAGAGAGAGAGAGGTAGAGAGGAATATATAAAGGGGGCAAGAGTGAAAGATACAGGGGTAAGAAAAGCAGTAGAAAGTGGATAGAGGTAGAGAGATAGAGATAAGGTGGGAGGAAAAGGGAGTGTATGTATATAATATTTATATTTAATAATATGCATCATATTTCATAAAATATGTAATAATAAATACAAATTGAATATATTTTTCAATAAATATAATATATAGTTTCAAAATAAATATAATGAGTGGAGGATTTTTAATCTATAGCTTCTTTTATAGGGTTATTTTTAGCTATTTTGTTTTATTTAATTGAAAATGAGTGGAGGATTTTTAATCTGTAGCTTTTTTTATAGGTTTATTACAACAATAATTTTGGATCTTATTATAAATTGAAGTAAATCATTATAGAAACAATTATAATAAATTTTATTTTTATTGGCACAAATAAAATTATTTTATTTTTCATTTCATAAAAAAATGACATAAATTAAATTTTATATAAATTTCACTATTTCAACATGAAATTAAATAATTTAAATATTTTGACGTAATTTAGATAGATTATTGAATAAGATAACTAAGCTAGTTATATTATAATAGCAGTGAATCCAACAATTTTTTTGTTAAGTTAAGCCTTAAATCTTGTTTCCTTCTAGGAAAATGAAAGAGCATTCCACCAACAAAAAAATGTTTTTGACATTAATAGAATGTTAGTTGAAAAATAAACATAGAGGGCTTGTTAGTGGTTAGAAAATAAATAACAACACTATGCATCTAAGAAAATAATGAATTCTCATTGCTTGAAAGCATTTAATCATTATTATCTTATTTTTATAAATTACTATTATTGTTTATTGGAAAAGATTACTTAAATAAATCTATATAAAAAGTCAAAACATATCTTGTTTTAAAAAGATCTTCAATATTTTTTAATTTTAAGTATATCAATTTAGAAGCTTAATTATATGGAATACTACATTTAGAATATTTTTAACTTAATTTTCTAAATTTTAGGAAAACAAATTATGTCTAATAATTTGACATATATTTTTTATACTTTTTTTTTTGAACATATTTATTTTATATTTTATATTAAATTTAAAATAAATTTATTAAATTTACTAAAGGGTAGAAGCTTATATTTTCCTACCTTCTCATCAAGATAGTGAAAAGTGTTGTGAACCCAAATACAAAGAAAACATTAGAACACCTAACATTTTGGTTCACATTGAAACATATTAGTTGAGCAAGAAGTAAGGCTAATCTCTTTTGCTTTATGCCACCACAATTTCTCTTAGCCTGTGTGACCATGAATGGTGTTTCATGTATATTCTTTTAAAGTTAAAACTATAGGTAAAAACTAATTAAGTAGACCTTTTAACTCTAAAGGTAAAAACAACATATACACATACCTTCTATTTTGAACTAAATAATAATAATTTGATTTATGCACATAACAAGTCTTTATGCATGAGTTGAGATCTCATTTTAACTCATGCTCCTTTTTAGTATTCAATGGAAGAAATAAGTTTGCAACTCTGTATATTACATAGAAATACTCATGTAAGTTTTTCCCTTCATGACGCCATCTATAATAATGTTGATATCGTGTTAGATTATCTTCACTTTTCTAAGATGTTATGAATGAGATTCTATCACCCCTACTATTTGCTATCATTTTTGGTTATCTCTCATTATGAAATGTTCAATGTACATAATTCACTATGATAATATGATGAATAGTGCAATCCTTAATATCTAAATGTTGAAATAATAAAACATAAAAAAATAGTTGCATTATGTTTATACTCATTTATTACGCCAGAGACGTATTACAATGGCATCCACCAAAAAACAATGTGTAAGGAAAAACTCTTCAACTAGAAATTGACGTTCAAATGACATGCAAATCCATATCCACTTTTAAATCTTATCTTCTTATTTTTTGAAAAAAAAGTAGTCATTATTGTTAACTTCCTAAAATGAATTTAAAAAACAGTTTTCTTTTTATGAAAGTTCGAAATTCTATTTTTTAATTTTTTAAATATTTTCAATAAAACTTAAATATTATTTTAAATATATTTTAATATTATTTTTGGGAAAATAAATATGAAGTGGTAATCTAAAGCATTTTCAGCATGCGAACCGTTTCATGCAAAAAATGGTTTTACCTTTTGTTTTGTAAGCGATGTCTCAACCTCAGCTCTTCACCATTGATTTCTTAGGGCTCGAAAGTGATAACAATGGCAACCCCCAATTTGATTCTGCCATGGATTGCTACCAACAACTTCCTCACAGGTGATGTAAGTTATCTTTGTTCAATGTACCAATTTTTTTCTGACACAATTTATAAAGAATTCCTTCTTGGGCTTTAATGTATACAACAACACAGTCATGCCTGGGAAAGATAAGACCTCATATGCTGCAACAGGTGCTCTCACACGGATGTTTGAGCGATTTAGATTTTTTTCACAGGGAAGCTCATATTGGGGTCTCTGAAGGAATTAAGACCATGGATCTGTTTCCACAACAGTCTCTAGGCTTTCAATCCAAATGGAAACAAGACGAAAGCCAATCGACTTTGTTAGATACACAAATTGAAATTTTTGAAGTTGCTACAATCAATCCATTGTCTGCACAACTAATCTTCTATGGCGGGGCAGTGAAAGTGTATAATGACGTTTCTTCCAAAAAAGTGAGTCATTTTCTCAACATTGAGACATTATGGAATTTGATTTTCCTTTAAAGATTGAGCTTATAGTTTGATTCATCCACAAGCAGCGACGATCATGATGCTGGCCACCGCTAATGGAAATGCTCTTCCTTCCACCACTACTTCAAATATTTCAAATTGTCTAAGGAAAAGTGTTTCAAATTTAGGAGAATCCACAGAAGGGGGAAATCAAAGCCAGGCCTGTTGAGACACCAGTAAGTTCTCTGATCAGATTTGTGAAAATTCAGAAAGTAAACAATTATGCAGTACATTAATGACTTATTAACTTTGTTATGCAGAACTTCCAATAGCGAAAAAGTTATCCCTTCAACGATTTCTGTAGAAACGAAAGGACAGGTATGTTCAATTTCTTGCTTTGTGGTGTAAATTTAAAAAACAGAGCATTTCAATGCTGAATTTTGACAAATTTATTTGGCATGTGTGCAGACTGAGCAGAGTCATTCTGTATGCGAGCTCGTCAAAGTGAAGCAACACAATTGTCTACCTGTAAATGGGAAAGTAGAAAGATAGGGGTATTGGTAAAAATATCATTTAGTGGGATTAAATCTAAAATAATGAATTGAATAAAATAAAAAAACCAAATAAAATAGATTTGATGAAAAAAAAAATCAAATAAAAGAGATTTGATGAAACAAAAAGAACAAACAAATAAATACATAATAAAAATAACTCAAATATTTGCATAAATTAAAATAACAAATAAATAAATAAATAATATTTTTGATTGCAAAGAGAAATCAAAGATTTGATCATAAAGATAAATCAATTGAGAATTAGTGAATGATAAATCTTGAAGTATTTTATATATATTAATATTTAATATATGTATGTTAGTATATATTCCATGGCAATAACATTTGAGGGAAAGTCAAAGGTGCTTGATATAATGGTAGAGTTTGTTATAAACATCTATATGATGCTGAGTTTGAATCTCTTCAATAATAATAAAATAAAAAAACACAACAAAATAAAAAAAAAAACTTTTCGAGCTTACTATATGAATTTGGAAAGCAATTTTCAAAAAACAAAAAAAAACACTAGTTATATATATCTAGGAAATGAGCAACTCCAATGATCAAAATAAATAAAGTTCTTCAAAATGTTAATGCCTTAAATAAATAATAAATATCTTTTGTTTGAAACGTTTTGTTCTTGATCCGTTCTCTGTTGGAAAACATAAGGAAAGAACACAATAAAACAACTTCTATCTAATTTAAGCACTGAAATTAAGAATTTGAAACATACAACATTAACCAGAAATTTTTATATTATATTGATTTTCAAAACATTCTTCATACACATAAAATTATACAACTTCATACAAAATAAAGGACCAGCATGAATGGAGAGAAACGTAAAAAAATTAATTACAAAAATTAAAGGCATTAAGATATGCCAAGTTGTCTTCGTCCAAAAGAATTAAAAGCATGTCCAATCAAATTGAATAAAAGTCCTTTTGATTTAAATATCCGCTAGCATGGACACCACAGCAAACTACCACCGAAAACAAGCAAAACCGCGCTACCGCGCACAGTGAAGGGAGGCTTAGCGGTACCGCAGAGTACCGCTCTACCATGAGCATAGGAGGAGGACCCACAGTAATGCGGTGAAGGAGCGAGATAACCGCCCAACCGCGAAGAGCAACGAGGGAGGCCGCGGGGCAGCGATGAACAGGAGAAACCGCGCTACTGCGGACAGTGAGAAGGCGAGCCGCGATGAAGCGGTGGACATCATGCAACTGTGGGAGGAGAGAGAGGAGCCTGCGGTAAGGCGGTGAAGCCGAAGAAACGGGGAAACCGCACTACCACGGTCAGTAAGAAGGCAAGCCGTGGGGCCGCGGTGAACACTGCTCAAACGGGGGGCAAGAACCTGACAGTGAGGTAACGCGGTAAGAGATGAGGAGAGACGCGGGAGTTGGGAGAAATCCCAACATTCTCCCCTCGTAAACTTGTCATGGCCATTGCCTCACCTCAACGCTCCATTGCGTTCTGAGAAGAAAAGCATTACAAAGCATAGAGAAGTCCAAAGGGATCTTTCTCACCAAAAATTGCAATGAAATTCCAAAATTAATATCACCTGTTGACATAATTAGTTTGATCTTTAGATTCAATGAGATTTAATATGTACATTGTTTTGAAAACTCAATTTTGAGAGAAAAAATGTACAGAAATTTGATAATATTCCAGCACAATTTTCAATGATGAAATTAACAAAATTATTTCTCAATATTTTTAACATGAAGATTTAATCAAATTCAATTTATGAAAAGTCACTGAAAGAAATATATATATATATATATATATATATAGAAAATTGATAACAAGAGTGCAATGAGTTAATATGTATACATCTATAATAGGAGAGAAGTCTAAAGGGACATTTTTCTCAGTTATTATATTGTTCCTAGAATATCATTAATTTTTTTTTAAAACTGCTTTCAACATTAATTCAATTACAATATGCTCTTCATGTCAACATTCTATTGCAAGAATACAAGACAAATGAAAAACAACATTTGATCCTTGGATCAGTAATTGCATTTCTCCTAGAAATTAAAAAAGTAAAGCAATATTACGATTCTCATCATAATGCTATCAGAATCCTTAGAATGACATAAGAAATAAACATCAGAAACAAATGTGAAACAATTTCCCAGAAAAAGAAAATCAAATTGAGAAGAAACTAAAACTTGGATTCTTTCTCACCAATAATTATATACAAATAGAAAATCAATTTAAAATTAAAAAAAACAAAAAGATCAAATTGCAATGAACTCCCAAAATTAATATCACTGACCAATGTTCAAACCCTAGAGTACAAAATCTACACATCATGTGTTGAATTTTAACAACTATCATGTCTGATGGATGGACTGATAGACAAAGTAGGCCACTAAACTTTCTAGCTGCTTTTTCCAATGGTGGGGAAGATTCGAAATGCAGATTATTTGTGGTATTTTAGAAAAAAAAATTGGTAGAAGTGAGGGTGGAAAATGTAGTGCAATTAGTCATCAATAATGCAGCAAAACATGAAGGCGCACTACTAGTGGATAGGCACCACCATTTTTTGGACTGTGTTCAATGCAAGCATTGATCTAATGCTCGAAGGCACTGGCAAACAAGATTGGGGTAAGCCAATTATGGAATATGGATGAAATATTTGGAAACGCATTTATAATCATATTTGGGAACTCTCTTTAATGAGAGAATTCACATATTTAACTGGGAGGTGGTCCAACCTGGCGTCACTCAATTTGCAACCTTCTTCATAACATGGCAGTATTTATTACAAGCAAAAGCTTCTTTGAAATTAAAGTTTGTTACTGAGAAGCTATGCTACCTGTTTGTCCTTGTTGCCTCTAGAGTCGGATCCTGGTTTGATCTGCGCAGGGGTGCATCTAGGAGACACCATGTACCCTGTGAGTTCATCCCAAGCAAACCCAGGATAACCCAAACCAAATTTACCAAATTTTAGCAAAAAAATTGATGCCTTTTTTAACAATTTTTTAACTTCTTTTCATTTTTCCCTGCACAAACTCCTAGCAATTATAAAAAAAAAAGGATTTTTCCTTGTTTGCTGGCAATAATGTTCCTGGGTTTCCTCCTTGTTCGCTAACGATGGGTGTAATCAAAGCTACATGATGAAATGGGTTGATTGTTGGCAATAAGGATTTTTTTTGGTGATATCAGCACAAATTTCTTATCAGAAATATCTTACTAGACAATGTACATGCACTTCAGTTCTATGGAATGCACTCCAAGCTCTATACATTAAACCTGCACAGTTCACATTTGGAAATTTGAACGACTTCAAGTGAATGGGAATTCTATTACTTTCTTGGCACTAAGGATAATAGATGCAAAATAAACTATTTATCTATTTTAAAATATTCTTGTTTACTAGCGTCTTAATATTGTGAAGGTTAGGAGTATTATTAAATTCAAAGGGTTTTGAAGTCTCTTCTAAGTTTTATGGTTTACCATTTAAATATAGACACTTTGAGGATATATAGACACCTTTGCTGCCTATGGGAGAGCGAGAATAACAGTGAATCGTCTTAAAAACTATTGTACGAGCTGTCATCTGTTACGGTTGTCCTGTTTCAGGTCCAGACCTCTCAAAAGAATTTTAGAAGAGTAGAAACATCTTACTCTATGGTTTTAGCAGAAAGAGGAAGTATGAGAACAGCAGTGGGTCACCTTAAAAAAAATTATACAAACAGTAGTTCAGTATGTGTGTCCTGTTTGGGATCCAGGCCTCTCAAAATAATCTTGGAAGAAAGTAGAAACACCTTTGCTGCCTATGGGAGAGTGAGAATAGCAGACATTCATCTTCAAAATAATTGTACAAACAGTATAGTATAGATTGGTACAGTTGTCCTGTTTTAGGTTCAGACCTCTCAAAAGAAGCAGAAACAGGTCTGTTACCATAAGAAAAAACACAACATCAATTTTTGGCATGTTTAATAAATATAAGCCATATGGATGAAAATAGATTACCAAATAAAGCATCTCTTGCAACTCAGGAAAATAGTTTGTTCTTTGACAGGATGAAATGGATTAGAAAATGCGGAATTGAAGAGGTATATTTTTCTGAAGAAGCATCATCCGTTTGGGACTTGTACAATAGCAGTTACTAGATAAGCTATGGTGAGATCCTGGTTTGAAAATGAGATTCTATTCATGGGAGAACTCAACGATCACTGACACAAAACAAAATTACAGATTCATGCATAAAAGACATAATTACTAATTAGTCACCTCATGATAAAATGGAAGAAATAAGTTTTCAACCCTCTATATTACATAGAAATGCCATGTGATCTTTAGCTCATGATAAATTAGGTGCCAACTCTGAAAATTTTGGCTTTTACTCCCTTAAAAAGATAAAAGACAGCAGGATTTCTTTTCAATACTTAAATTACTAATTCATTACTCTGATAAACATTTCACTTCAAATTCACAAATTCCAACCATTTATTCTGCTATTATATGTCCCCGCTTGTGGTTCATCTTAATCACTTAAGATGGAAGGTGAAGATGAATAATATCAGTTAAGAAGCACGTTTATTGTAAGACCAGTCTTAACAGTTGACATATATGTGTTTCCCTTCTGAGAAGCTCTATGGAGAGCAATTATGCCTTTATCATCGGCGGCATTGGCAGACTAACATATAAACCTACCACAAAAGTCCACTGCACAATCAGATTTTAAAAAAATGTGGAACAATTTCTCAAAAAAGAAATCAATATTTGTGAAGAAATTAAAAAATGGGATCTTTCTCACCAAGGATTATAAACAAATAAACATTCAATTAAATATAAAAAATAAATAGATCAAATTGTAGTGAACTCCTAAAATTAATATCACATGCTTATATAATTAGTTTGATTTTCAGATTCAATGAGATTTAGTATGTAGATTGTTTTGAAAATCCAACTCTGAGAAAAAATGTACAGAAATTTGATAACATGTCAGTACCATTTTCAATGATGAGATCAACATTATTGTTTTCCAATATTTTGAACATTAAGATTAATCAGATTCAATTTATGAAAATCTATCAAAACCTGTCTTTTACCTTTAATCAAAACAAGTGAGTGCAATGAGCTTATATTTATCCATCTATAATAGGAGAAAAGTTCAAAGGGACATTTGTCTCAATTATTATATTGTTCTTAGAATATCATTAATTTTGTTTTAAAACTACTTTCAACATTAATTCAATATATTTTTTATGTCAACATTCTATTTGCAAGAATACCACGTAAATGAAAAAACAACATTTGATCCTTTGTACCAGTAATTACATTTCTTCTAAATGATAGAAATTAGAAAAGTGCAGCAATATTACGATTCTCATCATAATGCTATCAGAATGAAACAAACATCAAAATTATGATTCTGTAGCAGTATATCAGAAATAAATGTAAACAATTTCTCAAACTATGAAAATCAATTGTGAAGAAACTAGAGATATTTCTCACCAAGAATTATACACAAACAGACAATCAATTTAACATAAAAAAAGAAGAAGATCAAGATCAAATTGCAGTGAACTTCCAAAATTAATCACAGGCCAATGATGCATAAACAGTCTACTGAATATATAAATTTTAAAAACATCATTTGTAAGGATAATGTGGTTGTTGGGCTTCCCTGGACAATACATCATTTGTGAATAACAACTCTGGAAATTGATCTCTCCAATGGAAACATCTATTGATCTCTTCGCTTTTGTCGTCAGTCTTCTTGGGTGTTAAACAAGTAAAATCGGAGACTATCTGTGCACATCGAGAGATGCGGGTCATTGAGATCCCTCTTTTCATGTCATTCTCTAACTCCCTTATTCCATGAGCTGCAAAAAAATCCTTTGATAAACTCTTTGCAAGATTCATGCCCCTTATAACTCATTTTCTCTCCTCCCAACTGATTTACAGTTGTGTTTTTATCAAACATCAAAATATAGGCTTTCTTGCAACCTTGAGATAATCTTTCACCCAGTGTATCAATTATATAGCATGCTTCATTTTCAACCTTTAGAAGGAAAAAATGGTCATTCCAGCCTACAATATAATATTTTGGTCTAGAAACTTCATTGTTAATCTTCTCCCACTTTTCGTCAAAATCAAGTTCTTCAGAAGAAATATCCAAGTTTGCAACTTGAAAGATAGCACAATGGCTTTTGTACTCTACTACTCTAGAATTGGGACATCCCTTTACCTCTAACACAGTCTCCACATCAAAGTGTCCATTTGGAAATCTTTGTTCATAATCTTTCTTAAGGCTCTTCTCTTCCACTTTAAGGATCTTGTTCGTACCAAATCATCAAAGACATAATTTTACAAGATAAATACAAATAACACTGGGTGAAGGATTGTCTGAAGGTTGCAAGAAATATAATTGAAGCATGCTATATAATTGATACACTGGGTGAAAGATGATATAACATAATTGATACTCTAACATAATAATCTCCCCATCATCTCTTCTTACTCCCCTGAATCTCCCCAATGTTATGTAACTCTTGACTCAGCTTACCCAATTCCATTTGAGTCTTCACCAAATCTTCTGCAGCTCACCCGTCATTCTAATCAACGCCTTCCCCCATTTGTTCTTCCACCTCTGCAACTCATCTTCCATCTTCTCAATTTTCTCCCACAAACAAAAATAAAATAAAATCTACCACCCGTGATTTGCCAGGACATGAAAAATATATAGATTTTGTTGCTTTCCTCCATTGATTATCAACCGTCAGAAATATCAACTTTCTAAATTCAGCTGTCAGAATCACTCATTCACCTACTAAATTTGTGAGGTGTGGCATTCAAATTCAGAAACACACAACCTAAATAGTATTTTTATTTTTATAAAAATCTCCATAACTCCAGTCTAAATTAGAATAATATAAAATACATGATATATATATGTTAGTTATTATTTTATTTTTATGCCTATGTCGTATGTAATAAGCAATCCAACATGTAAGAGTAGATAAATAAAGTATTTTTTTTCTATTTTCTAAAGATTAGATATTTTAAAAAGTTCATCAGAATTAAGTTTGTTGAATATAGAATGAATATAAAAAATTAAAGTAAAATTATATTTTAATAAATGTTTCTAATTGTTAAAGATTAGAAATTTAGAAAGTTTATCATACTAACTTATCTATCTTATTCAATAATCTATATAAAAAAGGTTGAAACATATAGACATTATTGTAATAAATACTAATATATAATTATGACTATTATTTTGAATATATAATATTATTATTATTGATTATTTTCTCTTATACATTATATTTGAATTTTTTCTAAAGTAAAATGTATGTTTTTCAACTTTTCTAATTTTTCAAAATTATTATTTTTGAATATCATGGACTAAAAAGTTTTAAGTATAAGGATCGATTATGCCTCAACTAATATTTACACATTCGTTATGACAAAGTTAAAGTTAGAAATGTTAATTTATAATAATTACAATATCATTCATAAATATATTTCTATAACTCATTTTTATTTTGCAATTTTATTGGCTTTTTTTGAGGAATTATTTTGTTAAGATAAATGTTTAGGAGGAAGATAAATTTATTTGTTGATTATTTAATTATTATAGTTAAAATTTATTTTATAAGATAAATATTTAGAAGGAAGGGAAATTTAATTTTTTTTCTAAATTTTTATATTTTTCATTTTCTAGAAATTTTTATTTTAAATTATTTAAGATAAATAGTGATAAATTTAAATATTTTTTTTTATATTTTCCATTTTCTCAAAAATTAAAATTCATTCAAATATTTTAAATAATTTTACATAAATAATAAAGAAATTAATAAAATTATTTATTTATTATGAAAACATGGATATTTATTAGATAAATTTATATAAAATAAATTGAGTAAAATACAATCAATTTTTATATAAAATAGTATCATATAAATCCTAAACATATAGAATAAATTTATTAACATATAAAAAATATATTATAAACAACAATACATAAATAAATTAAAATTAATTATTAACAAATTTAATATATACTTTTTGAAAACTGAAGTTAGTAATTTTGAATGGGATAACCTATGGGAGTTGTTCAGTTTTTACAACTGATTCTTGCTTTTATCTAGTGCACAACCGTTTTCTATTTGCAAGAGACTAACTACTACCATAATCTATATCTAGACCCACTCAAATTCAACCCTTGGAGATGGAAGGTACTATAGACATAATTTTTACATTTTAAATTTTTGAGCCATTCGAAATTGATTAAGACTTGAGCAATGTATGAATGTTTATTCTCAGATGAATTCAAACAATATTTCATGGTATTTGGACAAGGGAACATGCTATGCCCAGGAAATGAATCAGGCATAATGAAAATAACTTTATTGCTCTACCACTTTGTTATTAAATATAGGTAGGTATCCATTATACTTAACAAGTCATGCAAACTTCCTTTGTTCAATGTTTTGAGCCCCCCTTCATCTCCACCACATTAACATGGAATTTTGTCCTTCACCTCTTTTAGTGTCAATTTTCAAGCTCTGACATATCTTAATCAATTGCTCTTTGTAATAAGATCTCTTTTATTAATATTAAGGGATCATTTCACTTTGCAATCCAATATTTAAGAGTGTTGCACAATGAAGCAATATTAGTTCAATGGTTCTATTGAATATTATTGAAGGTATATTATCCCATCAATGCAACTAGGTACACACTTTGAAGTTCAAAGTCAAGTCTATTATGGTTAGTAGAATTTGGAAAATTTTGGACTCCAAGTTTCCTTTTTTCAAAAGTTTAATGTTTTGGAATTATATGATTTTTTTTTTATATTGGAATTAGAACAATTATATTGGAATTATAAAGTTATGTTGACAATCCATTAATCAATAATTAAAAATATATTTTCTAATATTTTACAAACATGAGCTCATAAATCTAATCAAGGAATAGAATATTATTTATAATATTATAAAATTCAATATCATAGTTGATATAAAATAAAATTATAATAAGTAAAATAGGTATAGTTTCTTAAATTTAGAAAATCAAGTATAAAAGAATATTCTAAATTTTCTATTTCATATAAAAGTAAGTTTCTAAATTAATATACTTAAAATTAAAAAATATTGAAGATATAAAAGTAATTGTTATTTATAAAGATAAGATAAGATACACATAAAAAGAAGTTTCTAAAATTTCGAAAGTTAAGTATGAAAGAGTTTTTCTAAATTTACTATTGCATATAAAAGTAAGTTTCTAAATTAATATACATTGGTTTTTTTTTTTTTTTAATTATTTGATGTCATTTTTTTTATAATAATAGAATAAAAATAAAAATATAAAAAATGAAAGACAGTTTTCTTCAAAATTAATGTATTTAAAATGAGAATACTAAATAAAAATAAAATATCATAAATTTACTATTACACATAAAAAATTTAAAATATTCAATACTCATAAAAATTTGAAAACATTTCAAAAAAAACAATCATTCATATTCTATTTTATTCAAAATGTATATAATTAAAGAAATATTTTTATTCAAAATAATATATAATTAAATAAATAATTTAAATTTAAGACTTTACTCAAGATTTTATTGTACAAAAATATAGCAACTTAAATATAACCTTAATATCAAGGGATTTTCATAATAAGTGCACATCTAAAATCTATCTTTAAAAAATTAATTAGGATTAGGGTTAGAATTGGTGTTAGGGTTAGGGTTCAATTAGAGTTGTACACATAATCAGGGTTAGAATTAGGGTTAATGTTATGCTATGGTAAGGATTCAATTAGGGTTAGGTTTAATGTTAGGCTAAGGTAAAGGTTCAACTAAAGTTAGACTTGGATTTCTATTAGGGTTAGGATTAGGGTTTGCATTCACTTGGTGAAATTTGAAAATAAATTTAAGATATTTTACATATTAAAATTTAAAAATATAATTAAATAATTTTAAAAAAATTAAATAAAAGTAAAATTCATCTACTTCATTATTATATTTTTATATTTAAAGTAAACATATGAATTATTTGAACCAATAATTTTTTTTATAATTTTAAATAATTAATGTTTTTTATTTTTTAGTATTTATTTTTGTGTGTGTTTGTTAATTTTTATTTGTAATATTGTATGATTTTCTATTTTGTTTAGAAAAATAAAATAATTGATTGATCTTGAATTTCATATATTACTTCTTCTTTGCAAATGTTAGAAGATTTGTTATCTACAATGTCAAGTGATTGAAAGGATTTATCAACAGCTGATTAAAAACAATCAAATTATGAAAAGCAAAAAATAATTGTAACATAAACAAAAAAATTGACAAATTTCAAGATTATTATAAACTTATTATATTATCAACATTGTTGCTAAAACTTAGCAGACACAACAAATTAAAACATGACTATATTATTATAACTATATATTATACTATTAATTTTTTTTTATTATACTATTAATTTATTATTGTTTTATTAATATCATCATATTAATTTAATGATTACTATATTATATTATATTATTATATTAATTTATTATTATTGTATTATTCTGAAAAATAATAAATTGTTATATTATATTATGATTTTTTATTATTATTATGAATTGCCATTTGCACTTGATTTGTTGCTACAACTTAGGAACCTGGCACGATTGACTCTGTTTCCTCTAGGAACCAATGGCATAGCAGTGACTTGAAGCCCTTGAGGGCTGTCATGTGTTTTCATGAAAGAGATTGCATGCAGTTTCTTCTTAAACATATCAACTTCATCCCTGCCAAACTCATAGTAATACCTATTGAGAGCATGATACAGATAGATAGCTGGAGGAGTCCTTAAGAATTGACAGTTTCATCCCCTCATACGCTTTAGCATACCTCTTCTTGTGTGGAAGATAGTGTCTTGGAAACAATCCTCCAATAAAACCCTCTCCCTCTCCTAGGGTGAAGTCATATTGCTGAACACTCTTCAATAGTGCATTATCTTCCAAATAAATCCCATTGACAACCTTATTTACTATAATATATCATATTAATTTTAATATATTATTTTTTAGTATTATTTTATTATTAATGTTATTATATCATAAACTTCATATCCTTCTATGACATTTATTTTTTATTATAGCACAATAGTATAACTCTATAATTAATTACTATTAATATTATTATACTTATATGATTATCTTAATATGTATTTATTATATTAATATTATTATAGTTGTATTAATATTATAACATATTAAGATTTATTATTATGATATTATTTTATTATTGTTATTATAAAATATTGTTATATTATTATATTTGTTTATTGTATTAATGTTATCATATTATTTTGGGTTATCATTAGGGTTAAGATTGGCGATATGATTGAATTTGTAGTTGTAAGGTAAATTTTGAGTTAGTGTTATGAGTGTGGATACATTAGGGGTAGGATAAGGTTTTTAGTTGTAGTTCAATAAATATATTTAATTTAAAATAATATAATATAATATAATATAAGACTTACTCTAATTAAACCCTCATAGTAAATATAAATGAACATTAAACCTTTTTGAACCACAATTGAAAACTTTATCCTACAACTAATTTATCCACGGTCATAACCCAACCCAAAATTTATCTTACAACCATATATATATGTATATGTATACACACACACACATATATTATCATATTATAATATATTTATTGTTAGTATACTTATATGAACACTAATAAAATCCTCGATGAATCATAACCATAATCCAAATTGAACTCCACCCTTACCCTAATTGAGCCCTATTTGAGTCATAATTATAACCCTAAGTAATAGAATTGTAACCCCAATTGAACACTAATTGAGCCCTAACTATTATTGAACAATAATCAGAATTGAGCCCTAATTAAACCCTAATTGAACATTAGTTGAATTTATTAGCTATTATTGAACCATAATCATAATTGAGCCCTAATCAAACCCTAACTGAACACTAATTGGAATATAAATATTGTTGAACTATAATCATAATTGATCCCTAATTGAACTATAATTAAACTCTATTTGAACCTTGTCCCTAATTGAAGCCTACTATAACCCTTGGTGCCCTAATTTTTTTTATTTAATAAATTATATTAGCATTTATTCATTTGTTGTGATTGGATTTACTTAAGGTGTAAAATTGTTACTTACCTTAAATCCTTCCAAAGGTTTTCTTTGTGATTTACATCCTTTACACTTCTTGGATATATAGATTTTCTTTAATTTTTTACCTTCAAATTATAGATCTTGTGTTTTCATTCAAGTGTTGAGATAATATACTTTAAGAATGAGAATTTATATTTAGAGCATTTGATTCCAAACGACTTCTTCTACAATTTAAGATGCTTAAAATTATGAAGATTGCATTGTCATTATAATATTTAAATTCAAAGGGTCTTCAAATAGTAAGGCATTTGTATTTTCATTTATTATTTTTAGATAAATTACTTCCAAGTGTTTGTATTCTTATCAAAAGCATTTAAAAATATCAAGAATCTTATTAGATGCAGTTCAAAGTGTTTGTATTTTTAGCAGTCATAAGAAGAGATCAAGTGTGCACATGGAGAGTGGAAGGAGCATGGATATGAGAGGAGAGGAACCATATTTAACCTTAAATTAGCATTGTCTAGTTTATGATGGAAGGAATTTGTTTTTCTCTTACTTCAAGAAACTCCTTCAATTGTAACTTTTCCTTGTTTTGATTTTGCCATTTGTTAGAGTACCTTTCTCAAACTGGCCTATAAATGTGTATGTATTCCTCAATATAATTATGTCAACCCATAAATAAAATTCAAGAATTTATAGCAAATTTTCTACCATTTTCCTTATTTGCCAAAAACTTCACAAATTTTTCCTTTAATTTTTTTTTCATTTCATTTTGTTGATAATATTTTCTATTCTTATTCAAAGATGATTTTCTACACTCATTCTTTTGTTTACAATTCTATATTTCTCTTCATATTTTTTATTTCCAAATGATATAATTATACAATCCTATTGCATTACATTCTCAAATGAAGACCAAACAAAAGTATGTTTGACCAACACTGACTTCAACAATTTATGAATTTTCATTTCACAACTACCCATTACCCTTTTCACTATCAAAACTTGGATAGTTGCTTGCCACTCAATTAAACCTATCTTGGCACCCTCAAATAATTTCTTTAAAAAAATATGCTTGAAAGGAACTAAACCATCAATTTAGTTCTTTCTGGCAACTGTCATGCTCTAGCCATTGTATTCTCAAAAGCATACTTCCTCCAAATTAATGATAAAAAATATTGATCAGCTAGCCATCTATATAACCCCATAACTTCTCCCTGGGTAGAAAAATCAACAACCTTATCATATCAAATGCAAAAAACGTTTCTCTTTTCACATTAAATAGAAATCATCCACATATAATTTTAGTTCTTGCATTTTAGAAGCTAGCAAATTTATATATATTAAAAATAATCATAGTAATGTAGACAAGGTTCTGCTAAATGACTTGAACATTAGAGAGATGTTTTTGTAAATTTCATATGCCTTTGTGTTTGACTTTTATGAATTTTTCCACTTCTGAAAAGACATATCCAGACGTATGCCTCATTATAGAGTATTTTTTTTTTGAAACATGAAAAATAATTGGATTCTTATATAAGAACATAGTTCTATAATTACATTATAATTTCATCTTTTACATCAGAAATAAATTTCTAATAGATTGATTTGTTGCACCAAAGTTTTTATTGACAAAATAATCTATATAAAATCATGATACATAGGGTTGAGTAAATATCACTAAGGTTTTGAAGTCAATGCCAAAGTAGTAAGGAGGGTTAACAAAATTTTGGTTAACTATAGTTTTGCAGTCAATTGTTCTTTAAATTGCTCGTTAATTATAGTTTTTCAATCAACTTCTCTTTTGATTAGAGTATTTTATAGTAATTTTTTTCCATAAATCCACTATGTTGAATTTGAATTTGCTTTCCCATCCACCTCTTGTAATACATCCAAAAATAAAATAAATAAAAAATGATTATGGGCTTAAAGAAATGTCTTACCGAACATGGATTATCGTGTTATCATAATTTGATCATAACGTAAGGTTTCATAACATCATATCAAATATTAGTATCAATTTTGAAAACATAAAGAACCTATTGATTACACAATAGTTGATCTGGATGGAGTTTATAAATTGGAAGGGCTTAAATAACCAACATATTGTAGCAATTCTGTATTTTAGATATAAAAAATGTCGAGATATATCCTTTTCCGAGCATTCATTTTTTTTAATAAATTTATTTTTTTATAAAATTAAATTCTTAAGCCTTAAGCCTAGAATGGTGCAATGGTTCCATGAAGGCTTCTAGAATTATTTAGCTATTAGAGAATTACTTCTCTTGTTGTGAAGTAACTTAATAAATTCAAATTTATTTTGCTCATTTCAAGATAATCCTAATTTTTTTTCTCAAAATCTTGGAGATAACAATTGGATATTTTATTTTGACGATTTTTGCAAGATGGATGAGATTCCTATCAGTTCAAAACATTTTAAACGTATTTACTACAATGTCGTTTGATATATGAAATATTCCTAGCTTGCTTAATGATGATGAAATTGCAATGGCAATAGCAGATTCATTTGAGTACTTAAGTGTATCTAAAATTTGTCTGTTATGTATAATGCAACCTACATAGAACTTTCAACACCTCTTGCAAAAAAATTTGAGTTCAATATTTGTAGAAATTTAGAACTGTTGACAATTGAATCACGAGTAGCAATTCAGGGCTCAAATATGTCAGAAACATTTGGAGGTTAGTCTACGGACAAAAATACAGAATTATTGCCAGTTGCATAATCAAAAGTTGTTGTGTTTCAGTGGTTCAATGTGTCTAAACATTTTGAGTAACCCATCACCTGATATTAGATATAAAAAATTGCTAACATTTATTGATCAACATTTAGAGATTGGTCTTAGCATAAGTACAAAAGATCAACATTCACATTCCAAACTAAGCATATATACAAAAGATCAACATGCACATTTTGAGCTTAACATAAATATAGAATATTAGTATTCTCAGTCCAAACTTAGCATAAAAATAGAGCAATTGTTGATTGTGTCATCAAAAGTAGTAGTATCTGAGTGCTTCAAGGTTTGACACTCCTATTTAAAGTAACCCCTCACTTGATTATGCATGAAAGAAACCTATAATGGCTCCCTATAATCATTCATAGTTCAAGATTAGTGTAAATGTAGAAGATCATTATTCACAATCCAAACCTAGCATAAATATAGAGTAGTTTCCAATTGCATCATCAAAAATAGGGGCATCATAATTATATATTAGTACTTAAGAGACAATATTTGGTCCATAATCTTTCTCCACCATCTCATTCCAAATATTGGAAGCCTTTTCTACCTCTCCTATATTATAAAGACCATCTAAGAGTGTATTATAAGTGATGATACTTGAACAACAATTTCTAGTTTTCATATCAAATAAAATATCGAGGGCATCTTGTAGCTTTCCTACACTCCAAAGAGAAGGTATTATTATATTATAAAGCATGATATTTGGATCATGTGCCCTTTATTTAAGTTCATTCCAAATATTCAATGAATCATTAATTATTCCTTCTTTGCAAAAGCCATCAATTAAGTCTAGCTAAATGTAATCTAGTCTAGACTATAACCTACCTGTAGCATCTCCTGTAAGAGGTGGCCAACCTCACCAACTTTTCCTAATTTGAATATACCATTGAAAAGAGTGATGTAGGTGACCACAATGAGAAAACATTCCTTCCTCATGTTTCCAAACATATAAATCACTTCATTGACTTTAGATTCTTTACAAAGACCTTTTATCAATGAGTTATAAGTTTAAGCATTCGACTTACATTTGTGTTTAGCCAGCTGCTACCAGATTGCAACAACTTCTTCCAGCCTCCCCTTTTTACACAACCCACCTATCATAGAATAGTATGTAGCCACGTTTGGAACACACCCCACCTTCTACATTTTATTCCAAACTTCAAGTGCTACATTAACATATCCATTTTTACATAGCCCCTTAATCAAAACCCCATAAGTAACAACATCCAAGCTATTACCACCTTTCTTACACATACCTTGCCACAACTCAATTGCCTTGATCACCTTCCCTACACTACATAGTCCCCTTATCAATACATTATAAGTAACGACACTTACACTACATTCATTGCCAACAATATTCCTATAGACTCTAAAAGCTACATCCACCATACCCTCCTTGCAAAATCCATAATTCCAGTAAGTTGAGCTCATTAACTATAGTTTTGCAATCAACTGCTCTTTTGATTAGAGTATTTTTAATTGATTTTTCAATATAATTATACTATTATATATAATATGATATTATAATATTATAATGGGTCAGTGCAGGATCATGCTCGGGTCCAAACTAGGCCCCTAAGTAGCAATGAAAATTCAGAAAAATAGTTAGGCAACTTGACATAAAAATTTGAATAGGTTATTAACATAATTTGAAAAATATGTAACATATAATTTGTAGTAAATTGAATGCATTTTCTAAGATACTAGTCTTTTTTTTGGAAAGAAGTAAACCTATTTGGTGAAAATTTGAAATTTCAATGTAGTAGTACTAAATTTTTAGGAGAAAAATTAAAAACAGGTGTATGTCTGACCAACCTAAGTACAAGATTTTTTAAAAAAAATTGAAACTTTCAATATAAGTAGAGGACACGTGCTCGAATGTGCCGCATTTTTTTTGTAAGTTTTTTCCAAGTAAATAATTAGTTATGAATTTTATATTAGAAATTTTTAAAATATTAAAACTTGTTTGTCTGACCACCATAACTTGGTAAAAAAATTATGAAATTCATTTTTTTAATCCTATAGTATGTGAAGCATATAATGTGGTGCATCTTTTAGATTTGAAAAATGTGAAATCATTTGAAAATTATAGATTTTTTCAATCAACCTATCAATTAGGACTTTAGTCATAATGCATGTAGAAAATCAATAATAGTTATCTATTAAATTCAAAATAAGACATATCTTATATTGTTGGAAAGTTGACAATTTTCTCAATAAACCCTTTTCATTTCATCAAATTCAAATAAAAAGAAAGTTACCAGCCACAAGGGTGAACTCTGGAAAACTAAGGAAAAATTTTGAACATGTTTTTGCAGTTGACTTTCTAGGTATGACACTCCCAAGCCAAATCCTAAAGAAAAACCGAGGGAAATCCCAAGGTTGTATATTGTTTTAGACAAAGCGAATATTCGTCTGAAATAGATATCCATTTTGAAAAATAGGTACTCGTTCTTAGGTCTTCAAAACATATATCTTACAGGCATTGGAAAGTTGATTGAGAGCTCTATGCAATGGACTAGGTAGCGTTTCTATATTGTACAAAAAAATAATTATAATCATTTGAAATTCATATTTCATTTTTGAAACATCAAATTCTCACTATTCGCATATGAAGTCCATTTTTCATGATATTTTGTAACACTCATCTCAAAATAATTGAAACATTAGAAAAAGTAATCAATAATGAAATATTTATATTTTTTATAATATGGAGATGAAAAAATATTCATAAATCATCATATCTCTCTATTCCTTTATCTACATCTCTATATTTCACTATGTCTCCCTGTAAGCTTTGGATCTATCTCTCCATTTGTCTCTCCCTCTCTCCATCCCTCTCTTTTTACCTATTTAGACCTCTCCCTATCAATCTATTGAACTCTATATTTAGCTATCTACTTCTCCATTCCTCCCTCCTTCCTTCTCTCTTTGTCGGGCTTTTTAGACCTATCTTTCTCACTCTCTCTCTCCTTGAGCTCTAAACCTATCTCTCTACCTCTCTCTCCATCCTTCCTTCCCTCTCTCTTTGTCCCTCTTTAGATATCTCTCCAAACCTATCTCTCTACCTCTTTTTTACCTCCATCCTTTCCTCTCTACTTAACTCAATCTCAAATATCTCCCTATTCCTCTAGCTATCTCTTTATATCTCCCCCTCTCACCACCCCCCCTCCCTCCCTATCTCTCTCTCTCTCTCTATCTCTCTCTCCCAATCTCTAGACCTCTCTCTACCTCTCCCGCAATTTCCTCTCTCTTTGTCCCTCTTTATACCTCTTTGTATATTAGTAAACCCAATAAATCCTATACAACCTAGTCTTCTTCTATGGTTTCTTATTCATATTAGGGTTTCTTAGATCTATACTTTTATGATATTTATATCTCAAATTTATATTTGAAATTCTTTCCATGCCCAATTCTTCATTAAATTTTTATTGGTACATCTTTCTCTATTATATTGATTGTGAAATCGATTTTACTTACTGTAGTGTAGGAAAAAGTATCCCTTTTTCACACTTAATTTGGGAATAAATAATAATAAAATGAGCCTAATATTTCCCTAATTTAGTGTTGTAATATTTTTTTCATATTCACATTAAGTTTAGGGCCCTTTTTAATAAAATGGACTTAATTGCGCCTTATTTTTGATGTTGTAAGGTGCACCTTTACACTTTCACATTAATATAGGGCTTTATTAATTGATTGAGGCTAATTTTCCTTAATTGACCCCTTTAATTCAAATCCAAGCCTAATTAATGCAAATTATGAGGGATAAAACCCAACATTCATTAATTCCACTACACAACACTTAACTTTCGAAGATGTGTGTCCTAGGTAAGTGACCTAGGACCCATTCGCCATAGGGTGAATGGGTCTTCACTTAGACCAATGACCTCAATTTTACATAAAGTTTAACCTTGAGCAATGTGTGTCCTAGGTAAGTGGCCTAGGACCCATTCTCCTCATGGAAAATGGGACCTCACTTAGACCTAGAACCCCCCTTTTCAATATGTTTTTGGTGATATTTTAATGATTTCAAATCCATAATTCAATGTTGGCTTATGATATTTGAATTTTAGGAATTAATGTTAAGATACATATAAATAAGAGGTCATTTCACTATGCTTCATCCTAAGAATTTCAAGCAATCAAGCAATCTTCACAAGATCATTATTAGAGCATTCAAGAGCATTTTTAAGGCATTTCAAGGGTAGATTTATAGAAGATTATTGCAGCAATCAAGATCCTATTGTCATGTCAAAGTATTCTTGCATCATGCATGTTGTTTGAGCTGATATGTTGATGTAGTGTTCAAGATCTATACAAGTGTTCAAGGAAATTATCTCTAATCAAGTTTCATAATCAAGATCTACATTCATTTAGGCCACTTCATGCTAGTTTGCAGACTTGTAATCCAAGATTCAAATAAGGTTTGGTGACTTGTTACATATTATTGTTCATTCATCATTCCTTCATGCTTTTCTATTTCATTTAAAGGTTTAATTACCAAAATGGAGGTTGACCAAGGAAAACCCCCATTCCCTAATTGTAGACACTTAAAAATGTTCTAAATGGTATTACACACTTGAAACCGATATATTAACATCATTTCGTCCTAAATTAAATCAACCTATTTATTTAATTAAATGCTTCATTTTCATCTATTGATCTAATTGATCTAATTGGGTTAATTCACCTCCTCTCACACTAACATTTCATCTTGTTTAATTTGAATAAATCAAATTATTTAAATTAAACCCTAAGTCCTCTTATTTAATTAAATAACCCTAAAATATTTAATTGAATATCATATTTACATCCCCTTTTCATTAAATAAATCAATAATTTAATGAATATCATATTATTCTCCATCTTGCACATTCAAATTTAGTTTTAATTACTAAATTGCTAATTTTCCCTCCCATCCACTTGCATAGGGAATATTCCAAAGGAATATTCTCCTATTTGGCTCCAAAAAGGAAATGATTCTTTTCAAACAAACTTTGTAACAAACTTTCAAAGTTGTTACAAAGTGTGTTTGTTGAAGTCATTTTAAAACCTTGATGCTTTCTTTGATCCATGTGACCATTGATTCTCATCCATTGATGAGAATCCTTGATCCATGTTTCACCCTTCCTTCACTATTGACCATTGATTGATCAAATCAATCTGAGCCCTTGCTTTTTCATTTTCTTTCCTATAAATATATCACTATTTGGAGAGAAATGGATCCATATTTTGATAGAAAAACTTATGATGTTAAAATTCATACTCATTTGCATCTATATTTGATATTTGATAGCATTTTAGATTAAAGCTCCACCCATTTAGCTTAAGCATCCATTAATGGCTTCCATGTTAACTTAGTTTGTGTCCATTTTAGCATGGTTTTCTTTAAATGGATTTTGTCTTTGAGCTTTGTTTATATTTAACATAGATTCCATCCACTTTATCAAGCATTTAGAGGTGCTGGCAAAAAGTTGAGTCCACAGTTTGGCCAAAAAGTGGAAGTGTTTCCCCTGATTTTCAAAGTTTGATACATTTGACCTTAAAATTTGAAGTACTTAGAGATAAAATCTTGGAAAAAGTCACTGATCATAAAATGTAGTACTCGGAGTCTAGTTTCCAAATATGTAATTTATTTCAATTCCCAGATGATACAAATTGATTTTCAATAGGCATTTCTAAAAACCACTGTTTAAAAGTCACCTTTTTTTACCATACCATACATGTGTACGTCATCCATATTTTGACTTAAATTATCATATTTTTCTAAATCCTTTTGGGAAAAGATTTGTAACTCACTGAACCACGTTTTTGATATTTTTATGTAATTTTTTATTGAATTTTTTTTTTTGTTAACTTTTTATCGGTCATATTTGGTGTTTTGAAAAATCGTCGTGTACATCACGCATAAGATGACCTAAACTTATCATTTTTTAATTTTTATTTTAACTGAAAAGAATTATTTGAAGTATGTTCTCATGCAATTTGTTTGTCAAAAAATTATGTTGATAAAAAGTTATTAAAATATTTAAAAACCATGATAATTCAAGTTTATGGACTTGTTCCATCAAAAATTAATTGAAAAATAAAAAATTAATCCAATTGTAAAAAAAATTACATATTTGGAATCTACACTATCTCATCTATAATGGGTTTTAATTTTGTCAAAAAATTCTACAAATAAGGTCTTCAGACATATGCCCAAAGTCGTTATTTTCTTGTGACATTGCCAAGACCTTCAACTTGTAGGTCAAACTGGGTCCAGGGCTTAGGTTCGGGTCCCCAAGCCTTTCCCTGAACTGAAAAACAAAGCAAAAACCTAACCAAAAATCAAAAATTTAAAAAACAGGATCCCATTCTAAAACAGGATCTTGTTTCATAAAAATATTAAAAAAATTTACTTGAATGAAATGGGATCTTGTTCTATAAAACAGGATCACATTTTACAAAATGGGATCCCATTCTATAGAACATGATCGCATTTTGCAAAACGGGATCCCATTTTTAAAAGTAAAACAAATTTTTTTTTTTTTTTTTTATGAAATGGGTTGTTAAAAATGGGATCCCATTTTTAAATGCGTTAAAACACAAGATCTCGCTTTAAAAACAAGATCCCGCTTTTGAAAATAGGAAAAAATGGATTCCATTTTTGAAAAAAGATCTTGTTTTTAATGGCCCATTTTTTAGTGGGCCGTTTTAAAATGGGATCCCGTTTTTAAGAAACATGATCCCATTTTTTTAAAAATGGAATCCTATTTTTGGCTTGAGACCCTAAACCTAAATGGGATCTTGTTTATTAAAAAATGGGATCTCGTTTTCTTAAGACCGATTTCAATTTTTTTTCTAAGGCAAAAACTTCCACGTTTCATGGACTCATCTTCTTGCTTTTACCCTTAGTAGTTAGAACTCATCTTTATCATGTTAAACTAGTTTAATATCATGGTTCATGCATATCTCATCGGTTTCATCGGTTTTCTTCAATAAAACCGATTGAAACAAGCTCATTATCCAAGGGATTGGGAAAGGGTCGCCATTCCAGATCAATGCAACACCACTCCCCCAATAGGATAAGATTCAAGGTCTTAGAATGGATTTCCCTTACGTTACCAGGAAATGTTTATGTTGCAAATGTGGCAGCCATTGTGCTAGTTGAAAGGGGTCAATTTGATATTGCAAAGGAAATTTTTACACAGGTACAAGAAGTTGTAGCAGGAAACATCTTTGTTCAAATGTCTGATGTGTGGGTAAATCTAGCACATGTTTATTTTGCGCAAGGACAGTTTGCGCTTGCAGTGAAAATGTATCAAAATTGTTTAAGGAAATTCTATTTTGGAACTGACACCCAAATTTTATTATATTTAGCTCAAACACATTATGAAGAAGAACAATGGTAGGATTGTAAGAGAACATTATTAAGAGCAGTAGATTGTAACTACTATAAGTTGCCAATCAGAAAGCTATAGATTTTGTGTTTAATGTAATGAGGGTTTCGAATTACCTCTGAATTCACTATAGAGGGCATCCCCAAATCTGACTTCACTACAAAGGGCCTCACCGACTTCAAATTCATTGAAGAAAACTATGAATTCCTTTCCCTTGCCTACCTTTTCAAAGTCTCCAGGTCCTCTCCAAATAATCTTTATCACCCAATATGCAATACCTAGGCCAATGTATTTGTCAAACAAATAATGAATCAAGCCAAACAATATTTATCTTTGAATTAGATGAACTGTTGCTATACCTCAAAACACCTTAGGCTAAACGAAAAATTAATCATGTGTGCGCAATACACTCCTGCCCTATGTTTCCTAAAATATTTTTTAAAAATGTTGTCTTATTTGTATTTGTGTGACTAACTATTTAGTCATTTTTATTTGTATGACTAAATATTTTTTTAGTCTACAACCAAATTAGTCATTTATGTACTCATTTATAGCTGAGTTGCAAAAAATTAGTAGAATTTAGTCATTTTTAGTTGTCATGGCTAAAAGTTTTAGTCACCTAGTCATTTATTTGCAAAATTTTACTAGTGGTTAGGGAGTTGGGTTTTAGGAGGAAAGCATGCAAGCAGGAGAAATCTTGAAATATAGAAAAAGACAAAGGAAAGGGCAGGGGAGGGATGAAAGGGATGTTGAGAAGGAGAACTCTAAAATCCCAATAAGGAAAATGGATGAACGTGAACAATTGGTGAAAGGTATGCCAACAAGTGAAATTCTAATATCCTAATAGGGACAAAGGAACAAAATAGAGTTGGGAGGAAAGTCATACCTAGAAGAGAAACTCTAAAACTTTAGCATGGGCATAGTCTAACTCTAAAATCCCAACAAGGAAAATGGATGAAGGTGAAAAATTGGTGAAAGGTATGCCAACATGTGAAATTATAATATCCTAATAGGGACAAAGGAACAAAATAGAGTTGGGAGGAAAGCCATACCTAGAAGGGAAACTCTAAAACTTTAGCATGGGCATAGTCTATAAATTTTTTAACAAAAATAAATTTATGATTAGATTTTTAAAATATTTATACAACTTCTAACACATGATAGGAATATAGGGGAAAGAGGGTTAACATTTATGTAAACATGTGACCAAGGGAGACCCATTGATAATTATATTAGATCGGTTATAAGTGATGGGTCACATAAGGTCAAGACACACAAAAGGGATGGGAAGTAAAGAAGATTTTGCACTATAGAATTGAGTCCCAACATACACATCTTAAATTAATTGTCTATACTTTTGATTGAAGTCATTTTTTGTTGAAGGTTATACTTTTGAAAGAGGTCATTTATTGTTGAAGGTTATTCTTTTGATTGAGGTTATTTATTGATGAAATTATACTTTGATGAGAGTCATTTATTGTTGAGATTACACTCTTGAATAAAGTATTTTGTTGTTGGGATTATACTTTTTAATAGAATCATTTAACGTTATGACATTATGTTTATCCATGTGAATAATTTTTAAGATGGAGTTTCTTTTAGATACTTATAGCAATGTCATCTAGATATGAGTTAATGGGAAGGTTATTCTTGGGAATAGGATGATCCATGAGAAAGGGGATAGTCTTCGAATAGAATACTAATGGTCAATACAAATCAAGCAATTAAATGTGGTGATTTAGAAGACCTTACTTGAAGTTACTAGGTGATGAAACTTTGGCCAAAGTAGCACGTAGGTAGCCATTGTCTACACTGTCAGTTCACTGTGTGATCCAATTTACATTCTAGGTTAGGGAAATCATACATGAGGTACTAGACATTATGGTAGCTCTAGATATGTAGGAAACATCACTATGCTCAAAAAAAGGCTATTTGAAGGATGAGGTTACCAAACTAATCTCTTCCTCGAAGGGTAGTACCATATATCGATTTGGTAGATGTGTGGGGGGGCACATTTAGTCCATGGTTGGAAAAATAATGCTTGAGTGATGCTTCTCCTCACGTAGTTGGCGGCCAATATTTGGAAGGAGGACATTCTAGACCATTGGTATTTCTAATTCAAGAATCGAAGATGTATGCACCAGTAATGGGGACAAATAGAAGGTATGCATCAATGTTGGGACATCTGAATAGCTTGTAGTTCTAGTTCATGCAAGCTCATAGAAGCTAAGTAATCATGTATCCATCTATATGGAAATTGTAAAAGTGGAATTTAATCTTGAATATATTTATGTAAAGTTAAATCATACTTATATTATTGGAATGATTCTTTGGTTATGCAATGGAAATTTTGGATAAAGTTATATTTCAAATGATGCATTTATTATTGAGTAGAAAAGAAAAATTTATTGCTCAAAATGTTAGTAGCATAATTGTCCACTTGTGAGTAAAACATAGAAAATTTTACCAAGTAAATAAATGGGAATGTTACAAAAAAGACAAAAACTACCCTATCTCCTGCAATAGTAGCCCTGTTCTATATAATAACGACCCTATTTTTACAATAGCTATCATGTTTTACAATAGCTAGCTTGTTTTACAATAGCAATCCTATTTTTTACAATAGTGACCCTACTTATTATAATAGAAACCCTGCTTATTACAATAGCGACCCCATCAACGATAATGACTTCTATAAAATAAAACCGCTCTCCAAAAACTTGCAATTCATGATTTTTTTTATAAAAATGTTAGATTAGGGACTAGTGTCCCACTGGGCTTGCCATTTAATGTAAGGGGTAAAAATGGAATGAATTATTAATAATGAACCCACATACAAATGAGATATGATTCCAAACAAGTTATGAATTCAAACAAATATTAATCAAATCAAAGAAACAATTGAATCCAAAAACAAGAACAATATTACCATCCCATTTTGGAGTAACTTGCGTTGGTTGAATTGTCAGATTGCTTCAACACAAAGCCTCCATGATAGCTTACTATTATACCTATTTAAACCCTTAAAATTACATTAAACAAGGAATCCAAATTTCACATTTTAGGGTCACATTTATCTTTAAACAATTCAATAAATTTAAATGCTTAACCCCCAACATGCATGTCACAAAGCACATAACATTTTACACAACATCAGAATCTAGCCCCTCTATATGGACTAAGTCAGGATTTACATGGTAAACACAAGGGTATTTTTGGTTTCCTCTAATCTCTATGGCTACGAAAGGTTAGCCTACACACTCCATGTAAACATTAGTCCAACCTCCAAGAAAATTAAATAAAAACACGTAAATACGATAAAGCATAATACATAGCATGTTCATCACACTCAATATACATATAAGCATAATCCTTGTTCACATTTTCTTTTCTAAAATTCAGATAGTATGTTGTTACAATTTAAAAAAATTTCACTTCTACAACATTAATCCACGATGTTTATAATCACTTGCATAGTAATTCAATTATTTGCTTTTAACCACACAATATCATACATGCATCACATTGCATATTAATTCAGGAATTCACTTCATTAAAATGATATAACATATTCTATTCTAAGCATATTATTTAAAATCCCATAACATTTAAGATATAAATTTGATTAAGTAGCATATTCATAAAATTATGATTCATAATATAACTAATATAATACACACATTAACGACTAAGCCCAATGTTCATAATTAACCATCATAAAAATGTAGAGTAAAATTCAAATGTATCCAAGCATAGTCATGCAAATAAAAAAAAAACATGAGGTCCATGTGTCCAACTAACAATGGGCCTCACAATTACATCATATGAATAATATAATTAATAATCCATCTCAAACTACAATATGTAGGAGCTGAAAATTACCTCTATCATAGTACCACTTGCAAAAATAATCAAAACCAAGTTCTACAAGAGAGTATCCAAGAAATGAGCTTTCTTGATATTAAGATCTATCAAATATAATGATGTGTATTATAAAAGTGTACAATAACCTTTCTTATATAGAAAATGTGTGATGAAGTACCAACATTAATCGACACGAGTCAACATTAAATGGCCTAGGACTCTAATATTTAATAAAAGCTAAAAAGATAAAATCTTATCTAAACAACTTAAATATGCCTATGACCTAAGTGGACTTAACATGTAAATATGAACCCACTAATAATTAGTTAGGAAAATTACCTATTTACACCAACACAATAACCCATATGAAATGAAGGAAATTCCATTACAAAGAACTTGTAATTCTTTTAATACTATTATTTTTCATCTAACCCCTATTACAATTATACCAACATATATGGTGAGAGAAAATATATAGTTACAACTATACATTCCCCTAAATCATTACAAACTACCATGGAGACATACCATTACATGGAGAGGTTCTTTACAAACCCTTCCTAGTCTTCATAAGATGCATTCATTTAGTTGTAGCTCAAACTAGCAGAGTATTTGATGCCCTATAATTAATTGTAATCTTTGCGAAGATAGAAAATCAGCTCAGTAACCAACTATATTTAAATGAAGAAAATTTTGATATTTGTAGATTTATATTTTAAGAACCCAATGCACATGAGAACCCTAGTATGAGAGGAAATCATGGATGTAATGAGGAAAACCATCTCCTTAAATTCACAACAATCCTCCATATTAATGGCTTCATTAGGTTTTGGCATGTAGGCCAATGAAAAACATGCAAAAACTATTGAATGACCAATATGAAAGAGGTGTGAGGACCATTGAGAGCTAAAATTTCAATCACCACATTAATGAAAAATAGGGTCACTGTAAGAGAGAGTGACCAACCACATCAAGGCTCTAGGTCACAGAGAGCCAAGAGTGGAGGGCTTCCCTAACTTACCTCACTCTAACAGGTGTTTTGGTATGAGGATTAAGAATGAAGAGCACTCTCAAGTGCTTTTGTCACTCTATAGACCCAAAAATCTAATTGGGGCTAGATGAGCCAGTTTCTAGAGTCCAAATTGCAACTCAAACAACTCTTTGTCTAAGGAGGACAACACGGGTTTGGGACAACAACACAACGTGTTGGAATCTCTCTGGTGTGCTGGCATCTATACGACTAGAAAACATAAAATGTAGTAAGGAATTCCAGAAACCTACTTAATAGCTTAGCTAACTAACTTTAATGGAATAAACAAAATGATAAAGTAGGTAGATAAAGACAAGGGTGATGAATATCAACTCACTGAAATGCCAGCTCGCCAGCAAGCTCTGCACACACATTCACCTACACACAAGAAAGAAGGGAAAATTGTTGTTGATGTATAGGGGTTTGCCTCAGTCAAACCTTGCTTTGGTGTTTCCACCTCCATGAATAGCTAGAAAAGAAATGAAGTAGAAAGTATGATAAAGGAAATAGAAACGAATACACTGAATAGTACAAAAGATAAAATCTAATCTATCAAATCATAATGTGAAAGTAAAGTGATGCAATACCACCTCCACCCAGAGGAAATTGAGGCCAATTAAGGGAGAATGCAAGGTAAAAAACTTGGAAAAGTCACCACAACCACAATTGTGACAAAGGGAGGTCTCACAAGACTCCAAGCTTGCAACTTCTATGGTAGAGAAGCACTTGCAAGGATGAAGTTGATGGAATGTTGCAATGCTCAATGAAGTTGTCAAAATGATAGTAGAATGTTTCAAGAGTATGCTCAAGAGATCCCAAAAGTGTGAAGAAAACAAAGTGAAATTGCTAGAGAGATTGATTGAATGTGAAAGAGATGAAGTGAGTGTGAAATGGATGAATTTGAAGACCAAAAGGAACCATTTTTGTGTCGGTTGGTCACATTACAAACCATCCCCAATGAGGAGTGTAACATCTTTGCAGACTCAGGGGCAAGAATCTATCAAGGACAAAATCATGTTGCGTAGACATCCACGCAATGTGCTCGCTTCCCTGATGAAAATTCCCCCATCAACACACAAAACACACGCCAAGTGGATGCATTTCAGATGGGTGATGTGGAATTTCGCCTTCAAATTTAATTTTCTAAGGTGAGGATATGAAAAAGGGGAATTTACACAAGGGGTGAAAATGTGCTCCTATATATTTTTCCCCCACTTTAGCAAGCATGAATATCGATGAGAATTCGGTAAAGTAGATCGAAGAGTTAGAAGTGTATACCTGAATCGTCGAGGAAGCAGACTGTGATTTGGAGAACTCGAAAGTGCAGGGTAGGAAAAGGACTCCGCAAGTACTCTCTCTTGAGGAGGCTTGAACAAAATGACTTTGTAGCTCTGCAAAACTATGAAGTTGCATAAAGTACATCAAAGGCCCATAGACTGATGATGGAAAAATCCCACAAGATGCAAGCACTTCATAAGCCCTCAAACCTGCAAAGAAGGAATTCCCCCAAGTAATCTCTTATGAAGGAAGCCCAGTGTAAGGGGACTTCACAGAGTCAGATTGGAAAGTAGCTTCACAGGCGCACTTACAAAGCAACATGTTAATTCATAAATAAAACATGTCAAAAAACAAGAGGAAGTGACGTAGGCAAACAAACAGACAGTCAAAAAATTGAAAGGATTTCAAAGGAGTCCCTTGGGAACCCTTCAAAAGAAGAGGGGTCCACCCAAGGGATGCACTATTTGAAAGTGAGAATATTTTTTGCAAATCAATTCACCGTCAAGGATTCCTTTCAAAAGTTGTTCACTTCATCAAGGAATTTGAAAGGAAGAAAATACCCCCTCACGAGGGGAAGGTCGAGGCTTCTCCCATAGGAAAATTTTCTCCCCCCTCAGAGGAAATTTCTTCAAGTTATTTCTTTGTGAACCCATGACAAAGGAAACACACTCTGCTAGGAGGTCCAAGTTGAGAATGCAATTTTTGAAAAAGTTTGAGAAGATTTTCCAGAAAATATTCATTGGCAATGAATGCATTTTTTGAAAATTGAATTTGACATGGTATCCCCCCTTAGGGTGGTGCATGTTGAATGCAGAGGCACATGACATCCTAAGGAGAAAAAAGAAAGAATGAAAAAGTAATGGTGTGGCCCGCAGGACATAGCGAGATGTCACCATGGTGATGTTGTCACACACATGAGGCACAACAACATCATAACTCAAGCAAAGAAGAGATAAAGATAACAAAACTGAAAAAAGAAACAACATCACAAACAAAAGACACAGGGACAATCTGATATTTCAGTGTCAAATCTTCTCATAGATATGTATAAGTATAGTAATAGTATATAGATGAACTATCATCAACCCCATACTATATTAGACCATATGAAGAATGCACGAGAAAGAAAAGTAAAAATTAAAAAAATGGGTCAACATGGAAGGGAAGCCTAAATACCCCCAACACTTTGTATCATCCCTAATTTTCCAAAAATCAATACACATAATAGAGGAAGAATGATACCACAAATAGGGGTAGTTTACAACAAATAATCACTCCTATATCCAAGAACCTACAAGGGTGACAAGGGTCATCTAGGAACACATAATTCAAGCACGAGGGAACACATCACAACAAACACACACCTAGTCTAAAGGTAAAGAAGAGGTGCCTCCCTAACACTCATCGACCAAGAGGTCATCTACTTCCCAATCTAGATCATTATACAAGGAAGGAGGAAGAGCTTGCAATGGTGGAATGTTAAGGGGGGAACCCTTTGACCCCCCTTCAATAAGAGCCAAGGAAGGAGACTCTTTGAGGTCTCCTCCACTCAGTTCTTGTGGAGAAAAGGTCAGTGATTTCATGAAGATCGTTGACAAGGGCGAGACCTCGTCCAAAGAGTTGAACATGCACTTCATGAGAGTGCCATGTTTTACCTCAACGAACGGGCAAGGTGACACCCGGGATTCACCACTAGGCTCATTGACTAACTTGGGAGTAGTGACAAACTCAAGGGAAGTTGAAACTTGCTTTGTCACTAGGATGATACATGTTAGCCTAGCACCACCTTCTAAAGAAGGTGGGATCCTCTTATGCCCTCATTGCTAGAAGGGCCAGTCTCCACTTTCTGCTTCGTCGGAGGATGTGAACTCCCCACAAATGAGGCAAGAGGCACAAAGGAGGAGGAGAGGACCACAACGGAAACCATTGAGGTGTTTGGCATGTCCATAGGCTTTGAGAATGGTGGGATGTCTGGAAGGGACATTAAAAGAGGTAGTTGGACCAAAGGAGCGATAAACACCTGCACCCTTTTAGGGTCTAGGGTGCTCATGCTCAAGTAGGAGCCAAAAGTAGGATCAAATTCGATTAAATGAAAGCAGAGGGGATGGGAGATGAGGACACATGAAGAGGCCTTGAAACAGGGGTGGTCAACTCCCCTTCCTTCCTTTGTAAAGCGGCCTGCTCAGCCACCAAATCCTTTTTTTGATGCTTGATCTCATGTGTAAGGTGGTTTCTACGACTCTTGGAGCTAGAGGCTGGGATCTAGGATGAGATAGAAGGCTCCTACTCAGCCATAGGAGTTTCCATCATAGTCGTTTCTAGCAGAGGGACAAACTCTTGAATGGGAGAAGGAGGAAGAGGTTGAGAAGCAACAAGGGGAGTCAGCTCTAGGGCCTCAACGACGGGTCTCTTCCCATTTACTACTTTAGGAGCAAGAGTGGTAGGAGGTTGCAAAGGCTGAGACATAGAGGATTCCCCATGAAAACCCTTCCCTCTACCATATCGAACAGGCCTAGGCACCATGGGCAGAATGAGAAGTTTGAATGCAGGGCACTTAGGATTTTTCCAAGTGGGCACCATGGGGTTCTCCCACAAACACGAGGCGAAATACGATGATGCCACAACAAGGAGAGATGAAATTTTAGGTTAGACAGTGAAAGAGGAGGATGAGGAACCTCAAGATCACTTCTCTTCTTCCCTCCTACACACCATGGTGGCATCACTGTCAGCTTTCAAATGGGAGATAGAGGGTACCTCACTTTAGGCATTAAGTTCCCTTTCTTGTACTTCTCATAAGTTCAATACAAGAGGTCCATCCTAGGCAGAAGTAGACCAATGGGTGCGGCCAAAAGTGGTCTAGGGAATAGCTACCATGCACAAACAATAGTTTATAGCTGGTGTCATGGATTACATGTATCGAACCCTCATGAATAAACTTCAGACATTTATGTATAACCGAGGGAACTACATTCATAGCTACTAACTAGGGGATACCTAGATTCACTCTAAAGAGTTCAGACCTCAAGATTAGTTCAAAATTCATGTTCATTGACTTAGGTCCAAGAAGGATCGACAAGGTGATGCTACCAAGGGGAGGTACATAAAGTTTGTTATGTGTATGGATCATACTTTCAAGTGTGTCATACCCATCTTTATGCAGGAAATTGATTAACATAATCTCCTCAATAATCACACTCACCTGGCACGTCAGGTCAACAAGAACACCTATCACAATGTTTTTGTTGATTCAAGCAAGGATGTAAAGAGGAGATGAATCTCTATTAAAACCCATCGGTAGGTCCTGTGAAGTGAAGGTTATACCAAGAGCACTACTCACATGCTACATAGAGGGTATAGGAAGATGCAAGAAGGAATCCATCGCGTACACTAAATAATATTCTCACAGAGCCCCCCAAAGGTTCACAATTGGACAGTAACTCAACTAAGGCTTCATTTTGCAATGCTTACGTAACCTTCCAACTACACCTACTAGGGTTAGTAGATTGGTTTGTAAGGTGAGAAACCTCAAAATGCTCACACCCACAATGCTTCTAGGATACGAGGAAAGGACCCTTCAACATTGCTAAACAAAACCAAAATGGTTCATTTCGGGTTCACCAAAAATGTGAGGAGGACCAACCATGTCAAGGCTCTAGGTCACGGAGAGCTAAGATCAGAGGACTGCCCTAACTTACCTCACTCTAATGGGTGTTTTGGGATGAGGATCAAGAATGAAGAGCACTCTCAAGTGCTTTTGTCACTCTATAAACCTAAAAATCTAATTGGGGCTAGACGAGCCAGTTTATGGAGTCCAAACTACACCTCAGACAACTCTATGTCTAAGGACAATAGTGCGAGTCTAGGATGATAGTGTGGTGTGCTAGCGTCTCTCTGGTGCATTGGAATTTTTGTGACCAAAAAATGTAAAATGCAGTAAGGAATTCTAGAAACCTACTTAACAACCTAGCTAACTAACTTTAATGGAATAAAAAAATGATAAAGTATGAAAAGTAAGTATAGAAAAGATAAAGTAGGTAGATAAAGACAAGGGTGATGGATATTAACTCACTGAAACACTAGTTTTCTAGTGAGCTCCATGCACATGTTCACCTACACATAAGAAAGAATGAAAAATTGTTGGGGTTGTATAGGGGTTTTCCTTAATCAAACCCCCGCTTTGGTGTTTCCATCTCCATGGACAACTAGAAAATTAATAGAGTAGAAAGTATGATAAAGGAAATAGAAACGAATACACTGAACAATACAAAAGATAAAAGATACTCTATCAAATCACAATGCAAAAGTAAAGTGATGCAATACCACCTCCACCTAGAGGCACTCAAGGCCAATGAAGGGAGAATGCAAGGTAATGAACTTGGCAAAGTCGCCACAACTGCAACTGTGACGAAGGGAGGTCTCGCAAGAATCCAAGCTCGCAGCTTCTGTGATAGAGAAAAATGTGCAAGGATGAAGTTGACAGAGTAACCAGTTGCTACAATGCTCAATGAAGTTGTCAAAATTCTAGTAGAATTATTCAAGAGTATGCTCAAGAGATCCCAAAAGTGTGAAGAAAAGGAGTGAAATTGCTAGAGATATTGATTGAATGTGAAAGAGATGAAGTGAATGTGAAATGGATGAATTTGAAGACCAAAAGGAACCATTTTTGGGTCGGTTTGTCACATAGAGGGGTTAAAAATCATCCCCAATGAGGAGTGTAACGTCCTTGTGGACTTAGGGGCAGAAATCTGTCAAGGATGGTTGTGCACAACATAGACGTCCACATGCCATGATCGTGTCCCTGACAAAAGCTCCCCCACCAACACACAAAACATGTGCCAAGTGGATGCATTTCAGATGGGCGATGTGGAATTTCACCTTCAAATTTGATTTTCTAAGGTGAGTGTATGCAAAAGGGTTATTTACACAAGAGGTGAAAATTCGCTCCTATACAGTCACTTTTTTTTCTTCCATCATTATATGTACATGCAAATCTACATCTTAAAGATGAAAAATTGTTTCTGGGAAAGACAAATTTAATTGGGTAGTTGTAAGGCCTTTTCAAGGCATTAATGGTGATCTAGGTCATATGAAGAGATAGGTTAGAGTGAATAGTTTAAAGTGTAGGAGCTTCAAATTTTCAGGGATTGGGGGTTGAGGATACCTCATAACCCATACCATATTTGAGTATCAGGGATTAGGTACATAGCATACTTCATGCTCAAAGTAATGAGATAAGAATATATCTACATCTTCAAATAAAAAATTATATGAATGAAGTTATCAAGAGTTGGGGGATCAAAGTTCTAAGAAATTCATCCCTTAAGGTATGCAAATGGGGGAAGTCCAAACTTTCAATTCCAATAAGGTAATATGGTGAATAGTGTTGGGGATTTGAAGGATACTTCATATCTTGTATTGTATTGGGGGTATCTCCACATCTCCGGCTCTTCAAATATATATGTAAGGAAGGATAGGAAATCAAGGATAAAAAACACCAAGAGGTACTTGGGTCTGATATGGCCAAAAATCTAACTTTGAAAGGTAACTTAGTGCAAAGGGTTAGGGGCTTGGGGTTTAGGAGGAAAGCATCCAAGTAGGAAGAAGCTTGAAATATAGACAAATAAAAAGGAAAGTGTTGAACACACATAATACTAAGAGGGGGGGTGAATCAATATTCCTTTAAACCAATTAAGTATAATCCATTCAATTATCATAATAAATATAATTGCAAAGATGGATGAAAGAATGAAGATAACCACAAAATCACATGACACATGAAAACTAGTAGTTTTGTGTGGAAATCCCAAAATGGGAAAACCATGGTAACGGTTAGCTCACAATATATTATATCTGGATATAGTATATTACAGAAAGGCTCATTGTCGAGTGGACTCACTGTCCATAGTGAAAGAGAAGGAACAAAGAAGGGGTGGCTATAAAAATTATTTGAACTAATACAATAAAATCTAGCATATGTTGGATTATAGTTCCAATGAAGTACAAAATGATCTTCACACTCCTCTAAAATAATACTATTCTTTGTTTACAATCTGCTCAATTCTGCATCACACACATGTAGGTGAATCACCATACATGTTATATATCACTCAATTCTCACATGCAATATGCTATCTCTTCATCATCCTATATTTCTCATCTCTTTCTTTTCCAAAGCTTCAAATTTAATCTCCTATATATATCCATATGAAGTGTAACTTTAATTAGGTCAGCCTAATTAAAAGTAACACACAAAATTAAGCATGTCATCCTCAAAAATTTATGTCCATATCTCATGCCATAATTCAAAATTTAATTTACATCAAGATAGGTCGACATGGACCTAATATAAATCCCACATAAGATAAATTTACTTTCTTGTCCTCCACAAAACATCAAATGTGTTAGGTCGGCCCAAAAATAGACCTAAACACAAAACCTTCATGTGTACATACAATTTGTCAAATGTGCGACCTCAAAGCTCGATATTCCTTCAAATTCCTACTCAGTTGACATCTATTAACTTATCTTCATCATCATAGAACAAAATAATTATCAATGAAGAAATGCAGAATCTCCCACACTGATACACTGTACAAGGAATGATTGTGATATATAAGGTTGGACACTGTCATGCATATCTTTTGGGAAACTTCACAAAATGTCACCAAATATTGAATATATCTGCACTTGATGATATCAAAACTATAGTTAGAATCATAGAGGGTTATACCAACGTGCGGTAGAGTGTGGGCCAAAAAATGATGCACTGAACCACAACACTATCAAAGGAAATACTTAGCCAAATTCTTGTACAACCATATTTTCCAAACCAACTTTCTATGTACATATGTCATAAAAAATACTTCCAAGTTATGCTAGAATGATCATAAAAATTTTGACATCAATGAAAACACCGAATCAACCAATATATGCACCTCATGCTCATTTTGTCAAACAACATCATTAATGATAGACTTCAAACAATCTCCCCCTTTGTCATTGATGTCAATTTTCATATCAAAAACATTTTCAAAATATTGTCTCTCCCCCTTACACATATATTTCCTAATTTCAAATGGATTTTCTCTCCAAGTATCTTCAAACATCTCTCCCCAATTCTCTAAAAAATTTGATCAAATTGTTTTTCAAGTATCTCCCCCCCTTTGGCATCAATGGCAAAGGGTGCACCAATATCAAAAAGAACATTGTATACTCCTAGATATATATATGTGTGTGTGTGTGTGTGTTAGAAAAAATAACTAAAAGAGAGTGTTCACTCTCCCTCAAGGAATTAACCAAAAAATTATATACCTTCTGCATTCATGAAAATTTTGAAAATAGTAAAAGTAAAAGTTGTCAACCTGAAGATGTTAACCCTTGAAGCTTCTGCAGGATGTATTTCCAAGTAGATCTACCTTCTTCCCAAGGCTTCTTTGCTGCTACTAGTGTCTTGTATTGTGATTCAAGCTTTACTAGGATTTCCTTTCCTTCTCCTTGAGTACTCGGTGTAACATTTATCATTGAATTCTTGTCAATATTTACAAGGGCACTTGAGACAGGTATGTGCTTTATCTTCACCAAGTCCCATAACTTCTCAAATTGCTTGATCAATTCATCTTTTTGACTTTGCAAAGTAAAGTATTCTTCTTGTAAGATCACCAAGGCATTTTAGGTGTGATTATCTCTATCTTGCAAAGGGTCATAATTTTTTGATGCACTTATGATTTGTGTCTCAATTGTGTACTTCATAGCATCCTTTAAAATTTGAGTGGTATCAGGCTACTTCATGAAAAACAAGAATAAATTCATTGCTTCATCTTCACAAGCTTGAACATCCTTCAAGATCTCTTCTACTTTTCTATATGTAGTTGTACACCTCTCTGTAATATCTAGCAAACTCTTTTCTACCAGCCATGCACCAAATTCTTTCTCAACTTGTTCTTCTAATTCAGAGATGTATTCCTTGAAGGAATCAGTCAATGATTTGAGGTTTGTTTTAGCAGCTTCTAAATGCATATGTCCTTCCATATCTTCTTTGAATGTCACATTGGTGCCAATTTAATTTTTCCTTATTTCCTTCTACTTAACTCTCCTAGTGGTCCTCTTTGCTTCAACCCTAATGGTAGGAATGTTTTTAGGGGAATTCTCCCTTATCAGAGGTCTTTCTATGGATCTCTTCTTCATACCAGCTACAGGTGAAGATGCAATAGTTGATCTCCTAGAACTATCAGAGGCCTCTTCTATACTCATATTATTTCTAGCACTTTCTATAGTTGTCCTAACTCTATCTCTTGAGATACCAAACTCTTTGGCATATGATTCTACCTTAGCATCGATCTCCCTCTTCATATGCGATTTCTTAAAAAAAATTGAACTTCTATTGTCTTTTATTTGTAACTTCCAAATCTTGGTTTGCTAGGGTCTTTAGGGTTGTTGAGTAGTACTTTTGCATAGCCAGTGGCTATATCTTTTGTTATTTCATAACCAAGCTCTGGAACCCAAGTGATTCTTGGTTCAATTGCTTCCATAATGAAAAAATTAGTAGATACCAAAAAGATAATGTCACTCATATATTTCCTTACAACATCTCTTGGAATTTTCTATCTCATATTCATGTTTCTTTGAAATATTGCAAAGAAAGTTCTAAGGGCATCACTCCGAGCCTCTATGTCTCCAATATTACTCATGTATTATTTTATTTGGTGAGCAAAAATATTTTCATTTGACCAATTGACTTTCCCAATTACTAGAACTTCCTTCATGAAGTAGAAAACCAAGCATATTACCAATGTGTCATATCTAAATATCTAATTTTTCTTCTTTACTTCTTTCATATTCTCTAACAATTGTTGTTCGAGCAACTCACAAAGATCATATTCAATATTATCATATCCAAAGCCACTTGAATTGTGGTGGTAGAGATTGAATTATCTTCATAAATCATATGTCCAATCATCATAGTTGTATATTGCACTACCAAATTTCTAATATAGTTTATTGTAGTACCTATTTGGAGCATTATGTCTTTGTTCTTTTTGGATTTCCTTATTGGAAGCGGTCTGGTGGATCATAAACCAATTATTTATCTAATCACCTCTTTGTTTATCAAATGGGAACAATCAATCCACATGAACTGATCATGTATTCTGCTCAGTTTCATTCTAATACATTTCTCCTCATTTCCAAAGTATGGAAACCAGTGCCACACATATAATTTCTTCTCTATCAAGATCTTGTACTCTAGTTTTAAGGAGTAATCTTCTCCAATCAATTATTTTATCCATAAATTGTGTAACTTTCCGTGGGTGTGTTCTTCCAAAATTCCATGAATGTAATTCCTAACATCTTCTGTAGGAAGGACCCTAAGAGGAATTTGTTAAAATGCACCTAGGGGATCATTTTCTAGGCTTTTGGCAGAGTACCTTCTAAATTTAGGTTGCGGTCTTTGAGAGATATCTACTATTTCTAGTGACACCATTGAATTTAAATTATTTTTAGCTAATAATTCCATAAATTTAGAATGTGCAGAGACTGCTAAATACCTATTCCTTTCCTGAAAAATTAGGGTTTGAGATTCTGCAACTTGGAGATGCTTCAAACCCTTCAAAAAAAAAAATCTCCTCTTTCCTCCTTCAGATTTGTTTAGTTCAAAATGAATTTGTCTTCCCAAGTAAACTTTTAACTCTTCAATTTGACTCATTTCAGCAATAAATGCTTCAAACAATAAGTTGATAACCCTAAAGTCTGCATACACATTCATCTTTCCAAGCTCTGCAAAGTGTCACATTAAAATATTTTCTTCTGTAATTTTCTTCTTCAAATTAAGAACTCCATTCTTCATGACATATCTTTGTGCTATATCTCAAGCACCTATTTTTTTGTGGGGTTTATAGGATTTTCATTAAAATCCCCCTAAGCTTTGGACTTAGTTATTGGAGGAGAAATCTTCACCGGAGATTGGTACAGATTCTCCCTCATCCTCAGTCTCTTATTTCTTTCTCCATGTTTTTTCCATTTCCTTCCTCACTTCATTCGGATCAATCTTCTTAACTGGTTCATTTTTCCTTGTTGGATTGTCCTTCCTTGTATTTTTTCTTTTGCAAAATTTAGCAAAATGTCTAGGCCTTCTGCAATTGTTGCATATGATATTCCTTTGTGCATTACCCCTTCCATTTATTCTAGATCTGCATTGATTAGCCTTGTGTCTAAATCCATCGCTCATATATATCAATAACTTTTAAAAGATTGAATCATTCTACCATTGTTATATGAATTCATCATTTGACTTTTGCATTCACTTGCTCTATGTCCAAACTTATTGCATGTAAAGAATTGACCAGTAAAGGATGAAACATTTTGATTTATTCTACTTCTACAAGAACTTTGTGTCCAAATTTATTGCAAAGATAACAAAAACCATTTAAATATGGGTACCTTTGAGCATTTGATTATCTGATAGGAGGTATTCTACCATTATCTCTTTGATCCCAAAACTTGCCATAATTCCTCTTGTCTTCAGCTTTCTTTGGTTCACTGGTCCTTTTTGCATTAGATGTTTGATATACTTAGAGCTTTCTCCCTTTTCAGTTCCAAACCACCTTTGTCTTTAGATGCTTTTTGACTAGCAATCAACTCATCAAGCATTGTAAAACTTATTTTGAATTTGTCTTCATGGATTCTTGTCTTCCCCAGATCTGATCTCAGATTTATTACCTCTTGTTCAAGCCTCATGCATTCATTGGATTTTCTTTCTATCATTGTATTCAAACATTCCTCAATTCTTTTATTTTCTTCCACTTGCACTTTCAGTCTAGTGATGTCTTCATTTTCTTGCCTCAATTGTTCATTGACTTCCTTATGTCTTTCTCTAAATTTCTTGATCTGCTCTCTTAGTTTTCTAATGCACTCATTTGCCTCTTTTAGATTTTCCTTTAGATCTATGTTTTCATCTTCAACTTTGTTAATAGCTTTAAGAGCAACTTTGAGCTCTCCATCTTTATCTAACATTTAATCTTCTTCAACAACAAGAATCTCTTCCAGAGGAATAGGATACTTTCTATTAGCCATGTGTTCAAATTTCAAGATCTTCCCAAAGCATTCAAGCTCCTTCCAGGGATCCAAGCTCTGATACCAATTGTTGAACACCTAAAATATTGAGAGGAAGGTGAATCAATATTCCTTTAAACTAATTAAGTATAAGCCATCCAATTATTAGAATAAATATAATTACAAAGATGTATGAAAGCATGAAGATAAACACAAAATCACATGACACATGAGCACTAGTATTTTTACATAGAAAACCCAAAATGGGAAAAACCACAGTGAGGGTTAGCTCACACTATATTTCATCTGGATATAGTATATTACAAGAAGGCTCATTACCAAGTGGAATCACTATCCAAGTGAATTCACTGTCCATAGAGAAAGAGAAGGAACAAAGAAGGGGTGGCTATACATTCTCTTTGAACTGATACAATAGCATCTATCATATGTTATATTACAGTTCCAATAGTACATAATTATATTCATAGTCCTTTGAAACAATAATCTACTTTTCTCACAATCTACTCAATTCTTTATCACACACATGTAGGTGAAGCACCATACATGTCATATATCACTCAATTCTTGCATGAAATTTGCTATATCTTCATCATCCTATATTTCCCATCTCTTTCTCTTCCAAAGCTTTGAATTTAATCTCCTATATATATATCCATATCAAGTGTAACTTTAATTAGGTTGGCCTAATTAGAAGTAACACAAAAAATTAAGCACATCATCCTCAAAACATTATGTCCATCTCATGCCATAATTCAAAATTCAATTTACATCAAGATAGGTCAACATGGACCTAATATAAATCCCACATAAGATAAATTTACTTGCTTGTCCTCCACAAAACATTAAATTTATTAGGTCAGCCCAAAAATAGACCTAAACACAAAACCTTCATGTGTACATACAATTCGCCAAACCTATGACCTCAAAGCTCAATTTTCCTTCTAATTAATACTCAACCAACATCTATTAACTTATCTTCATCATCACATAATAAAATAATTATCCACAAAGAAATGTGAAATCTTCCACACTGATACATTGTACAAGAATGACTACGATATACATGGTTGAACACTGTCATGCATATCTTTCAAGAAACTTCACAAAATGTCACAAAATATTGAATATAGTTTCACTTGATGATCTAAAAACTATAGTTAGAATCATAGAGGGTTATACCAAGTTGCGGTGGAGTGTGGACCCATAAACTAACACATTGAACCATAACACTGCTAGAGGAAATACTTAGCCAAATTCTTATACAACCATATTTTTCAGACCAACTTTCTTTGTACATATGTCATCAAAATTACTTCCAAGTTATGCCAGAATGATCATAACAATATTGACATCACTGACAACACTGGATCAACCAATATATGCGCCTCATGCTCATGTTTCATCAATGACGAAATTCCAATAGAAAGGACAAGGAAGGGATGAAAGGGACATTGAGAAGGAGAAATCTAAAATCCCAACAAGGAAAAGGAATGAAGGAAAACAGTTGGTGAAGGGTATGCCAACACATGAAATTCTAATATCCTAATAGGGACAAAGGAAAAAGTAAGAGTTGGGAGGAAAGCCATACCTAGAAGGGAAACTCTAAAACTTGGGCATGGGCATAGTCCATAGAAATATTAATAGAAAACTTCCATGGTTAGATTTTTTTTAATAAATTTATACAATTTCTAATGCATGATAGACACATGAGGGGAAAGAAGGGCAACATTTATGTAAAAATGACCAAGGGAGACCCATTGCGAATGATCTCATATTGGTTATAAGCGATGGGTCACATAAGGTCAAGACACACAGAAGGAATGGGAAGTTAAGAATATTTTGCACTATAGGATTGAGTCCCAACATACACATCTCAAACTACTTGTCTAGGTTTAGATTTAGTTAATTTTTAAAAAAAAAGTATCCACTTTTGACCCCCCTTTTGTTCCCCATTTCCATGCACTTACCCTTTGTAAGAGAGGGGGACCAAACACTACAAGGCCCTAGGTCATGAAAGGCTAAGAGAAGTATGGGTGCCCTAACTTACCCTAGTTAAAGGGAATGTTACGATAGGCAAGATTGGAATGATGAGGACTATGAAGTCCCTCGACCACTCTACAAACCTGAGAGTCGATAGGAGACTAGGTGAGTCAGTTTTTAGGGTCAACTATGTGTCTCGAACAACTCTTTGTCAGAGGAAAAAAGTGGAATTTTGGGATGACAACACGGCACGCTGACATCTCTCAAGTGCATTGGCGTCCATATGGCCAGAAAACTAGGGAGACAAGGTTGGACCTCTCAAAAATGAACTATCAACCTAGTTAAGATTTTCTAAAGGTGCAAAATAGCACTATGAAATACGAAACATAAAGATGAATGTGATGAAGCAAGTATATTACCGTGAGGGTGATGAAGACGATCTCACACAATAGCTTTTTCGCCAACTCACTCCAAGATATCTCCACCTACACACAAAAAAGAGGGAAAATTTTGGGGGGATTTTTAGGGGTCTGCCTCAGTCAGAGCCCCATTTTGGTGTTTCCACCTCTAAAGATGACCAAGTTTGCAATGATATAGAAATAAAGTGATAAAGAAGGAAATACAAGAAAAGTACACAAAACACTACAAAACAGTAATGTGCTAACTCAACCAAGTAATAGAGAAGATGAATGAGGAGCTTACCACCTCCACCCAAAGTGCTTAAGGCTAGTGGGGGAGAAAAATGAGAGGAACTCAAGCCTCTTCTATAATGGATTTGACCTACACTTGCTCTATTGAAGTGATGGAGTGAAGAGATTATTGTTATGGAGTACAAAATGTTGTTGCAATGCTTGGAGTGAATAATAAGAGCTTGTGAATGAGTGAATGAATGGTCAAGAGCTCGTGTAAGATTGAAAATGGATGAAGGAATGAAGAATATCAAGAAGGGAGATGAATAAATGACCATATTCAGGTTGGCTAGTCAAAGGAAGGCATTACGATTCAACTTCTAAGAGGAAGTGTAACGTCTCTACAAACTCTAGCCGCAAGAATCTGCTAGGGACACTTGTGTATCATGCAGACATTTGCGCACCACACAAAAATTAGCACATCGTGTGAGCATCCTCAATAGAAACATCTCCATCGACACTCAAAACAGGCACCGAGTGGGTGAAGATAAGCGAGCTTATGTGGATTTAAGCCTCCGCCTTTGGTCTTCTAAAGTGGAGAGGGGTAAAAGGGGAAATTGCATTAGGGGTGCAAATTCGCTCCTATACATTTTACCCCTACTTTAATGAATATGAGTATTGGTGAGTGCTTTGGTAAAGTAGATCGAAGAAGTAGTAGGGTTAGAGATGTATAACTGAACCATCGAGGAAGTAGATCATGGTTTGGTGAACTTAAGGATAGGAAAAGGACTTCATAGCTCCGTAGAACTATAAAGTTGAATAATGAAACACCTCACAAGCCCACAGACCCGCAAGGGAGGTATCCTTCAAGAAATCTCACATGAAAGGAAACCAAGTAAAATTCCTTACATACCCATAGACTTGCAAGGAAGGTATCCCCCAAGAAATCTCACATGAGGGAGATCAAGCAAAGGGGACTCCATAGAGTTAGGAACGATGACATGTTTACCCACAGAAAGAACATGTTAGGGAGCGACCGTGCATGCCAATGAGCAGATAGTCATGTAGACCATTGCCAAGTTGGAATACCTTCAAAGGGGTCCCTTGGGAACCCTTCAAAAGGAAGAGGGGTCCACTCAAGGGATGCGTTGTTTGAAAGGAAAATTCTAGTCAGGTTGCCCCCGAGCTAAACACAAGGATGTGAAGTAGGTCTAATTGGGTTTCCCTCAGGCTAGATGCAAAGATAAGAAATCAGTCTAGTTGGGTTGCCCGCGGGATAGATGCTAAGATGTGAAACTAGTCTAGTCAGGCTACCCCCGAACTAGATGCCAAGATGTAAAGTCTTTTTTAGGGGGTCCCTTGGGAACCCGATGCAAAAAGAAAGGTTCCACTGAAGGGACGCACTGTTCAAAAACCAATGCCGTCTTTCTTGAATCAATTTGCCATCAAGGAATCCTTTCGAAAGATGTTCACTTCATCAAGGAATTTGAAAGGAAGGATATTCCCCCATGCGAGGGGAAGACCAAAGGTGTTCCCACTTTAGAGGAAGGTTTACAAGTCCTTTCTTTACAAACCCATGATGAAGGAAACATGTTTCGTTAGGGTTTCAAGTCGAGAATGCAGTTATAAAAAAGAAGTGTGTGGAGGGTCTTTGAGAAAATATTTGTTGGTAATGAATGAATTTTCTAAAGATCATGTAATGTAGAAGTGGCATTGTCACACATAAGAGGGAAAACTCAAGCAAAGAAGAGAGAAAGATAAAGAAAAGGAAAGAAAACATGAACAAAGGGCACAAAGGGATCTGGTTTCATAGTGTCAGATCTACCTTTATTTATGAATAGTAGGTAACCATGGCACAAGGGCAAAAGATCATCAATCTGGCAGATCAGGAAGAATGCACGAAAGACAAAGTTAAAATTAAAAAATTGGGTCAACATGGAAGGAAACCTAAATGCCCGCAACATTTTGCATCATCCCCAATTTTCCAAAAGTCAATCACAAACATGGAAGAATGATGATACAAATAGAAGAAGGTTTACAACAAAAATTCCATGCCTGTATCCAAGCACCAATAGGGGTGAAAAGGGTCACCAGACACACATAGCATGATCACGGGGGAAGCACATCGCAACACACACACACACATCTAATCTAAATATTAAGAAGGGGTCTCCCCCTAACATTAATCAACCGAAAGGTCATCTGCTTGCCACTCTATATCATCATAGGGGGAAGGGTGACAAGCCTGTAGTGATTTAATGTTAAGGGGAGGAGCTTATGACCCTCCTGCAACAAGGGCTAAGGAAGAAGGACCTGTGAGGTCTTTGTCACTCAAGTCTTATGAGTCCAAGGTCAACGACTTAGTGAAGATCACGGACAAGGTCAGAACTTCATCCACCGAGTTAAACATGCACTTAACGAAAGTGCCATGTTTTACCTCAATGGACAGAGGGGTTTGCACCAGAGGTTCACCACTGGGCTCACTAAGAGATTCAGGAGTGGTGACAAACTTGGGAGAGGTTGGGACTGGTTTCGTTACTAAGATGGATCGAGTCAATGCAGGACTACCTTTTGGAGAAGGTGGGATCCTCTTACATCCTTTTTTGCTGGAGGGACCACTCTCTACCTTTTTCTTCGTCAGAGAAGGCGAAATCCCCATAAACGAATTAAGAAGGGTAGAGGGAGAGGAGGAAAGAACCGCAACAGATACAACCAAAGTGTTAATCATATCTACGAGTTTTGGGAAAGGTGAGACATCCAGAATGGACATTAGTAGAGGTGGCTCCACTGAAGGAGCGATGAACACCTATACCTTACTAGGCACACGTGCACTCACAACAGAAGCCAGAAGTGATACAAAGTTTGTTTGGGTAGGCACAAAAGGGAAGAGAGAGGACATGGTAGGAGGTTCTACTACAGGAGAATTCATCTTTTCTTATTTCTTCTATAAGGTGGCTTGCTCAACCAGAAGAGCCTTTTACAGAAGCTAGAGATTGTGAAGGAACGAAGGGTTCCTGCTCAGCCATGGAAGTGTTCTCCACATATTTTTCCAGTGGAGGGAAAAACTGTTGGATGGGGGCAGGAGGGACAGGTTCAAAATTGGTAGGGGGAATCGACTCTAGCACCTCAACAACAGGCCTCTTCTCATTCACAACCTTTGGAGCGGGGATGGTAGGAGGCCGCGAAGGCTGAGATATAGAGGACTCTCCTCGAGGGGCTTTCTATCTACCATACCGAACGGGCCTAGGCTCTGTGGGTAAGAAAGGAAGCTCAAACAAATGACACTTAGCCTTTCCTCTAGTGGACACCATGGGATTCTCTCATAGATGTGAGACAGAAGTAGATGGTATCACAACAGAGTGAGAGGAAGCATCGGGATGAACAATGGAAGAGGAAGATGGATGATCTCGGGACCACTTCTCTTCTTCTCTTCTACATGCCTTGGTGGCATCATTGTCATCTTTCAAGCAAGCTCTATGCTAAATAGCATAAGGCCAAGGAGGGTATCTCACTTTTGGCCTAGAACGTCCTTTATTCTAATTTTGATATGTGTGATATAGGAGATCCTTCCTAGGTGGGAGAGGACCAATAGGTTTAGGCCAAAAGTAATCTAAGGTATAGTGGCCACGCGCAACTGGTGGTTTATATCCGGTGTCATGAACAACATGTATTGAATCCCCATGAGTTAATTTCAAATATTTGTGCACAACCGAGGGAACTGCATTCATAGCTACCAACTAGGGGATGCTTAGCTTCACTCTGAAGAGTTCAGACCCTGGGATGATGTCAAACTTAAGTTTCATAGACTTAGGTTCTATGAGAACCAACAGGGCAATACTCCCTATAGGAGGTATGAAAATTTTGTCATGTGTGCAGACGGTACTCTCAGGTGCATCATATCAATCCTTATGTGGGAAGTTGATTAACATAATCTCATTAGTTATAATGTTTACTTGATATGTCGGATCAATGAGAACACCTACTACGGTATTCCCATTTATCCTCGCGAGAATGTAGAGAGGAGATGGTTCCCTATTAAAGCCCATTGGCAGGTCCTATGAAGTGAAGGTTATACCAATACCACTACTCATAGGCTACACAAAGGGAATAGGTTGATTTAAGAAAGACGCCATTATGCACACTAAACAACAGTTCTACAAAGTCTCCTAGAGGTTACGGGATAAGGTAGTGACCCAATCAAGGTTTTGTTACACAACACTTCCAAGACCTTCCGACTGCACCTTCTAGGGGTCATAGGTTGGGTTGCAAGGTGAAAGCCTCACAACACTCACACCTACAATGCTCCTAGGATGCGAGGAAAGGGACTTTTAGTATTATGAAACAGAACCAAAATGGTTCATGTTAGGTTCAACAAAAATGTAAGAGAAGGTGACCAACCACTGCAAGGCCCCAAGTCACGAAAGGCCAAGAGCAGTATGGCTGCCCTAACTTACCTTAGTTAAAGGGAATGTTAGGATAGGCGGGATGAGAATGATGAGGACTATGAAGTCCCTCGACCACTCTACAAACCCGAGAGTCAATATGAGACTAGGTGAGTTGGTTTTTAGGGTGAACTCTGTGTCTTAGATAGCTCTCTATCAGAGGAAAGAAACACAGTTTTGGGATGACAGCACGGGGCGCTGGCATCTCTCAAGTGCGTTAGCATCCATATGGCTAGAAAACCAAGGAGACAAGGTTGGACCTCTAAAAAATGAACTATCAACCTAGTTAAGAGTTTCTAAAGGTGCAAAATAACACTATGAAATACGAAACATAAAGACGAATGTGATGAAGCAAGTATATTATCACAAGGGTGATGAATACGATCTCACACATGAGCTTTTTTGTCAGCTCGCTCCAAGATATCTCCACCTACACATAGAAAAGAGGGAAAATGTTGGGGGGCTATTTAGGGATCTACCTCAGTCAGACCCCCGTTTTGGTGTTTCCACCTCCACAGACAACCAAGTTTGCAATGATATAGAAATAAAGAGATAAAGAAGGAAATACAAGAAAAGTACACAAAACACTACAAAACAGTAATGTGCTAACTCAACTAGTAATAGAAAAGATGAATGAGGAGCTTACCACCTCCGCCCAAAGTGCTCAAGGCTAGTGGGGGAGAAAAATGAGAGGAACTCAAACCTCTGCTACAATGGAGTTGTCCTACGCTTGCTCTATTGAATTGATGGAGTGAATATATTGTTGCTATGGAGTGCAAAATGTTGATGCAATGTTTGGAGTGAAAACTAAGAGCTTGTGAATGAGTGAATGAATGGTTAAGAGCTCGTGTGATCTTGAAAATGGATGAAGGAATGAAGAATATCAAGAAGGGAGATGAAGAAACAGCCCCATATTTGGGTCGGCCAGCTGAAGGGAGGTGTTACGATTCGAATTCCAATAGGAAGTGTAATGTCTCTGCAGACTCCAGTCGCAAGAATCTTCCAGGGATGTAAGCACGTCGCATGAGAATCCTTGATAGAAACACCTCCACTGACACTCAAAACAGGTGCTAAGTGGGTGAAGAGCAACAGGCTTATGTGGAATTTAGCCTCCATCTTTGGTTTTCTAAAGTGGAGAGGGATAAAAGAGGAAATTGCATTAGGGGTTCAAATTTGCTCCTATACACCCTTATATAATACATAATTCTATAAAAATAAATAAATATGTATATATAAATAATATTTTAATCAATTATAAATTTTAGAATATAAATATTTTAAAATAATAATTTATATTATATTATATATAATATAATATATAATAATACATATAATTATAATATAAATTTCATACATAAAATAGATATATAATTAAATAATAAATATTAACTATTACCAATAGATCTTTACTTATTATGTCATTTCCTTCGTTTTAATGAGATGTGCCACTTCTCTCCAACAATAGGAACCTACCCAACTATTGCCCCCTCTACCCTAATATATTAGTTTTTTATTGTGTTTTCTCCATTGTCTTGTTTGCATTTATAATGTTTTGTAAGTATTGAGTAACACAATTGCCTTCAACATCTATCTTATCCAAGAAGTACACATTTTTAGGCATATTATAACATATTTTTTACATATTGATGGAAGATGTCCATAAAAAATATGTTTCTAAGATCTACACATTGGGATGATTTTGTTTTCTTGTAAAAGTAGGGCAAGCCTTTTCGTCCACCTAGGGAGTTTGAAAATTAAGTAATGAAGACCCTTTCATATATTTTTATATGTAGATGGAATGAAAGTAGGTGTTAAGGTAGTTGCAATTTCTTGTATTGCATTTGCATTCCCCCTCATGGTTAGTAGATTTTATGTTATTCTCCATTCCTTACATTATATTATGGTTTCTTATAAAACACATGAATGAAATGATGATATGAACTATAATTGCAATTGATAGGGGTGTGAGTTATTTCTTAGGTGAGGGTGAATCTCATCTATGTTTCTTAGACACATATAATCTCCTTAGGCAAGTTCTATGTATGCTTGCATATTATTTTCTTTCCTTTCCTTTATTTTTAGGCATGAAATTTAATTACACATGATTAATATATTGGTGGAATGGGTACAACTAGTGGAGCAACATATCTCATTATTGTAGATAAGACCATTTTGATCTATGCTAGGAAAAACTCCTCGAGAAAATTAGAAAGTCATATGAAACTATTCTTGTAAATCAGAGGAACATTTATATAGGTCATGGCTAATGCTTTAAATTTAAAACTAAACATTTTGAGTTATTAAAAAAACATTCAATATTAATGAGAAAATTTGACTTGTAAAGAATTTGTTGAGAATATTTTTATATCGAATTTTATTTTCAATTAAATTTGATGAAATAAATGTGTTCCAATTTTAATTTATACATTTAAAAGTTAAACATAAATAAATCGAAATAATTTATGAAAAAAATACACTAGATTACAGTACCCAAATTTGATGATTTTGCTCACCCATGTAAGGCATTCCTTTTTGCTCTATACTTAATATGTTAAACATCAACATCAACGTCAACGTCATCATCAATGGCTATGTCAATGGCAGTGTCAACTTCAACGTTCGTGTAATTATTGTATTGCTGCGTCGATCTCACTTACTTTTAACTAGTCAAAAATAGTAAGTTTTGTTTTTGAAAAATTCTCTAAAGGTTCACGAGAAAATTACAGTCACCGACTTTTGAACTGTTGGAACTCGATAGGTTCTCTCAAATACTTCACGAGAAACTTCCTCTCTCTGTCGTTTACTGCACTCGACTTTATCTTATCCCGATCGCTTTTGCGATTGCATATCCATACTTAACATCATACTATTAAGCTCTTCAAACTTGCGCAAAACAAGTAATGGAGATTTTTGTTGAGGATCAACCTCCCACCACCAAAATCCTCTGCAGTGTCAACAACAAATTTAATGTGTTTCTCAGCTTTCATGGAGAAGATGTGAGAAAAAATTTTGTCGACCATCTCTACGAATCTCTCTCTGGAGTGGGACTCAAGGTTTTCCTCGACAACAAAGAACTGGAGAAGGGCAAATACATCAATTCCAACTTGCAAACAACCATTGAAGCAAGTGATATTCTGATCCCTATATTTTCCAAAAACTATGCAGAATCAACTTGGTGTCTGAGCAAGGTGACCCAGATGTGTAAATCCAATGGCTTGATCATTCCTCTCTTCTATGATGTGGAGCCCTCTCATGTTCACCACCTTCAAAGAGGAGGAGGCCTATTCGCCAAGGCATTCCAAAAACATTACAACCATTTAGATCGGCAGGATGAGAATACTATCGAGGAATGGAAGAATGCTCTTCATCAAATCTCTTCTATTTCTGGTTGGACAAGGGCAGAAGAATCCGGGTAAGTAATTTGCATGCTTTTTTATAATTAGCCCACGGAAAAATAATAATCTATTGTTCTATATTTGTTCAACTGTATGTTAAAGTTGATTATAGCTCACTAAATACATAGGAAAATATAGTCAAAGTAGATCAACGAATGTAACATCCCATCTAGGCTACCAGAAAATAAACCCCTTTTTTCGTCATCATTAATTTTGTATCCATATTGTTTGCATAAGGGATTTGGATAGTTTCATTACTCCCTCTTTACCATTTAGGTACATCAACTTTATTACTAATTCAACGACTTAAATGTTCAAGTAAAATCCGCCCTTTAGATAGCTTGACTGGCTGTCTTAATCATCCTTACAATATTTTTTAATTTGAAGGTGAGATTGATAACTGTGAATGGTCAATATTATGTTGTAATCATCTCGAAATAAGTTTTTCTTTTTTCTTTTATAAATTCGTAAGATACTTTTAAACGATCAATGCGATAAGCCAATTGTATTTGTGGAATTTAATGTACCTTATATTTCGTTACAACTTTAAATTTGAATCGTAAGGTGTAATATATGGAAGGTAATTTGCAGGTGTACACATCTAAAAATGGTCACGGTCGATCGAACCTATTAATTAATTAAATATGAATTATTTAATTAATATTCTTAAGTCATCTACATATAAATAAATTTAATTATTTATTTATATTGTTCATTTCCCAATTCTCCTAATTTAATTAAATAAATAAACTTTATTTAATTAATGCTATCCTTCTTCTTAATTAATTAAATAGATTTTACAATTTATTTACATTAATTATCACAAGTTTAAATTTTAAATTTAAATAACATTCTTCTCTCCACGCTTAATTAAATACTTTCGATATTTAATTAAATCATTTTCCAAATTTCCCATTCTTCTCACAAAATTAAATATTCTTAATATTTAATTAAAAGGCTTTTTCTTTTCTCACATAATTAAATATTTACAATATTTAATTAAAGTCTTTTCATATTTCTCTCACACAATTAAATATTTATTTATTTAATTATGAGAGACACCTTTCAATTTGTCTCTTCATTCTCCATCAGTCTCTCAGAATTCCATCTTCTTTTCGAATTCTCGATCTCTCACCGTTCATTCTAACAGGTTTGAACTTGACCATTGATCTTGGCCAATCGAATTCCTACCTTCAAAAATCTATAAATACAACCCTCTTATGAGTGAAAAAGGACCTCGAATCTTAGATTTTCATGCGTAGTTACTACAGTCGCATCTTAACATTCATAGCATTTCAATTTTCATAGCTTAATCTTGTAGCAAATGCATATGCATTTTTTAATCTCATTCTCTCAAGCTGCGATTCTACAAGCTGCTGTTTTAAACAATTGAGAGCAAGCATCTTCAAACGAATCCTTGGAGATAGAGGACAATGGAACGAATTTGAAGAAACTGTGGTTTAGAGTTTGCATTTACTTTCTTTAATTTAATTTCTTCAATCTAATGTTTCATTGGTGTATTAGTTTAGATTCAATTTGATTTGCACATTCTAACATACACATTTCTGGCGCCCACCATGGGGCCAAGCTTAATATTTCTTTTTGCAGATTTTTCTGGCAGGTGACAGACTAAAATCACGCTTCGCCGCATCCACAGACTATTTCGGCGCATCCACGGACTGTTTTGGCACATCTAGGGTCTGTTTCGGCACATATGAGCTTTTTTTTGGCGCATACATGAACTATTTTAGCGCATACAGTTTTTGATTTTGATTTTTTTAGTCAATCTTAAAATGGCCATATCTTGGTCATATTTTGGTCTTTTTCAAAGCTTTTTTTTTTGAAATGGGGTAGAATTTTATAAGCTATTTAATGGTGTAGGTATTTATCAAATTTGACAAAGTTTAAATTTTCAAATTATCACTTAATGTCAAACCACAATGAAACTTGGTCTAAATTTTAGGGTTGTTATGCTTAATAATTTATCTAACCCTCATATCTTCTTGTTTCTTGATTCCATCTAACATTTGGAGCTTGTATTGCAGATTTTAAAGGACCATGAAACATGAAAATTAAAGAAAAAATATTATCACATGATTATAATAAGTGTTTTTAAACACTTTGGGAGCAATTATAATCTCATTCTTAAATTGTTGTCTGGATCCGACGTGACTGCAGCCAGAGGTTTTAATGATGTATGAGGAATAAAATGAAGCAAACCTAGGATAGAGATTTAAATCTAAATTAACCAATCCTAGGATAGTCACAAAACATAAATTTTCTTTTGGTGAAGCAACATCTTCACTTAGTGTAGAGAATTGTCAATTTGGGATTTAAAATTGAACCATTATTGTTTGCTGTGATTGTGGGTAATAGGTTTATGCTCTCCCCTTAACTAGGTGATCAGAACACCAGAATTACCTTTTATTTTATGCAATTTAATGATTTATTACATCCTTTAGAAGGCCTGCTCTTGTGGGAAAAAGTACTCACCCAAGAGGAATGACCTAAGTGGGAACACCTAAAGCCAAGGTTTCCAACCCACTTTAATCAAAAGCAAGTTGTTGATGAAAATCCAACTTGACAGTAGTAGGCAGGATAACCATCCCCAAAACCTTTGTTCTAAAGGTTGGGAGGTCTCTCGAGGAAGTATATTTATTGCCACACTGAACAGAAATACTTACTAAGAACCATAGTGTAGTGGCCAGCCATGTCAGTAACCAAACATCATCTTAATCACAGTGCAAGGGGAGGGAAGAATCTTCCTCCAAGACACTCACCATATAGTCACCATAAATTTTTTGCTTAAGGGATTCAGTATCCACTTCCGTCACTTTGAGTACGCACCTAGAAAAGACAAAAACACGAGCGCCCTCTCGGGGGTGACATGGCTGTGTGAGTCGACATGATTTTAAGTTGTGGGTTGTGATTACTATGATGACCTATTCGACAAATTAAGAGTGAGTCTAATTGATATGCTTATCTTGTTCAAAACCTATGGAAATCTCAAAGAACATACACTCTTTGTTTAGATTCTAGGAGTAACAAAATAACTATCTATTTCTCTATGTTGTGTTTTTCACATTTAAATCATATTAAGATCATCCACAAACTTTAAAACATGGGTCATGGCGAAGAAAATCTTGTTCATAGGCTTTATGGAAATAGTTCAAATCAAGAGATAATAGAAGAAATGTTTTAAGAAGCTGAACAAGATCCACAGTTTCTCTTAACTATAGAAAAGATCTTAGAGAAAAATAAAGAAGGATACTTTCTTTTATTGGCAAACCAAGGTGCCAAATTTCCCTCTGACTACAATATGGAGAAAATTAAAAAGAATCCTGAAAAGAAGGAAACTCCCTTAAACGATCTTAGTACTCTTACCCAACAAGTAAGAGCACTCCAAAGGAAAATCAAGGAAATAAAAGGGGGCACAACTAAAAAGTCCTTTGACAGAAATATGAATGTGACCCTTTCTCATCCAAAAACAGCATCAACCAAATTCAATGTTTCTGAATTTTTGCAAAGGTTAAAGGGGAAGCCCAAATCTAAGCCATCAAGTAACATTGACCAATCCTGTCATGCCATGCATTTATCTTCATCTTCCATAATTCAAAATGAACCTCATGGTTCTTCCACCCAATTCAATGATCCCATTCAATTACCTTCTTCTATCATATTGTCTACATCTAGTGATTCATTTCAATCTACACATCTCGATCAAAAAATTCTCTCCACTCCATCCCATGATACCAAAATTCTACAAACTCTTCCAATCTTTGATCAAGATCCCATATCTCAAGAATCATATGATGATCCCCTCCTTTCATTATTCATCCATGATAATCCCCTTCCATCTCAAGAACAAAATATTCTTCCAAGTCCTTCCTCCACCCCATCTTATGAATTCATACCCTCTCATGACTCAATCAAATCTCAAGAGCATGACAATTCTTCCATCCTATCCAAAGCTTCCTTTCCATCTAATGATCAAGCTACTCCATCTCCTTCATCTAATGATTATTTTCCAAGTCAAGATCAAAGTATCCCATCATCCTCATGTCAAGGGCTCATCACACCTCTTCAAGAAATGTCAACATCATTTGATCATATGGTTGAAAACATTGGAAATTTCTCCACCATAACTATTGAAGACAATGATCAAAATCAATCCATCGATGAGCACTGTGAAGATATGTCTATCCCATCTAGTGATCAAATCAACATCCATAAAAAGCAATTTTTTAGTTATGATCAAGACCCCTCCTACAAAGATCTATTTCAAGGAGTGTTGATGATATTTGATCCTACTGATATAATCCAAAATCCTTCCACCAATGATCGTGTTGACAATGTCTCTACATCAACTAATGAGTTAGAGGACATATCTCAAGAATTTATTCCAAAGCATGCTCAATGTCTTTCACCAATGTCTAGCAATGATCCTTTCCAAAATATATGGACATCCTTTGACCTCATGACATTTGAGAAACTTCCTATGCCTAATGAAGATATCCAAGAAAGTAATCCATTCTTTGAAATTGACCCATGTCAAGAACTTGATCCAAAGCATGTCAAAAGCAATTCTGAAATCATCTGAGATCAAGAATATGTATCTCCAAGCTACTACAATGATATAATGGACACTCTCCTATCCATACAAGATGACCATGTCCTTATAGCACATACTCGTCCATCTACCCATGAGATTCTTTATTTGGATGGACACATAGATGATCTTCATTCAAAACAAGAGTCTCATACTCTTACTGAGGAACAAGAGTCCCCTACTCTTAACATTTGTACACATGATCAAGAAATAGAAAAATCCAGAGACATGTCAGAAATGGGTCATGAATAATTCTACAAAAGTGGTGAATCAAAAACATCATGTGAAAACATATCAAAAATCAATCATGAGGAAAAAATTTATGTGGACAATGAATCATCAACACTTCTTGAAGAAATAGTACAATCTAATATTTCACAAGATCAAGCTAAGGATATCAATCAGGCATTTATCCCATAGATAAAGGATCCTATTACTTATAAATTTGGATCACTCACCTTTGTAAGGGAAAAACATCTTATCAATAAATGAGCTATCACCTTTGAAGATCCACCACAGAGCAAAGAAGGAGCAACACCTTGTTTCCAAGGGAAATCATATCCTTTTGCAAATAAAATGTTTCAACAAATGAATTATCAAGGAAAAGGATTAGGCCTACATGAATAGGGTATCCTGGAACCCATACAGATTATTGAAAATCCTAAGAATCAAGGCCTTGGTTACTTGACAATCAAGGGATCTGAACATATCAGTAATACTTCCACAAAACTGGGGGCAACTTCCTCTCAAGAAAATGTCAACATAGGGAGCACGAAGAATCCTTATGATGAAATTGATGTCAATACTACAACCCACCACGTCATGAATCTTCATCCACCCATCACCCCATCCACGAATCGGGACCAACGTCAAAAGAAAGACTTGAATCAAAGCATGAAGAATGTTATCAAAGAAAAAGAAGCTAAAGAGCATATAGGACAAATCAAATACATATGGATACCAAAGAATACAAAGAAAAATTATCCCTATCAAACTCCATTAGTCAAAGAAACTATGGGGAAAAATCAAAAAGGGAGAAGTATCCATCAAAGATGTCCACAAAGGAAAAAGCGGGCTTCTCAAGCAACATACAAAGTGTATCAAGCAGTTGGTCCAAATTCCATGCACACTTCCATATCCACCCATTATTGCTCATCTTCCCAAGTTTGGAGAGTCAAAGGTTCCAAACTATCGACCAATCCATCTTTTACTCCTAAACATACTCCATCCACGCCTCCATGCATGATATCCAATTCTCACATTGACCATGTATTGGCAGTGACCCTTCATCATAAGGATTCAGAAGGCACTCTATCATGATGTGCACAAAAAGATGAGGTTAACTCCGATATCAGCAAAGCAGATCAGAGATCTCAAAAGTTGCTTTCAAGTGCACGTATCTTGGCAAAACAACTTCTTCAAGCAGGATACTGATGGCACATTATGGCAGAAGCATCAACATTAGCACCACTAGGTGGTTCAACATTAGCTTAAAATATCTCAGAAAATACAAAAAAATTATAAAAATGTCCTGAAAAAATCATTGCCTTGATGAAAACCTGGCAAACAGGTGTCTTGGTGAGAACAAAAAATCAAAAATACAAAAAATCCAAAAAAATCATAAAAAGGATTGGAAACAGTAAAGAGAAAAATCATCCTCTAGCAAAAACCATTTCGATGGCGCTTTGGATAGGTACCATGATGAAAACCTGGCAAACAGGTGTCATGTGTAGAATCGAGCATCTATGTGCACCAATTTAGGAGAAATCATCTTATTGCATCCATAATAAAGACAACATTCCAGCCATATCATCCGTTCATCCATGAACCGTTTATCCAACCCATTACCATCTATTTACATTATCTTGATCTCGACAAATTTTGGTAAACACTTTACACTTGTTTATGGTAAACATCTTGACATGGGTCATTTTCATTGATCCTATCCAATCCAAACGTTATCTGAGCCTTGAAGCATTATCCGAATGAGCATTCCTCTGTTCGAACACCTTATCTTGTCACAAGATAATCCTTGGCATCCTTTGCATGCTTACAGTATCTGTCCATACACCTATTCAAAAATCCACCCATGGTCGTTCAAACATTGCTAGACATTGGGGGAAAATGTTTACATCTTGCTTCAAGAATGAATCTTGATATATATCCTCCAACTTATGTGGTGATCTAAACATTGGAAGATGTAAAATCAAATTGGTCAAGCATTTGCAAGCCAAAAGATCCAAATCATTAGCCCATGGCATATTTTGATAGGAAGACGCTCCTTATCAAGCTTTATCTTTCGTCGAACATCAATTTGAACAATTCATATCAGTCACATCTAACTTGCGTGTCAGTGTCACATCAAATCATCAAAATAATTTTGTTCCAAATCAAGCTTCATCAATCTTGATCAATCGAATCCAATCAATTATCACCTTGTTTGACTTAACACACTTAGTCAAACTATCATCCTATGAACGAGTTTACTCTAGGATAACGCAACTTCCTTGGGTTTACAAATTCATTATCATCTTTGTTTGGCTTAACACACTTAGCCAAATTAAAAAATCCATTATCACCTCGTTTGACTTAACACACTTAGTCAAAATATCAATCCATCAATTTGATCAATCAACCTTAGCTTGGTTTTCAACAAAATCTCAAAACAAAGCACTGATATCATCATGCATGTCCATATCCAAATCATCAAAATAAAAAAAATCAAAAAACATCAAAATTCAAAAAATTCAAAATATTCCTAAAATCCAAAGAAAAATCAATAAATCATATGCTTTCATCAATAAAATGGTCATGTCTCACCCTAGACTAGGGGCTAAATCCTGAACTCGTTGGGGGAAATCAACTTTTTTTGAGCAAACAAGCAACATGTGTTAATTATCAAGTATCAGATCAATAATCGAATATCCAATCAAGCCTGGTCAAAACAGTTTTGAGACATGTCATACTTTGAAATTGAAACAAACTGGATGATCTTAATCTGAATTCAATGAATGGAAAACTTAAAGCAATTAGTTGCAATTTTTGTTTTGATATTTGATGATATCATATCTTTGGAGTGGTTCAATAATGTACTGAACTAGAATCACAAGGAAGAAGTATGATTTTTCTTTGCGTGTTGTCTGTAAGTTAATCATTAGTATTGTGCAAATTGGTCATGGGACATACTCTACAACGTATCATTGATGACATTTCGGAATTTGCATAGGAAAATGGTTAACTTTTGTCTATTTATGCAAGCAATACTCAGGTCATCTTGGTTCAATTATACCTTGGTGCTTGTATTGACTTGCTATATCAAACATTATGAAAGCAGTACTCAGGTCATCATTGGTGCTAACATACCCTTTGATGCTTGTACTAACTTTCAACATATCAAAAGGCTCAATGATGACAACTACACAGCAGGAAATGGCAACAAGGAGAATGGTTCATTATTTCATTTAGGATTGCATAATTCATTATTAGGACTGTATAATGCATTTTCATTTCGAGGGCCTTTTAAATAGATTTTTGAGGGTTGATCACATTCTTAAGTATCTTTTTCAAACAACGGTTGAGTATGACTGGACATTTTTTACATCTCATTTTCATTATCATTCACATTCATTTCACATCATTTTCCATTATCATTACCATTGCACTTGCATACTTACATCATCATTTCATTTCATTATCATATCCATCACATCTCATCTGTATCATCTCAATCAATTCATCCAATCATTTCTTCCTATCTCATCTTATCAATCAATTCAATCTAGTACAAATCATTTAATCATACCTTTGGTCTTGTTCCTAGCCTTAATGCAAGCCTCGATCATCATCATCATCATCATTGGGATGTATCTTTCCCTATCCTTATGTTGTTCTGGGATGTATCCTTCCCTAATCAACAACACTATCAACATCATCAAGCAATCATGCAAATCAATCAGCAATGGATATAATCAATTAATCAGTACATCAAGCAATTTCAAATCAAATTCAATTTGTTTTTCATATCGCATGGAAACAAATTTAACAGTCACCATGACTCAATTTGACTTTCAAATAGGAAAGCAAATCTATGAACTACTATTTATTTTTCATATCGCATGGAAGCAAATTTATCAATCAATTTCTATTTGTTTTTCATATCGCATGGAAGCAAATTTATCAATCAAAAAGCATCATCAATCGGGGCAAAATGAAAGTTCTTCATCTTCATATCAATCTTTCAATAGGGGTTTTCATCAAATCATTTTTATTGGTAGATGAATCAAATAACAAATCAGTAAAAATTTCCACAAATCATCTTTAAATTTTTCACTCTTCCCACAAAATATAATATTCTTAATATTTAATTAAAAGGCTTTTTCTATTCTCACATAATTAAATATTTTCAATATTTAATTAAAACCTTTTCATATTTCTTTCACACATAATTAAATATTTATTTATTTAATTATGAGAGACACCTTTCAATTTGTCTCTTCATTCTCTATCCGTCTCTTAGAATTTCATCTTTTTTTCGAATTCTCTATCTCTCACCATTCATTCTAACAAGTTTGAACTCAATCGTCGATCTTGGCCAATTGAATTTCTACCTTCAAAAATCTATAAATACAGCTCTCTTATGAGTGGAAAAAGACCTCGAATCTCAGATTTTCATGTGTAGTTACTATAGTCGCATCTTAGCATTCATAGCATTTCAATTTTCATAGCTTAATCTTGTAGCAATGCATATGCATTTTTTAATCTCATTCTCTCAAGCTACCATTGATTGACTGTTTTAGCGCATTCACGTGATTTCATGAATGCGCTATTTTATCACGTGAATGCGTTAAAACAATCAATCAATGCGTTAAAACTATGGATGCGCGACTTTATTCCATGGATGCACTAAAACAGTCTATGGATGCACGATTTCATGCATGCACTATTTCATCAAACATATGCACTATAACAGTTCATCTATGCGCTAAATCACCTATTCGCTAATCTACCATCATCCGCAGGCAGGTTTCATGGATGCGCCATTTGATCTACTGTATGTGCTAAATCACCTATGCGCGACTAATCGACATCTATGCGTGGCTGTTTTGCACCTATGCGCCATTTTGGATGCACTAAACTATCTACCATATGTGCTAAAATACCTATCATATGCGCTAAAACAGAATTTTAAAAAAATTTAAAAATTCAGAAAAGCATTCAAAAATTCATAAAAAGTTGATGGAAAGGTTTGGATTGGCTTACCGGAGGTCCATACACAAGTAGTCTCTGATGACGGCGACCTCGCTTGAATCTATGGCACTCATACGAGATTGGCATTGCTTTTCTCTCTCTCAGAGCTCCAAAATCTTCAAAGGTTATTGTTCAATGAAAGTGATTTCTCACCTTTTTCATATTTTAAAGGGGTAAAAATGGCATTAATTACTATGCAAAGTGCTAGTTCGAGAGTTAAATCGCCAATTTTTCTCCGAAATCATCTGAAAATCTTCCAAATCAGTCTCATAATCATTCTCATCACACGATTTATCTCTCGAGGGGGCATATAGCATCATCAATAATTGTTCAAAGTCGGGGGCAATTTCTTTGAAGCAATGCATAAAACACATCATTTCAAAGAGGGGCAAAATGTACACATCTAAAAATGGTCACGGTCGATCAAACCTGTTAATTAATTAAATATGAATTATTTAATTAATATTCTTAAGTCATCTACATATAAATAAATTTAATTATTTATTTATATTGTTCATTTTCCAATTCTGCTAATTTAATTAAATAAATAAAGTTTATTTAATTAATTCTATCCTTCTTCTTAATTAATTAAATAGATTTTACAATTTATTTACATTAATTATCACAAGTTTAAATTTTAAATTTAAATAACATTCTTCTCTCCACGCTTAATTAAATACTTTCGATATTTAATTAAGTCATTTTCCAAATTTCCCATTCTTCTCACAAAATTAAATATTCTTAATATTTAATTAAAAGGCTTTTTCTTTTCTCACATAATTAAATATTTATTTATTTAATTATGAGAGACACCTTTCAATTTGTCTCTTCATTGTCCATCAGTCTCTTAGAATTCCATCTTCTTTTCGAATTCTTGATCTCTCACCGTTCATTCTAATAGGTTTGAACTTGACCGTTGATCTTGGCCAATCGAATTTCTACCTTCAAAAATCTATAAATACAACCCTCTTATGAGTGACAAGGGACTTCGAATTTTAGATTTTCATGTGTAGTTACTATAGTCGCATCTTAGCATTCATAGCATTCCAATTTTCATAGCTTAATCTTGTAGCAAATGCATATGCATTTTTTAATCTCATTCTCTCAAGTTGCCCTTCTACAAGCTGTTGTTTTAAACAACTGAGAGCAAGCATCTTGAAACGAATCCTTGGAGATAGAGGACAATGGAATGAATTTGAAGAAACTATGGTTTAGAGTTTGCATTTACTTTCTTTAATTTAATTTCTTCAATCTAATGTTTCATTGGTGTATTAGTTTAGATTCAATTTGATTTGCACATTCTAACATACACAACAGGTACGTAGGAAGATTGGTAAAAAGAGTTGTGAAAAACGTGTTGAATACCTTAAAGATTACTCTGCTGGATGTCCCTATGCCTCTTGTGGGACTCCAAACGGATATGTGTGACCTGATCAATAGATTAAATCTAAGTTTGTGGCATAGCACAGTGAGGGTGGGAGTTAGTGTTATAGGTGGCATCAGAATAACCACCTTAGCCAAGGTTGTTTACAATACAATTTATGATGGAAGTTATGCTAGGTTTGATGCTTATTGCTTTGCACAAAAAAATACTACCCTTGTGGATTTGCAACGGGCAATTCTAATAAGACTAGTAAATTACCATGGAGAAGTTTCAAGTGTTGTTGAGGGAAAAGCTTTGATGAGAAACCTATTGCGATGAGTTTGTGCCCTTGTCATATTGGACGATGTGAATGATGACAACCACTTGGATGTGGTGAATGGGGATTGGTTTGGGCTTGGTATTAGAATCATCATTACATCCCGAGACCAACACATACTCAATATCGCTGAGGTTGATTCAATTCTTCAAATGAGTGGGCTAGGGGAGGATGAAGCTCTTCAGTTGTTTAGTTGACATGCTTTCTCGAGGGCATTCCCAGAGACCCCCTACAAAGAGCTTTCTACAAGAATTGCACGAGCCTATCAGGGGCATCCTCTTTCATTACAAGTTCTTGGAGCACATTTGTTTGATAAGAAGGAGCCCAACGACATCCAATGTTGGGAAGAAGCTCTCCATAACATTAGGGAAAAACAAGAAATATCTAAAGTCCTTCGAATCAATTATGATGGACTTAGCAATGTTGAGAAGTAAAAATGATGATGTTACGTATTGGGAAGTTTTATACCCAAACAGAGTTAAAACAACCCTCAAGAATATTTTGCTGAAAATGGTAATAAATGACAGTGGTTGTCTAGGTGTCCTTTATATGCATGACCTTTTGCGAGGAATGGGAAGAGGATTCAAGAACAAGTTTGTAATAGTAGCTAACTGTGGTTTCCACTGGGTGCACACAAAGCTTTGAGTAGAGACAGAGCACTGTTGGAAATTCGCCCAACTCACACATCAACAGTTCGGTCAACCCCGACAGTCTTCTCCAACTCTTATTGCTATACCACACCGGCTTCTGTACCTACTCGCGGTAACGCGGTGTCCACCACAATACTGCGGCCCCCTTGCTCTTTGCTCACGGTTGTGCGGTGTTACTGCGATACCGCAGCCTCAAGTTCAAGCACTCGCGGTAGCACGGTGACTACCTCCATATCGCGAGCCTTCATTTTCATCCCCACGGTAGCGCGATGTTACCGCCATACCACAAGGCTCGATCTCCTACTCTACGGTAACACGGTTACCATGACCAACGTGGTCTAACTTTTAACTGTGTCGGTAGCACTGTAGTTCTTTCCTTCTGTGCACGCGGTTACCGCCACCACCACGGTCTATTTCTTAACCATAGCAGTAGCGTGGTAGTTGACTGTTTGACCTTTTTGGCCGCGTTGTTTTATATAGTGTGCACTGGCGCTTTGATAGGACGTTTTATCATGTCTAAAGGACAAATTTTTAATTTGACTTGACTATGTTTAGGACATATAATTGCTGGCAATTTTATGACATTTAAAGTTTGTGTTTATTTCATCTTGGGCTGAAATCTTTTATATACTGAGATATATTTTTGTAATCAAATACATAGTGAATATAATTTATTTTGCTCTGAAGTAGCAAAGGTGGTTAATGGTTGTTCTGAGTTAATTTTTGTATGTATGAAATATTATCTCTGCTATTTCCTTCACATGGTATAAGAGCCTAAGGCTAGTTGTAGAATAGTATGTAAATCATCGTAGCAAGCACAAGCTTGAATAATCCCCAAATTCCACAGTTGAATGGAAAGAATTATAACTACTGGTTTATAACAATGAGAGCATTGTTCTGTTCACAAGATTTATGGGAGTATGTAGAGAATGGGTTTCCAGAACTGGCAGATGCAGCAGCATATAATGCCTTGACACAAGCAGAGAAAGATTTGTTGAAGGATAGCAAAAAGAAGGATTCAAAGGGTCACTTCTTCATTCTACAAGGTGTACATGAAAGTATTTTTCCCAGAATATCAGCCACTACCAAGTCTAAGAAAGCATGAGACATTCTACAAATAACATATCAAGGAATGGACAAATTCAAAACTACAAAGTTGCAAATACTGAGAAGAGAGTTTGAGACTTTGTTTATGAAAGAAAATGAGTTTGTAGATTCATATTTTACACAAATAATGGGACTGGTAAACTAGATGAGAACACATGGACAGACACTAGAAGATATCAAAGTTATAGAAAATATATTAAGAAGCTTACCCACAAGATTTGAGTCAATTGTAGTCACAATAGAAGAGACAAAGGATCTCACAAAGTATTTAGTTGATGAGCTATATGCTTCACTAATTTCTCATGAGCACAGACTCAACAGAACAACAAACATGTCATTGGATCATGCATTCAAGTCACAAGCTTCAATTAACCAAGGAAGAGGCAAAGGTAGATCAAATTTTAGAGCAAGAGGAAGAGGTTTCAACAAAGTTGGAAGAAATAACCAGTCAAGTTTAAGTGGAAGAGGCAGCAGCCAAAACCCATCTCAAAACTTTCTTCAAGGACAAAGATATGATAAATCTCAAGTTCAATGCCATTACTGTAAAAAATTTGGCCATTGAATGAATGAGTGTAGAAAGAAACAGTATGAAATAGGCAAACAAAATGCAAAATTTTCTAGAGAAAATCAAGACAATAGACCTGATAAGAGCACAATGTTTTTAGCCTGTAATGTAGCTCAAGCTAGTGAGAAAGAAGTTTGGTTTTTAGATTCAAGTTGTAGTAATCATATGACAAGGAATTTAGATCTATTCACAAGTCTAGATGAGAATATTAAGTCAGATGTCACCCTAGGTAATGACAACAAAGTGTCAATTAAAGGAAAAGGGAATGTTAATATTCTAACCAAGCAGGGGGAGCAAAAATATATTTCTGATGTTTATTTTGTGCCTAGTCTTAAACACAATTTGATGAGTGTAGGATAGTTAATTTAAAAGGGTTATAAAGTGTCTTTCAAGAATGGGTTATGCACTATTTTAGACAAATACCCAAGTGACCAGTTGATTGCAAAAATTCATATGACAAACAATAGAATGTTTCCTTTGAGAATTCAGTTAGCTTTAAGAAAAAACTTTGCACAAGCACAAGAGGTATCAACTGTTATTCAAACTATCTTTCAGGCATAGGGAAAGGATGAAAATTGGCTTTGGCATTTAAGATTCGATCATTTAAATTTTGGAGGTTTGAATTTACTTCATAGGAAGAACATGGTAAAGGGAATTCCATTAATTCAAAAATTAGAGAGAGTTTGTGAAGGTTGCATACTTGGAAAGAAACATAAAGAATCTTTCCCAACAGGAAAATCCACTAGAGAAAAAGCTCCATTGGAAATAGTTCATTCAGATTTATGTGGTCCAATGTAGACACCTTCAATAGGTGGTAGTTTCTATTTTCTGACTTTTATAGATGATTATTCAAGGAAGACATAGGTGTATTTTATGAAACAGAAAAGTGAGGTGTTTAATTACTTTTGTCAATTTAAATCTTTAGATGAAAAACAGAGTGGTTGTTTCATCAAAGTGTTGAGAACAGATAGAGGAGGTGAATACATATCAAGAGATTTCTTAAACTTCTACAATGAACATGGAATACACAAATAGTTCACAACAAGATAAACACCTCAACAGAATGGTGTAGCTAAAAAAAAAAACAGAACCATAATGGAGATGGCTAGAAGTATGTTAAAATCCAAGCACTTAACAAATGAATTTTGGGCTGAAGTTATATCTTGTGCATTATATATTATGAATAGATGCCCTACAAAAATTGTGATGAATATTATCCCTAAAGAAACATGGTCTGGTAAAAAACACAGTGTGTCTCACATGAGATTTTTTGGATGTGTTTCATATGCACATGTTCCTGAACAGTTGAGAAGAAAACTTGACAACAAAGGAGAGAAATGCATTTTTGTTGGATATAGTGAAGAATCCAAAGCATACAAACTGTTTAATCCATCGACCAAGAAATTAATAATCAATAGGGATGTCCAATTTATTGAAGATGAAGCATGGGATGGAAGCAAAGAGAATACAGTCAATGTTACAGTCAATATCCCTCAAGATGAGAATGAAAATACAGTTCCAACTATTGTACCTGCTATTCCTATTCAACCTCAAGCAAGTGGTCAACAAATGACACCAGCAAGTAATACAAGAGCAGAAACAAGACAACTGTAGATGCCAACCACAACAAGAATTTCTAGCGAAGGACCTTCAAGTCCACATTCTACAAATTCTAGTGATTTATCAAATCCAACTTTGGCAAGTATGAGAAGGTAGAAAATCAAAAGCACGTCTGACATTTATAATCAAAATGAAGGTGAGAACAATTCTCAATAGCTTACACTTTTTGCATTTTACTCACAAGCTGAAGATCCAGTTCATTATGAAGATGCAATCAAGGAAGAAAAATGGTTAACAACAATGGATGATGAGATAGATTCAATAGAAAATAATCAGACATGGGAATCGCAAAGTCTTCCAAAAGACAAAGATGTCATAGGTGTTAAATGGATTTACAAGACAAAATTGAATTCAAATGGAGAAGTGAAGAAGCACAAAGCAAGATTGGTGGTAAAGGGTTATGCTCAACAACCTGGAATAGATTACAATGAAACTTTCAAACCAGTTGCACGTTTGGACACAGTCAAAATGATATTGGCCTTTTCAACACAAAACAGTTGGTTAGTTCACCAGATGGATGTTAAATTAGCATTCCTAAATGGCTATTTAGAAGAGGAAGTTTACATTGAACAACCACCAGGATATGAGATATCAGGACAATAAGACAAAGTTTACAAACTGAAGAAGGCATTGTATGGTCTGAAACAAGCCCCAAGGGCTTGGTATAGCAGAATTGACAATTATTTCACAAACAATAGATTTACTAGATGTGACAGTGAACCAACACTATATACTAAAGTGAATGATGAAGGTAAAATTATGATCATATGCTTGTATGTTGATGATTTGATCTTAACTGGAAATCTATTAGTTGAAATGTTCAAAGCAACAATGATGAAAGAGTTTGAGATGACAAACATGGGACTGATGAAGTATTTTTTGGGCATTGAAGTAACATAGAATAAATATGGTATTTTTATTTCACAATCTAAATATGCAAAGGATGTTTTAAAGAGATTTAATATGTCAAATTGTAAGTCAGCACCTACTCCAATGGTGAGTGGACTGAAATTGAGCAGAGAAGACAAAGGCACAGATGTTAATCCAACTTTATACAAACAACTAGTAGGGAGCTTAATGTATTTGACAACCACAAGGCCTAACATCATGTATGCAATCAGTTTGATTTCCAGATTCATGGAATCACCAAAAGAATCACAGTGGATGGTTGGAAAGCGAATTCTAAGATACATCGATGGAACAAAGAACTATGGCATTCAGTATTCTAAAACAAATAATTTCAAATTAATAGGGTTTACTAACAGTGACTGTGCTGGAAGCATAGATGACAGAAAAAACACGTCTAGTTATGTTTTTCACTTTGGCAGTGGTGTAGTTGCATGGGCTTCAAAGAAGCAACCAATCATTACATTGTCTTCAGCTAAAGCTGAGTATGTTGCAGCCACAAGTGCATCTTGCCAAGCAGTATGGATGAGGCAAGTTTTGAAGGAGATTCAAAATGAACAGATAGGAGCCACAACAATATTTTGTGACAACAATTCTGCAATTTCCCTTTCCAAAAATCTTGTATTTCACAAGTGGAGCAAGCATATAGAGACAAGGTTTCATTTCATTCGAGAACTGATCAATGGTGGGGAGATTACTTTGGAATTTTGTAGATCAGATGAACAGCAGGCGAATATATTTGCAAAGGCATTGAGCAAAGAGAGTTTAAGCTTTCAAAGAGAATGACTGGGAATTAAAACTGGCACGAGTTGTGCTCAAGGGGGAGTGTTGGAAATACACCCAACTCATGCATCAATGGTTCGGTCAACCCCAATAGTCTTCTCCAACTCTTACTGCTATACCGCACCGACTTTCGTACCTTCTCGTGATAACGCGATGTCCACCGTGATACTGCGGCCCCCTTGCTCTCTGCTCATGGTTGCGCAGTGTTACTACAATACCGCGGCCTCAAGTTCAATCACTCGTGGTAGCACTGTGATTACCGCCATACCATGAGCCTTCATTTCCATCCCCATGGTAGCGTGGTGTTACTGCCATACCACAAGGCTCGATCTCCTGCTCCGTGGTAATGCGGTTACCGCGGCCACCGTGGTCTAACTTTTAATCACGATGGTAGCGTGGTAGTTCTTTCCTTCTGTGTGTGTGGTTACTGCCACCACCGCAGTCTATTTCTTAACTGTGCGGTAGTTGACTGTTTGACCTTTTTGGCCACGTTGTTTTCTATGGTGTGCGCTAGTGGTTTGATAGGACATTTTGTCATGTCTAAAGGACAAATTTTTAATTCGACTTAACTATGTTTAGGACATATAACTACTGGCAATTTTATGACATTTAAAGTTTGTATTTATTTCATCTTGGCCCGAAATATTTTATATACTGAGATATATTTTTGTAATCAAATACATAGTGAATATAATTTATTTTGCTTTGAAGTAGCAAAGGTGGTTAATGGTTGTTCTGTGTTAATTTCTGTATGTATGAAATATTATCTCTGCTATTTCCTTCAAGCAGAGGGAGTGAATATGCTTGTTTACATAGGAGAGAATGGAAAAGAGGCAGTTAACTTGCATAGCATGCCTTCCCTATGCTACCTAGTCATGCAAAATACAAATTTGGTGGGCAACATTGGAAACTTAGCTCCAAATTTGTTATAGATAAAAATTAGAAACTGTGAATTCAGGGATACATATAGACGGTTAACATTAAGAAATAGATTCCATCTGGATAACAATTGGTCCCAAGTCAGGATTTTAAGTGTAGACCAATGTGCAAGTCTTATGAGAATCCCAAACACACTTGACAGCTTGGTGAACCTCCAGTGCTTGTATCTGCAAGATTGTGTAGCTCTCACAACACTTCCAAACACACTTGGCAACTTGCCACAATTGAATAAGTTATATTTGCGCAGCTGTATCAATTTAACAAGCCTTCCTGAAACTATGGGAAACTTGATGCAACTAGAAAGGTTGGATTTGGAAGACTGTAGAGGTCTAAGAAGCCTTCCCAGCACACTAGGTAATTTAGCTCAACTACTAGTGTTGTTCTTGATAAGATGTAGAGGGCTAAGGAATATTCCCAACACAATAGGTGACTTGTCACAACTCTGACATTTTTACATGTATGGTTGTTCAGGTTTACAGAGCTTTCCTTACGCGGTGGGCGAGTTACAAAATCTTCATGTATTCAGGTTTCCTAGTTGTTGTCCATATCAGATAGACCTAGAAAGCTTTCATGATGGGGTTGTCAAGTTGGCCCAACTTAGAGAGTTAAATAGGTAAAAATCATTTGTAAGTGCATTTAATTTGGTCTACATGGACTATTTATGATCTTTGCAAGAAAATTAATTTCTATTGAATTTTTTAAAATTTTGTTTAAAATGATTTTAAATTTTGCAGAAGCGTCGGATTAAGAAGATTGGTCTAGAAGAAGTTTAATGTCTACTTTCTTTGCCACACAACAGATGTAGGGGAAACATTGATGGATTATAAGTAGAGGATGACGAAAGTAGAGAGGCAATTGATAGTAGTGATATTATTGTTCATGTTTAATCCAAAAGCTTTGTGGAATCAATTATGTGCATGAGAAAGTGGGTAGCCAGTATGTGCTCAAATTGCCTTGTTATTCCTCTATTCCTTCCTACCTATTGGTCCTATTATACCAAATTTCGCAACACATTGAGAGAGTTGAATGTTGAATATTTTCATATATAAAGAGAGTTTTTTTGTTCATCAACATTTTTTTGCAGTGAATATTGAACTATAATGTCTAGAGTCTATTTTCCTTCACATCTTTAACGTTTTGGTTTTTTTTCTTTAAACTTTTAAATTTTTATGGTGGGATTTTTGGATAGGGTATTTAAACGAAAATTGAAATTGGATTAGATTTTAAAAAATTAAATATTTTAAATTATATATATATATATATATATATATATTTAAATGTTTTAAATAATATTTAAATTTTAGTAATTAATTTTTAAATATGTAAATTAAGTTAAATTTTTATTAATTTTTTATTTTTATTTTGTAGAAGGAAAGGTGCATGTTACAATTTTCAAGATTTATGAATTACAATTAAGATAAATTTTTAAGTATAATTAAGTGTATAAAGTGTTTGAATTCTTTTTGGTAAATTTATAAAATATGTTTATGTTAGTAAGATTTGACTATTTCTATTGCATTGTTCAAGTTGTTAAGTGTGATTGTAAATAGTTTTTATTATTCTTTTAGTTAAAAAAAATTGACAACTTAATTTTTCATATTGATTTTATTTTATTTTCATAGTTATTATCATGAACACTAAGAGGAACTACTAGTATGCAGATTAAACCAAAATAATTGCCTAACATTTTTTAATAATTATTCCAACTATATAAATTCTCTCTCATACTCATTTTGAAGGTTCTAATCCACTATTATTTCCAATAGCACTCTTCCACTATTCTATCCTTGCTGAAAAAATTAGGTTTTCCTTTCATTCTTTCTAGGTGTGTTTTAGAAATCATCATTGACCTTTTATTCACCCTTATCAATTGGTATCCTCCATCCATACATAAATTACTTGATCTATATGTGAGTATTTTTATCTCCATTTCCCTTCCATCCTTAACAAAATCACCCATCCTTTGTCTCCTAAAAATATTAGTTACAAAAATTTCCTTCACCATTCCTCTTGGTTGAATATATCTCCTTTAAACCTTTCCATTGGCCTTCACATTTACATATCAAGTGAAATTTTCATATCCCTATTTTTCCTCCATCATATTCACACATCACCATAAAATACATTTTATCTTAGAGTTTTTCAAGAGGAAGAAACCTTCACACACACCACTAAAACTCCATCACTTAGGGGACACATACTCCCTTTTTTACAAGGTATTATGGAGGCTAAAATTGTACACTCCAAATGTGATTCACCATTTCTATGCATAAATAATTATGCACATGTATTTTTCACATTTGATAGATAGTTGGTGGACTACTTCCACTTATGTAGTACAAAAATAAATGCAAGGGTAGAGAGTTTGGAGGGCTCCCCTCTTCAATAGGAAGAATTTCCTAATGAGTGGAAAAAATATTTAGTTGGGGTATGGTCATGATGTAAGAGTATTATATCTATTCATAAGGTATAATGTCTCATTGATTAGTTTCAATGATTTTTTTAGACAAATGAATTCTATTTCAAAGATGGCTTCACTTGGTTAATTAACTCAATGACTAGTAAGTTAATATTTTCTTGTTCAATTTGTCAATATATTTTGATTTGTGGTTCAATCTAAACAATTACGAGAGTAACAACTCTCATAATTTTCTAAAATTAACTTCAATCAATCTTCTCTCATGCTTAGAAACATATTCTTTGCATGAAACAAGTGATCAGGATAGAGAAGTGTGGCATGCAATTGCTTTAATGATTTTTTTAATTTCTTGTTTGATGTTTGTTGGTTTTAATGCAATGTTTATGTTCAAATATTTTTATTTTTCTTTCTTTTAAATTTTTGATCTTTGAAATCGTGTATCTCGATCTTTGATTGTTAAAACTATGTTTGGAGCTTCTAGCTCAAATGTACCCTTTGTTTTAGTAGCAGTAGTGTAGAAAATTATATGCTCTTGAAAGTGAGGAAATTTCACACTTAATTTGGACCTATTTTGGCACCCTTGCATTAATTATCCTTCTAATCATCATTTATAGGCCCCTAAGACCCATTATTTTGGATCTCGAAGCTCATTTCACTCAAAAATCCCATAAAATCTTCAAAAATCCTGAAAACCCACCTCAAAAAGCTAAGGTGGGACTCAGTCACCACCTTGGGCAAATGAGTCCCCTAAGGTGGGACCCATTTTCTAAGGGTGGCAAATGAGTCCCATTTGGGGTCTTTCTAAATTTTGAGCAAAAAATTCACCAATTTAATTCAAATTTTTGGTGGATGTCGGCCTTTGAAATCTAAATAATGGTCAATTAGGTGTTGATGCCTATAAAAGAAAGTTTCCAAGTCATTTTTATCATCTCTAAGAATTTTGAGCAAGCATTTCCAAGAGAAAATTCAAGTCGTTTTGAATCTTTCACAAGAGAATTCAAGTTTCAAGAGCAAGTGAAGCTAAAGCTTTGGAGAAATATTAAAGTGTTTTTGCAGGTCTTCAAGCTCACTTTCATTTAAGATCTAGCATTATCAAAGGTTGTTCATGGTTGTCTATGGTGAATCATGATGGATTCTAGATTGGGGAGATGCAACTAGCCATCAAGCCAAGCCTAAAGAATTGTTTCCTAAGTGATTCCATCCTACATTATCACTCTACATTCAGCCTAAGGAAGGTACAAGAATCATTAAGATTCATTTAGGGCGATTAGAGATCACCACAAGTGATTCATTCATCTCTATATTTCTATTATTGCATCATATTCTTGCATATTAGAATAGGATTGCATTGTGTTTCAGATTTCTTAGTCTTAGACACACTTAAGGCTAGGGTTTTCATGCACATTTCATTATTTTTATCAAGGTTTAATTACTAAATTAGGGGTTTGACCAAGGAAAATCCCCCATTTGAAAATCAAGTTGAATTATGTTTTGTAGGTGTTTTTTGCAGGTTTGGATCTGAAACTCAAACTAGAAGCAAAGGGCAAGTGTTGAAGAGTTCAATTTCCAAAAAAATAGAATGGGATTGATTCACCAAGAGTGGAAAATGAGTCCCACTATACCTATTTGTCAAATCTGTTTGCAGATTCTAATACCCTTTTTCCTGAAATAGACTCCAATGCAAAAACCTAGATCTGGGACTAATTCACCCAAGTTGGCGAATGAGTCCCAGTTGGTCAAAAAGTCAAAATTTCCAGAAGTTTAGAGTTTTTTCCAGTCATTTCAAGGTTTCTAGGTGCATATTACTTACTTTTTTTCTTTTCTATTATGTTTTCCTTGCATTTCTAAGGCATTTTCTAAGTCAATGCATTAAATTAGGGTTTTATCTTACAACTTGCATTGCATTATCTCTTCCAAGTCTAAACTTGGTGGTGAACCCCTCATTAGATCTCATTCAGCCCCTAGGATAGTCCCTTTGCAATATTTCAATCTCCTTTGAATTGAAATCTCAAGGGTTTGTTCTTGAGTGAAGAAAGTGAAGATTGTCTCTCTCCTTTTAGGTCCTAAACCCTAAAGGTGAAAGAGAGCCCCAATTTTCACCTATTCATTTTGGTGAACCTTCATTTAGAATACTTTCTTTGCTGATTTGGATTCCATCATCATTCTAGGTTTGGTTTGCATTAACGTTGCATTAGGATTTGTATTGGTTAATTCTCATTCTAGGGTTTCAAGTTTTGCATTAGTGAAAGCTCATTTAGCTTGCATTTTTGTATTTAGTTTCACTAAAAATTAATCGAAATCTGCATTTGCATCTTAGATCTAGGTCATATAGCATAAAAACATAAAAAACAACAAAAAAAATTGATTTTTTTGAGAAAAATCCCTACTGGGACTAATTCGCCCAAACTGGGACTCATTCGCCAACTTGGGCGAATTAGTCCTAATGCAAAATTTGAATTGTTGTTTATAGAGTTAAATTTATAGTTTTCAAGCTTCTATTTGATGTCATTTTTTTTTGTTTCAGTTCAGCTGCTTTCCGGTATATCATCATTTACATTCATTGAAATTATGGATTGAACTAGATTTTTGCATTTTTCATTTTCAGCATTTAGATTAGAATACATTAGACATAGATTTGAAAGCAAATCCAAAAACAAAGGCCAAAACACCTAAACCACTTGGAGAAAGTATAGTTATTTGACAATGTCAAATCTCTCTTTCCAAGTTAACCTAACCCTCAAGCGTTTTAGTAGTGATGACTTTGACATGTTAGATGAAGCCCTTGAGGACTTCATCTCACAAGGTTCATCCACTAAGGCTTTCTATGAAAAACCAAAACCAAGAGAATTTAATGTGATTCAACCTCAACTCATCCTTTACCCACCTTCGCACAAACCACAACCTAAAAACAAGCCCAGGACTTTATCCTTTATCCACCTAAGAATAATGTCTTACAACAATCGAGTCATAATATTGTTGCTCATACATACAACACTAGAAATAATCTGCAACTGCAAAAACCAACTCTGACACCCTTACCTTTTCCTAATCCCATATTGCTTGGCACTCCTCATTTAACTTCACATAGTGGGAAGGAGTATAACTGATGAGTCTAGTTTATGGTTTAATTATTGATAAAGTTGTCTATTTCCTGCAGTTGTCATAAGACTTTGATACTTGGGAGTTGATCTTTTCATAATATTTCCTTGAAACCATAGACTTTGGACATGAACTTATTTTCATAACTTTCAAATGATATTGACATGATATATGAACTGACTATGTTAATTTTGCATGTGATTAATGAATGTTGCTTAAGATGATTATGGATATGCAGTTGTTGTGCGTACTAACATTGTCATGCAGATAATTAGAGGCCTGCAATTTAGGAAGATTTCGCCAGCTGGTCATCTGCCATATCGGTCAACAAGGTGGTCATTTAATGGAGGGAAGACTCTTGGTGACTAGAGATTCCTCATGCAAATCAATTTGTAACCACCTTGTAGTGGTCTTTGTTGATGCCAAAAATTGACAAGGTAACAACCCTTTGTCAAAAACTTAGTTAAAGGGGAGACCTATTGCGCTAAACTAAATAACCTCCAAATTTTAAAGAAGTCGTATCTTCTATAACTGGGGTTTTGAATGGGAAAAGGAAGAAAATATAAAATAAAATGATATAACTAGGGCGATGCGCCAAGGTTTAGATATAAGACACTATAAATCTATCTTGTAGATGCGATCTAAGGGCCTGTTCAACAATATGCTATGTACGAAATAACAACTTATTAAAGAGGAAGACCTGGATAATTTATTTCATGACATAAAATAATTTGCACAAAGTTTTATTGAACAGAAAGAGTTGAAGACATGGTTCCAAATCAGCATTCTATTCAAATCATTGAAGCTGCAAACAAACTATCTAGAAACAACACAATATAGTGTTATCAATAGTTAAGAAACAAAAATGCCAAATTACAGGGGCATAGTCTATGAGTCTTTACAGCTATCTAACAAAACAAAGGCCTGGTGTCTCCCCAATTCTTCTATAGATATTTCGAACTAACAACAAAAACAACTATTCACTTTTATCAAAAACTTCTTTAAAAACTAACTATTTTTTCTCCCTGAGAGAAGAAGTAGTATATATAGCCAAGGGCATCCACCGCTTGAAGGATTGTAAAAAATTTCTCATTATGAATCATGATGCTTACAAAATTGATTCATCATGGTCATTGTAACAGAAAGATTCCCGAGCATGAATCCAGTCATTCGCAAGCTAGATGCATTCCCTGCAAATGATGGCAATGGTCTCAACCTATCCTGTGTAAACAAGTGTCATCCCTTAGTGAAAACAATTAGAACATGCAACACAACATGGCAACCCAACGTTCGCATCACTCCTCCCCTTTATGTAGTTGCATCCAAGGAACACGTGGCGGAATTTCACAACCCGTAGCTCGTCCTCCCTGTCCTTTAATGAGATCTTATGATGAGAAGACATGTGGCAGTGTCCCTATTATCAGCACTGCTTGATGGGCCCGCCAAAAGCTTGCATGAGCGAAGGCTACATGGCTGACTGTCAGGGCCCGAAGGGGAGTTATATAGAAGTATGCCATACTCACTCGATCTCTTGACATGTGGGGGGAGAATGGGGCTTGAAAGAGAATGGAAGGGAAGCTCCACTTTGATAAGTGCTTTGGTGACACGTGGCGGAAATGAGTCAAGAGCACTGAAAGACTGGCAGGGAGGCTTCATAAAAATCATCAAGAGCGATCAAAATTCGGGCAAGACATCAAAAAAAACTCGAAGGGAGCATGGGGGTATATTAAATTTCCACAACTTTTGGCAACTACGAGGGGTGTTTTTCTTGTGGAACGGTGAATCCAAATTTTTTTAGGTTTTGTGACCAGAACTTTATTGGTCATTGGAGTCAGAGCTTAGAGAGGGCAACTTGCAAGGGCAGCCAATCAGCCTTAGAAGGCATTGATATGGCGCACACAATCTCGTGTGCCTCATGCAGATCGATCACCTCCTTGAAGGGCACAACTCTAGATATTTCGGACCTGTCCTCGAGCTAAAAAAGCAGCTATGTGATCTGATGAGTTACACCCTCAGTGTCCTCAGCGGTGGGAGGCTGGCTAAAACTCTAAAAATTTGATAAATCTTGCTTCCTCTACTTAATTTTGGCCTCAATTTTCTTCGCAGTAGCCACTGATTCATCAAGGAGGAACAAAGACAGGCCCATCTGGGTTAGTTGGGAAAGCCTTGCCTGAATGCTATCCATTGTCTGCCCTAATGTAACCAAGCATTGTTGAGCATGAAGGGTAGCTTCTTGGTAGTGGATAAAATCTTTTGTGACCCCAGCTATTGTCCTCTGATTCTTGATCCCTGCTCATTCCAGGTCCTCGCTTGTCACTATGTATAGCTTTCCTAGTAGCCTTTCTACTTCAGGAACCTTTTCTCCTATGAATTGTAGGAACTATTTCATCATGTCATGAACCTTCGTGCATAAATTTATTGCCTCCACCATGAATCAGAGTGTGTGCTGGAGAGTCAAGCATAAATCCTTGACTCTCTCCCAGTAGGAAGCATATAGTTGTTGGGCCACTAAGCAAAGGTCTTTCTGTGGAGCAGGAGTTTGAACGATCTTCTTCAAGAGATTAATCTATGCATCCTTCATCCCAATCTCTTGTGTTAGCCTCATAATTTTTTTCGTAGTAGACGTGAGCTTCTCCTGTAGGTCCTTTTGTGTACCCAGCCACCTTTCCTCATATTGGTTTCATAGACTCTTCCTCCAAGGAAAGCCCGAACTTCTAGAGATCTTCTTGAAATTGAGCCTGTGCGCTTTCTTGGTTCGCCTCCTTTTCTCGTATCATTTTCTCCAGATGAGCATGTAGTTGCTATAATTCATTGATATTTTGCTGAACCTCCTCCTTTGATTGGGCCAACCTATTGGATAATTCCTAGTTCCTTTGTCGCAACTCGACTACCTGATCAGACTCTCGGGATTGGAATTTCTCGAGTTCTCTTTGCAAGCTAGCTCGTTTTGCCTACACAATTTGTGCAAGGCGCACCCTTTCACCTTCCTGTGATTTTTCCTTGGCCAACATGACTTCCAGCCTTGTCTTGACGGCCTTGAGCTCATCCTCTACCTTCTTCAATTTATGACCAGACTTAAGAAATTTGGTAGTCACCACCTGTTGTATCTCCTCCATTAAGTCAACCTTATCCTGGGGTTCAACAACACGTAAGTCCAGTCCGATGGCATGGATGTCGTAGTCATCAGGTTGCATTTATCCCCGTGGTTTGGAAACATTTGGATGCAAGGTTGAGAAATGCAACGATTGTTGAGCCTTGTTATAAATTGTCTGGACTTTGGGCTCTGTTGACCTCCTGGCATCCTTTTTTTTTTTCTAGAGTTGGAGAGCTCGAGCTTGCTTCGTTGTATCATTCTAAGACAAGAATTGAGCCAACAACTTGATGCATTCACCTACAAAGGGTGCATTAAGAGGGATAGTGAAAGGGAAAGAGAGGTAGGTGACCTCAAAAATTTTCTTCTTCGGAAGGGGAACCATGAGCAGAGAGAAAGGAGGAATGCTCCAAATCCCAAGTGACAAAGGCATGGAGGGGCTTAATGGGAATGGTGGTGGCAATGAAGATGCACTAGGTTTCGATGGCTGCGAAGGTTGAGTCAGAATTGACTTAGATGATGCAATAGGGGCAGCGACCTCAAACACCAATAGGATGGAAGAAATGGATGCAAATGAGGAGGCAGATGGGGCAGACAAAGGGGCTCCGACCAATGATAAAGAAGCTCAAGGGGAAGTGAAAACCATTTGCCTGATATGAGAAAATGGGGAGAAACCTCCAGCAGCTATTGCAGAGGGGACAGAGAAAGATGGGCTCATACTTGGAGTGATGGGTGCCATAGGTACTATGGAAGAAACAAAAGACTTTGAGCCGAGAACAGAGGGAGAGAAATATACTTGAGTGGAAGATTCCATCTCTGACGCTTGGCTGACTGCAACCTCCTACAAACTACCTCTTGAAGTGGTATCAGTGCGCTATCTTTTGCTTGGTGGAGGTTTCTCCAAATCCACCACTTTCATTGATTGTTGTGTTGGTTCAGGATTTCTCACAGTCATGGGTCGAGATTGTGAGGACCCTGATCACAAGGTATTCATTCACACACTCCTAATAATAGTGCTAGACGACATTGTCGTTTTCTATTTTTTCTTTCCCTTGTCAGAGCGTGGCAGGGAATCATCAGGTTCGAGCTCCTCCTCATCACTTGTGTTAGAATATGGATGTTTATGGTTCCAGAGGCTATCAAATTGATCATCGGTCTTGAAAACTGATGAATGTTGGAAATGGTCGACGGTGTTATTTATCTCCTAGCGATAGATCCAGAAATCATTAATCTTTTCTGGCTTCAAAACCTGTTGCCTTACCAAGCTATTTTAGAGGGTAGTACTTATGCAGCTATTTTCATCTACCTTCCCCTTGATGAGATAGAAAATGAGCCATGATAGCCTCTGATTATCTATCAGCATTTGCACCAAGTCCACCCAGATTTCGCTAACATCTTCTAGCGGATTTCGTCGTGCCTCCTAGTATGGCCGAGGGCTATTCTTTATCTTAATAAATGTGTCGCCCAAATCATCCTTGGGGTTGTAATCCCATTTATCACAAATGAAAACCAGCCTGAGGTGTTCCAACTTAGCCTCAAGTAGCTATGCTGACCTTTTCTTTACCTTGATCATTGTTTTGTAGTTCATGGGGCATTCAAAAAATACCTATTTCTTCTTCTTCAGGTCAGAGAAAAAGTTCCAGTCCATAATAGCCATTTGTTGGAAGACCTCGAGGGCTAATACCCGATCGATGATGGATATGGGGAGTCAGATCGAATCTTCACAAAATCCATGCACTCGGACACATGTGAATTCTTCTTCGAGGAACTAGTCACACTTTTCAAACAGGGACCGCATCCAGCCATTCTAATCACCTAACAGGCGATAGTAGTCAATGTCCTCGCTCAAATCACACAAAATTGGAATTAGGTATTTCTTTGAAAATGCATAATAATCATAGGTGGAGCAGAGGATGGGAATCCACACTGAAATTGGCTTCCAATGTATTTTCTCATCGAATATTGATAACTCCATTTTTCCCATGAAGAAATCAAGATTTTGATGTAGAAACATATAGGCAAGAAGAGAAGGATACCTAAACTTGCCCATCGTCTCAAACTCGCCAATCTTCTTCTTCATATATTTGATAATCATGTCCGCGAAATCATACCAGAAAGGATCCTTCTACCTCCTAAGTTGGAAACCTAATCCCAACTGAGCTTCAGACAAGATCATGTCGTTGTCTAAGCCGAACACAAAAGCCATCATTTTGAAGGCTTCCTGCATATCCGCCAGGGTGAAGTCAACACGTCGGTTCAGATTTCTTAACGACTGCTGGCAAATTTTGGGGCCTTCTGGTCTTTGTATTATAAAAGTTGAGGGCAATCTTCCTACCCCTCCAAAATTTAGAATTCTTTTTCTGGTTGAAGGGTTCCATCAGTCATTCTTTGGTGCCCATCTCGAGAATGTACAACATGTGCCTAAGAGCCTCTGCAGTTAGCACAACTCTTAATTTCCTTCCTTCAATGGCGTCAATCGCTGAATTGAAGCATCAAATACTTTCATGAATTATTTATAGGCAGTGGTGCACATAAGGGACCATATATTAGGGAAGTCTGCAGTGCCATTTCTTGAATGGTAATTGATTTTTGAAGGAGTTCTTCATCCCGGCGAAAGAAACTTCCCTCAAGCCATTAGGGTTAGTCTTGAGGATGGGGTCATAGATGTTATCCCACTCCTCCTTTACCAAATTAGCATCTCTGAGCTAGCCCTTCTTGGCTACCCGTGTGTGAAACTAGTCCGGCCTATTTCAGATTTCAGGCGTAGCATAGGATTTCTATTCCTCGAAGATATTGACTATAGGTGCGGTGAGTATCGTATTGGCCAAGATTTGAGATACTTCACCAAGATCATTCATCTACGGGTTCTGGGTTACTTCAAGGATAGTGGATGCCATTTTTATTCTAAACTTCTGAAAACTTGCTACTTGTCTCTTAGCATCTCTGCACTTTGATAATTCTCTATATAGTTCTTGTATTAAAAAACAATTTCTTTTCTTTAAAATAAACACATGCAATACTTAGCTTTTTTATCCTTCAAGTGGTAGATGATGGTTGCTTTTTTTGCATTAAATTCGGCATGTACTACCATCCTTTCGGTTTATGTGAAGCAGACTACTTGTCATTTTGAAATGACAAGTATTCATAATGACTCCACATACCTACAACCCATAGCATGATTTTCCTTGGAAATTGAGTCGACGATTTGAAGGCAGGCTAGGTGTCATATGTCATGGTAATTAATACCTTGAACAGAATGATTACGCCAATGTATGCGATAAGCATCACATAGATTTGCATCTTTTCTCGGGTTTTGAGGAACACCTAGCAGGACGACACCTCATTGTTTGATCGAAGAGGCTACCGCCGAATGTTGCTAGTAGCTTGTGCTAATTAATTAGCTTGCCTTGATTTTGTACGCAAAAAATCATACCTATAGACACAAATTTGTGAGAGTTTCGAGTGAGCCTTGGTGCAGTGTCTGAGGTGGTACCTAGTTAACCTCATTCTTATCGTATGTGAACTACCATGCTAATCCTTGTTGCTTCTATAAATAGGCATCTAGTCAGTAGTAGAACCATACTTAGCAACTTTTTAGTGGAATCAACATTAGGTGATTGGTTTAGCCTTTGGTAATTGCAATCTTCTTATTATTTGTGTAGAGTTCAGGTTTAAGCTCTTTGCGTAGGGTTGTTAACTGATAGTCATATAGTATCTAACACCATGGATACCCTGATTAGGCTAACCTCTCATAAACCACAAATGGCCTTCCTAGGTGAAATTTCGACCAGGCATCTGAAGAGGATGATGAAGAATAAACATTCTCTGGACATCATAGCTATGAAATGGGTCATGGGTCATGACTGCCTCAAATATGAGGACAATTATAAAGTAAACACTGGTGTGTGCTCTCATTTTGTGGCATCACTACTTGGTATTCAAGTCCCCAAGCCACTTATCATCCGTTTGGTGACAAAAATATTCTCGAAGAAATATTTGGACAGCCTCGAGGAGGTGGTGGAAAATGTTGTATTTTGCGGAGGGATTCCGACTATGAGCGACCTACATAGGTTTATTGAAGATGATGCGATCATTCTGTGGTTGTCATTCTTGAGCAGCTTTTGTCTTCAATCACGAGAATTCCATTGCCAAAAGGTTACCCATTCTTGCCACTTTCTATTCTAGATATAGAATGTGGTGCCATTTTATGATATTGAATGGTACACTGACTTTAGGAACCTAGTGTTCCCAGCTATCGTCACCTCTCTAGATGGTGTTGTCGATGTAGCTAAGGATGAGGTTGTGTCGAATGATGTTGTTGCTGCTTCTTTTGCCCAAGACTAAAAATTCTCTCTTTTTTGCTTTAAGACCGAGACTCCGTTAGTATTTTTGTATATAGCTTGAAAAAGGCTTTATATCATAGAAATATATAAGTATATACTCCTCTGAAAGCGTGGCCTCTAGGCCATTTTGTTGTTGTATTTTTTGAATTATATAGATATAATGAAGATGTAGCCTATGTTTAACATCTCTCTCGTGCTATGTAATTTTTATCCCTTTGGGTATTTGTGTTATTTTATGTATCACAATATGAGTTTTTTCTTTATCACGGATTAGGAAGACCAACCGAACAAAAAGAACAAAGAGGAAACATAATCACAGTAATTACATATTTACACAGTAGAACTGTCTAGTTGAGCTATATAGAATTTTAAGGTGAACTCCCTTAATGGGACCCGTTAACACTTTTCTTTCTATGCTCTTTGATTCAAACACCTTGTATCGCTTAAATCATTATGAACAAACCTTTCTTAAAGTTGTTTTATTTCTCATGTCGATTGGTTTTTTCTCCCTGTTGGTTGGATTTTATCACCAGAATTTTACCATCCAGCCTCTCGTCTAAACAACCATCAAATAGAGAAAAAACACTTGCACCTGCTACGCCATGTAGGATTGATTCCATAGAGGGTGGTGGGTGATGATTTCTTGCTGGCATTTGGCTTAGGTTCCTGAAATTGATACGTGGGTGGATATCTCCGCTGTCATTTCGGACCAGGATGAGACCGAAAATCCAAATGCTAGGCTCGATTGAGCAGGCAACTCACTTCAGGACTAGCTTTGTTGACCTTTTATGGTTCATTAGTGCTTAAATCTTGAGACTCGCTAACCTTTGTGTTTGGCACGTCAATTTGGTTTCTCTTTCTGGTTCTATCATAGACTAGATGATGTTGGGATCATATCCTCTAAGTTTATCATACGACCAAGTCAATACCCGCTCATTTCCCTTTAAAAAATGTATGTGCCCTTCTTCACTTTGATGTAGGACACTCCTTCTGATTTTAAGACTATTTGCATCTATGTCTTGAGAATCCATACAGTCACCTTCATTCACTACGAGATTTCTCTTATTATTTCTAGTATTGCCAAAAAGGGAACTTTCGAGAGTGACCAATTTTCTTGGAAATTTATGGAGTTCTTGATGTACGTCTCGTTTGTCATCACTTTCGACGATCCCTACTTGGAATTGGTTGGTAACTTCTCCCGATTGTGAACTGATCAAGGCAATGTGTGTTCATTGCTTTCAAATACTTTCCAACTCTGCTCGTCATCTGGATTTGTGAGTTGGAGTGTCATTCACAAGGAGCATTGGTTGTATATTGGGTCATGTGCTAGTTTGGATTGGGCTCTGATTTCGGCCAAGCTTTTTATATCATCATTTTGTATTTGAGGAACAACTTGAATATTGAAAGTTCCAAAGCTCTCAATTAGGTCCCAGACCTTTTCTCCAGAGGATCTCATACAAACATCCTATTCAGTATTGATATTTAGAACTTGATTGATGATTAGCTCAAGAATCTCGAATAGATTCATTTGCCTAATATCCATTTTCTCTGTCAGGCCCAAATCTAATACAAGGCCTTCATATTTAGCCTTTTCATTGGAACAGGAAAACTAGGGTCGAAAAGACCTGATTGTCTCCTTGTCGCTTGGGGAAGTCAAGTATACCTTAGCTACTACACCGATCTTACACTTTGCACCATCAAAATGTAGTGACCATAGTCCTATCACTGAAAAGGTATTGGGATCTCGAGTCACCTTTGGGATGGATTGATCTTTGTCATAAATGACATAAGTTCCCAGTCCAGTGGCATGATAATTGTCGAAAGGGTCTTTATCAATGAACTTACTTAGGAGAACCTCTTCTTGCTCAGTTCGTTCCCCGATGATTTCTTCATTTTCTAGAAGTTCAGTGCAGTACATTTCCTCCTTGGTTATGGAGGTGTGAGAAGACTCGAAGACTACCTTAGCTTTGCCCGCAACATGTTTGAAATGAAAAGGTTCGGACAACAACTTCATTTTGGTCTTTGTTTGGTCCTTATAATTAGGTGTGACCAATCTAAAGAAAGGTATCCACCTAGCTTAGCAGTGAATTCCATGGACAAGCACATACTGAATATTGGAGGAATATCAATGATCATTGTATCCTCCTTAACTATGATATTCAGGCAGACAAATAGGGTTAATGGGAGGTCCTTAATGAGCCCATAGTAGTAACCATATTCCCATCTAGTTGCATGACTAATTTTTCAAAGGTTTGTAGCTCAATCCCAAGGCTTCAGCTATTAGCCTGGGCATGATTGTAGTGTTGGCGCCAGAGTCAATCATGGAATTATGTAGTCATTTCTTACCCATAATGAGGGTTAAGAAAAATGGTCTTGGTTTTGGTTTGCCTTCACTGACTTTGAATGTTGATTCTTCTTCTTGATATTCAGTGGAGGCCCCTTCTGCAACATTCACAAGAACTTTGGCCGGTGGTGACTTCTCAAAATTTTCCTCCTGAAGTGATTGCTCCTTTGGTTCTATGATCAGGTCCTCTTGGAGAGCCTTTTTTAGTAGTGTCTTTTGTTCCGGCATGGCTAGGATTTCCCACAAGGAAACGTTAGCAAATGATTTTTTCAACTGCTCCACCACATCCAATGGTGTTGGACTTTGATTCTTTTTCTCCTTAGTCCTTGTTGTCATGGTCTCCCTTTGTAGAGGGTTTTGTGACACCGTTGTTGGGGCACTAGTGTGTCATTCAAGAGTACTTTTAGGCCATAGATTGACTAATTACGAGACAATTGTTTCACTCGTGAATCTCCCTTTAGATCGAGTGTTGTAATCGGACTCCACTTGTAGGGTTTCAAAAGTGGATGCTTTGAATGTGAACACTACTTCCTCTCCTTCCATCCATGAGAAGAGGGTGTGGTCGGGGGCTATATCAGTCTCTTGTTCCAAAGACATACCTTGCATTTGAAAGGTAAGTATCATGTTTTTCATTTGTGGAGAGGTATATGCATAATTCCCATTGTTTGACATTGATCCTTGACTGCGCTACTCTGCTACCTTTTGTTGTAGATTATCATGTGGGAAGTTTCAGCGCATATGTGAATTGCCACAAGGAAAAAACTAGGGGTTACCATCATCGAACAATTTTTTTTTCCTATAGTCAGGTCTTTGATAGAGCTTATGTTGGCGTTCCGCAAGGGAGTAGGTACCGGTACTATTTCACTTATTTTCTACACCTGAGGATTTGGGGGAGTGCCTCCTTGGAACTGGTTTTGTTGGTAAGAGTTCCTTCTACCCTGATAATTTTGATAGGTCGACCTTGGAGGAGCAGCCTAGTTGTGTTTGATGATAGTTATCTCATTGGCCATAGCCCACAACATTTCCTTTATGTCACTTGTCTCATCATTTGAGGGACCAAGTGTGGTGTTCTGTGGTGTGCTTATGTATGTGTATATAGATTGAGGAGCAGTTGGTACGGTCAACATTTTTTCCTGGGTGGAAGTTAGTATTTTAGGGAATATAGGCATGATGGGTTGAGGAAGAAACCTTACAACGTCGATCAAATTGTTTTCTACTTTAATTGTGACGCTATATGCATTCAACAAAGTGGTTTCACCGAGTGACTAGATCATCATTGAGAAATCGGCATTGATGGACTTTAGGTAAAACATGAATGCCAGATCAGGTGGTAGGTGGATTACAACTTGAATTTTTTTCTAAGTTATGTGGAACCGAATGTTGAAGTCAGTTAGAGCCTCATATGGAGTTCGCTTGATGATATCTAGCTGGTGATACTAGGAAGACCTATCTATGTCATTCGAGAATATTTTGTAAAAAGGATCCCCAAACTGATCCCAAGTGTCAATAGAGTTAGTTGGTAGAGTGCAATACCATTTTGATGTTTTCCTCTGAAAGAAGCTATGAGAAACCTCAGTTCTATGTTTTGGTCTATAATCTCGTGTCCCAAGCATATGTCTGCCACATCTTGTAGATGTTTCGATGACATTCTTGAGCTATCTCTGGTGAACTTAAGAATAGATTTGAGAGCAGAGACCGAGATGAGGGCCAAAACGACAGGTGCTATAGGTGTTCTAATAGGACTTCTAGTGTCCCATGCCACATAATTTTGGTTGTTGATAGGCAACATGACTGGTGGAGGGTTTGGGACATTTATGTGATGAGTTCTAGTTGGTACTAACCCTAATGGAGGTACCAAAAAACCAAGGTTGTTTACTATTTGGGGTCTTGTGATAGGTGGATGGCTCATATACTTGCTTAATATTTTAAGCACCTTTCGTTGTCCCACTGAGTGTGCCAGGAAAAATAAAAAACTGTTGATGCCAAAAATTGACAAGGTAACAACCCTTTGTCAGAAACTCGGTTAAAGGGGGGACCTATTGTGCTAAGCTGAGTAACCTCTAGATTTTAAAGAAGTTGGATCTTCTATAACTGGGGTTTTGAATGTGAAAAGGAAGTAAATATAAAATAAAAATATCTAACTAGGGCGATGTGCCAATGTTTATATATAAGGCACGATAACTTTATCTTTTAGATGCGATCTAAGGGCTCGTTCAACAATCTGCTATTTCTGAAATAATAACTTATTAAAGAGGAAGACCTAGATAATTCATTTCATAACATAAAATAATTTGCACAGAGCTTTATGGAATAGAAAGAGTCAAAGACATGGTTCAAAATCAACATTCTATTCAAATCATTGAAGTTGCAAACAAACTATCCAGAAACAACATAGTATAGTGTTATCAATAGTTAATAAAAAGAAATGCCAAATTACAGGGGCACAGTCTGTGAGTCTTCATGGTTATCTAACAAAACAAAGGTCTGGTGTCTCCCAATTCTTCTATAGATATTTTGAACTAACAACAAAAACAACTATTCGCTTTTATCAAAACTTATTTAAAAACTAACTCTTTTCTCCCTGAGAGAAGAAGTAGTATATATAGCCAAGGGCATCCACCACTTGAAGGATTGTAACAAATTTCTCATCATGAATCATGATGCTTACAACAATGATTCATCATGGCCATTGTAACAGAAATATTCCCAAGCATGAATTTAGTCATTCGCTAGCCATATACTTTCCCTGCAAATGATGGCAATGGTCTCGGCCTACCCTGTGTAAACAAGTGTCATCCCTTAGTGAAAGCAGTTAGAACACATGGCACAACATGGCAGCCTAGTGTTCACATCACTCCTCCCCTTTATGTAGCTGCATCAAAGGAACATGTGGCAACATTTCTTAACCCATAGTTCCTCCTCCCCATCCTTTGATGAGAACTTACGATGAGAAGACATGTGACAGCGTCCCTATTATCGACACCGCTTGAGGGGCCTATTGAAAGCCTGCATGGGTGAAGGCTATGTGGTTGGCAGTCAAGGCCCAAAGGGGAGTTATATAGAAGTATGCCATACTCACCTAATCTCCTAACACATGGGGCAAGAATGGGGCTTGGAAGAGAAGGGAAGGGAAGCTCCCCTTTGATAAGTGCTTTGGTGACATGCAGCGGCAGTTAGTTGAGAGTGCCAAAAGAATAGCATGGAGGCTTCATAAAAATCATCGGGAGCGGTCAAAAGTCAGGAAAGATATAAAAAATAACCTGAAGGGAGCATGGAGATATATTAAATATCCACAGTATTAATTGTATTTGAGCGAGTTTAGGCATTACTATTGTGCCAAGCTCACATTAAGGAAACCATTCCTGATAGATTTTGTGCATACATAGCTGCCTCTTCTCTTTTCCATGTTTCCCCTAATGTGATATCCTTTGCATCTACTAGAGTTGATCGCCTTGCTAGGTATTTAAATAAGGATATGATGTTCCTTTTGAGCTCTCAGATAGAATATTGCTTAATTTGATGTAATCGCACTCTTGAGCTTTTTAGTAATACAATCATGTTGCTCATTTGTACTCCTATTTTCCAATAAATGAAATGAAGTTATAAGTTTGTGCATCTAAGTCTATCTTAGTTTTAGGGAATACTTATCCAAGGGGGGCCACTAGGTGGGTATTCTATCCTTTACCTTAGTTTAGTTTAGTTGTTATTTTATGTTCAGCTATTAGTTAAGAATCTGTCACTGATTGTTCCTACAACCACTAGAATTCCATTATGTGACTGTTCCTACAGCCAAAGTAGACAGAGTAATTTCCTATTTGTTCACTCATATTTTCATTTCTATCATGCATTTTAGTTTAGCCTAGTTATTGATTGTTGTTCAACATTTATGTTATTTCCTTCCAAGCAATTTACTTTTAGTATTATGTCTTTCTTAGCTATAGGATGAATATGGCTACTTTGGATTCCAAGTGCACATACAATGCTGACCCATTTCAAGTTTACATCTCTGGGTTGAAAATTTAAATGCACCTTCATGATGATTGAGATAGCTATTTAGGTTAGATGTCTAATCTCTTAATCACAGCTGTAAAGGCTTAGTTGTTAAAACATTATAGGAGGCCAACATTTTTGGCGTCATTTCCAGGGATGGTGTCAAACTAGGAAGTTCTTGGGAGTCATTGATAGTTTTCCTTGTTATTGTGTTTCTGGAAGTTTGTTCTTAGTATACCCCTCGTTTAGAAGAGTTATGACCCCCTAGTATTTTACCAATTATTTGTGTGAGCTAGTTGATAGTGAATTCATGTCTTATGCATAGAGAAATAAGAAGAGATGCTCGTGGGAGATTCCTTTCTAACAATCTTGATCTATTCTAGATAGTCAAGTATCAGAACCTGCCAAGAAATGAAGAAGAATAAGAGCCACACCTATTTACTAATACATTTACAGATCTGACCAATTTTGAAGTTTCCTCTAAAGATCAAAATTTGTTTGAAGACCCCTTTGGTTTGGAACTTCATCGAGCAAGCATGGGGGATGCAAATGGAAACAGACCTAACTTACCTAACTGACCAACTTTTCCTTCCCCCATTGCTCATCAGAATGATGTAGACAACCTCAAGAATATCCCTGCTTCAGTCCTTCCTAAGTTCTATGGACTTGTCATAGAAGATCCTGATACATTCTTGTTTGAGTTTGATATACTCTGTAGGAGTTATTACTATACCACTTATGTTGATAGGCTTAAGTTATTCCCTACCACTTTGAAAGAAGTTACATTAATATGGTTCATGAGCCTAGGTAGAGATATTGTGGAGGACAAGAAAAAAAAGTTCCTTGAGAAATACAAATAATATTGTAGAGGTGATGACATGAGAGGAGATGAAATTTTTAGAATGCAACAAAAGGAGGATGAGAGCTTGGAAGATTACATTTCAAGGTTTCTATTTTGCCTACAAAAATATCCACACCATACACTCAATGAAGAATCACATAAGCTACTTTTTTTGAGAGGAATTAATGACAGCTGCACAAATGCCTTGGACCTGATGGGAGGAGGAGATATCACCCAATTTCCTTGGGAGGATATCAAGAATATATGTCAGAACTATTCTAGGGAAGCTTCAAAGAAGGGGAGAGATTACCAATATTCTATGGGTAAGTCATCCACTAGTGGAGTTCCAAGTATGGAGATTGCTCACTTAGTGATAGACTTCAAGAAAGCCATCATAAACAATCTATCTATTGAGCTGGATTCACTTCAGGCAAAGAAGAAACAAGAGGAGGCAGAGGCAATGTTGGCAGAATATTGCCCTCATCACAGACAAAAGAAGGACTGTAGATGCAAGATGATATCTAATATTGATAGAAAATAGATGGCACCCGATTTCAAGCCAATCCAGGGTGAAGATGTTCAATTCTACTATGTTGCACAAAGGAGGCCATGGGCTCCAAAATAGGGTATGCCACCAGATCCACTATCTTTTGTTGGGCCATATTTCAATTTTTATTCATCTAGTAATCAATGGCAACCCCCATATCCATCTAATTATGGAGGATATCCACCACAACCTTGGAATAACCCTCCAAATTCTTGGTCCAATCACCAAAACTCTCCACCCTAGTGGAAACAACCTTGGGGGAATTGGCAATAGTTTCAAGGAAATTGGTAGCCACCTCCAAGAAACTAGCAACAAACATCTCAATGGAGGGGAGGATAACAATGGCCAAACCAGTCAACCAATTACATGCAGCCACCTTCTTAGCCCCAACAACCTGCTATAATTCCTCCTCCTACTAATTCAAGCTCAAATTCACCTAAACCTACTTAGCTACCAGCCCAGCCCACACCTAACCCAAATAACAAATCACAACAACAACCAGTATACTTTGCTGATTCAAATCAATTACATGCATATGTTGTGAGTGTAAGTGATATTCGTTTACACTCAAGAACTAATTTTCCAACTCCTTCCACACCTATTATCACTGAACTTCCTATAGAAGAGGAGGAGCCTCTAAATGTCCCCATTCAGCCAAGTGCACCTAAAAATCCTGAATAAATATCAATCAAGCAGACTGAGCTAGAACCATCGTTTCCCCAGAGGTTGGAAACTGTAAAACAAAAGGAAGAAAAGGAGGACACAAATTTTGACATTTTAGATCAGTTGAAGCATATATGTGTCCAAATACCTCTATTTAAGGCCATAAAATATATTCTCATATATGACAAAGCAATCGAGGACGCATGCCTTAAGAAGCCAGGCAGGAAGAAGAAAGACCCCACTACAGTTCATGTGGTGGGACAACTTGCTGACATCATGCTTGGGAAAGTGATTGTTCCCAAGTATAATGACCTAGGGATTCTTGTGGTAGGAGTTGTTATAAATGGGATGCAGATAAAGAATGGTTTGATTGACTTGGGAGTAGCCATAAATGTCATGACTAAGGACATCCTACAATAATTAATTATTGTAAGCACGAGACCTACTCCTACTATCCTGTAGCTTGCTGATAGTTCTATTGTTAAGCCTGATGGTATACTGGAATATCTAGTAGTAACTCTAGACTCTTGGGAGTACCCAGTGGATTTTATGATTCTTTCTCCTAAAGCCATAGTAGGTAGGTACCCCATTATTCTTGGAAGACCATGGTTAGCAACAAAAGATGCTTATATTGGATTCTGAACAATAGAAATGACCATTTATTATGGAAAGAGCACCAAAAATCTTGTTCTCTACCCTCCCACTCAGTCATCCCATGATAAGGATGATCCAATGTGGCCACATGTTGGTGAAGAGGTCGAGGAAGTTAATTATGTGGCATGGCTTATGATGTTCAACAAAAGTCCTTTCCTACAACTTCAAGATGAAGATGAAGTAGTTTCTAACATAATTAAAAACCGTTATGAGGTAGAGGAAGCATCACCCTCTCATGTATGTGATTCTAATGATATAGTAAAAACACTCATGGCCACTCATCCTACAGTTGCTCTTCCTGCAATCATTTTTCTTGTAGCCGCTCTTCCTACAGTCGCTTGTCTTGCAAATTCCTTTCCAACTACCGAACTTCCTGTAGCTACAAGTATGTTTCATGCAATACTGCCACATGAAATCAAGGTACCAATAATTAGTGAAGAAAATATGGTAGAGTTAACTACACAAGTGCAAGTGTCAGAAGGGAAACATCTGAATATCAACAATAAATTGAGTGAAGAACAACAGTTGTCACTGGAAAACTTACTAAGGGCCCACCAAAATTAATTTTCATGGGAATATCATGATATGAAGGGATTCGATTCTAAGCTTTGCACTCATAGGATATACATAAGAGATGATTGTACACTAGTGAGGTAGACACAAAGAAGAAATAACCCTGCATTGAGAAAAATAGTAAAAGGGGAACTGCAAAAATTGCTAGATGCAAGATTTATCTACCCCATTTCAGATAGCCAATGGGTGTCCCCATTGGTGATTGTTCCCAAAAAATGAGGGAAGTGGTGAGTTTGTATTGATTATAGGGAACTTAACTTTGCCACCAAAAAGGACCATTTTCCCTTTCCATTCATAGATCAAGTTCTGGACTCACTTACAGGAAAGTAGTACTTTTCTTTTGTTAATGGATTCAGTGGCTATAACCAGATCCAAATTGCACCAAAGGACCAAAAAAAGACCACCTTTACCTATCCTTGGGGAATATATGCCTATTCAATACTTCCCTTTGGTTTATGCAATGCACCTGCAACTTTTCAGAGGGCAGTCATTAGCATATTTTCAAACGTCTCTCATGATTGCATGGAAATTTATATGGATGATTTCACTACTTATGGTGTTGATTTCAATGAAGCATTATAAAATATTAAGAGAGTCCTACAGAGATGTGAAGACCAAAATCTATCTTTAAATAGTGAAAAGTGCTTCATGATGATGCAGGAAGGTGTAGTTCGTGGCCACTACATCTCTCATAAAGGAATTCAAGTAGATCCTGCAAAGATTGAGGTGATTACTAATCTGCCTATCCTTGCAAAATAAAAACATGTTAGGAGTTTCTTAGGACATGTAGGTTATTATAGAAGGTTCATCAAGGACTTTAGCAAAATGGAAACACCATTGTATAATCTCTTAACTGAAGATGTTGAGTTCCAATGGATAGAAAGTTGTGACAAGGCATTTTTTGATTTGAAAGCAGCTTTGACTCATGCTCCTTTGCTCAAGGGACCTAATTGGGAGTTTATTTTTTTCATCCATACAGATGCATCAAACTATGTTATAGGATCATTCCTAGAAAAAAAAGAAGGAGCTATTGAAAATGCCATTTACTTTGTCAGCAAAAATCTACAAGGAGCTGAATTCAACTATACGGTGACAGAAAAAGAAATGTTAGCAGTGATCTATGCTCTAAACAAATTCAAACATTAAATAATAGGCGAAAAAATATTTGTGCGCACCGATCATGCAACCATTAGATATCTCATGAATAAACCTCTGATTTTAGGAAGGCTAGCCATATGGTTATTGTTGATGCAGGAGTTTGACATAACCATTGTGGATAAACTAGGGAAGGCTAATGTTGTTCCAGATTTTCTTTCAAAGCTAACCACATCAGAGGACAATCAAGTCATAGATGATTCTTTCCTTGATGAGCACTTATTTTTCATCAATGTGTAGACACCCTGGTATGCTGACATAGCTAATTTTATGGTCATGGGGAGAGTCCCTCCTCACTTCTCTCAAAAATAAAGGAGAGTGCTCATTGAAAAATATTTTCCTTTCTCATGAATTATTGGATGTTTGTTCTACACTGGACCTGACCAGGTCATGAGGAGATGTGTGAGAGAAGATGATACATTTGATATTTTGCATGCATGTCACAATGAACCCTGTGGAGGACATTTTACAGCAAAGAGGACAATAATGAAGACTTTGAGCACATGATATTACTGGCCAACACTCCACAAGGATGCAAGGATGTATACAAGGAAGTGTGACAGATGCAAGAGAATGGGTTGGCCAACCAAATTTGATGAGATGTCACTTTACCCCAGAGTAGTAATCACTCCATTTGATAAGTGGGGACTAGATTTTGTAGGACCCATTGATCCTCCATCAAAAGGTAAATCCTATATTTTGGTATGCACTAATTATGTAACTAGATGGGTAGAAGTTAAGGCCATGAAGCATGCAAGAGATAACAAGGTTGCAAAATTTTTGTATGAGGAAATTTTCACAAGGTATGGGGTTCCAAGAGAGATAGTGATTGATCAAGGGACTCAATTCACTTCCACCCTTGTTACAACACTGGTCAATGAGTACAACATTAGGCATAGGAAGTATAATCCTTATCACCTGCAAGATAATGGCCAAGCTGAGGTGACCAACAGATAAATTGAAGCCATTCTAACCAAAATAGTGGCTATCCATAAAAAAGATTGGGCAAGCAGGCTACCAGAAGTTTTTTGGGACTACATAACCACCTAGAAAAAAACCTACAAGGATCACTCCATTTGAGTTGTTGTATGGAAAGATAGCCATGATGCCCATTGAATTTGAGCATAAGACTCTTAGGACTGCAATAGAATTGGGCATGGATATTTTTGAAGCGCAAAGAGATAAAATCATACAGTTGAATGCTTTGGATGAGATGAGGAAGGTATTTTTGCATCACACAGAGGTAGTGCAAACTCAACAAATACAGTGGCATGATAAATTCATTAAGGATTAAAAAAATAAGCCTGGGGATTGGGCATTGCTCTATGACTCAAAATATCAGGATAATGCAAGAAAATTACAGACAAGGTGGCTTGGACTATATGAGGTGGTTGAATTATTTTCCAATGGATTTGTTCAGCTTACTACCATTGACCCTGTCAAGTTTAAGTTGTTGGTTAATGGAAATCGCCTGAGATTATATCACATGCCAACTTCTAAGGAAGAGTTCCTGTAGCAATTCAGTTAGTATGCAACACCTGAACTTCCTGTAGCCGAAGGAAGTGGACCTAGCATCCCCTCTTCTGGCTAATTAAGGTATGTAACTTCTCATAATAAATATTCCCACTTTGTGGGGGTCCACTTCTTCACCCATTCATTCCACCTTTCTCTCTCTTCCACCTCGACATCATCATTTCAGTTCACTTCATTTCATTCCACCTCATTCCGCTTTTCTCTCATTAATTGATCAGCTAATTTCTTGAAAAGTGACCAGTACTTTCTCCATGATCTTTGCAATAAATCTTCCATGAATTCAAGTACATACACATCAAATTTTATATCTTAATTGTCTTTTAGTGCATTTATTTAATTGTTGTGAATTAATATGGAACGTTTAGCATAACATGTAATTATTCCCTATCCCTGTCAAATCGACATTCCACCTCACATGTGATGACACATGTGCCAATTTAGGTTGGGGGGACATGTCAATGCCATGTCTACATGTCTTTCTGTACTGATTCACGTCAACAAAATTTAAGTTATTGAGCCAATTCGAATTCTGAGTGAGATGACGACTCATATGTGTGAAATGACAATCCACTGCCGCCATTTTCCTTAAACATAGCCTCCATTTATTACTCCTTCATTGATTTAATTTATCTTGTCATAATCTTAAGCCAAAAGGTAAAATTCAAACGACACTAGCATTAGAAATTTGGCAGCATTGCAGGAAGAAAAAACTTTGCAAAGTAACTATTTGATTGCAGATAATGGGAGGTGGGTTAATATGAAATGAACCCATAGTTCATGATGTACTACTATAGGATGTGCCTTTCCTAGATGAGTTTAGAAACTGTTGGTGGCTAGACTATTTCTTAAAGTGAATAGTTTTTGATGAAGATGTTGCATTGGAATTTTCTCAGACATTGTCTGAAGGAAAGGCCATGATGAAAGGGCTGGAAGTCATAGCTATGGAGGAAAGAATTGTAGAAGTTATAGGTTTCCTACCGACGATGAATAGTACCTTACTGTCAAATATTCTGGGTCGGCTAGGGCCAAATTTATAGAACCTAATGACCCTCCATTGAGCATAGACAAACAATGTGAAAAGAGGACTTCTCTACCCGACCTATGAAGGCAAGCAACTATGTATGCTGTAAAATATATTACCTGCAAAGGTTGCCAGTCAAATTTACATTTTGTGCATTTTAAGCTCATGAACCACATGAGGCAAAAAAGGAGAATGAATGTGCCCAACATTCTATTCCATTTTTTTCGATCATGGCAATAGAGACCCAGAAAGGTAGGGACAATTTTGTTTCCCACCATTGTCTGATCAAATTATTAGTTGAAAAATCTCTACATGATTTGTCTGATATTTCTTGGGAAGAATTTTTGAGTATTGATCAAATCAGACAAGATCATTTGCGACCTATGGTTTTTCCTCAACCTCGTAGGGTTGGGAGGAGAATGAGAAATGTTTGGGACACTCCTGGTGCCTCAACTTTTGACGCAATCCCTAGTGGAAACCCTCCTACAACCATGCAAACTATTGAGATTAGTTCTTCTAAAGCAGAGCATACAGATAAAGAGAGTTCCTCTCCTAATTCTGAGGATGATGTCCCTCTTGGAAAACTAATGAAAACTAGGGCACAAAAGAAGAAGGTAGAACTAAAGAAAGGAAAAGCTAAAAAGAAAATGGCAGAAAAATAAGTGCCAAGCTCCAAGAAATGGAAGGATGACATTGTTCTTCTTGTAGCAAAGGAAAAACATGGGAGCCCTCTCAGAAAGTCAAGATCAGTTGGGCCAACCTTTGATGTACCTCCCGAGGAAGACTAGAACCTGGAAAAATTCCACAAGAGGATACAGAAGCTCTAATGGAGCAAGTAAATGTAGAGGAAAAGGATGTGTTCGAGGCAGCAACAAAATTAACGTTGGCAGATCTTGCCAACATTGCCGAACAAGTTGAAAACTGGGTGTGTGACGAAAATCAGGAGCTCCTACAACAAGAGTTCCTACAACATGAGCAAGAACAAGAACTTGAAGCCTTGCAACTAGAATTGGTTGAGCAAACAGAAGCCCTACAGCTAGTACTCTACCAAGAGAAAGAATAAATGCCAGGTAAAATGATGGTAGGAGTACATAGGCCCTCTGATTTTTCAATGAGCATAGTAATCCTAAATTTATGGAAAGAAATACAAAGAAGGGAAGAAGAATGGAAAGCAGAAAAACGCAGGCTAAAGAAGAAAATTGAACAAAAAAATGAGGAGATTGAGGATAAGAATGCAAAAATTGTTGTTTTAAAGAAGAAGTTAGATGACATGAAAACTTTAGTACTGTAGATACTAGAATTTAGGGCTCTTCTGAGGTTCTATTCCCTGTATTTAAACGAGAGGCATCTTTCTTTCAGGCTAGAAAGAATTGTTTCAGGTTTGAACTCGTCCATTAAGACCCCTACTGAATTTTTCAATGCTTTGTAGATTGCTCCTCTCGAGATGAAAAATTTGTTGTGTGAATTTTATTTACATAATTATGTTGTAACCAAATACCATGAGTGGAATCCACTGTTATATTTTGGGGATGTCCAATTAAGGGCATTCATGTATTGGATACAAAATGAAGTAAGTTGGGGAAAGCAATATAGGGCTTATAGGAAAATTGAATCCAACATTCCACTACCCATTAGGGCTGAGTCTAGACATCCAAGAGATAATTTTAAGGATTGGCACAAAATTTTATATCGACCAAGCTATCGTTGTAGGATCATGCCTAAGAGAGAGGCAGTTTACAAAGAATATGAGGAGATGGCAAGAAACGTAGAAGACTATGTAATGGGATACCTATCTCAGAGGTGGAATAGCCTATCTGATGATTTGAAGCAAGCAGAGCCTCATTCCATGCACAACTATGTTGCAGCATTCAAAAGAATTCATAGGTATATGCAACTTGGAAGAACAAAAGGGCAATTCTGGCTTCTACTAATTTTTCAGCCACCTATCCTATTGTGGCCGGTACCAAACTACAAGTTTTACAGATATGACATAGATGATGAAAGACAAAGATGGAGAAAGTTGGAGAGACAACAAGAGTTCTATCCCAAGGCTTCAACTATTAGCCTAGGCATGATTGTGGATATGCATTTTTTGTGTGTACTAACATTGTCATGCAGATAATTAGAGGGCTACAATTCAGGAAGATTCCACCAGCTAGGCATTTTCCATATCAATCAACAAGGTGGTCATTTAATCAAGGGAAGACTCTTGGCGACTGGAGATTCCTCATGAAAATTAATTTGTAACCACCTTGTAGTGGTCTTAATTTTTGTTGAGTGAGCTTAGGCATTACTGATGTGCCAGACTCGCATCAACGCAAACATGCCTGACAGATTTTATGCATGTGTAGTTTCCAATTTCTCTTTTCCGTGTTTCCCCTAATGTGGTGTCCTCCATGTCTGCTGGATTTGACCACCTTACTAGGTGTTTAAATAAGGCTTTGATGTTCCTTCTGAGCTCTCAGATAGAAGATTGCTTAATTTGATCTAATCACACTCTTGATATTTTTAGTAATACAATCATGTTGCTTATTTGTACTCATGTTTTCCAATAAATGAAATGAATTTATAAGTTCATCCATCTGAGTTTATCTTATTTTTAGGGAATACTTATTCAAGGGGGTCCACTTGGTGATTATTTTGTCCTTTACCTTAGTTTAGTTTAGTTTTTATTTTATGTTCAACTATTAGTTAAGAATCAAGCACTAATTGTTCCTGTAGCCAAAGCAAACAAAGTAGTTTCTTATTTGTTCACTCAGATTTTAATTTTTGTCATGCATTTCAATTTAGCCTAGTTATTGGTTGATGTTCAACATTTATGTTATTTTCTTCCAAGCAATTTACTTTCAGTATTATGTCTTTCTTAGCTGTAGGATGAATATGGCTACTTTGGATTCCTAGTGCACATACAGTGTTGACCCATTTCAAGTTTATGTCCCTGGGTTGACAATTTAAATGCACCTTCATGATGATTGAGATAGGTATTTAGGCTAGATGTCTAATCTCTGAATCACAACTGTAAAGGCTTAGTTGTTAAAACATTATAGGAGGCCAACAATAACCTCGTTGAACAACTCAAGAATACTCTTATCCTTATGGGACTTAATTCATAATTCACCAAACTATCACACTATGCTCCAAACGGCTTTACAACAAGTAGTGGTTCCTCCCAATACAAATGCAAATGATGTAGTAGCTCTCATAGAAGGAATGAATGCAGTTAATATAGACATAACCTTTCACCAGCATGAGCTACCTCCTTTGGAATTGAGAAATAAAAATGATACCTTCATGATAATAGACCAATTCAATAGAATGGGCATAAAAAGGATTTATGTTGATAATGGCTCAACCCTTAACGTGTGTAGTTTGAACCTCTTAGATAGATTGCATGTCGACAAATCAAAGATGGAACCAGAATCTTTATCAATCCAAGGATTTGACAATGTAGGAAAGCAACCACTTGGTATGATTACTTTACTTATTACAGTTAGAAAGGATACCTTACAAACTCTTATTCATGTTATGCCTCATGAAATTTCATACAATATTCTGCTCGAAAGCCCATGGATTCATGAGATGCATGTGGTGCCTTTGACCCTTCATCGTATCATGAAATATGTTTATGACAACAAGGTATACCAATTCGAAATAGACCCGGAGCCTGAAAGTTGCTTGCAAGTCAAAAAGGAACAACAAGCCCTCTAAGCACATTGATTCCAACATCCAACATAGAACCTTTAAAAGAAGACAAGCAAGAAATGGAAATAGTGTCAAAATTGTTATACAGTGATTGGGGTTCCTTGGAGTTCACACCCTCGTTTATGGGAGAATGCATGATAATAAAATAAAGAAAGATGAAAAGTAGAAGCAACCAATGGTCATGTCAACTCAAAAAAACTCAATTCATTCATTCAATCAACTTTTTGAGGCATTTGTAAACCATTTCCAAGTGCATATGACTCCCAAGATGGCGTTGTCTGATTTGATGAGATACAATTTGTAGACATGGAAAATATACAGATTGATCCTACACACCTGATCCTGATTTTACTAACACCAGTTCATCCTAAATCATCCCCTTTACTAATCAATTTAATTGAATAATCTTTATTTGATTAAATTTATCATATTTCCTCTCTTAATTAAATAAATCAAATTTATTTGATTAAGTCCTTCACTTCTATTAATTAAATAAATTATTTTTATTTAATTAATCTGATAATCCCTCTTATAATTAAATAATTCACCCTATTTAATTACTCTCTAAGGTCATCTCTTTTAAATTGAATAAATTAATCTTTATTTAATTTAATCTAACACCATTCTCCTTAGTTAAATAAATCAATTTTTATTTAATTAAATCTAAAATCATTATTCCTCTCAACTTTGATTTATTTAAATCCTAAAATCTAAATGAAAATTGTCAAATCATCTAATTTCTACCTAAATTAATCAAATAATGATTAATCCTAATCCTAATCACTCCAATCCTCTAGATTTTGCAACTTGCACAATAAATCAATTTAATTGATTTATTAATTCTTCTTTTTTTCCTCAACATGGCATCAAATGGGAATATTCTTCAAATTTGAAAAATCCCTCCAAAAGGGATGAGTACATCCAACAAGGCATTAAAGTATCTTACATGTCCTTTGCCTTGAGCCAAGTGGCATTTACTCCATTCTTCCTTCCCTCCAACTTGTCATCTCAAACAATTTCAAATTCCACCTAACCATATTTATGTGCACATTCATCCAAATGTGTTCATTCCTCCTCTAATCACATGTGGACAAGTGTCCTTCTCTCATTGGTTGGTCTTTTGTCCCACATTCATCCATTTTGCTTATTCTTCCATTCTTCAAATCTATAAATAGAGGGTTCCTCTATTGACTTTGGATCCATCAACAAATAGCACAATCACTATAGGCATTTAGCATTTGAGTTTATATCTATTTTCATATTTTGCAATCCATTTAGCTAGGTTATTGGAAAATTTCTTCAAGGAAGCATCATCATCATCTAATATCATCATAATTACATCAAGGAATTGGTAAAGCTTCATTTTCCACATCAAAATGGTACCAATTCCCCCATGGGATTGATAGTTTATTCATTAGAATAGGATTTGATTGCTTTTATTGTTGTGTTCTTCATTTCATTTCCTATTTTTATGTTTCAATCTAATTTCATGAGGAATGTTGATCTAACTTTCATAATTATCTAATAATATGTTTATTCTCGTGTGTTTGTATAGGTATAGGTTCACCATTCACACAAGAAAAAATAAGAATAAAAGATAATTGATTTTATCTCACACTATCAATCGCTTTATTCACAAATCGATGTCAAGGTCCCCGACCCACACCTTCAAAATATGTTCATATAAAATTTACAAATAAAAATTCAAGACAAGCTTACCGTAATGAAATTCCCATCCTTCATACACTTGTGTACTACCCTCCATGATTATCAAAATTTGGTTAGCAGTCCAAATACAAATTCCACTTCTAGCCGAATCAAGAGATCCGAGCCCGCACACCAAAACAATTCCCAATCTTTTAGAAAATAAAATAAAGGGTTCCTTCAATTTAACCCCCCTCAACAAAAAAACTCAAAATTTCAATAACCAAGTAGCTGCTATCAAAGCCACAAAGCCCTTTAATTATGGAGACCCGAAAAGACAATTCACCCCCTACTTGAGACCCTTCATAATACCATGTCCCAACTTCTAGACCAACAAATGATTACCTTGCCTCCTATCAAAACACCTGACCCGAATAAGCCCTTACCCCCAAGCTTTAGATCAAATACATATTGTCACTATCATCAACAAAATGGACATGACATGGAACATTGCAAGCATCTTAAACATATTGTGAAAGACCTCATTGATTTCGAACGTCTATCCATTGGACGTGTTAGTGATCACTGAGGAATTTTTACTTTTGCATTAACTCTATCAACATGAATATGATAACCTGAAAGCATGGATCAAGACACACAATGGTTTGGCTTGCCCTATGATAGGATCAATCACCTTACCATTGCAAATAGGACCAAAAAAATTAGATTTCACATTCTCCATCATCCCGCAGTCAGACCAATTTCATGTGAAGTTAGCCCACCCATGGCTTCACTCCATGAAATTTTTCCCTTTTGTTGTAAATAAATGCTTAAAGTTTCCCTTTGAAAATAAAGTATTCACTGTTCACTATAGCGGTTTTATCCCTTTGTCATCCAAAGGAAACTTTTCCTTAGATTCCTTTTGGCCCGAGCCCATGGAACCTATAAAGCCATAGGAAGACTTCTTTTTCATCTCCTACCAAAAATTCAAAGTGAAGAAGATAGTTGAACTGTCCCTCTAAAAGATGTCCCCATACATGCTTGAACCTAAACAAGACTTAAACAACCAAGACCAACCTAAACTAGAAACTTCACCTACCTCCTACAAGTTGTTAGGAATAAGGTGTCTCAACCTTGGATAATTCCTATTCTTATTATTTGTTTTGTAAAAAGTATTTCTTGCAAATAATGTAATTAAGTATGAGTGTACATGTCTAGTTGGCATGTTGATGTATCACTCCACTTGATGTGTCGGCATCTTGAATTGTGTGTAAGGAGATCATGGCTAAAACAGTTATGACGGATTCCTGTGACACGTAAGAGCTATTTCTAGAAGATTCAATGATGGGTGAAGACATGCAAGACATGTGGCAATTGATAAAGTTGAGTACTGTACACTCTTCCACGATAGTGGGGTTTGGGGCATCGCCTCGAAAAATATTTTCGGGTTCCTATTTTCTCGGAGAATGGTAAAACCCTAATACGGCTATCTTTGGAAGTTGCCCTAAAAAGGAAAGCGCATGATATAAGCATTTTTTAGGGTTACAAACTGTGATAGGAAAAGAGTGTATTGTTGGTATGATTTCGTGCTACTAGATTTGTCTTTGAGTGTTGATTGTCTCCTAAAAGAACTTGCATTGCAAGTGTGTTGTAACAATTGTGTTGAAGATAATACATTGTGCAGGTTTTGGAGTGTTAGGGTTTTTAACCGAAAGGTTTTCCCCAGGGTAAATCATTGTGTCATTCTCTTTTTTTTGTATGCATGGTATATGGCTGAAATATCTTTATTAAAGTAGTTAACGAATCTGAAATTGTAAGGATTTAAAAGAATTTGCACAATACTTTCCTTTAGAGATTAGTGTAGGAAGCTATTTCCGCACCTGAGTTTCCTTGCAAGTGGTATCAAAGCCTGATCAACTTTTGATCCTAGTTGTTGGGTAGGGTTTTTTGAGCTAATCTCAAGTTGACTGGGAGTTTTTTGTGCAGAGCATTCTGAATCTTATTTGCAGATTGAGATGGCAAGTTCCTCATCTAGTAGAATGGAGGTGGAGAAATTTAATGGCACTAATTTTGAGTTGTGGAAACTCAAGATGGAAGACATGCTTGAAGATCGCGATCTATGGGAGGCTACTTCACTTGATGTGAGACCTGCAGCGATATCTCAAGTGGATTGGGACATCAAGGATCGGAAGGCTAAGGGTCTCATCAGACTCTGTCTAGCAGATGTCGTTCTTCTGAATGTTCTTGATGAGACTACTGCAAATTCTTTGTGGAAACGGCTTGGGTCTGTGTATCAGGCCAAATCTCTGGTGAATAAGTTGTTTCTGAAAAAGAAGTTGTACTCTTTAAGAATGGAGGAAGGTGGATCCGTAACTGATCATCTCAATGCATTCAATTTATTGATTGCACAGTTGGCATCATCCGGTGCCAAGATCGAGGAGGAGGATTGATGTATGACCCTGCTTTGTTCCTTGCCGGATTCATGGGACCATCTTGTGATGGCTCTCGGAAGTACTATAGTCACATTCCATATGGATGATGTGGTGTCTTCGCTACTATCTGAGGAGATGCGAAGAAAGACGTCGGATTCTTCTAAGGAAGCCCTTGTCGTTCGCAGGAGATCCAATGATAAAGGAAAGTAGAATGACAATAAGTCAAAGAAGGGAAAATCCAAATCCCATGGGAGTTCTAAGACTCCTAGAAAGTCCAAGGTGAAATGTTGGAACTGTGATAAATCTGGGCACTTCCGGAGGGACTGCAAAGAACCGAAGAAGAAGAAGAAAGGCTCAGATTTAGCTTCTGAAAAATCTCAAGAAGATGGAGATGCTTTTATTGCAGCTTTGGCAGCCCATGCATCTGATGATGTGTGGTTGGTAGACTCAGGTGCTTCTTTTCACATGACCTCTCATCGAAACTAGCTCTCAAAATATGAAGAGTTTGATGGTGGAAAGGTGTACTTGGGTGATGATTCTCACCTAAAGATAGTTGGACATGGAAGGGTCACTATCCGATTTCTTGATGGACGAGTAAAGGGAATCAATGGAGTTATGCACTTTCCGGGTTTGGCATGAAACCTATTATCTATAAGTATGCTAAATGATGTAGGTGTGCAAGTTGTCTTTTTGAAAGATGGATGCAAGATGATGAGAGGTACTTTGTTTCAGCTTGATGCATGCATTGCTCAGTGCAATAGTTCTTCTGTTTCAAAGAAGAGAGTGGCTATCACTTCATCCCCACCATCTGAACGAGTAGTAAAGAAGACTATGGCAATGGGTTTCGATGGCAGTGCAGTAAGTGTACCTAAGGGTGCAAACACTTTGGAAGGCAAGCTTCCTTTAGAAAAGACAATGTTGTGGCATATGAGATTTGGCCACATTGGTGAGAAGGGTCTTAGGACCTTGAAAACTAAAAATCTCATTGAGGGGCTAAATGATTGTAATCTCGAATTCGATTTCTATGAACACTGTGTTTATGGTAAGCAAAATCGTGTTTAGTTCTACTCCAGTTCTCACAAGTCTTCTAGACTTTTGGATCTTATTCATTCTGATGTATTTGGTCTTGTAAAAGTTCCTTCTATATCCAGTTCTGTATATTTTGTATCTTTTATAGATGATTATAGTAGAAGGACTTGGATATATTTCCTGAAAAGTAAGACACAGGTTTTCAGTCGGTTCAAGGAATTTAAGGCTCTCATGGAGAATTGGATTGGCAAAAGAATCAAGTGTGTGAGAACTGATAATGGTGGTGAGTTTTGTTCCATAGAGTTTGAATAGTTCTGTAAAGAACAAGGAATCGAGAGACATAAGACAACTCCTTACACCCTGCAGCAAAATGGACTTGTAGAGAGAATGAACAGGATACTGATGGAGAAGGCTAGGAGTATGCTTAGTGGAGTTGGTTTAGAACAAAGGTTTTGGGCTGAAGCTATGGCCACTACTTGCTATCTGGTTAATAGATCTCCTACATTAGCTCTTGTTGGTAAGACACCCATGGAGGTGTGGTCTGGTAAGAAGCCTTCAATTAGACATCTTCATGTTTTTGGTTGTGAAGCTTATGCACATATTCCAAAGGAGAAAAGATCTAAGTTGGAAAACAAAGCTGTCAAATGTATTTTCATCCGATATAGTGTTGGTTTGAAAGGATACAAGCTTTGGGATCCTATGACTAGTAAGGTGTTGCATAGTAGAAATGTTATTTTCAGAGAGCTAACATCTTCTCCTATTGTGCTACAACCAGATGAAAAAAGAAAAAGAAAAAGATGTTGTTCAGTTTCCTCCTACCCCTGAGAAGACTGAACAGAGAGACCATGTTGGGTCTAATGATGAGGAGATCTCTAGCAGCTCTGATAGTTCAAAAGAAGAGGAAGAACAACCTCAACCTCAGCCCTTGAGGAGATCCACGAGAGAAAGAAAGCAACCAGAAAGGTTTGGTTATTCTATGTTAGATTCCAGTTGTGCTTTTGCTTTGATTACTAACATTGATGAGCCTAGATCTGTGAAAGAGGCTTTGGGCATGGAAGATGTAGGTTCCTAGATTGAGGCTATGGATGATGAGATGGCTTCATTGGAGAAAAAAAAAACTTGGGACCTTGTACCTTTGCCTAAAGGGAGAAAATTTGTTGGCTGCAAATGGGTGTTCAAGAAGAAATTTTGTGCAGATGGCAGTGTTGAAAGGTACAAAGCTAGATTGGTTGCAAAGGGGTATTCACAGGTAGAGGGAATAGATTATGGTGAAATATTCTCTCCTATTGCAAATTTGACATCCATTAGATTTCTATTATCTCTTGCTGCATCATATGATTTAGAGATAGAACAGATGGATGTGAAGACAGCTTTCCTTCATGGTGATTTGGAGGAAGAGATTTATATGTCACAGCCTAAGCACTACATTGTTAAAGGTAAAGAATCCTTAGTTTGTAGATTAAAGAAATCTCTATATGGTTTGAAGCAATCTCCTAGGATGTGGTACCTTAAGTTTGATGCCTTTGTGTTGTCAATTGGATTTGTAAGATCGAAATCAGATCATTGTGTTTATTTCAGAGTTGAAAATGATCACCTTCTTATTGTTGCATTATATGTTGATGATATGTTGCTATTTGGGAAGGGTAAGGGTATGATTTCTGATTTTAAATCTCAGTTGTCAGCATAGTTTGAGATGAAAGATCTTGGGGCAGCAAGGTACATCTTGGGTATGGAAATCAATAGAGACAGGTCTAACAGAAAACTTTGGTTGAGTCAGAGTAAGTATGTGAGGTCTGTGTTGGATAGGTTCAGCATGGTAGATTGTAGACCACTATGTGTTCCTATTTCAATAGGAACAAAGTTATTTGTAGATGATTGTCCAAAATCTCCTAGTGAGGTGGAGGACATGAGTAGAGTACCTTATGCTAGTGTAGTTGGCAGTCTTATGTATGCTATGGTTTGTACTAGATTAGACATTGCCCAAGCAGTGGGAGTCCTGAGTAGGTTTATGGCTAACCCTAGACAGGTACATTGGGATGCAGTTAAGCGAGTATTCAAATATTTGAGGGGTACATCAGATTACTCCATATGTTACCATGGTAACTCTTCTGGATCTCCGCATTCAATTGTATTCGTGGGTTTGTGGATTTAGATTGGGCAGGTGATATTAACAATAGGAGATCCACCAGTGCTTATGTGTTCACTATGTTTGGTGGTGCCATCAGTTGGATGAGTAAGCGACAACCTGTCGTTGCTTTGTCCACTACAGAAGCTAAGTACATGACTGCTACTCATGCTTGTAAGGAAGCCATTTGGCTTAGGAGATTGTGTTCTGATGTTGGTGTTGATGCAAAACATATTACTATTTGGTGTGATAGTCAGAGCACTATTTTCCTTGTGAAGAATCCAACTTTCCATGCCAGAACGAAGCACATTGATGTGCAGTTTCACTTTGTGAGAGATATGGTGGAAGATGGAAAGGTAAATTTGGAGAAGATAGATACTATGAAGAATGTTGCAGATGCATTAATGAAAATAGTGGGCACTATGAAGTTCAGATGGTGTTTGGACTCTATGGGCCTTTTGGCCTATAGCAGTTAGTTCCTGTTATGTTCCTATTGCTCTTACAAGGTGTTCGACAAGTGCGAGAATGTTAGGAATAAGGTGTCTCAACCTTGGATAATTCCTATTCTTATTATTTGTTTTGTAAAAAGTATTTCTTGCAAATAATGTAATTAACTGTGAGTGTACATGTCTAGTTGGCATGTTGATGTATCACTCCACTTGATGTGTTGGCATCTTGAATTGTGTATAAGGAGATCATGGCCGAAATGGTTATGACGGATTCCTGTGACGTGTAAGAGCTATTTCTAGAAGATTCAATGACGAGTGAAGACATGCAAGACATGTGGCAATTGATAAAGTTGAGTATTGTACACTCTTCCACGATAGTGGGGTTCGGTGCATCGCCTCGAAAAATATTTTCGGGTTCCTATTTTCTCGGAGAATGGTAAAACCCTAATACGGCTATCTTTGGAAGTTGCCCTAAAAAGGAAAGCGCATGATATAAGCGTTTTTTAGGGTTACAGACTGTGATAGGAAAAGAGTGTATTGTTGGTATGATTTCGTGCTACTGGATTTGTCTTTGAGTGTCAATTGTCTCCTGAAAGAACTTGCATTGCAAGTGTGTTGTAACCGTTGTGTTGAAGATAATACATTGTGCAGGTTTTGGAGTGCTGGGGTTTTTTACCGAAAGGTTTTCCCCAGGGTAAATCATTGTCATTCTCTCTTTTCTGTATGCATGGTATATGGCTGAAATATCTTTGTTAAAGTAGTTAATGAATCTGAAATTATAAGGATTTAAAAGAATTTGCACAATACTTTCCTTTAGAGATTAGTGTAGGAAGTTGTTTCCGCACCTGAGTTTCCTTACACAAGTGACCAAGAGATAAGGAAAAAAATCCCATTACACCTCCTAGAATAAAATAAGTTTACAAATTCAAAGAGAAAGCAGTTGAACAACCTCTCGTGGTTCCTTTTGTTCCTCCCCTTAGGGAAGAAAAGAAACCAATGGTCAATCAACCCGCTCCTCCACAAATGCAACTTGAAAACAAAACCAAAAGAAATAGAGGTGCTAAAGGGTGTAGGCATAGACGTTCTTCCCTTTCTCGTAAGTTACATGACAAATTAAACAAAGAAAACCAAGATCCAAACTTGACTAAAGAAATGCATGATGACTCTACCCCTTCCCCGAAACAAGATAATTCAATGAAATTTCCACAACAAGAATTGAATTCTTCCATGGAAATTATCCTTTGACCTCCTATTGTGATCAACTTAGATGATGATGACGAGGTTGCTAAAATTGATGAAGACGTGAATAATGAACTGAACAAATCATTTTCCTCTTCCATGAGCTTAAATGATAAATCTCCTACAAAGAGTGTTGAACCTTATGCTTCTCCTAGTTTGGAACTTGCTCTTGTCCATTTGACTAGTTTCCCACCTTCCGTATATAACAAACATTATTGGGAAGCAGATGACTTTCTCATAGGTTGACTCAAATTTAGCTTACTATCCTTTTGCATTATTTCTTTTTCTTTTTCTTTTGTGTGATTGCATGCATGTAATGAGATCTCTCATCATGTTCTATTTCATGGTCTCTCTTTCTTTGTGACATTCCTCTATTTTTACCTTCATTCTTCTCTATGTCGTGAATCTTTTTTTCTTTTACTCCTTTTCATTTGTCTTGTGTTTTCCTTTTGGGGATGATGTAAGGTGTTGAGACATTCATGTCTCTTCCATGTTGACCCAAAAGGCTTTCTTTTTCCTTTTCCTTTTCTCTTTTTCAATTGTCTTGTGTTTTCCTTTTAGGAATGATGCAAAGAGTCGAGACACCCTATGTCTCTTCCATGTTGACCCAAAAGGTTTTTTTTTGTTTTTGCTCTCTTTGTGTCATTATTCCAATTCTATGTGTATTTGGGGGATGATGATAGTTTCGAGCTCTCTAAAAACAATGCAGTAAAGAATATACTGACCCCAAATCCATATATCCCTTATGTGTTTGGTGTTTTCATTTTTGGGTCAACCCCCCTCTCTCTCTTTGTTTTTCTTTTTCTCTCGCATGACGCAACTTTACTTGGAAACATATGACTTGGCATAGTGCATTTCAAGTTAGCTCTCATGTCTTCTTGTTTGCATTTCTCATTTGCTACTTTAAAGTAATTTCTCACAACATGGTGTTTAGCAATTCCTTTAAAGTGGTGGCATACATTGGAATTATTCTTTTGCATTTTCCTTTTCATGGTTCTTGGTGCAGTTCTCTTACTTCATACGATGTGTTTCTCGCTTTGTGGATGGCATTGGGTGTGATTTCCTTCAAGAGTGTGATCTCTCTTAGCATATTATTTTCCTCTTAGTGGCTTGATGTGACACACTACATACCCTAAGTTGCAAATATTATATTCTTTGATTGGTCCTCTCTTGCAGACATTAGGCATAATTTTCCCTAACTTAAAGATCTCACATGAACAAAGCAAAACTCCTTTAAACATTTCCTATTTTTCATTTTTCATTTGTTGTTATATGGCCATCTTGCATAACACAACTCGCATGCCTATGGAGCCATCTTATTAGTTCATGAGCTCTAAGCATACAAAGTTTTACTTGTCTCATGAAGCTCGAAAATCATTTCATTTTGTGTGGCACCTTCTTGAAGTTATCAAGAGGTATAACTTTGGTATGGTTTGAGCGGGAAGCCCAATCTTAGATATGGATTTCCCCATTGCCACTTGCATGTATGTAAGTGCATACCATCCATGAGTGTATGTGTCTCACTTTTTAGGACTTCTCATCCAGTGGACAACAAGTAGTTTCATCGCCTTAGAGTGAGTATGCATTCTTCAGACAAATAGCTTAGATCTAATCCACATCGTGATGGAAAAATGGTTGAAGCTTGTTCTGATTCTCTCATTTTCACATTTTCTTTTATTTTCTTTGGCAGTGTATGCGTGTTCCTTATCACTATTCTCTTAATCATTCTCATGTGTGTTCCTTTCTACTTATGTTGGTTTTCCATGGAATCTTGATCACCCCTCTTGATCATTTCCATCTCATCTTACTAGCATTGGTACATTTGAACCCCTCTTGGTGTGTGTTTGTCTACTTTAGCATGAGTTTTAAGAAAGTTCATCCTCTCACTAAAGTGGGGGCTAAATATAGTGTAGAAAAATGTATCCCTTGACATTTTCACACTCATTTGGGTCCTTGTGGATTTTGGCTTAATTTTCCCTTGATTTAGTGTTGTAATGTGGATAACACATTCACATTAGGTTTTAGACCCTTGTGAACTAATAAAATTTAATGGTTCCTTGTTATAGTTTTGTGAAGTGTTGTAACACACTTTCACACTTTTCTAGGGTTTTATCAATTAACCAAGCATAATAAACATATTTTTAATCAAAATCAACCTTAATTTTGCCTTATTTGGAGTGTTGTAAAGTGTTTTAACACACTTTCACATTTCTCTATTCTTTTCATTAATAATTGGGCTTTCTTATGCTTTAATTGGACCTATTTTGCATCCACAAGCCTCATTTATTACATCTTTTCAAGGATAATCCTGACAAGAATCAATAACCAATCATAATTCAGGTGTTTCTAGATTCTATGGTTGAGATTTATGGATCTGAGACTCATTCACCACCTTGGACGAATGGGTCCCACCTGGATCGTTTTGTCCTAAAACATGTTTTAGACCTTTCTAAGCACTTTTTAAAATATTCCCAAAAATTAGGCCTGGGTGGACTCATTTTCCACCTTGGGCAAATGAGTCCCGTGTGACCCAAATTCAAATTTAATTCAAATTTCCAGCAGGATTTTATTCATCTAGATCTGATGTCGGCTTGTAGTGTTGTAATTTTGAGAATTATTGCATAATTGAGTATAAATGCAAGGTTCTTTCACTCATATTCTCACCTAGAAAATTTACGATTCATCTAGCATTCACAAGAGAATTCAAAGGCATTCAAGGGTAGATTATCAATCATTTTAGAGCATTCTTCAAGTGCCAATCATCATGTCAAAGATTGAATTCTTCATGTTTGTTATTGTGCTAACAATTGTGATGTAGAGTTGATGATTCAAGCAAGTTGTTCAAGAAAGATCAACATCATTCAAGCAAGTATCAAGAACCACATCTATTGCAGCCATTTCAAGCATATTTGTAGCACCTTATTTCTAGGTTTTGGTGAGTTGAAACATTTATATTTGTTTATGCATCATTCTCCATTCATATTTGATTTCATCTCAAGGTTTAATTACCAACAAGGGGTTTGAACAAGGAAAACCCCTATTCACTAACCCCATAACATTTTTCCCTCTTCTTGTGTGTGATTTGTAGAGCTAGGTTGTAGATTTTTCAAGAATAAAATTAGAGAAAATTTGTCAAAACCCTAAAGTTGTCAAAGTTTTCATCAAGTCTTGGAGAAGCTTTGAGAAGTTCTACAAGTGGCAATTTATAGTTTCATATATGGAAACTAGTCAAAAAGAGTAGAGCAGACTGAGAGGAACGGAATTAGGTCCCAAACTTCCAAAAAACAAAAAAGTGGACTAATTCGCCACAAGTCTCAAATGAGTCCCACTGTACAGGCCTGACTTAAAGTTTTACAGATCCGAATACCCTTTTGGCTTAAACCTCCATCTACACATTTTTCTAGAAGCAAGACTGATTCACCCAACTTAGCAAATGAGTCCTAGTCCACTATTATTTACAATAGCACTCTTCCACTATTCTATCCATACCAAAAAAATTAGGTTTTCCCTTAATCCTTTTAGTTGTGTTTAAGAAATCATCATTGACCTTTTACTCACCCTTATCAATTGATATCCTCCATCTATACATACATTGCTTGATCTATGTGAGTATTCTTATCTCCATTTCCCTTCCATCCTTACAAAAATCACCCATCCTTTGTCTCCTAAAAATATTCTAGTTAGAAAATTTTCCTTCACCATTCCTCTTGGTTGAAGATATATCCTTTAAACCTTTCCATGGTCTTCACATTTACATATGAAGTGAAATTTTCATATCCCCTTTTCTCCTCCATCACATTCACACATCACCATAAAATACATTTTATCTTAGAGTTTTTCAAGAGGAAGAAACCTTCACACACACCACTAAAACTCTATGACTTAGGGGACACATACTCCCTTTTTTAGAAGGTATTGTGGAGGCTAAAATTGTACACTCCAAATATGATTCACCATTGCTATGCATAAATAATTATGCACATGTATTTCTCACATTTGATAGATAGTTGGTGGACCACTTCCACTTATGTAGTACAAAAATAAATGCAAGGGTAGAGAGTTTGGAGGGATCCCCTCTTCAATAGGAAGAATTGTCTAATGAGTGGAAAAAAAAATTAGTTGGGGTATGGTCATGATCTAAGAGTATTATATCTATTCATAAGGTATAATGTCACATTGAGTGGTTTCAATGATTTTTTTAGACAAATGAATTCAATTTCAAAGATGGCTTCAAGGTTAATTACAATGAACAGTGATCAAGATGGAGAAGTGTGGCATGCAATTGCTTTAATGATTTGTTTACTTTCTTGTTTGATATTTGTTGGTTTTAATGCAATGTTTATGTTCAAATGTTTTTATTGCTCTTTCTTTTAAATTTTTGACATTTGAAATCATGTATCTTGATCTTTGATTGTTAAAACTATGTTTGGAGCTTTTAGCTCAAATGTACCCTTCGTTTTAGTAGTTGTAGTGTATAAAATTGTACGCTCTTGAAAGTTAGGTAATTTCACACCTAATTTGGACCTATTTTGGTACCCTTGCATTAATTATCCTTCCAATCATCATTTATAGGCCCCTAAGACCAATTATTTTGGATCTTGAGGCTCATTTATCTCAAATCCTAAAAAATATTGAAAACCTACCTCAAAAAGCTAAGGTGCGACTTGTTGATGGTGAAAATGACACAAACAATGTTAAAACAAAATATTTCTACTTTATTTCTCCTCAGAAAGAAAGAAAACATATAGTAGCCTAACTCCCAAGGTCCTGGTAATTGGTTCTCAACTGTCTCGTGTCACACAGTCGGTTCATGCAACTGTAATATTCAAGGGGCCTATGCTAGTAACAAAAGATTCAAGTAATGACTCATTTTACCAAATTTTTTTAGTAAATCAATGGGGTTTCAAACAAAAGAAAAAGATGGATCATAGGGTAAACCAATAAAAATGAACAAAAGTTATCTAGTATCCGGACATATATCTTCAACAATGAATGTTTTTCCAATCAGATCAAGAAAACCATAAGATGACACAATATATAGAATAATCTATACCATTGTATACATTTTAGGTGCTTAATTAACTTCACAATTACACATCACAAATACTTCAAGGATTTCAAAACAACACACACTCATTCATCATCAAGATTATAGATCAACAGACTTCAATAAATTTATTGCAATGATAATCTAATAAGATAATCCTTAAATCTGGTTTCTTCTAATGACTTTCATCACATAAGAAACTAGCATGCTTCAGCACAATCATTGGCATTCAAGTAGATTATAACTTATCAGCCTTATCAAGTAAAACTCCATTCTAACTCCATATTGTGTAAACTTGTAATTTTTATTAATTGTAAAATATCTAGTAACAATGTATCTCAGTAATCACTACAAAATTCTATCTCCTAATCTCAGGTAAGCCAATCCTATTCTCAATTAGCCAACCCTTACAATAGGATACCCAAAGGGTATTTATAGATATACAAAAATTCAAACTCCACTACTATTTTAGGTCATCCACCTTTTTTAGGAACTATAATTCCCTTGGAAACTCAGATCAATTTGATCTTGAGTTCTTACATTAGACATTCAGTTAAACTGAAGAATAGAAAATAGAAGAGAAATAAGGTCATGCACTTCAAAACTGTCAGTGTTGCATGCAACATGCAAAGAAGAAAGAAATCATGCATGCAAGGGATTTATGCATGTGAAGTCGGATCTGCAATGTACTCATCGTAGCTGGAGAAGACTTGTTGTAGTGTGTCAATTTCTGGTCCGTCAACCCAGCTATCCTTGAATTTAATTCACTCCAACTCTGTTGTAGCAAACCCTCTCATACTTTAAATCTTTTCCAACTCTCTTCTAACAGCTTTTATTTCTTCTTTGACATCCATCAGCCAATCTATCATCAAAATTTTGCCATCACTTCCTTTCTGCATGAGTTCTCTAAATCTTTCATCCCATTTCTCTTTGATCTGACTCAAAGGCATGCCTTCTTTTGTCAATACATTTACATCTACAATGATAGCAATGACTGCTTCCAACTCCTCAAACTATTCAGTCAGATTATTAACAGCCTCTTGAACATCATTCCTATGTTTACACAAGAAATCTGCTCTGAATCGGAGTATACGAGAGGTTTTTCCAACAAAATCTTTATTATCCTCCTCAAGTATTGACTGTTCAAGAAGAGTAGTTAAAGGAAATGTGTTAACCTTCTCTAATTTCTGACTATACTCTTTATACTCCTCTTCTTGCTTCTTTGATGCTTCAATGTATTGATGCATTTCTCTTATTAACTCTTCAGTGCCCTTGTAAACTTTGAAACCCTCAACAGAAACTTCACCTACTTCTCGGTTCAACTTGTTTATCCATTTGTCTACCATCTTCGATTTTCCTCTTACCTGCAACAAATCATCTACCTCCTTTTTGCTTAACAAAATTGGAGTCTCAAGGGTCGTTACGTGTTGTGATCTCGGAGAGGAAACGCTTTTCAGAAATGAATGTAATTGATCCAACTGAGCCTTAAGCTCATCCTTCTTCTGTTTATCTTTTAACATTCTTGACTTAGTTGTTGAAGCCACCACATCAATTAGGTTCATCTGCTGATTCCTGGTGGGCCTGCCTAAGTTGACAGTATTCAACTGATAATCTGTTAGTTGCATGTCCCCTACCTCCTTTTCTGTCATTGGCATGGCACACTCAACAACAATCTCTCCCTTGTTTGTGAGCTTGGTGGAGTGTAATATCTTGGCCTTCTTTTTAGGCCTCTCTTGTTCAATCTCCTTCACCATATTTTCCCAATTGAGAGGTTGGGAAGGTGTTACTGCCCTCTTCTCTAGATCCAATTTTAACCAGGTGGGAGCACTTGGAGCGGAAGTCGTCACAGTAGAAGAATAAGTAATGGTAGTGATAGAAGGTGGCTGCATTTGTTCTTGGGTTTGAGAATCAACCCTTGGTTCCTCTTGTTGCTCTTGCACCACATGCATCTGCACAAGCTTTTCAGCTTCTTCCCTATCTTTCTGCTCTTGTATCTTCTTATCTTCCCCTTCTTTCTTCAACCTTTTTTCCTCCAATTGATCTCTCTCCACTTTTTCCCTTTCCGATCTTTCCTTTTCCATTCTTTCTTTCTCTAGAGCTTCTAGTCTTTCTACCTCCAAAGCCTTAAGTTTTTCTACCTTTGCTTCTTCTTCTTTTTGGTGAGCTTCTTCTGCAAGTTTCAACATAGCAACCAAGACTTCTTTCTCCCTCTAGTTTCTTGCCTTCTCTTCTTCAAGGTCATGAATCTTTTGTATTAGTTCCAACTTGTCATTCTCTTCTTTAACCTTGAGTTCATGCTCTTGTTGCCTTTTCTATCTCTCTACTTCATCAGCTCCTTCCTTAGCTTCAATTTGTTTGGCTTTTAATTGTTGCTGATGCAGTATAGCATCTGCTTGTACCTTGGCATCAATTCCCTTTTGTTTCTCTAAGGCTGCAACCCTTGCATAAGAATCCTTCTTCGCCTCTTCAAGCAATGTCCATTGATCTTCTTGTGTCAAAACCTGCTCAGTATCCTCCTCTAAAGGCATATTTACTTGTAAATCTTTTTCTGACACAGTTTTATCTGAATCCATTCCAACATCCAGAATTTCCTTCTCCTCCTCTTTTCCCTTTGTAGTTTCAGCCATACTATGAAGAGCTCCCTCTTGAATTTCTTTACTCTGCTTCTTTGCAAGTGGGACTTGTGCGCATGATCCACCTAATGTAGGTGTTGAAACAGTCAATCCCTTTTGAACATCTCCTTCTTGTGTTTCCTCTTCATCATCTGCCGCCTCAAGTTCTATCTCTTCGATGTCTAGAGGAAGGAACTCCAAAGGCTCTTTAGGAGGTGTCTTCCTTTTGATCCTTTTGTATCCCTTACCCTTTTTAGGGGCTGGCCCTTGAGGAGTCTTGGTTCTTAGAACTAACCATTGCACACTCTTATCCAATACCGTCCTTCCAATCTGCTTAATATCAATGGTTTCTTCAGCATCCCAGTCAATTGGATCCAGGCTCTTGGTGCCAATGTTCAAAGCTTCATAGGACCCTGCATCTCCATTCAATTCGTTGATGACTACATATATGAATGCATCATTGACTCTTCTGAATTGAGTCTCAGCAACTTGTAGAGATAGCTGATTATAATGCTTTCATACCTTCTTTTGTCCATCCAAGACTCCCATTATGCCCACTCTGTTCAAACCTGGGAAAATACCCAATCTTGTTGCTACATATACAATGTAAGAAGTCATAAAGAAGCACTTGGTTTCTCTGATCCTTGTTAGCTGATCATGTATGGCATTAGAGACAATCATTGACCAATCAAACTATTGTTCACCATTCAAGATGGTCTGAATAAAAGGAAACATCCACTCCTTGAAGTGAAATGCATCCCTCTTCCCAAATACCCTAGACAACATCAAGATTAAGTCTGATAATTCTTTGCGAAATTATTCTCTCTTTGGTTGATCATGAAGTTTGAGCAGAGACTTCTTCTTTGTTATTAACCATTTCTTATTCAAATGAGTTTTATTGCATGCTTTATACTTGCTATACTTCTTTAGGGCCTCTACCTCAGTTAGTTGGACCAAGTTCTTGGGATCTGGAACACTAAATATACTTTGAAACATCTGAGGAGTAAGATCAATGATCACATTATTTTGTGAATCCATGCATAGTCTTGTAGCAGGATTGTAGGCACTAGCTGCTGTTAAGATCAACTCTGGACATTGGACTGACAAAGGAAATACAGTGATATGGGCCAAGCCGGAATCAGCAATTCTTTGTGTCCTTCTTGTTATATTTTCCCGTTCCATAAAGGTTTCTTCATATAGCTCTTCAAAATTGTATTGACCCAAATTGGTATCAGTGATATCTGACCAATCTGATTCTACTTTTCTCACTTTCACAATAGGACTCTTGTGATTATACCTCAAGGTATAAGGCAATTGTTCTGGCTTCAACTTCTTTGGTTTAGGTGTTGCCTTTGATGTTCCTGCAGGTTGGTTCCTTCGAGCAACTTCCCCTGATGTTCCTAACATCCTTCAACTTTCCTGCAATAAAAACCTCTAATTAGATCTTTAAATATCATCACAAAACATGCTTTAAAAACCATACCTTTCATATATGCACCAGAGGCGGAACCAGGTAGAAACATAGTCTAAAATAGTCTCTTTTAAACAACACTGTGGGACTCGAAGCCAAAACTGATATAGATATTTCACTAACAATGAATGGGCTCAGAGTCAGATCCAGGAAGGTGATCGGAACAGGGATCGGAATGAAAAACGGATTTGGTTTTCTTAAGATTTTTATATTTTCATATTCTATTTCCATTCTGCCTCCGCTTCCGTCTAGGTTATCGTTATTTCGAAAGAAGACTTCTCATTATATGCGGAGCTGGTGACGGGATGGAAATGGAATCGATCCTTTTGTAAAATAGAATTTTTAAGTTCAAGATCGATTCTGATCCCATCTCCACCTAGGTTGACCATGACGTCATCAAAGATTTTATCGATTTAACACACAACTCCATGATTAAAACTAAGGTCATATTAAATGAAAAGAGGATTTAATAAGACTATACTCATATGATGATGGGGAATGACTATATTTTAGGGCATCATATTTTAATCTTTAAATGTGTTCATAGAAACACACGAAACCCTAATCTAAAAAACACGATAAAACTAGGGCACGGATTTTAACCCTTGCCATTTTACCAGATTGAATGCGTGACAAAACCCTAAGTAAAAATGAGATTCAACTAACCCTAACTTACTGTAAAAACATGAATTTAATCTACCTCACTATAAATCCCTAATTTTAACTAACACCATTTAAAACCTAACTTACTACAAATCAAAATAGAACGATGTGATCACGACTAAAACATGAAAGTGATTGTGCCCTAAAACACAAAGAACCAAAAACAAAAGAAAAAGAAATGAAGAAATAACCAAACAAACAAAATAAAGTAAGAACCTACTCAAAAAAACATACCAAGAACCACGAATTCGTTTAAAACGAAATGATTCAAAGCATGAGCAGAGACGAAAACACAACAGTAAATAAATGAAGAACAATAGTAAGAAACCCTACCTCGAACGCCAATAAATAGACAAAACACCTGAAGCAATCGGCAAGCAACTGTCACTCGATCAATCAGTTCACTCACACAAGACTTCACTGCAACTCCCATTTGCTCTTTGATCTCTTAGAATAATGATAAGAACTATGCATTAACCCTTAAGTAAGGTAAAATTCAAATTTTCACGCATGCCTAGCACCTATCATTAATTTATTAAATGCAGTAGAGTGGAGTCAGAACTGAAAAAAAACTAGCCCATTAATGCAAAAGACTTCTAAAAAAATCAACAACCAAACAAGCAGGAGCGGAATAAGAATGAAAACCGATTTGGGAAATTTGGTAATTTCCCAACTTAGTTCCTGTTCCATCTCCGGTTCCACTAACAAAGCATAAAAAAAAACCAAAAAAACAAAAATAAAATAAAAGACCGAAAGAAGAAAACTTAACAAAAAGACTTTAACTAAAAACAAAAGTCCAAAAAGCGGAGGCGGACTCGGGATGGGATTTGATTTTGCAATTTTCAATAAACATCAACTTAACACCCACTCTGGCTCTGAATCTGATAGAGACAAAATAAAAAGATACAAAAGAAAGACTGTCGGGATGGGAACCAAAACAAGTTTCAAAAGAACTTTCAGAACCCGATTCAATTCCGGTTCTGATCCCGGTAGTCAAATTTAAAGAAAAACAAAGTGTTGTTTAAAACAAGACACCAAACATAAAAACATCAAGGGTGACCCAAAAACATCAAGGGGGACCCCTTTTGACCAAGGAAAAAGATGGGGTGGTTATGCGAGGCATAACAAATGGCAACTCGGCTAGGAAAATGGTTTACCCATTTTCAAATTAGCCAAAGAAAATTTTCGTCACCCAAAAACTACTTGGCTTATAAACACTTTAACTAGAATAAGATCAGATATAAAATAGGATAAGTTTGAGCTGGAATCTCAGATGTATGTGCTCATGAGTTATTTCTGAATCTGAGTGTGTGCTTATATGGTGCATCATTCTTCATAGATACTTTCTCTACTCCTTGAACCACCATACCTAAAATTCAAGCTACATGAGTTAAGTCTTTAAACTATCGTGCAGTAAAATCTTGGGTACTGCTCCGCTGCCAGACAGGCATCCATAGCCCTAACAAAGATGCCTCTAGTTATCACAAAGCATTGCTCTACTACCATCCAGGCATCCATAGCCCTGATAGAGATACTTGATTACCCACTTGATATTGAGCTTGTTTTTTCTTTCTTTCTTTTCATTCTCTTTTTTTTTTTTCTTCACTTGTGGAAGTTCTTTTATTCATCTTTCTCAATACTTAGATTCAATGAATCTGCAATGTGGGTTGAGAACTACAATGGATTTCATGATAGTCTTTAGAATCATATTTTTCGCTTGAATCAAAGGTAGAGTCATTCTAAAACAGATAGGCATTTACTCATGCAGATGTTTTTCTAATTTGGTGATAGATTTTTTATGATAATTCATGAGATATTCACAATGTATCTTCTTATCTTTAAATAAATTCTCAAACCCAAACTAGAATGATCATAAGACATAAGTTTCAGAACAAAATCCTTTTCAATGGTTATGATGAACATACCTAAACCAATTTCTCTCCTAGTACCAATAGTATACTTTGAATAACAACCCCAAGTCTTGAGATGGACAAAAGAAAATCCCCAATGAAACAAAACACAATATAAACAAAACAAAAACAAAACAAAGAAAACAAAGAAAATAAAACAACAACAACAACAAAAACTAAAAACTAAAAACAAAAACCTAAACAGAAACTTAGTTACATATGATATAGTATAATTTAATTTCCTTTTAAAAAAAAAAAAAACATCAGACCTTCTATGCACCAAAATAGTGTTTGAGATACTGGCCATTAACTGGTAATGGAACAGGCTCTCCTGTTAAGGTACTCAAACAAAAAGCATTCTCACCTAATATTTCAGCCACTTGATAGGGACCTAACCAAAGTCTATCAAACTTCTAGTGATCTCCCTTCTTTTCCCTAGCCTTATCCCATAATAACACAAGATCTGATATTCTAAAGGCTTTTATCTTGGCTCTTTTGTCAAACCAGTGTTTGACAACAGCCTGATGTTTAGAGAATTGCTGCAAAGCAGCATCTCTTTGTTCTTCCATGTTTAATAAATTAAGTAGTCTAACCTCAATCCTATCATCCTTAGAGTAAAACTCCTGCATAAATTTCAAAATAGGTATTTGTAAATGGATGGCTAAGATTGGATCTTGGCCATAGACTAACTTAAATGGTGAATTCCCTAGGGCTGCTTTGATTTTGGTTTGATCCGCCCATAAGGAAAATCTCAACTGGGTGTGTCAGTCCCTAGGGTTACTTTCTAACAACTTTCTTATAACTTCCAACAAGTTCTTATTTGTGGACTCAGCCACTCCATTCCCCTGAGGGTAATAATTGGAAGAATACTTCAACACAATCTTATGTTCATAGGCCCAAGAAATAAACTCAGCAAAAGAAAAAGCAGGGCCATTATCACATACCAGAGCAAATGGAACTCCAAACCTGGTTGTGGTGTTCTCAGTTAGAAACCTAATAACCACCTCTGTGGTACTATTCTTGCAAGGTTGCACCTCAATCCATCATGTGTAGTAGTTTGTTGTCATCAAGATGAATTTATGACCTACAGAAGAATTTGGATTAATTACACCTACAAAATCAAGTGCCCATTGAGCAAATGGCCTTACCTCATATACCGGTTGTAGGGGCATTGCACAATTTCTTTCTCTAGATGTAGAAGTTTGGCATACATGACAAGTCCTGTAGTGTTGATGTGCATCTCTAAACACATAAGGCCAATAATAGTCTAATCTTAAAATATGGTGAGCCAAGGCATCAGCAGATCCATGTCCTGTTCCATGTCTTCCATGAAATTCATTTATAGCATGCTTAGCTTCTTGTTGATCTAGACAACGTAAGTAAACTCCTTAAAAATTCTTTATGTAGATTGATACCCCTTTGAGCATGTAATGGGCACTCTTCATCCTCAATGCTCTCCTTTGAGTAGCATTCAGTCCATCTGGACATTTGTTATTGAGGAGGAAGAAAACTAAATTTGTATACTAGGGATCCTTTGTGAATTATTGAACTGTGTATTGTTGGCAAGTAATACTTTTATCCACTTTTACCATTGCCTTGGACAAACCTTGGCCTCGAACAAGCTTCATTGGATGAATTTCTAAGTCAAACTCCTATAAGATTGTCATCCATTTTCCTCTTCATTCCCCTAATTCACTTTGCATCAGAAGAGATTTCACAGCTGGATCTGGAACTATGGCCATCACTTGACTTCGAATTATATAATGCCTAAATTTCTTCACTGCTCGTACCAATGCAAAGGCTTGTTTTTCTAATGGTGAATACCTTACTTCTGTATTCTTAAATGGAGAGCTTATAAAAGCAATCGGTCTCTCCTCATTCTCTTCTCTTCTCTATGTTAAAACTGTCGCACATGAATGTTTAGAAGCAAAAGAATAAATGTAGAAGGGTTTAAGGTGATCTAGGCTTGTCAGAACAGGTGCCTCAGATATAGATTGTTTAATCTACATGAAAGCAGATTGTGCCTCTTCACTCCACTCAATCTTTGCATCCTTCTTCATCATTTCATTGAGGGGTTTGACAATCTTTGCAAACCCTACTATAAACTTCCTAACAAAATTGATCCTTCCAAAGAAAGATCTCATTTCCTTCTTGCTACCTGGTTTTGTCAATTACACACTTCTTTGGGTTGAGAGAAACACCATAACTTATACATTTCTTTAGCGCCTTTTCCAGGTCAGCAGCATGATCTTCTCTATTCTTAGAGAAGATGGTCAAATCATCAACATAGATGATTATACATTTCCCTATCATATCTTTAAAAGCTACATCCATCACCCTTTGAAAAGTAGCATCAGCATTGATGAGACCAAAAGGCATTCTTCTGTAGGAAAATGTGCCCCATTTTTTAGTGAAAGCAGTCTTCATCCTATCTTCATGACTTACAAGAACCTAATTGTATCCTGAATACCCATCCAAGAAAGACATCATTTGAGATCCATTAACCCTTCGCAATACTTCATCAACAAAAGGTAATGGATAGTTGTCCTTCTTAGAGGCCTTGTTTAAATATCTGAAATCCACACATAACCTAATCTCACCATTCTTCTACCTTTCAGGAACTAGATTAGCGACCCAAGTAGAGTGTCTAACTGGAAAGATTATTCTTGCAGCTAAAATTTTATGCACTTCTTTCTGAATTAGAGGCTTAATTAATGCATTGACCGGGCATTGCTTTTGGTGAAACGACTTAGCTTCTGGCTTGAGAGGAATTGTATGTGTGATCATAGATGTATCAAAAATTTTCAATTCATCATAGCTCCATGGAATAGCTTCAATATTCTACTTCAAGACTTTGATCATTCCATCCTTAATTTCCTGAGGACAAGTCTTCCCTATAAGAACGTTCCTTTCTGGGCCTGAATGAGTCAAATTAATATATTCATAATTACCTCCCTCACTCTTTGTAGGCACCCTTTGATAAGCTTGTGGATCTAAATCAAATATTCTTTCTAATTCTATCATCCCTTTTGGGATGTTATTGCTCTTCAAATCCAATATCCCTTCTGGACTGTCATACTCCGGATTCCAATTTCCCTGATCTCCTCTATCACATTCATCAATTATCTACCCTTCAAAAACATCAGAATTTTCCAAGAAGGCCAATATATGTTGATCATCGTTAAATACCTAAAAATGCCTGACATTATCAGGAATAGCTGGGACTGAAATCAACTCCACTGAAAACCTCTTAAGATTTGAGTCTTGCATAGGCTCTAATGTACTAGCAGCAATAGCAAGAGCATCTGCAATTTGATTAGCTTCCCTTGGGATGAGACTAATCCCAAAGGCATCAAAATCTTCAATTAAATTCCAAACCCTATTTCTATATGCAGCCAATCTTTTGTTATGGCATGTGTATTGGCTACGTACTTGCTTCACAATTACCTCATAATCTCCCATCATTGTAAGAGTAGTAACCTTCTTCTTATGAGCAAACATAAGCCCATGAGCAAGTGCTTCATATTCCGCCACATTGTTTGTGCAACCAAACTGCAATCTATAAGAAGCAAAATAAGTATTTCCTTTTGGATTAGTTAGTTCAATCCCTGCTCCACTTCCTGCCTTAGATTTAGAACCATCAAATTTAAGAGTCCATAATTGGTCTTTGGTTGGGAGCTCTTTCTTTTTAGAAGTAACAGGGGATGACTCACTTAAACTATGTGGTGGCTCAGACTTTTGTTGTTTGTCAGAATTTAACTCGGGACAAAGTTCAGTTGAAGATTTTCCTATGTTCTCAATTTGTTCCACAACTACTTCATGAACACCTTCTTGGGTTAAGTGGCAATCCAACTCACTTCTTATCAATTCCCTAAGTATGGGCAAAGTATGTGGGGCAGGTGTATCAAATAGGAACTGGGACATCGCAACTTTCTTTCGAACTTTAGAACAAACAACTTGAGTCTGTTCTTCTGGTGAAAGACCTTTCCATTGAGAAAGACTAGCCCCTGTAAGAATAGTTGCATCCTTAACTTGGAAGGAAAACTCATTGATGGGGGTCTGGGCTTGTTCTTCTTGACATATCTGTTGGTGTTGATCTACATGACTTAGAATATCTAGGCATGACTGACATGTTAACTCCCAATGATTATGATAATGAATCCTACACCAATTAGGAAGTAATAAACTACTTAAGTCAGTTTCTCCTCCTAAAACCAACCTATCTTGTTGCAATTTATTTATTAGAACCTGTTGGTTGATGTGAATCATCAGGTTATTATGATCTAAGGGTAATGTATCATCAGGACTAACTATAGAGAAAGTAAGAACTTCCTCTTGTTTGTAAACACCTATCTCAGTCTCCAAGAATGCCACTTCATTTGAAGCATCATATTCTGTGATCATGTGTTTGAGCCTAGGTTCACTTTCAATTCTTATCTGTGTGGCAACACTTTTCCATGGTAACCACATGTGTGAGAAATCAAAGGACAGATACCTCCCTATGCTCTTCATTAGCTCTTGACTTAGAAGCATACCGTAAGTTTCTGGGATATCAGCTACTTGGATATCTATATAGGTCTGGATCCTTGGGTCTGATCCAACCTGCACATGCATGTTCCTTAATTCACCCACAACATTGACTTCGGTTTTATCCAACTGAATCACCTTTTCATTGGTTGGGATAGGACTCAATCCTAACTTCTTACAAATTGAAAAAGGCATGACATTCCCTAATGCTCCAGAATCCAATAAACAATTGTGCAAATTCTTTCCAAAGATTCTTAAACTTAATAGGAAAAGTGGGGTACAAGTCTTACCTTTATACATAGCTGCATTTGTCTCCTTTGTTGGAGTCTCTTTACCTTCTCCTTTTAAGTGATCTATTTCCTCCAAGGATTTCAGTACCACCTCACGTTGAGCTAGGCACCACTTCATGATGACAAAGAATGACAGGGATGTCTTCTACCTCTGTAATTCTGCAATAAAGTCAAATTTTGAATCATTCCTACCTTGATATTTAGGATAAGGAGGTGGATTGCTTCTATTCTGAAGGTCAGAAGGTCCCTTCAATGGAGGTGGATTGTTATTTTCATTCTGATTTGGTGGAACCATGTTGTTCGGGGGTGCAGATGTAGTGAATGGCCCCTTATTCTGATTCCTTAGAAAGTGACCACCCTTAGATTGGAAATTTTGAGCATCATAGACATCTTCCTTTGGCTCATTATCCCCTTGCATGGGAAATATATACTTCTCTTCAATAGTCTCATAATTCATTGCAGTACTGACTGGCCCATTATCCTGATTGGAATTTCCTGCTGGAGGATGGAAATCTGCCTATGCAATTTTCACAATTTTCTCCATTTCTGGGCAATTGACCTCAGAATGTGCTGCTATATCATGTAGCCTACACCAATTCGTAATAAAATTGAGATCAACAACATTATCAGTGTGTGATCTTTCCTCACTCGATTGATAGTTATGAGGAACTCCTCCATTGTTAGGTCTGGTATTCCACTGCCTATTCTTATTGTTGTTGTTATTAAACTTGTGATTGTATCCTCTGTTTTGATTTTGATAATTTTGATTTGAGGAGTTCTGATTCTAGAAATTTTGATTGGTTTTCTGATTTTGATTTTGATTGGAGTAATTTCCTTGAGTGTTATAACCTCCTTGATTGTTGTAATTCTAGTTTTGGTTGGGAGGAGGGTTTTTCCTAAGTTGTGCCATGTCATTAGACATCTGAGATAGAGTCTTCTTTAGAGTCTCTACCTCACTAGTCAATTGAACTATTTGTTCATTTTTGACATTCTGGACTATGGATGGGGAATGGACATGGGTTGATCCTCCTATTTGTTGAGGTTGATGTTGAGGTTGATGGGAGTGATCTTGCATGCCATTGTCGAAGAAAGGTATAATAGGTGGAGCTTGCAACTCAGATACAGGTCCATATTGGGAATAAGACATCCTTGGGACAGTGTTGTATAAGGGTGGATTAGGCATCTAATAATTCATGGGAGGAAGAGCCACTCCTAAACCTCCAGATTGCAAACTTATCTATTGTTGCAATTTGATAGCCAGATGATAAATTTTAGATAGAGAGTCAATTTCACCAGGTTAATAAGTTCTTTGCAAGAACAGGCCAATCAAAGGATCAACAGCTCTCAAATATGCATGTATGGCCATACCCTCTGGCACTAAGTAAGGCTATTGTAGCCTATGATACATCCTTTGGAACCTAGTGTTGAACAAGGGCAGTGGTTCATGATGTTCCTTTCTTATGGTGGCAAACTAGTGATATAATATTGCAAGGTCTACATAAACCTTGAATTGATTAATATAAGCATTTTCTAAATATGTCCAAACCAGAATAGATCCCTGGGGTAGATTTAAATACCAATTATATGCCATATCTCCCAAACAATAAGGAAAAAATCTACATACCACATCTTGATGAGCAACTTGAGCTCGTGTGCAAGCATCTTTGAATGCTTGTATAAGTTCCTCAGTAGTTCTTGATTCTCCATGCATATATTTCGGACAAAACCTCTCTGGATTCTTTGGTAAATCATGGAATCCCCTAGGAATAGTCCCTAATGGGGAGAGATTATTCACAAATTAAGCCATCGATGGGATTGGTTGAGCAGGTATAGGCTGAATTGGTGGCAATACAGGCCTAATTGGAGGTGGTGATGTAGGTTGAGCTGGTGGTGGCGTAGGTGGATTTGGTGGAAATCCAGGTGGAGTGAGTGGTGGCGGTAGTGTAGGTATCAAAACCCTACAAGCATGGGATCTAGGTCTTACTGGGATTTGTAATTCTTGTAAAGGTTCAAGATTAGTAGAGGATCTCAAAATCCTTCCATATTTCTCCTGTGAGAAAGACACTATGCGAGCCAGCTTGTCTTTTTAGCCCTCCTTCTAGCGCCAATTTCTGTTGTGAGAAGGACACTATGCGAGTCAACTTGTCTTTTCAGCCCTCCCTCTAGCGCCAATTTTTTTTGATGTCGAAAATGACACAAAAAATGTTAAAACAAAATATTTCTACTTTATTTCTCCTGAAAAAGAAAGACAACATATAGTAGCCTAACTCCCAAGGTCCTGGTAGTTGGTTCTCAACTGTCTCATGTCACTCAATTGGTTCATGCAACTGTAATATTCAAGGGGCCTGTGTTGATAACAAAATATTCAAGCAATGACTCATTTTACCAAACTGTTTTAGTAAATCAATGGGGTTTCAAACTAAAGAAAAAGATGGATCATAAGGTAAACCAGTAAAAATGAACAAAACTTATCTAGTATCCGGACATATATCTTCAACAATGAATGTTTTTCCAATCAGATCAAGAAAACCATAAGATGACACAATCTATAGAATAATATATACCATTGCATACATTTTAGGTGCTTAATTAACTTCACAATTACACATCACAAATACTTCAAGGATTTCAAAACAACACACATTCATTCATCATCAAGATTATAGATCAACAGACTTCGATAAATTTAATTCAATGATAATCTAATAAGATAATCTTTAACTCTGGTTTCTTCTAATGACTTTCATCACATAAGAAACTAGCATGCTTCAGCACAATCACTGGCATTCAGATAGATTATAACTTATCATCCTTATCAAGTAAAACTCCATTCTAACTCCATATTGCGTAAACTTATAATTTTTATTAACTGTAAAATATCTAGTAACAATGTATCTCAGTAATCACTACAAAATTCTATCTCCTAATCTCAGGTAAGCCAATCCTATTCTCAATTAGCCGACCCTTACAATATGATACCCAAAGGGTATTTATAGATATACAAAAATTCGAACTCCACTTCTATTTTAGATCATCCACCTCTTGGAAACTCAGATCAATTTGATCTTGAGGTCTTACATTAGACATTCAGTTAAACTAGAGAATAGAAAATAGAAGAGAAATAAGGTCATGCGCTCCAAAACTATCACCGTTGCATGCAACATGCAAAGAAGAAAGAAATCATGCATGTAAGGGATTTATGCATGTGAAGTCGGATCTGCAATGTACTCATCGTAGCTGGAGAAGACTTGTTGTAGTGTGTCTATTTCTGGTCCGTCAACCCAGCTATCCTCGAATTTAATTCACTCCAACTCTGTCGTAGCAAACCCTCTCATACTTTTCATCTTTGCCAACTCTCTTCTAGTAGATTTTATTTCTTCTTTGACATCCATTAGCTGATCTATCATCAAATTTTTGCAATCATTTCCTTTCTGCATGAGTTCTCTAAATCTTTCATCCCATTTATCTTTGATCTGACTCAAAGGCATGCCTTCTTTTTTTAATACATTTACATTTACATTGGTATCAATGACTGCTTCCAGCTCCTCAAACTGTTCAATCAGATTATTAACAGCCTCTTGAACCTCATTCCTATGTTTACACAAGAAATCATCTCTGAATCGGAGTATACGAGAGGTTTTTCCAAAAAAATCTTTATTATCCTCCTCAAGTATTGACTATTCAAGAAGAGTAGTTAAAGGCAATTTGTTAACCTTCTCCAATTTCTGAATATACTCTTTATAATCCTCTTCTTTTTTCTTTGATGCTTCAATGTATTGATGCATTTCTCTTATTAACTCTTCAGTGCCCTTGTAAACTTTGAAACCCTCAACCAAAACTTCACCTACTTCTCAGTTCAACTTGTTTATCCATCTGTCTACCATCTCCGTTTTGCCTCTTACCTACACCAAATCATCTACCTCCATTTTGCTTAACAAAATTGGAGTCTCGATGGTCGTTACGTGTTGTCATCTCAGAGAGGAAACGCTTTTCAAAAATGAATGTAATTGATTCAACTGAGCCTTAAGCTCATCCTTCTTCTATTTATCTTTTAACATTCTTGACTTAGTTGTTGAAGCCACCACATCAATTAGGTTCATCTGCTGATTCCTGGTGGGCCTTCCCAAGTTGACAGTACTCAACTGATAATATATTAGTTGCATGTCCCCTACCTCCTTTTCTGTCATTGGCATGGCACACTCAGTAACAATCTCTCCCTTGTCTGTGAGCCTAGTGGAGTGTAAGATCTTGGCCTTCTTTTTAGACCTCTCTTGTTCAATCTCTTTCATCATATTTTCCCAATTGAGAGGTTGGGAAGGTGTTATTGCCCTCTTCTCTAGATCCAATTTTAACCAAGTGGGAGCACTTCGAGCAGCAGTCATCACAGTAGAAGAAGTAATGGTAGTGATAGAAGGTGGCTGCATTTGTTCTTTGAGTTGAGAATCAACCCTTGGTTCCTCTTGTTGCTCTTGCACCACATGCATCTGCACAAGATTTCCAACTTCTTCCCTATATTTTTGTTCCTGTATCTTCTTATCTTCCCCTTCTTTCTTCAACCTTTCTTCCTCCAATCGATCTCTCTCCACTTTTTCCCTTTCCAATCTTTCCTTTTCTATTCTTTCTTTTCTCTAGAGCTTCTAGTCTTTCTGCCTCCGAAGCCTTAATTTTTTTTGGCTTTCCTTCTTCTTTTTGGCGAGCTTCTTCTGTAATTTTCAACTTAGCAACCAGGACTTCTTTCTCCCTCTAGTTTCTTGCCTTCTCTTCTTCAAGGTCATGAATCTTTTGTATTAGTTCCAACTTGTCATTCTCTTCTTAACCTTGAGTTCATGCTCTTGTTGCCTTTTCTATCTCTCTACTTCATCATTTGTTGCCTTACCTTCAATTTTTTTGACTTTTAATTGTTGTTGGTGCAGCATAGCATCTGCTTGTACCTTGGCATCAATTGCCTTTTGTTTCTCTAAGGCTGCATCCCTTGCATCAAAATCCTTCTTCGCCTCTTCAAACAACGTCCATTGATCTTCTTGTGTCAAAACCTGCTCAGTAGCCTCCTCTAAAGGCATATTTTCTTGTAAATCTTTCTCTGACACAGTTTTATCTGAATCCATTCCAACATCCAGAATTTCCTTCTCCTCCTCTTTTCCCTTTGTAGTTTCAGCCATACTGTGAAGAGCTCCCTCTTGAATTTTTTTACTCTGCTTCTTTGCAAGTGGGACTTGTGCGCATGATTCACCTAATGCAGGTGTTGAAATAGTCGATCCCTTTTGAACATCTCCTTCTTGTGTTTCTTCTTCATCATCTACCGCCTCAAGTTCTATCTCTCCGATGTCTAGAGGAAGGAGCTCCAAAGGCTCTTTAGGAGGTATCTTCCTTTTGATCCTTTTGTATCCCTTACCCTTTTTAGGGGCTGGCCCTTGAGGAGTCTTGGTTCTTAGAACTAACCATTGCACACTCTTATCCAATACTGTCCTTCTAATCTGCTTAATATCAATGGTTTCTTCAGCATCCTAGTCAATTGGATCCAGGCTCTTGGTGCCAATATTCAAAGCTTCATAGGATGGATCCAATACAATTCCATCATCCATCAATGTGTCAGGAATGTTATCTTTAACACCAAGTTCTGACATGAGTGAGATAGACAATATTTCATAATTCTTCTTTCTTAGATCATACTCATCTTGTCGGTCACTCCAGAAGTCTTCTAACAAATTGAAATGTTTGACAAGCACCAAAGGAAACAAGGCATACATCTTACCCTTCGGATCAAAATACTTACGAGCTCTGCATAAACCTAACTTTAATTATATCAACTCATTACAAACCACCTTTGCTCCTACCAAGTCCTGACAACTATACTCACCCAACTTCATGGGGAACTTGTAACATCCTGTCTTATGTTTTATTCCAAACCGAGCATTAACTCCAAGAGCCTGATATACAAACTCCATCAACACTATCCTATTATTGCAACACCTTGGAAGCAAATGTGGATGGCCTTCAAAACCAACCAACCTAAAGAATGTAAATTTGGGGTACTGGATGTACCAACATCCCCATTCATCAATGAATTCCATGGCTTCTTGACTCAACCTGTACCTTGCATCTCCATTCAATTGGTTGATGACTACATATATGAATGCATCATTGACTCTTTTGAATTGATTCTCAACAACTTGTAGAGACAACTGATTATAGTGCTCTCATACCTTCTTTTGTCCATCCAAGACTCCCATTATGCCCACTCTATTCAAACCTAGGAAAATACCCAATCTTGTTGTTGCATATACAATGTAAGAAGTCATAAAGAAGCACTTGGTTTCTCTGATCCTTCTTAGCCGATCATGTATGCCATCAGAGACAATCATTGACCAATCAAACTATTGATCACCATTCAAGATGGTCTGAATAAAAGGAAACATCCACTCCTTGAAGTGAAATGCATCCCTCTTCCCAAATACCCTAGACAACATCAAGATTAAGTCTAACAATTCTTTGCGAAATTCTGCTCTCTTTGGTTGATCATGAAGTTTGAGCAGAGACTTCTTCTCTGTTATCAACCATTTCTTATTGAAATGAGTTTTATTGGATGGTTTATACTTGCTATACTTCTCTAGGGCCTCTTCCTTAGTTAGTTGCACCAAGTTCTTGGGATCTAGAACACTAAATATACTTTGAAACATCTGAGGAGTAAGATCAATGATCACATTATTTTGTGAATCCATGCATAGTCTTGTAGCAAGATTGTAGGTACCAGTTATTGTTAAGATCAACTTTGGACATTGGACTGACAAAGGAAATACAGTGATATGGGCCAAGTTGGAATTAGCAATTCTTTGTGTCCTTCCTGTTATATTTTTCCATTCCACAAAGGTTTCTTCATATAGCTCTTCAAAATTGTATTGACCCAAATTGGTATCAGTGATATCTGACCAATTTGATTCTACTTTGCTCACTTTAACAATAGGACTCCTATGATTATACCTCAAGGTATAAGGCAAATGTTTTGGCTTCAACTTCTTTGGTTTAGGTGCTGCCTTTGATGTTCCTGCAGGCTGGTTCCTTCGAGCAGCTTCCCCTGATGTTCCTGACATCCTTCAACTTTCCTACAAGAAAAACATCTAATTAGATCTTTAAATATCATCACAAAACATGCTTTAAAAACCATACCCTTCATATATGCACCAGAGGCAGAACCAAGCAAAAACATAGTCTAAAACAGTCTCTTTTAAACAACACTGCCGGACTCGGAGCCAAAATCAATATAGATATTTCACTAACAATGAATGGGCTCAGAGTCGGAACCAGGAAGGTGATCGAAACCGGGATTGGAATTAAAAAAGGATTTGGTTTTCTTCAGATTTTTATATTTTCATATTCTATTTCCATTCTGCCTCTGCTTCCGTCCAGGTTATCGTTATTTCGAAAGAAGACTTCTCATTATACGCAGAGATGGTGACGGATGGAAATAGAATTGATACCTTTTGCAAAACATAATTTTCAAGTTCAAGATCGATTATGATCCCATCTCTGCCTAGGTTGACCATGACGTCATCAAAGATTCTATCAATTTAACACACAACTCCATGATTAAAACTAAGGTCATATTAAATGAAAAGAGGCTTTAATAAGACTTTACTCATTAGACCATGGGGAATGCCTGTATTTTAGGGCATCATATTTTAATCTTTAAATGTGATCACAGAAACACATGAAACCCTAATCTAAAAAACATAATAAAACTAGGGCACGAATTTTAACCCTTTCCATTTTACCAGATTGAATGCGCGACAAAACCCTAAGTAAAAATGAGATTCAACTAACCCTAACTCACTGTAAAAACATGAATTTAATCTACCTCACTATAAATCCCTAATTTTAACTAACGCCATTTAAAACCTAATTTACTGCAAACCAAAATAGCATGATGCGATCACGACTAAAACGTGAAAGCAACCATGCCCTAAAACACAAAGAACCAAAAACAAAAGCAAAAGAAACGAAGAAATAACCAGACAAACAAAATAAAGCAAGAACCTACTCAAAAAAACATACCAAGAACCACGAATTTGTTTAAAACAAAATGATTCAAAGCACAAGCAGAGACAAAAATGCAATAGTAAATAAATGAAGAACAATAGTAAGAAACCCCACCTCGAATGCCAATAAATAGACAAAACATCTGTAGTGATCGGAGGGCAACTGTCACTCAATCAATCAGTTCACTCGCACAAGACTTCACTGCAACTCTCGTTCGCTCTTTGATCTCTTAGAATAATGATAAGAACTATGCATTAACCCTTAATTAAGGTAAAATTCAAATTTTCATGCATGCCTAACACCTATCATTAATGCATTAAATAGAGTAGAGCAGAGTCAAAATTGAAAAAGAACTGGCCCATTACTACAGAAGACTTCAGAAAAAATCAACAACCAAACAAGCGGGAGTGGAATCGGAATGAAAACAAACTTGGGAAATTTGGTAATTTCCCAACTTAGTTCTCGTTCCGTCTCTAGTTCCGCTAACAAAGCATAAAACAAAACCAAAAAAACAAAAATAAAACAAAAGACCGAAAGAAGAAAACTTTACAAAAAGACTTTAACTAAAAGCAAAATTCCAAAAAGCGGAGGTGGACTCGGGATGGGATTTTATTTTGCAATTTTCAATAAACATCAACTTAACACCCACTCCAGCTTCGACTCCGATCGATACCAAATAAAAAGATACAAAAGAAAGACTATCGAGATGGGAACCAAAATAAGTTTCAAAAGAACTTTCAGAACCTGATTCAATTCCGGTTTTGATCCCGGTAGTCAAATTTAAAGAAAAACAAAGTGTTGTTTAAAACAAGACACCAAACATAAAAACATCAAGGGGGACCCCTTTTGACCAAGGAAAAAGATGGGGTGGCTATGTGAGGCATAACAGGACTCATTCATCACCTTGGGTGAATGAGTCCCCTTAGGTGGGACCCATTCACCAAGGGTGGTGAATGACTCCCATTTGGGGCCTTTTTGTTGGCAAATGTTCAATGCTCCCCTCAGGATTCATGACATGTTTTAATTGCCTCTTGTAGATCCGTTAACTCTCACAATTGTATCGGGCATTAATAGGTCGATCTTTTGGTGCAACGAAAACTATGTTTCCAACAATTTGTAATAAAGCCAAAGGTGTCGGGTTCAAATCCCCTTGGGTAATGTTGAAGGGGAGATTGTTCAGATATAGTCAATGCTCCCCTCAGGATTCGTGACATGGTTTAACCACCTCCTATCGATTCATTAACTCTCACAGTTTTATCGGGCATTAACAGGTTGATCTTTTGGTGCAATGACAACTATGTTTCCAACACTTTTCCAATTTTGAGCAGGAAATTCACCAATTTATTTCAATTTTTTGGTGGATGTTGGCCTTTGACATCTAAATAATGTTCAATTAGGTGTTGATTCCTATAAAATAAATTTTCCCAGTAATTTTTATCATCTCTAAGAATTTTGAGCAAGCATTTCCAAGAGAAAATTCAAGGCAAGTGTTGAATCTTTCACAAGAGCATTCAAGTTTCAAGAGCAAGTGAAGCTGAAGCTTTGGATCAGAATTAAAGTGTTTTTATAGGTCTTCAAGCTCACTTTCATTCAAGATATAGCATTTTCAAAGGTTGATCATGGTTGTCCATGGTGAATCATGAGGGATTCTCGGTTGGGGAGATGCAACTAGCCATCAAGCCAAGCCTAAATAATTGTTTCCTAAGTGATTCCATCCTCCATTATCACTCTACATTCAGCCTAAGGAAGGTACAAGCATCATTAGGATTCATTTGGGGTGATTAGAGATCACCACAAGTGATTCATTCATCTCTATATTTCCATTATTGCATCATATTCTTTCATATTAGAATAGGATTGCATCGTATTTCAAATTTCTTAGTCTTAGACACACTTAAGGCTAGGGTTTTCATGCACATTTCATTATTTTTATCAAGGTTTAATTACCAAATTAGGGTTTTGACCAAGGAAAATCTCCCATTAGCAAATCAAGTTGAATTTTGTTTTGCAGTTTTTTTTGCAAATTCAGATCCAAAACTCAAACTAGAAAGAAATGGCAAGTGTTGAAGAGTTAAATTTTTGAAAAAGTGGAATGGGATTGATTCTCCAAGAGTGGTAAATGAGTCCCATTGTAGCTATTTTCCATATATGTATACAGATTTTGATACCCTTTTTCCTAAAACAGACTCCTATGCAAAAGCTTAGACCTAGGACTGATTCAACCAGGTTGGTGAATGTGTTTGAGTTGGTCAAAAAGTTAAAATTTCTAGAATTTTAGAGTTGCTTTTATTCACTTCAAGGTTTCTAGGTGCACTTTACTTTTTTGCTTTTATGTTATGTTTTCCTTGCATTTCGAAGGCATTTTTTAATTCATTGCATTAAATTAGGGTTTTGTCTTACAACTTGCATTGCATTATCTTTTCCAAGTCTAAACTTGGTGGTGAACCCCTCATTAGATCTCATTAAACCCATAAGATAGTCCCTTTGCAATATTTCAATCTCCTTTGCGTTGAAATCTCAAGGGTTTATTCTTGAGTGAACACTGTGAAGATTGTCTCTCTCCTTTTAGGTCCTAAACCCTAAAAATATGAACAAAATGTAACATAAATTTATGAGACATAAAGTGTGCACTTAGGAGACTGAAGAAGGGAGAATGGAGGTCTAGAATTCTAGAAAAATTTATTGTTAATGCTAACTCGGACTCATTCTCCAAGTCGGGTGAATCATTCCTGCTTCTGGGAAAATGTGTAGATACAAGTTTCAGCCAAAAGGGTATCTGAATCTATGAAAATATCTATCAAGCCTATACAGTGGGACTCATTTTCCACTTGTGGCGAAGCATTCCACTTCTTCTTTTTTGGAAGTTTGAGACCTAATTTCATTCCTCTCAATGTGCTATACTCTTTTTGACTGGTTTTCGGATCCGAAACTGTAAATTGCCACCTTTAGACCTTCTCCAAGCTTCTCCAAGACTTGATGACAACTTTGACAACTTTAGGGATTTGATAACTTTTCTCCAGCTTTTCTCCTTGACAAATCTACAAATCACACACAAAAAGAGGGGAAAATGTTGTGGGGTTAGTGAATAGGGGTTTTCCTTCGTCAAACCCCTTGATGGTAATTAAACCTTGAAATGAAATCAAATATGAATGGAGAATGATGAATGAACAAATAGAAATGTTGCAACTCACCAAACCCTAGCAAGAAGGTGCTAAAAATATGCTTGAAATGGCTGCAATGTATGTGGTTCTTGATTCTTGATTGAATGATGTTGATCTTTCTTGAAACACTTGCTTGAATCATCAACTCTACATCACAATTGTTAGCACAATAACAAACATGAAAAATACAATCTTTGACATGATGATTGGCACTTGAAAAATTCTCTAAAAGACTTGATAATCTACCCTTGAATGCCTTTGAATGCTCTTGTGAATGCTAGATGACTTGTAAACTTTCTAGGTGAGAATATGAGTGAAAGAACCTTGTATTTATACTCAATTATGTAAGAATTCTTGAAATTACAACACTAAAAACCGACATCAGATCTAGGAGAATAAAATCCCACTAGAAATTTCAATTAAATTTGAATTTTGGCCACATGGGACTCATTTGCCCAAGGTGGCGAATGAGTCCACCCAGGCTTAATTTTTGGGAATATTTTAAAAAGCGCTTAGAAAGGTGTAAAACCTATTTCGGGACCAAAAGATCCAGGTGGGACCCATTCACCCAAGGTGGTGAATGAGCCTGAGATCCCTAAATTTGGGCCATAGAAGCCAATAACACCTGAATTATGATTGGTTACTAATTAGTGTCAGGATTATCCTTGAAAAGATGCAATAAATGAGGATTGTGGATACAAAATAGGGACAATTAAAGCATAAGAAAGCCCAATTTTTTAATGACAAGCCTAGAGAAATGTGAAAATGTGTTACAACACTCCAAATAAAGAAAGATTAAGGCTGATTTTGATTAAAATTATGTTTATTATGCTTGGTTAATTGTTAAAACCCTAGAAAAGTATGAAAGTGTGTTACAACACTTCACAAACTTTAACAAGGCACCATTAAATTCCATTAGTTCACAAGGGCCCAATACCTAATACGAATGTGTTATCCACATTACAAGACTAAATCGAGGAAAAATCCATAAGGAGGACCCAAACAAGTCTGAAAATGTCAAAGGATATATTTTTCTACACTACATTTAGCCCCCACTTTAGTGAGAAAATGAACTTGCTTCAAATTCGCACTAAAGTAGACAAACACACACCAAGATGGGTTCAAATGTACCAATGCTAGTAAGATGAGATGACAACAATCAAGAGGATTGATCAAGCCCACATCATCAAGATCCCATGGAAAAATAACATAAGAACAAAGGAAGACACATGAGAATGATATAAAGAACATTGACAAGGCACAAGCATACACTTCTAAAGAAAAGAAAAGAAAAGAAAAGGTGAAAATGAGAGAATTGGACCAAGCTTCAACTGTTTTTCCATCATGGTTGGAATCAGATCTAGGATGTTTGTCTGAAGAATGTGTACTCACTATGAGGCGACTTAACTCTTGGCTATCTGTCAAGTGAGAAGTCCTAAAAGGTGAGACACATACACTCATGGTTGGTATTCACTCACACAAATTCAAGTGGCTATGGGGAAATTTGGGCCTTGGATCGGGTTTCCCACTCAAACGATACCAAAGTTATACCTCTTGATAACTTTAATAAGGTGCCACACAAAATGAAATGATTTTTGAGCTTAATGAGACAAGCAAAAATTTGTATGCTTGGAGCTCATGAACTAACAAGATGGCTCCAAAGGCATGAAAGTTGTGTTATGCAAGATGGCCATATAACAAAAAATAAAAAATGCAAAATAGGAAATGTTTATAGGAGTTTTGCTTAGTTCTTGCGAGATGTTTAACTTAGGGATTATTATGCCTAATGTATCCAAGAGAGGACCAATCAAAGAATAGAAGATTCAAAACTTAGGTTATGTAGTGTGTCACATCAAGCCACTAAGAGGAAAATAATATGCTAAGAGAGATCACGCTCTTGAAGGAAATCACACCCAATGTCATCCACAAAGCGAGAAACACATCGTATGAAGTAAGAGAACTGCACCAAGAACCATGAAAAAGAAAATGAAAAAGAATAATGCCAATGTATGCCCCCACTTTAAAGGAATTTCTAAACATCATGTTGTGAGAAATTACTTTAAAGTAGCAAATGAGAAATGCAAACAAGAAGATTGAGAGCTAACTTGGAAATCTCTATGCCAAGTCATATGTTTCCAAGTAAAGCTACATCATGCGGGACAAAAAAATAGAGAGAGAGAGGGGTTGCTCCCAAAATGAAAACACCAAACACATAAGGGATCTACAGATTTGGGGTCAGTATGTTCTTTACTACATTGTTTTTAGAGATCTTCGAACTGTCATTGTCCCCTGAATACACATAGAACTGAAAGAATGACACAAAGAGAAAAAAAAAGAAAAATCTTTTGGTTCAAAATGGAAGAGACATAGGGTGTCTCTAAGCCTTGCGGCATCCCCAAAAGGAAAACACAAGACAAATGAAAAAGAGGAAAGGTAAAGGAAAAAGAAATCCTTTTGGGTCAGCATGGAAGAGACATAGGGTGTCTCTAAGCCTTGCGTCATCTCCAAAAGGAAAACACAAGACAAATGAAAAACAGGAAAGGTAAAGGAAAAATAAATCCTTTTGGGTCAACATGGAAGAGACATCAATGTCTTGACGCCTTGCATCATCCCTAAAAGGGAAACACAAGACAGATGAAAAGGAGTAAAAGAAAAAAAGATTCATGACATAGAGAAGAATGAAGGTACAAATAGAGGAATGTCATAAAGACAGAGAGAACATGAAACAAAACATCATGGGGGATCACATTACGTGCATGCAATTACACAAAATAAAAATAAAAAGAAATAATGCAAAAGGCTAGTAAGGAAAATGTGAGTCAACATATGAGCAAGTCATCTGCCTCCCAATCATGTTTGTTATATACCAAAGGCAAGCAACTAGCCAAAGGGACAAGAGCAAGTGATGAACTAGGAGAAGCACCAAGTTCAACACTCTTTGTAGGAGATTTATCATTTAAGCTCATGGAAGAGGAAAACAATGTGTTCAGTTCATTATGCACATCTTCGTCAATTTTAGCAATCTCGTCATCATCATCTAAGTTGATCACAAAAGGAGGTCGAAGGATAATTTCCATGGAAGAGTTCAATTCTTGTTGTGTAAGTTGCATTGACTTTTCTTATTTCAGGGGAGGGGTAGAGTCATCATGCATTTCTTCAGTCAAGTTTGGATCTTGATTTTCTTTGTTTAATTCATCATGTAACTTGTGTGCAAGGGCATGACATCTACACCTACACTCCCTAGCACCTCTGTTTATTTTGGTTTTATTTTCAATTTGCATTTGTGTAGGAGCACGTTGATCAACCATTGGTTTCTTTTCTACCATAAAGGGAGGAACATAAGGAACCACGAGATGTTGTTCGACCACTTTTTCTTTGACTTTGTAGACTTTTTTTATTCTAGGAGGTGTAACGGGATTGTTTTCATTCTCTTGGTTGCTTGTAGGAGGTAGGTAAAGTTTCTATTTTAGGTTGGTCTTGGTTGTTTGGGTCTTGTATAGGTTGAAGCATAGTTTCATCAAGCATGGGAGGTTCAGAGGTGGATGGGGAAATGTTTCAAAGGGACAGTTTGACTATTTTCTTTGCTTTGAATTTTTGGTACGAGATGAAAAAGAAGTCTTCTCATGGCTTTATTGGTTCCATGGGCTCGGGCCAAAAGGAATCTAAGGAAAATTTCCTTTGGATGACAAAGGGTTAAAGCCGCTATGGTGAAAATTGAATACTTCATTGTCAAAGGGAAACTTTACGTGTTTATGTACAACAAAAGGGACAAGTTTCATCTAGCAAAGCCATGGGTGGCCTAGCTTCACATGAAATTGGTTTGACTGTGGGATGATGGAGAATGTGACATCTAATGTTTTTGGTCTTATTTGCAATGGTAAGGTGATCGATCTTTTCATAGGGAAATAAAAACCATTGTTTGTATTGATCCATTCTTTTAGTTTATCATATTCATCTTGATAGAGTTCATGCAAAAGTAAAAATTCCTTGATGATCACATTCTCTCAATAGGCAGGATCTATTTGTATCCCATTAGTGAGATTATCATAGATATGGATGACTATGTAAAGAGGACCATTAGGTAAATTTTTAAGTATGTCCTTAGAGGAGAAAGCAATGTCAAGAGGATTCTTAGTTTGGCCCTTACGAGAGATGACATCTATCACCCCTACTATTTAATTTATAGGATTGACATTATTAGCACTATTTAGAACAACAATCATCACATCATTCTTCGTAGTTTCACTGGATTTGACAAATGAAATATTATGTTTGGGCATTGGGTTGGTGAAAATATGCAAGTTTTGGTTCAGAGGGGCAACCAACTTGTTTCCTTAATCACTAACACCTGCAATAGATAGATGGCCGGAATCAATGAAGTCTTGCACAATATTTTTAAGATGCTTGCAATGTTATGTTTCATGTCCATTTTGTCGATGATAGTGACAATATGCATTTGATCTAAAGCTCGGGGGGTAAGGTCTTATTAAGGTCAGGTGTTTTGACAGGAGGCAAGGTAATCATTTGTTGGTCTAGAAGTTGGGGCTTGGTATTATGAAGGGTATCAGATAGGGGGTAAATTTTCTTTCTGGGTCTCCATAATTAAATGGAATCATGGCTTTGATAGTAGCTATGTTGATGGTGTTTTCTGCATAGCGACAACTCAAACATAATATGATATCATATCTCTCTTGAAAGGTAAATCTCTATGGGAAAAGAGATAACCCCAAGGTCTCTAATGGCAGGTCTTGATGATGCAATTAAAAAAACTCAAAGATAATGTGAACATGTTGGTAATCACAAATGGACCTTACTACAAGCAAATACTGGACTTAGATTTATCAGACCTAGCAATATGTTGATACTTCAGAGCCTAAAAATAGCCCAGATAATAAAAGAAATAACAAAAGATAAGGGTTTCAAAAATAATTCTAAGACAAATTCTAACCCTAAGATTAACAATGTAAAAGATGAAATGCTCAAAATGGACCAATCCCTCATAAACTGATTCTTGTTCAACCCAGATAAATCTACAATCTTACAGAAATAGTGCAATCTTCTAAGGTGTTAAATATTTTCAGACTATGAATATTCATTCAAGACAACCCTATTGTAATTGAAATGACAAAGCATTCATAATTGAACTAAGCATGATTTTAAGTCTAGGCTAACTTTGCAAAGCAAGTAACAATTAGCTAACATCAAAAAGTATGGACTAGAGATTGCTGCAAACACTTCAAGCATAAAATCCTAAACATTATCAAAGAAAATCACAATGTCTTTACTTGTATTAAATCATCCAAACTGGCAACAATTCTAGTCTTCTGTTACAACACTTGCTTGAAAAGATAAACTAAATTCTAACTCTAATTCTTGCTCTTATCACAATTTGCTCCAATGTAAAAATGTCTAACTAACTAACTCCTAAAAATGAAGCATAACTCCAAACTTATAGAAACCCCCAAGATATGTTGGCCCAATCAAGTTTTACAATAATAAACGACCACACAACACATCGGCCAAGAGAAATTCAAAAAATATGAAATGTGCAATATGCACCAATTTCATCCAAGTTGGCCTGGGGTCTCCAACAAAGCTCAGTCCAATGCATGTGAAGGAAGAGGAAAAATAATGGGGAAGCACAAATTCTGATGTAGCCTTACATTAACTACTTCCCCCTTTGTCCTTAACACGTTCCACCTTATCCTGCACCATCAAAAATACCTTTGTACAAGTCGGCAATAGATGGCATAGGTAAAACCCTAGTTCTCCTCTCAAGGGCCTTGATATCATCTCTTGACTGCTTCACCACTTTACCCCATTCTACCTTGTTTGTTTGATATCTTTCAATAACTGCAATTTAAGTTGTAGGATCATCCAACTGATGTTCAATGATAGGGCCCTCATTGACTGGAGAATACACATCTCACCACCATTTTCTCAACTGCTCCAAGCTAAGATGCTTTGGTGCAAATTTCTTTCTCCCTATCATCACTTCAAAAAAGGAAATATAGTTATCATAGATTTTAGTCAAGGTGTCTTCAATCTTCCTTCCTTGTTTATATTTCCTCTTCAAAGCCTTTTTCCTTATCTACAAAATTTCAAACCATTCCCAAGGCTCTGCGATTCTTGAGGAAGGAATAATTTTGTCATTTATCAATTTATCTTCAGTGTACTACTTCCCCCTTTGTCCTTAACATGCTCCAACTTATCCTACACCATCAAAAAGACCTTGTCCAAGTCGGCAATAGGTGGCATAGGTAAAACCCTAGTTCTCCTCTCAAGGGACTTGATATCATCTCTTGACTGCTTCACCACTTTACCCTAATCTACCTTAGTTTTTTGATATCTTTCAATAACTACAACGTAAGTTGCAGCATCATCCAACTGATGTTCAGTGATAAGGCCCTCATTGACTAGAAAATACACATCTCGCCACCATTTTATCAACTGCTCCAGGCTAAGATTCTTTGGCACAAATTTCTTTCTCCTTGTCATCACTTCAAAAAAGGAAATACACTTATTGTAGATTTTAGTCAAGGTGTCTTCAATCTACCTTCCTTGTTTATATATCCTCTTCAAAGCATTTTTCCTTTTCTGCAAAATTTCAAACCATTCCCAAGGCTCTACAATTCATGAGGAAGGAAGAATTCCATCATTTATCAATTTATCTTCAGTGTAATCCATGATGGCCTTTGTCTTTTGCAACAAGATATCTACATCTTCCCTATCCTGAGCTAGCACATTCCTTAGCCAATCTAAGGACCTGATTGCATCTCCTCCAGTTGAAAGGATGTCTTTAATAGCATCATATCTCTTGGTTTTCATCCTCTATAACCAACCGACTATAGCATGTGTGGTGTTATTCATTCTTTCCAACTCTGATATTGTTTCTTGAGGTAGGAAGCCTGCAGCAGATGAGGAAGAACTAATGGATTGCAAGGGTTTCATCAACTCTTGCAAATATCTCTTAAGTTTATCATTGTCTTTCTCCAACTTTGATTTCATTTTTACCTCCTTCCTCAATCTTCCAAGGATTACAACACTGGAGCCTTCATATTCTTCAATGTCTTGCTCCATGGAAGCATGCCCTAGGTTGATATTTTGCACACAATAATCTTTTCCAGTCACATCATCCCTATCCTTGTTAGGAGCAGGAGTAGAAATGTGGACTACCCTGTTGTTCACATCATCTCTCTCAATCCTAGAAATGATTCTAGCTTTCTTCTTTGTCTTCCCCTTTCCAATGTTTTCCAATAGTTCATCCCAATTAGGAAGAGTATCATCCAACACAATTTGTTTTCTCTCTAATTTTTTATCTAGCCAGCTTGGAATAGTAGATTATGATTGTACTTTGTTATGTCCATTTTCTTCCATTTGAACTTTGGGCACATTTTCCTCCATACTTGGCTCCTTGGGGATATCCCTAAATGAAACCTCTTTTTCCTTCCTACACTCCTCCCATTCATGCACTGGTGAAGGATTCCTAGCTTGAATTTCTTCCCTCGGAAGAGGTCTATCTTCTTCACCTCATGTGGGTGAATCCTCACAAGCCACCAGAGGAGGTTGTATAACCTTATCTATTTCCACGTCAGCACTGTAGATATCACCCTCTTGGAATTCCTCCTCTCCATGGTCTTGGGGATCTTAAACATCTTTTGGTTTTTCTGTCACATTTCCAGTCTCATGAAGAGGAGGGATGTCTTCATGCTCAGTGATAGGAACAGTCAGGGGAACATTTCCTTTCGATGGAATATCCTTGGGAGAAGGAGTCCTTGATCTCCTGGTATATACTTGTGTTTTTTCCCCTGAGCTCTCTACCTCTACCACAGGTGTGTCACCCTTTTCATCTTCTTTAGAAGTTCCCTTCTCCTTTTGTGACAACCTCACAATCCTCATCCTTTTAGGCGAGGTGACACCCACCTCTTCCTTTTCTCCCTCAGCTCCTTCAGCCTTCTTCCTCCCCAAGACATGCTTCCTTTTCTTGGCTATAGACTTTCTTTGTTTCTCTGCTTCTCCTACCTCCTCCACCTGAACATCTTTAAGTTTGATCTTGAAAGGAGATCCCACCTTGGTTTTTCCTTTGGGGTCCTATTCAAGTGATTCCTCGAAAGTAGAGTGAGACACCAAGTCTCGCATAAGATCATAGGTAAATTGCACACCCTCACTTTCCAACTCCAACATGTTGTGTTTGAGCCATAGCTTGGTATACTTGATTACTGGAGTCGTGACTTGTTCCAGCTCTTTCTTCTCTTCCTCCAGCCAATCAACCTCTCCAACTAGCTTATTGTTCATAGCATCAAAGTTATAGCCTTGAACCAAATTTCCATCCTCCTCTACCTAATCAAGAACAACCCTTATGTTTTATAATCGTACCAAGCTGACAAGTAACCTGGAGAACTTCTTCTTTCTAACTTCAAACTCATCACTCATGTTGGCCCAGTAGTCTTCTATGTCATCCTTGTGACTATATTCTCTGCTATCCTTCTTATGTGCCTGACCTGTTATGTCAAACCTAGACCTCTTAAAGTAGAAAGGAAGACCCAAAGTACTCATCACCTCTTCAGAAGCATGGGCCAAGTTAATAGAAGTGAAGGCTTCATCACTGCCTATCCTCAATGGAAATTCACTACCAAATCCTATCTTATGTTTTTCCCTCTTCACAATTACATCAAAGTCACATATTTGTCTTGTAACCTCTAGGAGTAGGGTACCTAGGGAGTCTGTATGGAGCCCTCTGACGACCATCAATTCTTATAAATGATAAGGTGTGAAACTAGATAAACAAATATCCAAACCTCTTAATTAACTCCTTGGCATTGTTTGAGATCCAGACATGCTCTACACCTTGGAGCAACCTAGTGATGTACATGGTGAATGCATCATTCACCCTTCTATAGCTTGAGTTACCCAAGTGTAGCTGTGGGAAAACTTCATAAATTACATCTTGTGCACACACACCTTTTGTGCTCAATCCCTTGTATGGGTGGAACCTAGATAAAGCATAGAACAGGTATGAAGTCATTGTGAAACTCTTAGCCTGCAGGACATTACACATTTGTTCATGAATCTTGGCACTTATTATATCTGCCCAGTGGTAGTTTATACCCTGTTCCATCCTAGCAATAACATGGAGCATCCAATTCTTGAACATTCATGCACACTTCAACCCTACCACCCTAATGAGAAGGGTGATAACATCATAGTATTCCTTCCTCAATTTAAGTCTAACCAATTGCTTGGGCAACTTGGAGAAGTGGGACTTAAGTTTTTCGAACCAGGAATTGATGACTTGTTGGGATTTGTTGGTATCTTCCCCATAGAACTTCTTTGCCACATCCATGTCAAAAGCCACCACATGAGACCTTTCAGGCATGTCAAAGGTCTGGGCTATAGACATAGGATTTAAATTTGCCACAATTCTCCCTTGGGGACCAACTATTCTTTGTGTACCTCTGTCATAGTGCCATGCACATTCAAGCACCAGTTCATAACACTGTAGTGTAGGAGGAAATCTAGCTACATGCGCCAATCCTGATTCCAATGTCCTCTTGGCCAGCAGAGGAACGTCTTGTGCTACCATCCTTGTTTTGAACTCTTCATAATCTGACAATCCAACATGTGTATCAGTGACCCCCGACCAGATGGAGGACAACTTGCTCTCTTGAATTCTACTTTTGATGTCCATCTTGGTTCTTTCTGCTTTAGAAATGGAAGACCCCTCTACACTTGGATCCATCACTCTACCCTTGGTTCCACTTGTCAATGCCTTACCTGACTCAGCCTGCATTTGACAAAGAAACCATAATAAAGGTCACATGGAACATAAGTTAATTAATCACAAATGAAAAATTCATCATCAATACAAGTCCCATGATAAGCAACATGCTCAAAAACCTCATAAAAATTAACCATCTCAAAGTTCGGGTTTTCAGCCCTCCCACAGAATCCAGGCCAAAGAGGAATTTTGGGAAATTCCCAACCATGCAGATTTCAGCAAAATAAGCACAAAAGCAATGAATAATCATTTAATGAGCAATCATTAACCAAGAAACAACATGATACATCTTAAAATAAGTCCAAGTAAACCACCAAATGCATAATCATTAAGCAGACTTTCATGCAATCTCTTGATTCTCTATTTTCAATAAAATCTCGGGAAAATCCGCCAGGGACGAAAATCCGTGAGAATAGCAACAATTTAGAAATTTTGGGAAAATGAAGGAACCAAGAACTTTCAGAAAAATCTTGAAGGCACGGATTCCAGTGATGCTAATGTAATCTTCACAATTTAAGCCCATTTTCGAGAAAATGACAAGATGATGGACAAACCAAGGAAATCCAAAGGTAGAGGAAATTCGCGAGGCAGGCAGAAATCCAGATCTCTGCACATTTCGAGAAAACAAAGAGAAAATAGAAAGTCAGGGAATTTCGGTAAATAAGGAATTCCACAAAGACTTTGAAAACCCGAATATCCACATTTTCTTTTGACCTCACTCAAATTGATCGAATGATCACAAATTTGAGGATCTAGAGCCTAAAACCAACTCGATTTGAACCTCCCATAGATCATCTTTGAATTTGACACTCACCCTAAGGTAAATCGAGAGGGAGTGGTGATTCCCTAGGCACAAAACCCTAAAATTCCACCATGACTGCACAAGATAAGCTTGGACTCGACCTATTTTTTTTGCAAAGGTTTATAGAAGGTTCGTTATGGCCCATACTAGCAAGCTACCGCATGATGAAATCAAAAGACAAGCTTAGAAACTCACTTGGAATCGGCACTCAAATAGAATGGGATAACCCCCAACTTCAAAATATTCAATGCCCAAACATGTAGGAACTCAAACCCCAAGCACACCCAAAATGCTAAAGAAGCACATGCATTCAACAATCAAAAGCAAAGCAATTCCAACCACATGAAAGGGCATCAATAGCCAAACCCAACCAGATCAATACTCTAACTCACAGCAAATATGCACAAATCATGAAGCAATTCAATTCATCCATTAAAAGATAGAAAGCATCATGTACATACCATGAGGATAGAGAAAGTCGAAACAACAGAAGCTAGAAAGAAACCCCAAAGTATGAGCAAAGTGCAAATGGCTACTAGAAAACCCAACCACAGCAATCAACCTCAATTCCAAATGCACAATCCAGCGACAACACTCGGGATCAAGCACTCCAATTCAATAGAAAGAAATTGATAAATCTTTAGTGGCACAAAACTCCCCAAAAAATGATTTAATACCCACCGCAAAAATCATACAATCGAACATTAATGCAGTCAACAAGACAGGTCAAACCAAAACCTGGGAATTTGACAAGACAACGGATCCTCAGAGAAATCCGGTCATAACGGAATTCCGCAAAGGATGAAAATCTTTGAATCACAGTGAAAAGCAATCGTCACCGAGATTTCAAGGAAACCAGGGAATTCCACCAGGAGTGGATTTTCTCGAGAGAAGTGAAAACTTGAAATGAGTCCAAAACTTAAGGTTTTCAATATATATTATAGAGGGACCATCAACGCAAGCAAGATAAACATCCAATCACATGTCCAAGCCAATGAATCCTCAAAAACCAAAGGGCCAAAAGACCAAAGAATGGAAAAAAAAAAAAGAGCAAGAAAGAGGGTCCCTACTTTCAGTGGGGCGTGTGTGCAAAAAGTGCACAAAAAATGGTGAGTCTGTTGGGGAAATACTCCAGAGCATTTCAAAAACAAACTGGAATCAAGAACCCAAAATCTCTAGTTTCAACCTTTACATCAAGACACCTATGAACAAAGTCTTAGAAATCACAAGCAAGAAGACCTTTTCTTGTACCAGGGTCCAAGTGTGTTTATTTGCATTTATTTTCCATTCCTTAGGTGCAACAAGAACCAAAGCAAGTCTAATCGGGCTACATAAAAGTTCTAACTTCAAAAGCAACCTATATAGAGCCTTGTTGCTAGTCAGGTGTCCATAGCCCCAACGAGGTTATCACTATGACCCTCCAAAGCATAGCTCTACTACCAGCCAAGTTACTATAGCCCTGGTAGAGATACTAGGATGCCCCTAATAAGATGAAGATTTGTTTTGATTTTTCATAATTTCTCTTTTCTCTCTTTCCTTTTCTTTTTCTTTTAAATTTTTCCATAAACCTTCCTTTCACCTTGTAAGAAATGAAAGTCACTCAGGGATGAGGAACACAGTGGCACTAAAGCAGAATATAAGATTTTTCACCCAACCAAATTACATAGGAACCGTATGCAATTCCAGAATCTTTAAAATTTATGTGAAAATGTGAGACCCGAATATATTCCAAAGTTCAACCAAAACAAGTGACTCTAATTCCAAGTACAAGGGACATTAGATAAAGGAATTCCACCACTTGACTCTGAAAAATTGACTAGAGTTTGCAAAAGAAATTTCTAAAACAACCCTAGGTGAGCAGCCTATTATGTAAATGCAACGGCTCCTCAAAAAGCTAGAAACCAAAAGCAAAAAACAAAGCAGAAAGTAAAAACCAACCGAAGCAAACCTACACTAACCAAAACAAAGAAAAAGAAAATAAAAGAAACATACACTAACCAAAGAAAAACAACAGACAAGAAAAGAAAAGCAGAAAGAAAACCTACTCTAACTATGTACAAGAGAGAGTTGCAAACAGTTCAAGATTGGAAGTAATGATTCAAATACTGCCCATTGACAGGCAGCGAGATATCCTTGCCAATGAGGGTTTTTAGGCGAAAAGCATTATATCTCAGAATTTTTGAAACCTAATAAAGGCCAAGCCAGAGTTTGTCAAATTTACCATGCTCTCCCTTATGGTCATGGGCTTTATCCTAGTAGAGAACTAAGTCAAAGATTCTAAAGGCTTTCACCTTAGCTCTTTTTTCAAGCCATATTTTAACTACGCCCTGGTGTTTGGCAAAATTTTCTAGCGCCTCTTCTCTCTTCTCTTCAAGGTGTAAAAACTCAGCCAAACGGGCTTCACGCTTATCCTCCTCGCCATAGTATTCATTAATGAACTACAAGGTAGGGATCTTTAATTGGATAGGGAATATAGGTTCCAAACCATACATTAGGTGATAAGGAGAGGTTCCTATGGATGCCTTTTGTCTAGTACGATCTGTCCAGAGAGAAAATCTAAGTTGGGTGTGCCAATCCTTAGGATTCTACTCTAGTAACTTACAGATGACTATCAAAAGGTTCTTATTGGAAGACTCAGCTAGACCATTACCCTGAGGGTAGTAATTGGATGCAAATTTTATGACAATTCCATGATCAAAAGCCCAATTAGAAAGTTTCAGCGATGCAAATGTAGGACCATTATCATAAACTAAAGACAATGGACAACCAAAATGATTAATAATATCTGATTTAAGGAAATTGATTACCTCATCAAAAGTACATTGCTTACATGCAAGAGCTTCATTCCACCTAGTAAAATAATGATTTATGGTTAGAATATATTGGTGGCCCATAGAAGAAGGTGGGTTAATTGGACCTATAAATTCCATTCCCCACTATGCAAATGGTTTCACCTCTATGACCGGTTGAAGTGGAAGGGCTGTGTGTTTTTCCTTAATTGTTGTTGTTTGACATACATGACAAGTCCTCACATGGTTGTGTGCATCCTTAAATAGGGTAGATCAATAATAGCTAGCCCTTAGGATCGGATTGGCAATGGATGATGTAGAACCATGGCTTGTGCCATATCTTTCATGGAATTCAATCATCACTCTGGTAGCTTCTTCCTTCCCCAGACATCTTAAATACATGCCATCATGATTCTTCTTATACAGGACACCCCCTTTCATCATAAAACTACCACTCTTCAAGCGCAAGGCCCACCTTTGAACTGTATTAAGGTGATCAGGACATCGTTGGTTCAATAAATAATAAATGATTTCATCATACCAGTCACTTGGAGATACCTCTTGGAGATGATAATGTTGAGTTGTGAGATCAGGACCTATCTTAGTCATTGTCTTCGTCAGTCCCTGCCCTCTCACTAATTTCATGGGTTGAATCTCAATGTCATATTTCTATAACATAGTTACCCATTTAGTTCTTCGTTCACCTAGCTCATTCTGCATTAACAATAGCTTCATCGCAGGATCAGGCACTATGGAAAAAACCTTATTCCTCGTAATATAGTGTCTGAACTTTTTCACTACTCTGACCAAAGCATAGGCCTAATTTTCTACATTGTGATATCTCAACTTTGCATCCTTTAAAGGGGTACTCATGAAGCCTATAGGATTCTCATTGCCTTGATTAGACTTTTGAGTTAACATTCCAACACAAGAGTGATCATAAGCAAATGAATATATGTAAAAAGGCTTAGCGTAATCTAGACTCACCAACACTAGAGCCTCAGCTATAGCTTTCTTAATTTCTATGAATGCCTCCTTGGCTTCTGCACTTGATTTCACTTTGGCCTCTTGTTTCAACATAGCATTTAAGGGCTTTACTATATCCGCAAATCTAGTGATGAATTTTCTAACAAAGTTTATCTTCCCAAAGAATGAATTCATTTCCTTTTTGCTTGCAGGAGGCTGAATCTTCAAGATAGCCTCTATTCGTTCAGGATCAATGGTGATACCCTATTCTGAAATAATATGTCCCAGCAATTTCCCTTCTGTAACCCCAAAATTGCACTTCTTTGGGTTAAGTGAGATACCAAACTCTTGACACCTTTGGAATACTTTGCATAAATCTACTATATGATTACCTCGCCTCTTAGAGAAGACTGTCAAATCATCCATATAAATAATGATGCAGTTACCAATTATGTCCTTAAAAGCAATATTCATAGCCCTCTGGAATATAGCTCCAGCATTGATCAACCCAAAAGGCATTCTTTTGTAGGAAAAAGTTCCCCATTTTGTAGTGAAGGAAGTTTTATGCCTGTCTTCATATTGTACCATGACTTGGTTGTATCCAAAATACTCATCCAGAAAAGACACCATATGGGATCTAGTGATAGTCTGAAGTACCTCATCCATGAAGGAACTGGATAATTATCTTTTTCTGATACTCTATTAAGATTCCTAAAGTCCACACACAGTCTAATTTCTCCATTCTTTTTCCTCGCAGGAACTAGATTCGCAACCCAGGTTGAATGTCTCACTGGAAATATAATTTGTGTTGAAAGTAGCTTCTACAATTCTTTATGAATGATGGGTTCTAATAGAGCATTGATTGGTCTTTGTCTTTGTCTGAATGGTTTGACATTTGATTTAAATGGAATGGTGTGTGTAATTATTGAAGTATCATATGTTTTTAAGTCTTCATAACTCAAGGCTATCACAACTCGATATGTATGTATGGCATCAATAATCCCTCTCCTTTCTTCAGGAGTACATACTTTACCAATAAGAATGTTCTTTACGTCATCCTGTGTTCCCATGTTGTATGTTTCACATTGGTTGTTGAGAGATTCTCTTTTTACTTGTTCCTAGTTCTTTATCTTATCCAAATCAAAAATTCATTCTAGTTGCACCATACCCCTTGGGATAGTGTTGGTCTTTAGGTCGATGACCCCTCCCAAGTCTATTTCTGCCTCTTGAGGCTCTATCTCATCAATTACTTGAGAAGAAAACACATCATAACTTGTAATGAAATCAAGAATATGCTTATCATCTTCAAATACCTGTAAATTGGTAATGTTGTCAGGTACCAAAGGTACTGGAGTGAGTTCCACAGTAAACCTCTTCAATCCTGAAAGTGGCAAGGGTTGCAATGTACTAGCCGCTTGTGCTAGAGAATCTAGAACTTGGTTCGTACTTCGAGGAATAAACTAGATGTTAAAAGCATCAAATTCCTCAATAATATCCCACACTCTATGTCTATAGTTAGTCATCCTCCTGTCATGGCATGAATAATGTTTCCTCACCTGCCTGACTACCAACTCAGAACCCCAAAACCTTGTATTATCTTAACTTTTTTCCTTGATTTCATTAACAACCCATGGATTAAAGCTTCATATTCAACCACATTATTAGTGCATTGGAATTATAGTCTATGAGCAACAAAATAGCTCTTACCTTCAGGACTGATCAATTCAAATCTTGCTCCAGCACCTTGCTTATATTTGGATCCATTGAATCTTAATGTCCAACAACCATTAGTCCCTAATCACTTCGAATCATCTTTCATTTTACTGTGAGTAGGAGGCTCTTCAAGAAGCATTGGACATTTACCCTTGTCATTATTTCGCTCTCCTTGTATATTCATTTTGATAATTGGTATTGGGTTAATGCACTTTTGTACCTGCTCTACAGTAGTCTGACATATATGACATTCCAACTCAGAGTGGGGAGCATCATGGACTTGGCACCAATTAGGAAGCAATAATTCTTCAAAATTAATACTTCTACCCATCTAGATCTGATTCTCCATACACCTTTGGATGAACTTCTATCCAATAAACTGAGTTGCCTATCCTCTTGGCCATTAGTTTCATCTGTTTGCTCACTCAGTGTTTTAGAATCACTGACGAACTCATCTTGCATCATAAGAATTTCCTCAGACCCAATAGATTCTAATGTAATTCATAAGAGGGGCCCTGTAGCATAAAGACCTCTTATATATCTGGGACTGATGCAGCCAACATATAGTTCCCCATGCTGACCTCTGATATTAATATCTCATTTGAAGTATTTTGGCACTCAGTGATTACATACTTCATTTTGGGCTCTCTTTCAATCCTAGTATGATTTGGGACTCCTTTCCATGGTAGCCACATGTGAGAATGGTCTATAGTTGTATACCCATTTAATGCCTTGGTGAAATCTCGACCCAAAATCAAACCATAGGTGTCAGGAATATCAGCAACCTAAATATTGATCACATGATGCACCCTTAGGTCTGATGCAACCTGCATGGGGATCATGTTCAACTCTCCTACTACACTCACCTTCGTCTTGTCTAACTGAGTGACCTTCTTTTGAGAAGCAATAGGGGTAATACCTAAAACTTTACAGATAGCAAAAGGCATAACATTTGTAGATGCCCCTGAATCCAACAGATAATAATGCAGATTCTTCCCAAAGATACGAACAAAAATCAGAAAGGGAGGGGTTTCCATCTTGCCTTGGAATAGGCTCAACTGGGTGTCAGCTTGTGCAACCTGACTCTTATCGTTATCTTTCCCTTTGTTTGCAGGCGGGACCTAGCCCTGGCCTTTAGGTGCCTGTGAATTAAAAGACTCGACAACTGCCTCATTGGAAGTTACTCCTTGTGGTGTTGTGTTTGAATTGAAAGACCCCAAGAAATCATTCCTAATAGCAGGGACTCTTAATAATTCAAAAGTAGAAATACTTATCTTTACTTTTCTGAATTCTTCAGTCACATATTTTCCCAATTGCTCCATGTTCATATCAACATGAGCCTCCTTGCAGCCACTAGTTTGTTTTTCCTTTGATACTTCAGAATTGTTTCCCTTTGACAAGAACTGTGTTGGTACATGAGGGTAAGATGGATTATTATTGGCCTGCGGATCTAGTGGAGTAGTGAAATTATTTGGAGGAATGGAAGTAGTGAAAGGGCCTCCAGATTGTGGACTCTTGTTAGGCTTGTTCCTCAAATCATATTTCTTTACGAGTTGCTGAAACATCTGAAATTCTTCAACACCAACTTCCTCCTCATCCAAAGGGCCATTATCATTTTTATTCTCTTCATTAAATAGCTGATATATTTTGTCTTCATTCAACACCTGCTCTGTCTCATTATCCTAGTCACTGGACTCTTCTTCTGGTTCATCCTCCTCACCTTTTGGGAATGGAGCATGGTTAAGTACCATTACTGGGGAATCATAAGGATTTGACGGCACAATCTCCTGACTATTGGAATTGTTCTCAACTTCATACTGGAAGATGGAAGCAGTAGTCTGAAACTCAAGGCAATCTAAATCATAATGTTGAATAGTCTTATGGAGCCTGCACCATCCAGACAAAGCTACTTCTACCAGATACACACCACTTGGAGGTTTCTCTTGGGTAGGAGGTTGATCTAATGGAGTGGGAATTCCTCCATTATTAGGTCTAGTATTCCAAGGTCTATTATGTCTAGGTGGTTGCCTTTTGTCGACCCCTTGTCCACCTTGTTGCCCCCTATCATAGTTCTGGCCAGAGCCTTGTCCTCTTTCAAAAATTGATTTATGTCAAAATATTGCCCTCTATCAAAGTTTTGTCTTTTAGCAACATCTATGTTCTCTTTGTTGTAGTTCGATTGCATGTTCTTTTGTGTAGCCTGAAGTTGGTTGTTCTAATTTATTAGATAGGCCACCTTCATATTTAGTTTGTTCACCTTCTCAGTTAACTCATCCAACCATTCCTTATCCAAACCATTGTATGGCATTGAATTCATATTATTGGGAGGGTATCCAGATGCTCCTCTAGAACCAATAGCCTGATTCAAGACTTCTGAATTCTACAAATATGTAGGAAAACCATCTTGTTGTTGCAGGTGAATGGGTTGATTGGCTCCTTGTAGACGATAAGAGGTCATTGGATGAGCTTGATATATTGGAGGACCAGGGTGTGGGATCAAAGGCAATGATGGCACTAGATTCATCATGGGAGCATGACTGGTCAAAGCCTGGTTAAGAGCTTGGACTTGTCCAGGGTGAGTAGCAGGTCTTAAGGATGGCAAAGGTCCTGAAAAATGTTGCCTCAGATCTATGCTAACCTTAACAACCTTTGTATATGCAGTGAGCAAGGTAGTTGGGGGATTAATCCTCCATTTAAAGAAGGTGGATGTAAGGTTGTTAAGGGCTTCAAAGTAGACCTCTAGGGCAGTGGTGTCATCTATAGCATAAGGTGCTTGAAGTCTAGTGTATTCCCAGTGAAACCTATTATTGAAGGACCCCATAGGCTCATTAATTTCCCTTTTAACCCTGGTAAACTGCAAGGAAAGTTCATTAGCACTGATGGTAATTTTAAAATTTTGCAAGAATGCAGTCTCCAGTTCTGTCCAATTATGGATAGAAGCAGCAGGTAAGTGATTATACCAATAAAATACCTCTTCCCCCAAGGAATAAAGGAAAATCCTACATGCAACATCCTCATGGTTGATTCCTCTATCTCTTAGAAAGGTCTAGAAAATCCTAATATGCTCCTCTTTCGTCCTATTGGGATCATTAGTATGGAACTTCAAGAAAAAGTGCTCAGGGTTCTTGGGCATGACATTGTAATTATTGAATATCAAAGGAGATGGGTTATTGGCCAGAAAATCCATTGGTGGAGGTGGAGGCGGTAATGGTTGATTTAGGGCCGGCTGAGGTTGCCGAATGGGAATTCCCTCAGAATCAGATGAGGATGAGGATGATGGGATTGGTTGGGTGAATGATAATTCTCCCCTCGTTCTGGTCCTTCTTCCCCTAGTACAAGCTTGTAGCTCTTGAAACTCTTCCTCTCCTAGAGTAAATCTGGTTCTTCTTCTGAACCTTTCAGGAGAAATGGCATTGAGAAAATACTCTAGTTTCCTTACTCAGGCCCTCCTAGCACCAATTTGTTGATGGTTTTTTCTGCACAACAACTCAGACAAAATATGATATCCTATCTCTCTTGAAAGGTAAATCTTTATGGGAAAAGAGATAACCCCAAGGTCTCTAATGTCAAGTTTTGATGATGCAAATAAAACAACTCACAGATAATGTGAAAATGTTGGTAATCACAAAGGGACCTTACTACAAGCAACTGTTGGACTTAGATTTATCAAATCTAGCAATAAGTTGATACTTCGGAGCCTAAAACTAACCCAGATAATAAAAGAAATAACAAAAGATAAGGGTTTCAGAGATAATTCTAAGACTAATTCGAACCCCAATATTAAGAATGCAAAATATGAAATGCTCGAAATGGACCAATCCCTCATAATTTAATTCTTGTTCAACCCAAATAAATCTGCAATCTTACAGAAAAAGTACAATATTCTAAGGTGTTAAAGATTTTTAGACTTTGAATATTCATTCAAGACAACCCTATTGTAATTGAAATGAACAAGCATTCATAATTGCACTAAGCATAATTTTAAGTTGAGGCTAACTTTGCAAAGTAGCTAACAATCAGCTAACTGCAAAATTATGGACTAGAGATTGTTGCAAACACTTCAAGCATAAAATCCTAAACATTATCAAACCATCTAACATAAAATAACTTAAGCAATTTCAAGGATATAATACCAAGAACCATGCCATATAAAACTCAACACAAGAAAGGCACCAAATCACAATGTCTTTACTCGTATTAAATCATCCAAAGTGGAAACAATTCCAGTCTTTTGTTACAACACTTTCTTGAAAAGCTAAACTAAATTCTAACTCTAATTCTTGCTCTTATCACAATTCGCTCCAATGTAAAAATGTCTAACTAACTAACTCCTACAAATGAGGCATAACACAAAAATTATAGAAACCCCCAAGATTTGTCAGCCCAATTAGGGTTTACAATAATAAACAGCCACACAACAGGTCGGCCAAGAGAAATTCGAAAAAATATGAAATGTGCAATATGTACCAATTTCATCCAAGTTGGCCTAGGGTCTCCAACAAAGCTCAGTCCAATGCATGCGAAGGAAGAGAAAAAATAATGGGGAAGCACAAATTTAGATGTAGCATTACATTAACTACTTCCCCCTTTGTCCTTAACACACTCCACCTTATCCCGCACCATCAAAAATACCTTGTCCAAGTTGGCAATAGGTGGCATAGGTAAAACCCTAGTTCTCCTCTCAAGGGACTTGATATCATCTCTTGACTGCTTCACCACTTTACCCAAATATACCTTGTTTGTTTGATATCATTCAATAACTACAATGTAAGTTGCAATATCATCCAACTGATGTTCAGTGATAGGGCCCTCATTGACTGGAGAATACACATCTTGCCACCATTTTCTCAACTTCTCCAAGCTAAGATGCTTTGGTGCAAATTTCTTTCTCCCTATCATCACTTCAAAAAAGGAAATACAGTTATTGTAGATTACAGTCAAGGTGTCTTCAATCTACCTTCCTTGTTTATATATCATCTTCAAAGCCTTTTGCCTTATCTGCAAAATTTCAAACCATTCCCAAGGCTCTACAATTCTTGAGGAAGGAAGAATTTTGTCATTTATCAATTTATCTTCAGTGTAATCCATGATGGCCTTTGTCTTTTGCAACAAGAGATCTACATCTTCCTTATCCTAAGCTAGCACATTCCTTAGCCAATCTAAGGACCTCATTGCATCTCCTCCAATTGAAAGGATGTCTTTAATAGCATCATCTCCCTTGGTTTGCACCCCCTATAACTAGCTGGTTGTAGCATGTGTGGTGTTATTCATTCTTTCCAACTCTGATATTGTTTCTTGAGGAAGGAAGCCTACAACAGATGAGGAAGAACTAATGGATTCCAAGGGTTTCATCAACTCTTGCAAATATCTCTTAAGTTTATCATTTTCTTTCTCCAACTCTAATTTAGTTTGTACCTCCGTCCTTAATCTTCCAAGGATTAGAGCACTGGATCCTTCATATTCTTCAATGTCTTGCTTCATGGAAGCATGCCCTAGGTTTATATTCTGCACACTATAATCTTTTCCAGTCACATCATCCCTATCCTTGTCAGGATCAAGAGTACAAATGTTGACTACCATGTTGTTCACATCATATCTCTCAATCCTAGAAATGGTTATGGCTTTCTTCTTTGTCTTCCCCTTTCTAGGGTTTTCCAGTAGTTCATCCCAATTAGGAGGAGTATTATCCACCACAATTTTTTTTCTCTTTAATTCTTTATCCAACTAGCCCGGAACAGTAGAATATGATTGTACTTTGTTTTGTCCATCTTCTTCCTGTTGAACTTTGGGCACATTTCCCTCCATACTTGGCTCCTCGGGGATCTCCCTAACTGGATCCTCTTTTTCCTTACTGCGTTCCTCCCTCTCATGCACTGGTGAAGGATTCCTAGTTGGCACATCTTCCCTCAGAAGAGGTCTATCTTCTTCACCTCTTGTAGGTGAATCCTCACAAGCCACTAGAGGAGACTGCAAAACCTTATCTATTTCCACCTCAGCATTGTAGAGATCACCCTCTTGGAATTCCTCCTCTCCATGGTCTTGGGGACCTTCAGTATCTTTTGGCTCTTCTGGCACATTTCCAGTCTCATGAAGAGGAGGTATTTCTTCATGCTCGGTGATAGGAATAGTCAGGGGAACATTTCCTTTCGGTTTAGCATCCTTGGGAGAAGGAGTCCTTGATCTCCTAGTATATACTTGTGTTTTTTTCTCGATCTCTCTACCTATACCATAGGTGTGTAACCCTTTTCATCTACTTTAGAAGTTCCCTTCTCCTTTTGTTACAACCTCACAATCCTCCTCCTTTTAGGCGAGGGGACATTGGCCTCTTTCTTTTCTCCCTCAGCTCCTTCAGCCTTCTTTCTCCTTGAGACATGCTTCCTTTTCTTGGATATAGGCTTTCTTCGTTTCTCTGCTTCTCCTACCTCCTCCACCTGAACATCTTTAAGTTTGATCTTGAAAGGAGAGCCCACCTTGGTTTTTCCTTTGGGGTCCTATTAAGGTGATTCCTCAGAAGTAGAGTGAGATTCCATCTCTCCCATAAGATCATAGGTTCATTGCACACCCTTGCTCTCCAGCTCCAACATTTTGTGTTTGAGCCATAGCTTGGTATACTTGATTACTAGAGTCATGACTTGTTCCAACTCTATCTTCTCTTCCTCTAGCCAATCAACCTCTCTAACTAGCTTATCCTTCATAACCTCAAAGTTATGGCCTTGAACCAAATTTCCATCCTCCTCTACCTGATCAGGAACAACCCTTATGTTTTATAACCGTACCAAGCTAACTAGTAACCTGGCGAAATTCTTCTTCCTGACTTCAAACGCGTCACTCATGTTTGCCCAATAGTCTTCTATGTCATCCTTGTGACTATATTCTTTGCTAGCCTTCTTTTGTGCCTCACCTATTATGTCAAACTTGGACTTGTTGGATTGGAAAGGAAGACCCAAAGTACTCATCTCCTCTTCAGAAGCATGGGATGGGTTAATAGAAGGAAAGGCTTCATCGCTGCCTATACTTAATAGAAAGTCACTACCAAATCCTATCTTATGCTTTTCCCTCTTCACAATTACATCAAAGTCGCATATCTTTCTTGTAACCTCCAGCAGTACAACATGATCTGTAGGGTACCTAGGGAGTCTGTATGGAGCCCTCTGACAACCATCAATTCTTATGTAGGATAAGGTGGGGAGCTAGATAAACCAAGCTCCAAACCTTTTAATTAACTCCTTGGAATTGTCTGAGATCCGGACATGCTCTGCACCTTGGAGCAATCTAGTGATGTACATGGTGAATGCATCATTCACCCTTATGTAGCTCGAGTTACCCAGGTGTAGTTGTGGGTGAACTTCATAAATTACATCTTGTGCAAACAAACCTTTTGTTCTCAATCCCTTGTATGGGTGGAACCTAGCTAAAGCATAGAATGGGTAATAATTCATTGTGAAACTCTTAGTCTGCAGGACAATACACATTTGTTCATGAATCATGGCAATTATTATGCTTTCCTAGTGGTAGTCTATACCCTATTCCATCCTAGCAATAACATGGAGCATTCAATTCTCGAACATTCTTGCACACTTCAACCCTACCACCCTACTGAGAAGGGTGATAACATCATAGTATTCCTTCCTAAATTTAAGTCTAACCAACTGCTTGGGCAACTTGGAGAAGTGGGACTTAAGTTTTTCTAATCGAGAATTAATGACCTATTGGGATTTGATGGTATCTTCCCCATAGAACTTCTTTGCCACATCCATGTCAAAATCCACCATATGAGACCTGTCGGGCATGTCAAAGGTCTGGGCTATAGACACAAGATTTAAATTTGCCACAATTCTCCCTTGGGGACCAACTATGCTTTGTGTACCTCTTTCATAGTGTCATGCACATTGAAGCACTAGTTCATAACACTGCACTATAGGAGGAAATCCAACTACATGCGCCAATCCTGATTCCAATGTCCTCTTGGCCAACAGAGGAAGATCTTGTGTTGCCATCCTTGTTTTGAACTCTTCAGAATCCCACAATCCAACATTTGTATTAGTGACCCCCGACCAGATGGAGGACAACTTTCTCTCTGGAATTCTACTTTTGATGTCCATCTTGATTCTTTCTACTTCATAAATGGAAGACCCCTCTGCACTTGGATCCATCACTCTACCCTTGGTTCCACTTGTCATTGTCTTACCTGACTCAGCCTGCATTCGACAAAGAAACCATAATAAAGATCACATGGAACACAAGTTAATTAATCACAAATGAAAAATTCATCCTCAATACAAGTCCCATGATAAGAAACATGCTCGCAAACCTCATAAAAATTAACCATCTCAAAGTTCGGGTTTTCAGCCCTCCCACAGAATCCAGGCTAGAGAGGAATTTTGACAAATTCCCAACCAGGCGGATTTTAGCGAAATTAGCAGAAAAGCATCCAATAATCATTTAATCGATTGTCAGTAACCAAGAAACAACATAATAATTTTAAAATAATTCCAAGTCAACCACCAAATGCATAATCATTAAGCAGACTTTCATGAAAACTCTTGATTCTCTATTTTCAATAAAATCTCAGGAAAATCCGCCAGGGATGGAAATCCATGAGAATAGCAATAGTTTAGAAATTCTAGGAAAATGAAGGAACCAAGAACTTTTGGAAAAATCAGAAAGGCAGGGATTCTAGCGACATTAATGTAATCTTCACAATTTAAGCCCATTTTCAAGAAAATTACAAGGCGACGGACAAACCGGGGAAATTTGGAGGCAAAGGAAATCCATGAGGTAGGCAGAAATCCAGATCTCTACACATTTTGGGAAAACAAAGAGAAAAAGGAAAGTCAGGGAATTCTGGCAGATATGGAATTCCGTGAAAACTTTGAAAACTTGAATATCACAAATTTGAGGATCTGGAGCCTGAAACCAGCTCGATTTGAACCTTCCATAGATCATCTTTGAATTCAACACTCACCCTAAGGTAAATCTAGAGGGACTAATGATGCCCTAGGCACAAAACCCTAAAATTTCACCATGAGCACGCATGATAAGCTTGGACTCAACTTGTTTTTTTGCAAAGGTTTACAGAAGGTTTGTTATGGCCCATACCAACACGCTAACACATGATGAAATTGAAATACAAGCTCAGAAACTCACTTGGAATCGACACTCAAATAGAATGGGATAACCCCTAACTTTGAAATATTCAACACCCGAACATGTAGGAACTCAAAACCCAAGCACACCCAAAATGCCAAAGAAGCACATGCATTGAACAATCAAAAGCAAGGTAACATGAACCACATGAAGGGGCATCAAATGAAAACCAGAAACCCAAGCATCAATAGCCAAACCCAACTAGATCAATACTCCGACTCACATCACATACGCACAAATCATGAAGCAATTCAATTCATCCATTAAAAGATAGAAAGCATCATGTACATACCATGAGGACAGAGAAAGTTGAAACAAAAGAAGCTGGCAAGAAACCCCAAAGTTCGAGTAGAGTGAAAATGGCCACCAGAAAACCCAACCGCAACAATCGACTTCAATTCCAAACGCACAATCCAGCGACAACACTTAGGATCAAGCACTCTAGTTCAATAGAAATCAATTGATAAAACTTTAGTGGCACAAAACTCCCAAAAAAATGATTTAATACTTGCCGCAGAAATCATACAATCAAACATTAATGCAATCAACAAGACAGGTCAAACCAAAACCTGCAAATTCGACAAGGCAGCGGATCCTCAGAGAAATCCGATCACAACGGAATTTCGCGAAGGATGAAAATCTCTGGATCACAGTGAAAAGCAGTTGTCGCCGAGTTTTCAAGGAAACCAGGGAATTCCGCCAGGAGTGGATTTTCCCGAGAGCAGTGAAAAACCCAGAATGAGTCCAAAACTTAAGTTTTAAATATATATCATAGAGGGACCATCCACGCAAGCAAGAGAAACATCCAAGCACATGCCCAAGTTAACGAATCCTCAAAAACCAAAGGGCCAAAAGACCAAAGAATGAAGGCAAGAAAGAGCAAGAAAGAGGGTCCCTACTTTCAATGGGGCATGTGTGAAAAATGTGCAAAACAAGCTACTTGGTTATTGACATTTTGAGTTTTTATTTGAGGAGGTTTAAATTGAAGAAACCCTTTATTTTATTTTCTAAAAGCTTGAGAATTGTTTTGGTGTGTGGGCTCAGATCTCTCAATTCAACTAGAAGTGGAATTTGTATCTCGACTGCTAATCATATTTTAAGCTTGTTTTGAGTTTTTCTTTGTAATTTTTTTATGAACATCTATTGAAGGTGTGGGTTGGGGACCTTGACATCGATTTTGGAATAAAGCAATTGATAGTGTGAGATAAAATCAATTATCTTTTCTTCTTCTTTTTGCTTACATCTCATCAAATCGGCCAAGGTCATCTTGGGAGTCATATGCACTTGGAAATGGTTTAAAAATTCCTCAACAAGTTCATTGAATGAACGAATTGAGTTTTTCAGTAAAGAAGAAAACCATTCCAAGGAAGAATCCTTTAAGGACCTAGGAAAAATATTTTCCAATAGCTTATCATCAAGTAAAAATTCACTACATAAATCACTATAGGCATTAACATGGTTAGAATAATCTCCCTTCCCTCCATCTTTCTCAAATCTAGGCACCTCTACACCTTGTTATGGTTTATGGTGGAAATTTTATTTTCAATGGATGAAACAATTTGGAAAAGTTGTGTTATGAGAGGATCATTACTTGTGTTATGATATGGAAGTGAATAGGATAGGTGAATGGAATGCTTATAGGTGGTAAGGTAGGAGATATAGCTTGCAATGCCACATAGGAACTAGGGATGTTAGCATGAATAGCCAAGAAAGGAATCACATTACTAACTTGTTGCATTGTTGTTGTGATTTAAGGATTGGTGTAGGTAGGTATTGAGGCTATTGTTGTGGGAGGAGGAATTTGGTTTCCTCCGTGACTTGTAACATTTCTTGTTGGAAAATTACAACTAGTGGTTGAGGGAAGATGTTTTCCAAATATCTCAACTATATTTTCCACAAGGTCAAGGCCATCTTCGGTTTCAAGCATGCGGTGAATGTTTTCTATGGTAGAAATTGCAATAGTTGAAATGTTTTCTAGGCTTATTTCATGTTGTAAGTTAGCTAAATCCTCATGAATTTGAATTATGCTTTTTTGTGGGATATTTCCGGTTCTTGTGTCAACATTCATGGTGTTACTTGAAGGCAAGGAATTGTTAAAGGTGTTGTCCATGTCTAGTGAAGTAGCATCAATACTAGGAGTGGAAGATCTAGACAACCCAAGATCCACGACGATTGTGCTATTGTGGGATGACATGAGTATCAAACTTTGTCTCACTATAGTATTAGCAATAGGACACCAAACACTCATACAAATGCTACTAATGTGGGGTGAATGCAAATGAAATGTCAGCTAAGAACAATGAAATGCTTATAGTTGAAATTCTAGAAACAGAAATAGAAAAGAAAAAACAACAAACAAAAATTTAGAAAATGAAGTTTTAAATGCCAAAAAATGTAGTTCAAAATATGCAAAGGGATTGATTCGCCCAAGGTGGCAAATGAGTCCCAGTGATGTTTTTTTGAAAAAAATTAGAATTTTTGAATTGAATTTTATGTTTTTTATGTTTTTTGATGTATATCTAAGATGCAAATGTAGAATTTGATAAATTTTCAATGAAATTAAATGCAAAAATTCAAGCTAAATGATCTTTTAAATAATGCAAAATTTGAAACCCTAGAATGTGAATTAACCAATGCAAATCCTAATTCAATGTAAATGCACTCCAAATTAGAATTATGATGCTCTATATGCGGGTTCACCAAAATGAATAGGTGAAAATTGGGGTTTTCTTTCACCTTTAGGGTTTAGGACCTAAAAGGAGAGAGACAATCTTCACACTCTTCACTCAAGAACAAACCCTTGAGATTTCAATGCAAAGGAGATTGAAATCTTGCAAAGGGACTTTCCTAGGGGCTGAATGAGATCTAATGAGGGGTTCACCACCAAGTTTAGACTTGGAAAAGATAATTCAATACAATGTGAAATGCCAAACCTTCAATGACCTAAAAATATGAACCAAATTCAACAAAACGTTATGAGACAAAAAGTGTGCACCTGGGAGACTGAAGAAGGAAAAATGGAGGTCTAAAATTCTAGATAATCTATTGTTAATGCTAACTGGGACTCATTCGCCAAGTTGGGAAGATCAACCCTACTTTTGGGAAAATGTGAAAATACAGGTTTCAACCAAAAGGGCATTCGGATCTATGAAAATCTCTATCAGGCTTGTACAGTGGGACTCATTCGCAACTTGTGGTGAATCAATCTAGTTCTTCTTTTTTAGAGGTTCAAGAAATGATTTTGTTCCTCTTGGTCTTCTCTACTCTTTTTGATTGGTTTCTGGATCTGAAACTATAAATTACCACCTGTAGACCTTCTCCAAGCTTCTCCAAGACTTGATGACAACTTTAGGGATTTGACAACTTTTCTCAAACTTTTCTCCTTGAAAAATCTGCAACCTAGCTCTACAAATCACACACAAGAAGAGGGGGAAATGTTGTGGGGTTAGTGAATAGGGGTTTTCCTTGGTCAAAACCCGTGTTGGTAATTAAACCTTGAAATGAAAGAAAATATGAATGGAGAATGATGAATGAACAAATATCAATGTTGCAACTCACCAAACCCTAGCCATAAGGTGCTACAAATATGCTTGAAATGGCTGCAATGGATGTGGTTCTTGACTCTTTCTTGAATGATGTTGATCTTGCTTGAAACGCTTGCTTGAATCATAAACTCTACATCACAATTGTTAGCAAAATAACAAACATGAAGAATGCAATCTTTGACATGATGATTGGCACTTGAAGAATGCTCTAAAATGCTTGATAATCTGCCCTTGAATGCCTTTCAATGCTCTTGTGAATGCTAGATGACTCATAAATTTTCTAGGTGAGAATATGAGTGAAAGAACCTTGTATTTATACTCAATTATGCAAGAATTCCTAAAATTACAACACTACAATCCAACATCATATCTAGGAGAATAAAATCCCACCAAAAACTTGAATTAAAATAGAATTTGGGCCACATGGGACTCATTCACACAAGGTGGTGAATGAGTCCACCTAGGCCAATTTTTTTGGAATATTTTAAAAAGTTCTTAGAAAGGTGTAAAACCAGTTTCGTGACCAAAAGATCCTAGTGGAACCCATTCACCCAAGGTGGCGAATGAGTCCAATGTCCCTAAATTGGGCCACAAAAGCTAGAAACACTTGAATTATGATTGGTTACTGATTAGTGTCAGGATTATCCTCAAAAATATGCAATAAATGAGGCGTGTGGATGCAAAATAGGGCCAATTAAAGCATACAAAAGCCCAATTATTAATGACAAGCCTAGATAAATGTGAAAGTGTGTTACAAAACTTTAAAACACTCCATATAAGGCAAGATTAAGGTTGATTTTGATTAAAATTATGTTTATTATGCTTGGTTAATTGACAAAACCCTAGAAAAGTGTGAAAGTGTTACAACACTTCACAACACTTTAACAAGGTACCATTAAATTTCATTAGTTCAAAAGGTCCCAATACCTAATGTGAATAAGTTATCCGCATTAAAACACTAAATCAACGTAAAATTAAGCCAAAATCCATAAGGAGGACCCAAACTAGTGTGAAAATGTCAAGGGATACATTTTTCTACACTACATTTATCCCCCACTTTAGTGAGAGGATGAACTTGCTTCAAATTCACACTAAAGTAGACAAACACACACCAAGAGGGGTTCAAATGTACCAATGCTAGTAAGATGAGATGACAACAATCAAGAGGGGTGATCAAGCCCTGAGGATCAATATCTCATGGAAAACCAACATAAGAAAAAAGGAACACACATGAGAATGATAAAAAGAACAATGACAAGGCACGAGCATACACTGCCAAAGAAATGAAAAGAAAACATGAAAATGAGAGAATCAGAACAAGCTTCGACCATTTTTCCATCATGATGTGGATCAGATCTAGGTTGTTTTACCGAAGAATTCCTACTCACTTTGAGGCGATGGAACTCCTGGTTGTTCATCAGGTGAGAAGTCCTAAAAGGTGAGACACATACACTCATGGTTGGTATGCAGTCAAACACATGCAAGTGGCTATGGGGAAATTCATGCCTCAGATCAGGCATCCCAAAAACCATACCATAGTTATACCTCCTGATAACTTTAATAAGGGACCACAGAAAAAGAAATGATTTTTGAGCTTCCTGAGACAAGCAAAAATTAGTATGCTTGGAGCTCATGAAAAAAAAAAATGGCTCCATAGGCATGCAAGCTCTGTTATGTAAGGTGGCCATATAACAACAAATGAAAAATGAAAAATAGGAAATGTTCAGAGGAGTTTTGCTTAGTTCATGTGAGGTCTTTAACTTTGGGAAAATTGTGCCCAATGTCTCCAAGAGAGGACCAATCAAAGAATAGAAGATTCACAACTTAGGGGAAATAATTTGTCGCATCAACCCACTAAGAGGAATATAATATGCTAAGAGAGATCATGCTCTTGAAGGACATCACATCGAATGTCATCCAAAAAGTGAGAAACACATTGTATGAAGTAAGAGAACTCCACCAAAAACCATGAAAAGGAAAATGCAAAATAATAATGCCAATGATTGCCCCCACTTTAAAGGAATTGATAAACACCATAATGTGAGAAACTATTTTAAAGTATAAAATGAGAAATGAAAACAAGAAGACATGAGAGCCAACTTGGAAAGCCCTATGCCAAGTCATATGTTTCCAAGCAAAGCTCTATCATGCGAGAGAAAATAAAATAGAGAGAGAGGGGTTTCCCCCAAAATGAAAACACCAAACACATAAGGGATCTATGGATTTGGGGTCATTATGTTCTTTACTACATTATTTTTAGAGAGCTCAAAACTATCATCATTCCCCAAATAGACATAGAACTGGAAGAATGGCACAAAGAGAGCGAAAACAAAGAAAAACCTTTTGGGTCAACATGGAAGAGACATAGGGTGTCTCGACACCTTAGGTCATCCCCAAAAGGAAAACACAAGACATATGAAAAAGAAAAAAGGAAAAGGAAAAATAAATCATTTTGGGTCAACATGGAAGAGAAATGAATGTGTCGACACCTTACGTCATCCCCAAAAGGAAAACACAAGAAAAATCAAAAGGAGTAAAAGTGAAAAAGATTCATGACATAGAGAATAATGAAGGTACAAATAGAGGAATGTCATAAAGAGAGAGAGAGAGAGAGAGAGAACATGAAATAGAACATCACGGGGGATCACATTATGTGTATGTAATCACACAAAAAAAAAACAAATAATGCAAAAGGATAGTAAGTAAAATGCGAGTCAACCTATGAGCAAGTCATCCACCTCCCAATCATATTTGTTATATACCAAAGGCAGGAAACTAACCAAAGGGACAAGAGCAAGTTTTGAACTAGGAGAAGCACCAAGCTCAACACTCTTTGTAGGAGATTCATCATTTAAGCTCATGGAAGAGGAAAACAATGTGTTCAACTTATTATGCACCTCTTCATCAATTTTAGCAACTTCGTCATCATCATTATAGTCGATCACAACAGGAGGTCGAAGGATAATGTCCATGGAAGAGTTAATTCTTGTTGTGGAAGTTACATTAAATTGTCTTGTTTCGGGGGAGGGGTACAATCATCATGCATTGCTTCAGTCAAGTTTGGATCTTGATTTTTTTTGTTTAATTCATCATGTAATTTGTGAGCAAGGGCACAACGTCTATGCCTACACTCCCTAGCACCTCTATTTCTTTTTGTTTTATTTTCAAGTTGCATTTGTGTAGGAGCTGATTGATCAACCATTGGCTTCTTTTCTTCCCTAAGGGGAGGAATAGAAGAAACCATAGGAGGTTTTTTGGTTGCTTTCTCTTTGACTTTGTAAACTTATTTTATTCTAGGAGATGTAATGGGATTGTTTTCACTATCTCTTGGTCACTTGTAGGAGGTAGGTGAAGTTTTTGTTTTAGGTTGGTCTTGTTTGTTTGGGTCTATTTTAGGTTGAAGCATAGTTTCATCCAAGATGGGAGGTTCAGAGTGTTGGCATATGGCTTGTAACTGTTGTCATTGATGGCAACCCAAGTCATGCAACTTAAGTCTTGCATTTGAATGTGTAGTATAATTTTGGCTCCTACCGAAAGAACAGAATCAAGAACAGGACATTCGGTTAACAGGCATAAAATTTGATCTAAACACCTTACCAAGAAAATATTTTGGGTTGTGGATCTCTAAGGAAGGTTTTTTGATGCTTGCAGTATCTTGGTCTTGATGCGCACTCACTGGTACGCGATCTAGAAGATCCAATGCACTAATTTGTTGAATATTTGTGCTAGAAGGCTGACCCAGCAAGGATAGTAATTGCGGATGTATAAGATATAATTAATCATAAGTATTTGTGCTCGATTAAGTGTTATTTGGGTCCTCTCTTTGTCTTAACTGACTTTGGAGGATGCGCATAATGATTTAGTGGTGGATTTGGCCAAAAATTTGAAGGTAACTTAATATTTCATGAAGCTGACTAGTGGATGAATAAATCCTTGATTGTGGATATATATAAGAGATTGGTTTTTATCATTTAGTGTAGTAGAAGGAAAGTGTGTGTGTGTGTAGAGGTACGAATGTGAATATATCACTGTGTAGTGCGAGATTCAGCAGAGCAGTAGTGTGAATTTGATTAATAGTGATGCGAAGAGAAGAACCGAGTAGAGCGAAGTGTAGAATTAGAAGGTAGATCCATAATCAGATCTATGAGCTTCACAGGAACTGTCACCTAACATAAGTTGATGCTACTATCTCAGTTCACCCCTTCAAATGGTTTTAAACTGAATTTTGTAAGGTAGTAAGCCTTTCTCTTTGAGCAGTGAGCTCTAGGCAGTGTGCCTGAATGCAAGTGCATTCCTTTTGTAAACAATTATATTTGAGTACTCAAATTGTGGATTAACCTCCACCGTGGTTTTTTCCCCTAATAGGGTTTCCATGCAAAAATTTGTGTCATGGTGTCATGAATGATTACTTTGAATGCATACATCTTTTCCTTAATGCAATGTTGATATAGTTTCAAGTTTTAGATTGATGGAGTTTAAATTTTTTGAACACTGATTCACCCCCCCACCCTCTTAGTGTTCCCTTGAGTCCAACAATTGGTATCAAAGCTAGTTCCTCTGAAGAAGTTTTGCAGCTAGAGGTGGATCTTGGAATGTGATGGACTTTGGTAGTCTTCAATAGTAGCTTCTGGTGGCACTTGATGATCTTGATCAGTCTAAATCAGAAGTTCAAGAATTAAAATAAAATCTTAGAGATGCTGAGAAGTTCATCCAGTCATTGAAGGATCAGATAATCAAATCTAGGGTGAAGAGGAAAGATCTTTCTGACCAAATTAAACAAAAATAAAGTGAAGACATGGATGATGCTCACTTGAATCAAACCTTGAAGGAGATAACTGAAGAATATGAAAAGCTTGCTAGAGACAATACAAACCTAAAGTATGAGATGGAATCTATAATGATGAAGATGACTAAAGAGATAGAAGAAAGAAAGAAAAATGAGGAAAATCTTGCTCAAACCCTGAAAAATAAATCTAATGAATGCAGTAGAATAAATGGAGAATTCAGTCAATTGAAAAGTGAATTACAAAGAACCATAAACAATGAAGAAGAACTTGGTAAACAGATTACTACTCTTAGGAATGATCTTGTCATTTAAAATGAATACAAAGAAATTTTAAGATTAGTTTAGTAAAGCTTGATGAGCTAACTCAAGGACATAAGAGTGGAAATGATAAGAGAGGTCTTGGATATGAAAAGGGAGAAAGTTCCAAATCAAGACAAAAGAATTTCAAATAGAACAGAAATGGAAGGTATCTGGTAAGACAACCTAATGCACAAAATTTTAAAGGGTATTATTTTTCCTATAATAAGTTTGTTCATATGGTTTCTTAGTGTAGAGGTAATTTGAGGTCAAAAGTTTCATCATTTTCTGGTCAGTGTTTCAATTGCAAAAAACCTGGTCATAAATCAATTATATGCAGAAATATGTCAAGTCACTCTATACAAGTGGGAAATTTGGGCATATTGCTAATCAATGTAGATCTAGAAGAAGTCATTAGAATTATTGGTCAAGAAAAGAAAACATTGTGTGTTACAACTGCAACAAGTATGGTCATATTGCAAGATTCTGCAGAAACAAAAATGTAGAGAAAAATGATAAAAGGAAACAAAAGGTAACTACAGATGAAATCAAAGATCAAATGAAGAAAACATGGGTAAGGAAAAATGATTCTGATGTTGGAAATGGTTCCACACCAAAACTTACCTCTGATAACTCTTTCGGTAATTAATTTCAGGCCACTGGCCTAGGGGGAGTCTTTCAAGAAAATCCTTCCTCCCCTATCTTGGATTGTACCGGAACACACAAAATAGTCAAGAAGGTGTACTTATGGTGTACAAAAGTTTTGATAACTTTAGCAAAGAAGAACTCAGTCAATTCATAGGTCCGTAGAAGATTTTGTTGCCGTTATTTGAAAAAAAAAAGGTCTCCAAAAAACTTAGGGAAAATGCATTTATTGCATATGTGCGAGCTATAAAATTCAAGTTGGAGCCATCATTTGTCACTTTTCATCAAAGAAGAGAAGGAGAGCACTTTATAGGAAGATTACGAAGCAGTAAAATTGATTCATCAGTAAATCTTGAAATCTATCAGGTATTTCAAATTGTTCTCAAATTCTTCATACAATTTAGTGTGTGGTTGTGAACCCTAAACACGAAAAAGGGAAAATGGAAAAATTCAAAGTCTCGATCACTCTAGATGAATATAACAATGCAAATATTAGGTCTATGAGTAATTTGTTACTCCCTGATGAATTAAAGCAATTGAGCAAAGCTAAGCAAGGAAATTTGGATATGTGGAGTGAGTTTTCGTACTTTGAGAATGTGGAATTCATGAAATTCATATTGAGCAGATTACATGATGATTTTTTAACTTTGGAGAAACCTTACATCCTTATAAAAAAGGCAATTGAGAACTTAACTGGATTTTTCAAAGTCGAAGATGTTCCCAGGAAGAAATCTATCCAAAACAAAGAGGTCAAAACCCTAACCGAAATGATCGAAGATCAGAGAGCCCTGATGATTGCAACGATCATAAATCATATCTCAAAGTACATTGCACATGGAATAACATACAAAATCTTCTACATAAATCAAGAAGGAGCAACATTGGCTGGCGCAGTGTACATTGCTCACAAAATGATAATTGAAGGTCAGGACTTTGACCTATGCGGGTTATTAAAGGATCAGTTCATGGAGAATTTTCAACTGAAAAGGGAATCAAGCTATCCATTTAGGTTTGGCACTTTAATCATATTCCTAGTAATGTATTTCTTGAATTGCTTGTCGAAAATCAAAAATATAGTATGGAAATGAAACAAACCGGTATGAAATCAGATATACTCTTATTCTAAGAGCTTGGCTAACTAGGATTTGGAATTTGAAAATTTCTTTAAGAATGTGCTTAAAATTTTTGGATCAGTCAATATTTCCCCTTCAGTAAGATCAATGGAAGTTGGTTCCTCTTCTGGTAGCACTGATAGAGAACAGAAAAGAGGAAAGGAAATCATGATATTCAACCCTTCGGAAAGCAAAGTTCTCAGGACTGAGGGAAAAGGAAAAGAAATTATAAACATTTTAAATGAAGAATCTAATGATGAAACTGAGAATCCACTAGAAAATGAATCTAGACTAGAAAAAGGTAGTGAGGAAGAAGAAGATCTGACAAAAGAAAAGCTACAGCAACTTATTCAAGGTGTAGGTGGCATGCAAAAAATTGCAAGGTTATGGTCAGTCACACCATCATACAATCAGGACTTGATTTTGGAAGTTCTAAATGCTCATGTTGATCACTGTAAGATAAGATTGGAAAGTATGAAGGGCATTCTTCCTGAAGAAATGATCGAATGCAGCAAAGAATCAATGGGATCTGAGGTCAAAGGTAAAGAAGAGGATGAAGTTGTCTCTCATCTGAAGGAACAATTCAAACTATCCCTTTCCAAGCTGAAAAATAAAATGAATGAGTTGAGGAAATGCATAAACTCAACCATAGGCATCTACAACTATTGCATCTATTGGCCCCATGCAGTCAGCAATTACAAAGAGAAGTTGGATCAAATTGAAACATAATTAAATGTCATTGGAAAAATCTTTGACATATCTTAGGATCCAAATGGAATCTTCAGGAAAAGAATTCGAGAGCTACAATCAGAACACACAAAAACTCAACTCTCCAAGAATGTTCTTGTGGATACCTTTGGAAGGTAAAGGATTTAATTGAATGTAGGTTGGAGAAGATGATGGAAATATTGAAGAATGGTGAGAAACTGGAAGAAGCAATTACAATTCTTGAATCTCTCATTGAGATTATTAACAATACTTCCAAGAACAATAGCTTGATCATTATTGTTGGAATTACAATAGATGGTTGGAAGAAGTTCCTTCCAAAAGTGAAGAAAAACCATAAGATAATCTTCTAAAGGTGGCAATTAATTGTTTCAAGTTTTTGGAATTTTGATCAAAAGAGGAGAGCTGTAGGCATATATATGTGTTAAATTTTTGAAGCCTTGAGGATTTTGAACACATATTTTGTCTCTTTTTATATTTTTGGCATATGGCATCCATGCTTTGTCATTGATTTCAAAGGGGTGGAGAATGCAGTGAAAAATTTCCCATAGAGGGAAAAAAGAAAGCAGTAGAGGAGGAGAAAATTCCTTATAAATCTCAAGGGAAGAAAGCTTAGTAAAAGGTTTGGTAGTGTACCTATAATGATTTTGACACTTAGTCATTTTTCACTAAGTGTTGCCATCAATGCCAAAGGGGGATATTGTTGGCATATGGCTGGGGATATTGCCAGCATATGGCTTGTAAGTGTTGTCATTGATGGCAACCCAATTCGTGCAACTTAAGTCGTACATCTGAATGTGCAGTATAATTTTGGCACCTACTAGCAGAACAAAATGAAGAACAGGAATAAAAGTTGATCTAAACACCTTACCGGGCAGATATTTTGGGTTGTGGATCTCTAAAGAAGGTTTGTTGATGCTTGTAGTATCTTTGTCTTGATGTGCACTCACTGGTACATGATCTAGAAGATCTGGTGCACTAATTTGCTGACTATCTATGCTAAAAGGCCGACCCGACAAGGATAGTAATTGCAGATGTATAAGACATAATTAATCATAAGTCTTTATGCTTGATTAAGTGTTATTCGGGTCCTCTCTTTGTCTTAACTAACTTTGGAGGATTCGCATAATGATTTAGTGGTGGATTTGGCTAACAAGTTGAAGGTAACTTAATATTTCATGAAGTTGACTAGTGGATGAATAAATACTTGATTGCAGATATATATAAGAGATTGGTTGTTATCATTTAGTGTAGTAGAAGGAAAGTGTGTGTGTGTGTAGAGGTGTGAATATGAATATATCATTTTGTAGTGCGATATTCAATAGAGCAGTAGTGCAAATTTGATTAATAGTGATGCGAAGAGCAGAACAGAGCAGAGAGAAGTGTAGAATCAGAAAGTAGATCCAAAATCAGATCTATGAGCTTCACATGAACTGTCACCTAGCATAATTTGATGCTACTATCTCAGTTCACCCCTTCAGATGGTTTTAATCTGAATTTTGTAAGGCAGTAAGCCTTTCTCGAGCAGTGAGCTCTAGGAAGTGTGCCTGAATGTAAGTGCATTCCTTTTGTAAACAATTATATTCGAGTACTCAAATTTTGGATTAACCTCCACCATGGTTTTTCCCCTAATAGGGTTTCCATGCAAAAAATTTGTGTCATGGTGTCATGAATGATTAATTTGAATGCATACATATTTTCCTTAATGCAATGTTGATATGGTTTCAAGTTTTAGATTGATGGAGTTTAAATTTTCTAAACACTAATTCACCCTCTCAGTGTTCCCTTGAGTCCAACACAAAGGTGGATGGGGACATGTTTCAGAGGGATAGTTCGGCTATCTTCTTCGCTTTGAATTTTTGGTAGCAGATGAAAATAAGTCTTCTCATGGATTTATAGGTTCCATGGGCTCAAACCAAAGGGAATCTAAGGAAAATTTTCCTTTGGATGACAAAGGGTTAAATCCACTATGGTGAACAGTGAATACTTTATTGTTAAAGGGAAACTTTAAGCATTTATGTATAATGGAAGGGACAACTATCATGGAGTGAAGCCATGGGTGGCCTAGTTTCACACGAAATTGGTCTGACTATGGGATGATGGAGAATGTGAGATTTAATGTTTTTGGTCCTATTTACAATGGTAAGGTGATCGATCCTATCATAGGGCAAGCAAAACCATGTGTTTCTTGATCCATGCTTTTATTTTATCATATTCATCTTGATAGAGTTCATGCAAAAGTTAAAATTACTTGGTGATCACATTCTCTCCACAGGCGGGATCTATTAGTATCCCATTAGTGGGCTTATGATAGATACAACCGGCTATGTAAAGAGGACCATCGGGTAAATGTTTAAGTATATCCTTAGAGGAGAAAGCAATGTCAAGAGGATTCTTAGTTTGGCCCTTACAAGGGATAACATCTATCACCTCTACCATTTCACCTATAGGATTGACATTATTAGCATTATTTAGAACAACTTTCATCACAACATTATTTGTAGTTTCATTGGCTTTGACAAATGAAATATTATGTTTGGGCATTGGGTTGGTGAAAATCTGCAAGTTTTGGTTTGGAGGGGCAGAAAACTTGTTTCCTTGATCACTAACACCTCCAACAGATAGACAGTTGAATCAATGAGGTCTTGCACAAGATAGTTAAGATGCTTGCAATGTTTCGTGTCATGTCCATCTTGTCGATGATAGTGACAATATGCATTTGATCTAAAGCTCGTGGGTAAGGGCTTATTAGGGTCAAGTGTTTTGATGGGAGGAAAGGTTATCACTTGTTTGTCTAGAAGTTGGGACATGGTATTATGAAGGGTACCAGGTAGGGGTCGAATTGTCTTTTCGATTCTCCATAATTAAAGGGGGTCGTGGCTTTGATAGCAACTACTTGGTTATTGACATTTTGAGTTGTTTGTTGAGGGGGATTAAATTGAAGGAATTATTTTTTTTTTTTTCTAAAAGGTTGGGAATTATTTTGGTGTGTAGGCTTAGATCTCTCAATTCAGCTAGAAGTGGACTTTATATCTCGACTATAACCAAATTTTGATAATCATGAAGGGAAGGACACAATTTCATGAAGGATGGAAATTTCATCATGGTAAGCTTGTCTTGAATTTTTTTTGTAAATTTTCTATGAACATATTTTGAAGGTGTGGGCTGGGGACCTTGACATCAATTTGGGAATAAAGCGATTGATAGCATGAGATAAAATTGGTTATCTTTCCTTCATTTTGTTTGCATCTCATCAAATCATTAAAATTCATCTTGGTATTCATATGCACTTGGAAATGTTTTACAAATGTCTCAACAAGTTCATTGAATGAATGAATTGAGTTGTTTGGTAAACAAGAAAACCATTCCAAGGTGGAATCCTTTAAGGACCTAGGAAAAATCTTTGCCAATAGTTTATCATCAAGGACAAAGTCACTACATAAGGCAATGTAGGCATTAACATGGTCAGAAGGATCTCCCTTCCCTCCATATTTCTCAAATCTAGGCACCTCTACACATCGTGGCATCAGTGCTTGTAATATCTCCAAGGACAATGGACTACTTTTGACATAATATGTAGGTGGGCCATTTTCATTTTGGTTTATAGTGGAAATTTTATTTTGAATGGATGAAATAGTTTGGAAAAGTTATGTTATGAGATGAATTGAAAGTGGTGATGGGTGTATGTAATGGTAAGATATGTGAATGGAATTCTTATAGGTGGTAAGGTAGGAGATATAACTTGTGATGCCACATAGGAACTAGGGATGCTAGTAGGAATACCTAGAGAAGGAATCACATTACTAACTTGTTGCATTGTTGTTGTGATTTGAGGATTGGTGTAGGTAGGTATTGAGGTTATTGTTGTGGGAGGAGGAATTTGGGTTCCTCCTTGACTTGTAACATTGTTTTTTCGCAAAGAAAAATTAGTGGTTGAGAGAAGATGTTTTCCAAAGATCTCAACTATATTTTTCACAAGGTCAATGCCATCTTCGCTTTCAAGCATGTGGCAAATGTTTTCTATGGTAGGAATTTCAGTAGTTGAAATGTTTTCTAGGCTTATTTGATGTTGTAAGTTTTCTAAATCCTCATGAATTTCAATGATGTTTCCTTGTGGGATATTGTTGGTTCTTGTGTCAACATTCATGGTGCTACTTGAAGGCAAGGAATTGTTAAGATTTTGTCCATGCCTAGTGTACTAGTGTCAATACTAGGAGTGGAAGATCTAGACAACCCAAGATCCACAACGATTGTGTTATCACGGGATGAAATGAGTCTCAAACTTAATCTCACTATAGTATTAGCAATAGGACACCAAACACTCATACAAATTATGCTAAATGCGGGGTGAAGCAAATGCAATGTAAGCTAATAATTGAAATTCTTATAACTAAAATTCTAGAAATTGAAACAGAAAAGAAGAAACAACAAACAGAAATTTAGAAAATGAAGTTTTAAATGCCAGAAAATGTAGTGCAAAATATGCAAAAGGAATGATTTTCCCAAGGTGGCGAATGAGTCCCAGTGATGATTTTTTTGAAAATTTTCAAAAAAATTAATTGAATTTTATGCTTTAATGTTTTATGATGTATGTCTAAGATGTAAATGAAAAATTTGATTAATTTTCAATGAAATTAAATGAAAAAATGCAAGCTAAATGAGCTTTTCACTAATGAAAAAATTGAAACCCTAGAATGTGAATTAACCAATGTAAATCCTAATGCAATGTTAATGCAAGCTAAATCTAGGATGCAAATGCACTCCAAATCAGAATTATGATGCTCTATATGCAGGTTCACCAAAATGAAACATAAAAAATTGGAATCTTCTAAATGGAGATCACTAATTCTCTATTTTCCATTCAAATAAGATTAATATGGGGTGCATATTTAAATCCTATAGTCAAAAACCAGATTTTTGAGAGGTAAGAATGATGTGTACCAGTCACCAAAGCTTCTTTTTCAAATCTTTCTCTTCACAAATCTTCAACCTAAAACTTAAAAATCACACATCATAGAGAAGAAAATGTTGATTGTTAGGGGATAGGGGCTTGCCTTGGTCAAACCCCATTTTAGTAATCAAGCTTGATGATGAATTGAAACATGTAATTGAAGAAATGACAAGTGAACATAATAATGTCACAACTTATCATACCAGTATTGAAACCTTGGAATGAAATCAACATGTATAAATATCCATGGATGTGATTCTTGATCATGAAGATGATATCTTGAGATGATCTTGAATGCTACATCAACATGATTCCTCTATCAACATGATAAGGGATCCTTGATTTCTGCAATAAGACTTTCATAATTTTCCCTTGAATGCCTTGATAATGCTCTTGAAGATGCTCTCTTGATCTAGAGTGCTTAGTGTGTAAGATTTCCCTCTTGGTGTGTAATCATCATCTTGTTGTGTAATTGTCTTCTTGTTGTGTGTCTTCAAATGAGGATTAAAATTCTCCTTTTATAAAGGAGAGTTAAGTGAGTGGCTAAAATAAGGATCACGATCAAGGGCCAAGATTAAATTAGAAAATAATTTAATCAAGGGTGGATATTAATTGAGAGAAGAAAGACATGGATCAAGGAGATAAAATTAAATTAAAAGGTATTTAATTTTAGTGGCCAACATAGGAGAAATAAATAAAATATTAATTTTATTTATTTAAAAAGAAGGGTGAGAACAAATAATTAAAAATAATTATTTAATTATACAGGAAACATGGAGTGTTAAACATTAAATAATTAAAAATAGTTATTCAATGTAGAGGAAAAGGATAATTAAATAATTAAAATAATTATTTAATTCGAGAGATAAAGGAAGGATTAATAATTAAATATATAAGATTTATTTAATTATAGAAGAAAGGGTAATGGATAATTAAATAATTGAAATAATTATTTGATTATAGAAGAAGAGGGAAAAGATAAATTTTGAATTAAAATAATATTTAACTCAAAAGTGGGGGGAAAGGATAAAATATTAAATTATTAAAAATAATTATTTAATTATAGAAGAAAAAGAAAATAATTAAATAAATAAGAATTTATTTAATTATAGAGGAAAAGGGGTTTATTTAGTGATTTAGTTAAATAAATTAAATTTATTTATTTAATCAAGGGAAGAATAAAGAGAAAAAATGAATTAATTAAATAATTAAAGATTATTTAACTAATAAAGGATTGGGCTTGCGGATGCAAAATAGGACAAAATAAGGCAGGCCCAAACAAGTATAAAAATGTAAAGGGATGCATTTTTCTACACTACATTTAGCCCCCACTTTAGTGAGAGGATGAACTTGCTTCAAACTCACACTAAAGTAGACATTCAAGACTCTTATGTATGCAATAATAACAAAGATTCACAATACAACATCAAAGACAAGCCTCAACAATGATCTCAACCATTTGTCCTAGGTCAGATCAAGCCTTAACCATTATTAAAGCATTCTCACTCTGGAGCCACCAACCTTTAGGTTGTCCATGGGGTGAGTATCCCAACAAAAAAAAAAACAAACACAAAATTCACTCACTCTGGGGCCACATACCTTTAGGCTGTCTGCAGGGTGAGTATCCAAAAGGGTGGTGGATCAAGCTTCAACAGGCTGTCCAACACATTGTGGACCAAGTCTAGGTTGTTTGTCCAAGAATTCTTGCAAGTGGCTTACGTCTTACACTATGCAAACAAACATGCTCACAAGGGATAGTGAAGCTAGTTGTCTACTAGGTGAGCCCCCAAAAAACCACACCAAATCCATACCTCTAATGACTTTGATAAGGTACAAAATGCAACCCAGTAGGAAAAAGGAATGTTCGAAGGGGTTTCACTTAGTTCATGTAAGGTCTTAATCTTAGGGGACATCGTTCCTAATGTCTCCAAGAGAGGACCAATTAAAGGATAAGCGATTCATAACTTAGGGAATGCACTCCGGTTGGCATTGCCACTAAGAGGAATGTAATATGCTAAGAAAGATCAAGCTCTTTAAGAACATCAAGATAAAAACACATCGCATGAAGTAAGAAAACCACATCAAGGAACATAGAAAAATGAAAATGAAATCATGCCAAAATAATACCAATGTATGCCCCCACTTTAAATAAATTGCTAAACACCATGTTGTAAGCAATTACTTTAAAGTAGAAGAAGACATGAGAGCTTATTCAGAAATCCCTATGCTAAGTCATATGTTTTCAATAAGCTACATCATGAATAAGTATGTCACATGTGAGTCAACTTAAGGCATGTCATCCACATACCAAGCTTCCTCTTATATATACATGAAAGGTGGTCAACTAGCCAAAAGAGGCAACAACAAGTGACATACGAGGACAAGGCTACTTAACCCCTTGCCCCCACTTAGTGTAGGACAAGTGTGAGCTAGGAAGGGATGACGATATGTTGCTCCTTGTAAAGAAGAAAATTATTTGTGATTATTGTAAAACATGCAATAGTGAGTATGCTATGATCCTACAACTATTACATGGCAAGGAGCAACAACTAAAGTTATTTATTATGATGAGTAAAAAAAGTTTCAACTTGATGCATTTTTAATGAGATATCTATCTGTTTAGGATGCACCAAAGTTAAATTTTTCTTGGAAGAATCTTCTTTAATAGTGTTGACATTGAATGAAGGCTTGTTTATTTCTTTGGAGGGATAATAACCAAGACCTTTAGCCATTTCTTACATTTTAGGCTCTATGGGGACATGCATACCTTGTCCTCTAGCACCACATCATTTTTCACTATGCCCAAGTTGTTTTAGAATCTCATGATCTCTTCCATAAAGCTTTTACACCCTTTTCGGATTCAATGTTTGTTTATATTTGGAGTTTGTCTTGTGTGTTGTCGTTTCTTCTAAAGTGGTTGAATTGAATGTTTTTGACACTACCTCTTTTTCTCTTCCCTGTTTAGATTCTTTTCTTATGATCATGTATTCCCCCATGGATGTAGAAATGAAATCAAAGGTTTTTGAAGCCTCTTCCAATAACTTTGTGGCTTGTTCCATTTGCTTTTCTCTTTCTTTATTTTGTACGGGTTCGACATATGTGGTTGGTGTGAAGCGATATCTAATGTGCATAATTTAAAAGGGTTGATCCTTACTTTCATGATCTCCTAGTGAAGATAAGTCTAATTTCACTTCATCATCTTAGGAAGCCATATTACTATTGTTTGAAACAAGTGTGTCAATGTTGTCATTTTCTTGCACCATGATATTCTTCCTAGCAAGATATTTTTTAGGAGAGAAGAAAAAAAGATGTTTATCACATTCCATTAATAGGTTTTGTAGAGTAACTTAATCACAAGGAGAGGAGGCATCAAGAGAAGAAAAAACATCACATTCTTTTTTTTCAATGATTGGACCCTTTTGCTCAATTATGTCTTCTCGGATGGGCGAAACATTAGGAAAGGGAGCAAGAATGTTTTCATGACTTTAAATGAATAGTTCTTCTAATCCCAAAATATCTTCTTCATAAGTAGGAGAGACATTAGGAGAAGAACAAGCATGATTATCACGATTATCTATGATTACATCCCTTTGTCCAATAATGTCTTCCAAAATAGGGGAAGAAAAATAAAGAGAATTGACATAGGTCTTAAATATTTGATCATCTAATGCCAATATATCCTCCTCAAAAATAATGTGATTGTCATTATTGCTCACAAAAACATTCACATATAGGGGAGGAGTTGGGAGATGAATGTAGACTAGGTAGAGTGATGTTAAGAAACGTGTCTATGAGCTCATTCTCTTGTGCCATAATATCTTCCAAAGTAGGAGAGGTTATAGAAGAGGATATTTCAACATTGTCATTATTCTCAAAGGGTGTATCTTCTAGCACCAAAATACCTTCGTCACATGTAGGAGAGATATTGGGAGAAGAGGAACTATGATTATCATGATTTTATATGCTTTCATCTTCTTCTATCACTTCATTCCCACAAATAGAAGAGATATTAGAAGGTGTGGAGCTATGGAGTGTGTCAACATTTTTATTTTGTTGCACTAAGAGACTCCCATAACTAGGAAATATATTGAAAGGATGACTATCATGCTTGTTAATAAGCTCATATAAAATTGAATGCATGATGTTTTCCTGAAGATTCTAATGATTCTCATCAATTAGATCTTGTAACACCATAAAACATTTTTCACCAATAGGAGGAATGTTAGGAGACGGGGAAATTTGATTGTTTTCTAAAATTTCATAATTCTGATTTGGATTGCATTTACATCCTAGATTTAGCTTGCATTAACATTGCATTAGGATTTGCATTGGTTAACTTAAATTCTAGGGTTTCAAATTTCTCATTAGTGAAAAGCTCATTTAGCTTGCATTTTTTAATTTAATTTCATTGAAAATTAATCAAATTCTATATTTGCATCTTAGACATACATCAAAAAACATAAAATTCAATTCAAAAATTTTGATTTTTTTTTTAAAAAATCATCACTCAAACTCATTCGCCACCTTGGGAAAATCAGTCATGTTGATGGTGTTTTCTGCATGGCAACAACTCAAACAAACTATTGGAGTCCTATCTCTCTTGAAAGGTAAACCTCTATCAGCAAGCCTCAAGAGATAACCACAAGGTCTCTAATGTCAGGTCTTGACGATGTGATAAAACAACTCAGTGATAAATGTGAAAATGTTGGTAATCACAAGTGACCTTAGGAAACAACTATTGGAGGTTTCCAACTCATCAGATCTTGCAATATTTTGATGCTTTCAATCCTAAAACTAACCCAGATTAAAAGAAACAACAAAAGAGAAGGGTTGAGAGAGATTCTAAACTAACTCCTAAGATCAATCACAACAATGATGAATGTTGCAAATGGATAGATCCCCAATAAAACCAATCTCTGCTTGATCAAGGACAAGTCCACAACTCTACATAAATGGTGCAATCTTCTAAGTGTATAAACATTAATTTGCACCCCTAATGCAAATTCCCCTTTTACCCCTTTCCACTTTAGAAAACCAATCTCGAAGGCAAATTTCCACCTAAGCCCGCTCTCGAAGGAAAAATTCCACCTAAACCCGCTACCTTCATTCCACTAAGCACCTATTTTGAGCGTCAGTAGAGGCATTTTTGTCTAGGATGCCCGCATGGTGCGTAAATGTTTGCACGATGTGCTAACATCCTTGATAGATTCCCACGTCTGGAGCCTACAGGGGCATTACAATTCCCATTGGGAGTCGACTTGTAATGCCCTCTTCTGTTGACTGACCCGAATATGGTCGTTTCTTCATCTCCCTTCTTCATATTCACTATTCCATCACCCATTGGGATCTCTAGACCATCTTTGGACCTCTCCATCCTTTCTAGCTCTCTCTTCACTCTCTAGCTCTTCACAAGCTCCGAGCAGCTTCTTCTCAAGCAACATTTTACACTTCATAGCAACAACATCAACACTCCATCACTTCAGTAGAGCAAGTGTGGAATAAAACACCATGGCAGCAGAGGCTTTAGTTCCTCTCATTTTTCTCCCCTATTAGCCTTGAGCGCTTTGGGTGGAGGTGGTAAGCTTTCACTTTTCTCCTCTATTATTTGGCTGAGTAGCATAATACTATTTTGTAGTGTCTTTGTCTAATTTACTTCATTTCCTAATTTTCTCTCTATCTATTTGGTTGTCCGTGGAGGTGGGAACACCAAAATGAGGGTTTGACTGAGGAAAACCCCTATACAGCCCCAACACTTTCTCTCTCTCTCTTGTGTGCAGATATTGAAGACATTCACGTGTTGGAGGCTTCATCAATCGCACAGTTGTAAGCACTTTCTTTCTCCTCTTTAACTCTATCATTTATATTTCACTTCATTCTAGTTCTACTACATTATGTTACTTTATCACTTTCTAGAAGTTCTCAGTAACTGGGTTTCTAGTAGTCACTTAGTTGTTTTCTACGACATTCTCGCTTTCTGGTTTGTACGAGATGCCAACGCGCCTCGGGGATATTAGCATGTTGCGTTGTCATTCGTATTCTACGGTGACATCCTTTAGCTGAGAGCTTGTCGATTTTTTCAGAGAATCTCTGTGACCTGCTCTTTTTGGTTCTAGAACTCTCGCCACTATCCTTTAAGGTAGTTTAGGGCAGTTCGCCCCATGAGGCTCTCTGAGTGAAGAGAACTCATGAGTAGTGAATCCCCCATCTCTACATTTTGGTGAACTCGACGTGAAGAACAATGTTCTTTGAAAACTAGGAATTTATTTACCCCTACTTGGTGGGGTCATAAATTTTGACTCGGTGCTCAAAATTTAGAACCATTTGCAGACTTTAGACCAATGCAAGTTCTGAACCCAAATTCCGCTTTGAAGACCTTTGAAAATGGAAATTACTAGAACATAGAAAATACCAAAAAAATCATAATGAATTTAATATCTTCTTTTATTAGTTCTATATCTAATTTTGTTCAAGATATTAATGATATTCCATTTCATGCATGTGATAGTGACTTGGTTTTACCCATGTCACTTTGTATCTTTGATCCTTCTCATGAAATCCCCCCTACTTCGAAGGATATCTTGTTGCAAGAAGATGAAATCATTGATACCTTTCTTAATGTTACTCTACCTTCTATTCATTCCAATGCACTCTCTTCTAGAGATGATGCATTTGTGAATGATGAATCTCCTACTCATTCCAATTCAATCTCTTCTAGGGATGTTGCATTTGTGGATGATAAATTTCTTATCTATCCTAATGCACTCTCCTCTAGAGATGATGCATTAGTGAATGATGAATCTCCTTCCACATTTGATCTTGTTTGGATCAATGTTGTGAATATGTCTTTGAATAATTATTCCACTAGTTGTGATGACTCTGTAAATGTAACCTATGTCTTTTTTTCCCCTCAAAGGCCTAAGAGACCGGTCATTTACGTGACTCCAGCTAGTCCTTCTCCTGAAAGGGTTTGTTCTATTGATGGTGCTCCATTTGATAGTGCTTCTCTTGATCCTTCTAAGGCTCCCTCTTACAGAGTGGTAGCTCGTACCTATGATACTAGAATGAATAAAAAACTAAGCCTTCCTCAAGCACCTGGTGATTACGATCTGGTTGAGAAACTCTGTGTGACTCTGACTAAGATCTCACTATGGTACTTGCTTCAGTTTGCTTCGGTTTATCAAGGTATGCTTCAGGAATCCTTGCAAAACATCCTCTTGCCTTCTTCCGCTAGGTCGATAGATGTTAATGCATTGATGGCATATATTCGTGTAGATTCATTGAATATTACGTTCTATCCCCAGGAACTCCCGCCTCCAGAAGTACAAAAGCAAGAAGACCCTTTGATGATTATAATCAACATTAATAAGATCGGTATTAGGCGTACTCTCATTGATGCTGGTTCGACACTCAATGTATGTAGCATTGATCTATTGCCTAAGATTAATGTTAACCCATCTTCTATTAATGCTTCTTTTGTTGACATTCGTGGGTTTGATAATGTTGGGCAAAAATATCTAGGTACGATAGTATTACCTTTGCAGCTTGGACATGTTACTATACCCACTCTTGTATATGTTATGTCAAAGAAGTTACCATATAACCTTCTTCTTGGTAGAATGTGGATTCATGTTATGGGTGCAATCACGTCTACCTTGCATAAATCAATTAAGTTCATTTGCAATAATTGAGTAGTCACATTCAAGGCTGACCCTAATGCTAAGCACTTAAATGAGATGGAAGTTGATGGTTAGGTTTCGGTTGTGCCTACTCTTATTCCTTCAGTATCTTCCAATGTGTCGATGTTTACTCTAGCAGTACCTACTACAAAGGATACTCTTGAGATAAATGTCCCTAAAGAAGATCCTTCTAAAGCAAGAAATACTAAGTTTGTTCCTTCTACCTCTTCTCAAAGGAATACATGTCTTGGTGATGATTGGGGTCCTTCAGATTTTACAGATTCCTTCATTCGGGAATATAAAGTCGACCCGATTTGCTTGGACCTCCCGACAAACTCATTCACACCCGTTAACAAAGATGGTTGTCCTTCTGTATCATGAGATAATGTGAATACGAACTATAATATTCTTAGTGTTGATCCTTCTTCTGAGGAACACGATTATGCTTATGCTAAGGAGGATAATGTTGAAAATCCTATCAAGAAGGAGGATGATGATCCCATAGAAGAGTATGTCCCCCCTTGCTGGAATAATGCTCTCTATGAGGATCCTCCTTCTCATGATTTGTAAACATGTTATGGCCCCGACTTTAAGCTCATCTCTAAATATGGCTATGAGCGTAAAGATTGTGGGAATAATGAACAAGGCATACAAGTCCCTATAGAATTTGTGCCTCGTAAGCGTAGTTTGGGGCTTGGTTGCTCGAATGAAAAATCTAAGCAAAAATCATGGTTGAATACTGACACGAAGTCCGCTCAACCTCGTTCTTGCAAATTAGTCCATCCTCCTCTGTCTTCTATCTTCATATCTTCTTCTTGCGAGAAGTTAATATTTTCTCCACAAGAGAAAGGGTTGCTTCCTGCTCCTCATCCTTTATCTAAGCAAGAGCATATTTTGTTGTGGCTTCTAAAAGCCTGCCTAATTACTCTTCATCCTCCTACATGCAAGAAATATCACAAGCATGGTCATGAAGAACATTCTTTTTGTGCGTACCACCAAGTGTCTGGCCATTCCACTAGCGAATGTAAGGCCTTGAAAGATAAAATACAAAAACTTCATGATTTAGGTGCCTGTTGATGCACCTGCCTTTTCTTCATACAACAAGTGATATCGAGATTTACCTCTATCCTATTCTAGGAGCCTTGCGTGGTTTTCTTCCCATGTATGTTGGGGCAGTGATAACTTGTTCTAGAGATGTGTGTCCTTCATAAAGGACCCTCTTTCTTCTCTATGACTTTCGAACAAAGCGTCCCTTGAGTGGACCCTCTTCTTTTGAAGGGTTCCTGAGGGACCCCCTTTTGAAATATTTTTCTCTTGTATGAATTCCATGGTGTCTAGCTTGGGGGCAGCCCGACTAGACCTATTTCCTATCTTTGTGTCTGGCTCGAGGGCAACCCGACTAGACCTACTTCACATCCTTGTGTCTAGCTTGGGGGAAACCTGACTAGACTTCACTTTTCAAACAACCCTTGAGTGGACCCTCCTTCCTTTTGAAGGGTTCCCGAGTGACCCCTTTGAAAGTATTACAACTTAGCGACAATATGTGTGATTGTCCATTCACTAGCCTGCGCAGCCGCTTCCTGACATATTCTATCTCTCGCTAAACATGTCGACATCTCTGACTCTGCAGAGTCCCCTTTTTCTCAGTCCCCTTCATGTGATATTTCTTGGAGGATACCTTCCTTGTAGGTCTACGTGTCTGTAAGGTGCTTTCTTGGTTTCCTTCATGTGATAGTTCTTGGAGGATACCTTCCTTGCAGGTCTGAGGGTCTATAAGGCACTTTCTTGGTTTCCTTCATGTGAGAGTTCTTGGAGGATACCTTCTTTGCAGGTTTGCGGGTCTATGAGGCACTTTATTGGTTTCCTTCATGTGAGAGTTCTTGGAGAATACCTTCCTTGCAGGTCTACGGGTCTGTAAGGTGCTTTCTTTCTTCAGCTTCATAGTTTTGTGGAGTTATGAAGTCTTTTTCTTATCCTACACTCTCAAGTTTTCCAGATCATGATCTACTTCCTCGACGATTCAGGTTTACATTTCTAACCTTACTACTTCTCTACTCTACTTTACTAAAGCACTCACTAATATTTGTGCTCACTAAAGTGGGGGGGAAATGTATAAGCGTGAATTTGCACCCCTAATGCAAATTTCCCTTTTACCCCTTTCCACTTTAGAAAACCAATCTCGAAGGAGAAATTCCACCTAAGCCCGATGCCTTTGTTCCACTTCGCACCTATTTTGAGCATTGATAGAGGTGTTTCTATCTATGACACCTGCACGGTACGCAGATGTCTACATGACATGCTAACGTCCCTGACATATTCTCGCATCTAGAGCCTACATAGGTGTTACAATTCCCATTGGGAGTTGACTTGTAACGCCCTCTTCAATTGACCGACCCAAATATGGTTGTTTCTTCATCTCCCTTCTTCATATTCACTATTCCATCACCCGTTGGGATCTCTAGACCATCTTTGGACCTCTCCATCCTTTCTAGCTCTCTCTTCACTCTCTATCTCTTCACAAGCTCCAAGCAGCTTCTTCTTAAGCAACACTTTACACTTCATAGCAGCAACATCAACACTCCATCACTTCAGTAGAGCAAGTGTGGAACGAAACACCACAGTAGCAAAGGCTTGAGTTCCTCTCATTTTTCTCCCCTATTAGCCTTGAACGCTTTGGGTGGAGGTGGTAAGATTTCACTCCTCTCTATTATTTAGTTGACTAGCATAATACTGTTTTGTAGTGTCTTTGTGCACTTTACTTCATTTCCTACCTTTCTCTCTATCTATTTAGTTGTCTATGGAGGTGGGAACACCAAGACGGGGGTTTGACTGAGGCAAACCACTATACATCCCCAACACTTTCTCTCTCTCTCTCTTATGTGCAGGTATTGAATGCATTCATGTGCTGGAGGCTTCATCAATCGCACGATTGTAAGCACTTTATTTCTCCTCTTTAACTCTATCATTTATATTTCACTTCATTCTAGTTCTACTACATTTTGTTACTTTATCAATTTTGAGAAGTTCTTAGTAATCGGATTGCTAGTAGTCACTTAGCTATTTTCTACGACATTCTCGCTTTCTAGTCTGTACGAGATGCCAATGCATCATGCTATCGTATGTATTTTGCGTTGATGTCGTTTGGCCGAGAGCTTGTCGATTTTTCCAGAGAATATTTGTGACCTACTCTTTCTATTTCTTGAACTCTCGTCGTTGTCCTTTGAGGTAGTTTAGGGAAGTTCACTCCATGAGGCTCTTTGAGTGAAGAGAACTCGTGAGTAGCGAATCCCCCTTCTCTACACTAAGGAAACTGAATATTTTGAGACTATGAACATTCATCCACATACCCAGTAAATGGTGCATTGTAAACAAGCATCCATAGTTAAACTTAGCACAAAATAAGGCCCAAACAAACTTTACACAGTAACTTGCAATCAGCAAATTGCTAAAATTATGGACTGGAGATCAATCAACATCATTAACATTTCACCATTATCATGAAAGAACTGAAAACTAACATCTAACATCTAAGAATTAAGAACAAGGAACCATGAACTATCAAAGTGTAACACAAAGCTTTCCAAATCAACAATCTAATTGTATTAACTTCTCCAGTATTTACATAACAATTTCAAGTCTCTCCTCTCCTACAGCTACTGACTTGCAAAATCTAACTCCTAACTTAGCCAATTCTAGCTCTTTATCTACCTTAACTCATAATTCTAACCCCTTACAAATGAAAAGGCAAAGGCCTTTTATAGATTTTACATTTTAGGATGAAAGGCTAGGATTAAATCAATCCAAGGGCACAGATTATGCATCTAGAAGCATATGTCAGTTACATGCAGTAGTTACAAATTTGGAGTAATAAGAAAATAAATATTATTCTTGGTGATGATGATGAAAATCCTAATTGAGGACTAAAAATAGCATCAATAGGAATCTTCCAGAAACTTCCTCCAATTGGCACACAGCTAGCAACACGGATTCTCATATGTGGGCTCCACATTCAATCTTGGGTTTAAATTTTAAAATCCTTTTGGCAGTCGTCCTTAGCACACATCCTTATGTGAGAGAATTTAAAACATTTTTTAACCCTCTCCATCCAGCACATTTCCATATGTAAGTTGTTGGAAAATAGTTTGAAATCTCCCTTTTCGGGCATACTTCCTCATGTATTTGTTTTATTTCATATTCGATGATCTTTCAAAATTACATCTCCACATTACATCCAGACTTCCCAGATCATAATATTCCTCAAAAACACACATATACCATAGATCAAAGAATATCCAAATGTTTATAATAAATAAAATTTAAATTAAAAGAATAATCGTTCAATTGAGCTTAAGATCCTTTCGTTTAATAGGAAATCAAAGAATCCTATCAATATATCCATTCGAATTTATCCCATAAAGTAGAAAAGGTTAAAGAAATAAATATTTGAATATTCAATCTGACATCCCAGCATCTTGTAGGATACAGGTGGATCATGAACTGAGTTGTCTTCTTCTTGTTAAAATTCATTCCTTTGTCACTTGTGAGACCTTTGTCAATCGAACTGGATGATCTATTTCTCTTCCTTCCGGATCCTTTTCTCATCGCACAATCTGATCATTCACGTCGTCAGTGATGATCCCTTCACCAACTTTATTAGTTCACATCGTTGTTTCTACTTTTGCAAGCTCTTTTCATGCTCATTACTACTTTCCTCGACAGTGGTTTCATAACCAATAGCCATCCCAACAGTGATAATTCCTTCATCAAACCCGTGACCATTCTCTATGTGAACTTTAAAGTTCAAGGTGCTCAGTCCATTGAGATCTCACGGGAATACGTAATATTGTAGTCCTACGAGCATGTCAGTCCCTTGGTGAATGAAATTCTTGATCTCACCCTTTCCCAGTGATCCGAGGGATATTTTCACCAAAAATTGAAGTGTCTCCAATACTCCAGATTTTAGCACCATTAGAAAGAGCTCGATGTCCTGATTCTGATGCAACTTGAATGGAGTCAAACAGAGCTACAAAGCCCAAGTTATTTCCGGTCAAAGTTCAGTCAGCAACTGGTCAACTCATGGTCCAAGGCAAGAAAAAAGGTCAAAATTTGATGTCACCAAAAGTGTTCAAAACTGATATCAATGTGAAGAGCTCGGCAAGAGCTTTCCAACAGTGTTTGTTTTGTGCAAATCGGAGCTCGTATGTGCGAGATATGGAAGGTCAAAGCTCGTGGTTGACTAGGTTGACTTTAAGGTACAATGATGATGTCAGCATGACATCATCATGCTGACATGGATGAATCATGAGGTGACACATGGTGGCTTCCCAAAGTTACATGTTGCAGCAATTTGTTGGAGATGGCTTTATTTAAAAAATAAAAATATATATATATATATAAAAGCCTACCACTCCTCCCATTTAAAAGCCTTAATTTAAGGCCTACGTGAGAAAAATTAGGTGGGGTCTTAATTTAAAACAAAACAAATTTACCCCTATTTAAATGGGATAAAATCCCTTTAATATTTAAAAATACATGTGGTTGAGAGATCCCCTTTTTAAGGGGAACTTAAACATTATTTTTAAAGAAAAAAAACAAATTTCCAACCAATTCACCCCCTATAATTAAGGATTAAATCCTTAACAAAATCAAGCCCATTTATATTCAAAGGTGAATTATTAAGATCTCCTAATAAATCCTAAAATGAATTATGGAATAAAATTACAAGAGGCCATCCGTGAAGATTTTATGTAAAATTGGATGGGTTGTTTTAACGGGAGATATCCCTATGTAAATAAGGGGGGATTTTCAAATAATATTTTCTATGTAAAGGGGATATTGGGAGGTTTTGAAAATCAATTGGTTATGAACCAATTTGAGTTATTTTTTTGTATAAAAAGGGTAGAATGGGGGGTGTGAGTTTAAGTAATTTTTAAGAGAATTTTCAAGTGAAACAGGTGACAGGTGATTCGAGAAGAGTTCTAAGGAGATCATTTTGAAGCCATTTTGTACGTCAGAGCAGTGTTATGCTGCCGAAGTGATGGTCTTGGTGCATCATTGTAATTGATTCTGGAGATTAATCGGATCGGTCGTACTCTATTAGAGCCGACCCGGAGATGTAGTCACATTTGTGGTGAACTCCGTAATCAAACTCTGTTTGCACCTTCTATCTTCTTTTCTCTCAATTATGTTTCTCATCTTAAGTTTTGATGCATAATTTCGTTAATGTATGCATGAATTAAAATTCCGCAAAGTTGTGTTTTTAATTAAGCATTCAATCTGCAATTTAGTCTAGATCCTAATCAAATCAAGTGGTATCAGAGCTCAGTTGACTATTATTGTAGTTGTTTTCTTGAATGCTAACAAGATCCAAGATTCAGAAGGGCAAAGGCAAGCTTGAAGACTTTAATCCTGAGATCGGGAAGCGAAGAAGTTTTATGAAGATGTCTGTGTCTGGAATGGAGGTTCCTGAAGAAATCAGTGAGCAAGAATTCCGAAGAGCATTCCTCGAGATGAAGGCTAAGGTGGACATTCTTTTCCAAGAAAGACAAGAATGGAAGGAACGTGAAGGAGGTTCGTCAAAGAAAGATGTTCGTGAAGACAAGAAAGAGAAACAACATGGAGATGGTAGCAAGCAACCAGATCACCCCTTTTCTTCTTCTCCTCCCTCTTCTCCTTCTCCTTCTTCTCCATCTTCTCCTTATTCTACTTCTTTTAATCCTTTCAAGAATGGGCATAAGCCTAAAATTAAATTGGATGTAAAATTTGATTTACCAAAGTATTGTAGTGAACTTAATGCTGAAAAATTGGATGATTGGATTCAGCAAGTAGAAGTCTACTGTAGAGTCCAGAACCTATTAGATGATGTTGATAGGATCCAATTAGCTACTCTTCAGTTAGGTTGTACAGCTTTAACCTGGTGGGAGAGTAAGACTAAGGCAGAAATTTCACAACATGGTAGAGTCAGTTTAACTTGGGCAGAATTTATTAATGCTCTTAAAAAACAATTCTATCCCTTAGGCCATATGCAACAGTTAATGATGGACTAGCAAATGTTTAGGCAAGGGAAGGGTCAATCCGTCCAAGAGTACACCCATGAATTTAGAAAAAGGGCTATTGCTTTGAATGTTCCTTTGTACACCCAAGATACTTTGTTAAAGTACATAGGAGGTCTTCATTCATACCTTAGGCATTCTATTTTGGTTTTGAATCCTAACAACTTGGATGAAGTTTGTGTCCAAGCTACCCACTTAGAGTCAAGGCGTAAAGGATCTTTTATTGATAAGTTTGGTAATGATGTAAAGAAATCTTCTAAGGTTGTAGAGACAGGGAAAGGAAAGAAGACAGCTACAGTTAAGAAGGATGATAAGTTTGCTTGCTCTCATTGTAACAGGAAGGGTCATGATGAAGAACATTGTTGGCAGTTGCATCTTGAACTGAGGCCTAAGTGGGCTCAGAAACGTAATCAGAAACAGAAAGGTAAGGAGAAAGCCACAAATGTTGTTATGGATCTTGGTTCAGATTCAGATGATGAGACTAAGATAACAGCTATGGGTCTAAAAGGTAAAGCTCCTATTTCTAGTGTTTTTGTTGCTAGTTGTGCTTCTACTTCTACAATTAATGATTTCTCTGAAGATGAAAAAAGGAATGAGCTTTTTCATTTAAGGGTTGTTGCTAAGAACAGTAAAATTGATGCACTCATAGATAGTGGTTCTCAAGTTAACTTAATTTCTGAAAGTGTTGTAAGAAACTTGGGATTAAAAACTACACAGCATAAGAAACCTTATCCACTAGGCTGGATTTGTGAAAATGATAAGTTGCAAGTAACAAGACAATGCACCTTAAGATTCACAATCACTAGTAAGTTTGTGGATGAAGTACAGTTTGATGTGGTTCCACTGGATATCTGTGGGATAGTGCTTGGTAGCCCTTATTTATATGACAGGAAAGCTATTTTCTACAGGGAAAAGAATCATTATCATTTGTTTAAAGATGGCATTCAGTATATTGTACATTCTCACAGGATTAAGACTGATCGTTCTTTTACAAACACGGGGCAATTAAAGAGGGTGATTAATGCAAGTAAAGAGTTAACTCTTATGTCTATCAGTACAGGTGGTTCTAGACATGAACTTGGAGTAGCTAACCAAGGTCAGATGTTGCAGGATACACCAACAGTACAGCATGAGGGAATGGTGATTGAAAGCATTGATGGTCCCTTGGGAAAAAATGTTTCTGTTGTGGGAGATCGATATGTTGTTGATTTATTCTCTTTCATTTCTGCATTGTTGTTCAACTTGATGCTAGTCAATGTTTGTTGGTTAGTGGCTACAACAGTTGATGTAGATGCTTATGGAAGTGATAAAGTGATGTTTATGTTCAACAATGTTGTTGTAGTCTTTGTTGTGATTGTGAGCCAGGTATACAAATGTACAGATGATACAGGACAAGTGGGGAGGCCAAGTCCTCACTTGATGTTTGAATAAATGCCACTTTTGGAGGTCCAAAAGTTCTTCAGTGGGGAGGCCTGATCCGGGGGATATTTTCACCGAAAATTGAAGTGTCTCCAATACTCCAGATTTTAGCACCATTAGAAAGAGCTCGATGTCCTGATTCCAATGCAACTTGAATGGAGTCAAATAGAGCTACGAAGCCCAAGTTATTGCCGGTCAAAGTTCAGTCAACAACTGGTCAACTCAGGGTCCAAGGCAAGAAAAAAGGTCAAAATTTGATGTCACCAAAAGTGGTCAAAATCTATGTCAACACGAAGAGCTCGGCAAGAGTTTTCTGACGGTGTTTGTTTTATGCAAATCGGAGCTCGTATGTGCTAGATATGGAAGGTCAAAGCTCAGTTGACTTGAAGGTACAATGATGACATCAGCATGATATCATCATGCTGACATGGATGAATCATGAGGTGACACATGGTGGCTTCCCGAAGTTACATGTGGCAGCAATTTGATGGACATGGCTTTATTTAAAAAATAAATAAATAAATATAAAAGCCTACCACTCCTCCCATTTAAAAGCCTTAATTTAAGGCCTACGTGAGAAAAATTAGGTGGGGTCTTAATTTAAAACAAAACAAATTTCCAACCAATTCACCCCCTATAATTAAGGATTAAATCCTTAACAAAATCAAGCCCGTTTATATTCAAAGGTGAATTATTAAGATCTCCTAATAAATCCTAAAACGAATTATGGAATAAAATTACAAGAGGCCATCCGTGAAGATTTTATGTAAAATTGGATGGGTTGTTTTAACGGGAGATATCCCTATGTAAATAAGGGGGGATTTTCAAATAATATTTTCTATGTAAAGGGGATATTGGGAGGTTTTGAAAATCAATTGGTTATGAACCAATTTGAGTTATTTTTTTTGTATAAAAAGGGTAGAATGGGGGGTGTGAGTTTAAGTAATTTTTAAGGGAATTTTCAAGTGAAACAGGTGATAGGTGATTCGAGAGGAGTTCTAAGGAGATCATTTTGAAGCCATTTTGTACGTCGGAGCAGTGTTATGCTGCCGAAGTGATGGTCTTGGTGCATCATTGTAATTGATTCTGGAGATTAATCGGATCGGTCGTACTCTATTAGAACTGACCCGGAGACGTAATCACGTTTGTGGCAAACTCCGTAATCAAACTCTGTTTGCACCTTCTATCTTCTTTTCTCTCAATTCTGTTTCTCATCTTAAATTTTGATGCATAATTTCGTTAATGTATGCATGAATTAAAATTCCGCAAAATTGTGTTTTTAATTAAACATTCAATCTGCAATTTAGTCTAGATCCTAATCAGATCACCCAACGTGGCCATTGTCTACTTTACACTTGAAATGGCAGATCCTCGAATGCCACCGATCTTCTCAATACCTCGCCACCACCAATGATACTAGAGATCTTGCACCTCTTATCATCCTCAATTTACTTATACCACTACATATGTAATCCACGATCCTCATCGAGCTAATTTATTTTTAAATGCTTTCAAATAAGATCAATATCTAATCAGTGCGACCGATCACCACAAGTCAATTCGGTTTTCAATTTTAGAATTCCATGATTTAAATAATCCACACATTAAGGGTGTATGTATCTATTTACCCTGTACCCATCACACTTCCTAAAGAAACATAATAACGATCAATCGCTACAACAAAGTCTTAAAATCCTTATCCATCGCCAATGGATCTCCATCTTCTCCATTCGTACCTACCATGACTTCCTCACCTACGTGCATGCTCGAGTTTCTTCTAGCTGGAGGTTCGATCCAACACCCTAATTCGATGATAGTTTAATGTCGTGACAAATTAATGCCTCTGACCTCATGACTTACAAATCTTACCTTATTTTCAAGGAACTTAAGACTTTCGCAAATTTCTCTTTCGTGGACTTAGCAACCTCGGGGAATCCAAGTGATGGAGGATTCTCCGAACTACTGTTCTCTCGGGAAATCCGGGTGATGACAGATTTTCTGAGATCTCCTCCGTTCGGGAAATCCAGTATGGAACGGATTACCCGAACCTTTAATTTTTGCAAGCCTTCACTAATAATTATGACCGTCAAATGAGCCTCCAATTCCTTCATTCATTTATCAAGATCTCAAGATAAGATTTACAGACTGGTTCATCGTTCTTCAATTTCACAAAGCAGGCTTTTATACTCATGAATCTTGCGGGTCTATCGGTATACTATCATGTGTCGACCACTTTCCACATCAAATCACCCCCTTCATGAACAAGTAAAATGTACAAATCAATACTGGAAGTGAATGATCGCTTATCACCCGTCGAAACAATCATTTTAATTTGCAATGAAGTGGAAAGGAAACTCAATAAAAGTTCGATGATGTATTCCTATTCATTCTCAAAACATATCGGCCTCCCCTACTTTCATAAATGAAATCCATAATCATACTTTAATCAGCAGCAAACGATGCACCTTTTATTACACAAATTCCTTCAAGATCAATCGGGCACCATTGATTCTGCTCAATCATCTGTGATCTTTAATCTATAATGTCTTAAGCCAACTACGAGCATTAGTACCTCACACGAGTTCAAAGGAACAACCTCTTCCTTCACAAAATTCGGGTGCTTTGATATTACCCCCATCAAAATGTTAGTGATTTCATCTACAGGACTTAATCACCATTTTTTATTTTTTATTTTCTACAAAACACTGTAGTTTAGTTCATCCATGGCTTCATTTTTTATACTATTGGTATTTCAAAAGATGATCGGATTTCAAACTGTAGTCAAGTATATTTGCACTGATTATTTGTCATCTACAACTAAGTTGTGGAACTTGCCTCATGAGATCTGGTACCTCATGAATTGAAGAACTTCAAAAATTTCAATACTTCGGGGATTTCATGGGGTAGCGGATTATCCGAGCCTCAATCTCTTCGAAGAATCTGGGAGGTGTCGTATTCTCCGAAAGTCACCATCCTCGGGCATTCCATTGACTAGTGAATTACTCGAACTTGTCTCACTTCTTGGAGACTCTGACTCCTCGTGGAATCTGTCTCTATGTGGATTTTCTGAAACCTAATCCCTTCGTGCAATTCGTTATGACACAGATTCTTTGAGACTTCACGTTCTTTGCACTCTCATTTTACCCACAGCACATCAGTTTCTCCAATCTTCGTAATAGGCCTCTCTCAACACCTTGCTATGACTAAGATCTCCATGAAATATTTCTTTGTGTGAATCTTCTCTTATTCCACCGAACACATTAATTCTTCAACTCATATCCATCTTAAATTGATACCAACGTAAATAGACATTACCTTCAAGCTTCAAAAGCCTTTGCAGATTTTGAACCTGAAAGAAATCCCGAAAACTATGACTTTTGATCATTGTGAATTTCATTCATTATTTCCACTGATATGTGACTTAAATCCCCCCTCAAATATTATTTAATAGCAACCTCTTCAACTGTTTGAGAACATCATGCAATTATTCAAACATTATTTGTGCCATGTTGTGTTAATGGATCGGTGAAGATTTCATACGGTGTGTATCAATCTCCCTTGGTGAGCAAACGACTTACGAAGATTGAGCAGTGTTTGTTTCTTGCTGAAGGAACATCAATACTGGGACAATTCTCGGATAACTCCATCAATTAACTTACTCATAAACTACCCTAAAACATAACACCGCAACCTTTCACTCATCGCAATCACTTCTTAGGAATCACTAGATTTGATGTAAAGCCATGCTTAAATCATACTATTGATCCCCAATGATATATTTAATTGATGCTCCTTGTAGACCTTATGCCCACGTGGATCATGGAATTTAATAAATCATAGGACCTCGTAGATTTATGCTTCTTGTGGAATTCTCTACTTTTGAGGACTCGCCCTTCTCGAGGATTTTGAGCAGAGAAGGACTTCAAGGAATCCACCCCTAGGCAGATTCTCCGACAAAAATATTCTTCGAAGAATCCGACATGACCTAGATTTTCCGAAACATAATCTTTGCGTGTAATCTGGAGGTTGGCAAATTTTCTAATCCAACGTAATATCTGCTTTAATTCTCCCAGTTTGCGAGTAAATGGCTGCATTTCAAACTTTCTCAGATTCCTCCAGTGGTTCTAGCACCCCCTATTCCAACTAAAAATACACATTCCTTCCCTTTCTCTTGAGACTAACGAATTGCACTCACGCGGCCTGCAAAATATGATAAGTGTAGATACAAATTCCCACTAGTTCCATAATCATCAAATTCCACATTTCATTTTCAAGTGAACAATCAAGTCAATGATGCCCAAAATCCAAGAGCAATGACATGCAGAGAAAATGTACGTCATGACACTGGGAATCGAATGAAATCGATTCAAGGCACAGGAGAGCTCAACTTGCAAAGGAGGTCAGACTTGAGGCTAAGAGGTGAAGTGCAAATGCAACGACCAAAGTGACTGAAAAATTCTTATTTGCCAAGATAGCATTAGCACAACTGGAAAGATAAATTAATCTCAAGAACCTTAGACATCAGACGCACAAACCAAATTAAGCATTCAAGTTCCCTTAGGCAAATCAAGACTAAACCTGTCAAAGCTCGAGAATGCGGTGGCACCTTGGACTTGGCAAATCCGAGAGAGCTCAGAATTTTCGGGTGGATTCAAGTTCGGGTAATCCGAGGGAGCTTGGATTTACTGAACTCGGGCAATCCGAGGGAGCTCGAATTTTTTGGGCCTCTCATATACTTAACCAATTTTGCCTCAAAGTTGAAATTTCAAGTTCAAGAAGACTTCAAAGAGCCAAACTTGTGATCATGATGCTACAAACACCTTAAGCACATACAAGACACTGAATTTCAAGGTGGAGCAAAGCCAAAAATTGCAGGAAACCAATCCCTAAAGGAGAAGAGATCAAACGAAGCAAGCAAAAAGAGGGTCCCTGCCTTCGGTGGGGCGTGTGTGCGAAAAGTGCACAACAAGTCCATTTGCATATTTTACACTACATTTTTTGGCATTTACTACTTCATTTTCTGAATTTTTGTTTGTTGTTTGTTGTTTTTCTGTTTTAGTTTCCATAATTTCAGTTATAAGCATTTCCTTGTTCTTAGTTTACATTGCATTTGCATTCACCCTGCATTTAGTAGCCTTTGTATGAGTGTTTGGTGTCCTTTTTATAATACTATAGTGAGACGAAGTTCGAAACTCATGCCATCCCGCAATAGCACAATCGTTGTGGATCTTGGGTTGTCTAGATCTTCCACTCCTAGTATTGAAACTAGTACACTAGGCACGGACAACATCTTTAACAATTTCTTGCCTTCAAGTAGAACCATGAATGTTGACACAAGAACCGAAAATATCCCATGAGAAAACATCATTCAAATTCATGAGGATTTAGCAAACTTACAACATCAAATAAGCCTGGAAAACATTTCAACTACTGCAATTCCTACCATAGAAAACATTCATCACATGCTTGAAAGTGAAGATGACCTTGACCTTGTGAAAAATATAGTTGAGATCTTTGGAAAATATCTTCCCTCAACCACTAATTGTTCTTTTCCAATAAGCAATGTTACAAGTCAAGGAGGAACCCAAATTCCTCCGCCCACAACAATAGCTTCAATACCTACATACACCAATCCTCAAATCACAACAATGCAACAAGTTAGTAATGTGATTCCTTCCCTGGGTATTCTTGCTAGCATCCCTAGTTCTTATGTGGCATCACAAGTTATATCTCCTACCTTACCACCTATAAGTATTCCATTCACCTATCCTACCAGCACATACACTCCATCACCACTTTCACTTTCATCACATAACACAAGTAATGACCATCTCATAACACAACTTTTCCAAACTGTTTCATCCATTTAAAATCAAATTTCCACCATAAACAAAAATCAAAATGGCCCACCTACATATTATGTCAAAATAAGTCCATTGTCCTTAGAGATATTATGAACACCAATGCCACAAGGTGTAGAGGTGCCTAGATTTGATAAATATGGAGGGAAGTGAGATCCTTCTAACCATGTTAATTCCTACACTACCTTATGTACTGACTTTTTCCTTGATTATAAACTACTGGCAAAGATTTTTCCTAGGTCCTAAAAAGATTCCGCCTTGGAATGGTTTTCTTCTTTACCAAAAAAATCAATTCGTTTATTCAATGAACTTGTTGAAGCATTTGTAAACCGTTTCCAGGTGCATATGACTCCCAAGATGACCTTGGTTGATTGGATGAGATGTAAGCAAAAAGAAGAAGAAAAGATAATTGATTTTATCTCATGCTATCAATCACTTTATCCCCAAATCGATGTCAACATCCCCGACCCACACCTTCAAAAGATGTTCATAAAAAATTCACAAATCAAAATTCAAGACAAGCTTACCATGATGAAATTCCCATCCTTCATGCACTTGTGCACTACCCTTTTTGATTATCAAAATTTAGTTAGCAGTCAAGATACAAAGTCCACTTCTAGCCGAATTGAGAGATCCAAGCCCGCGCACCAAAACAATTCCCAACCTTTTAGAAAACAAAATAAATGGTTCCTTCTATTTAACCCCCCTCAAAAAACAACTCAAAATTTCAATAACCAAGTAGCTGCTATGAAAGCCATAGTGCCCTTTAATTATGGAGACCCGAAAAGATAATTCATCCCCCTACCTGATACCCTTCATAATACCATGCCCCAACTTCTAGACCAACAAATGATTATCTTACCTCTCATCAAAACACCTTACCCTAATAAGCCCTTACCCTCGAGCTTTAGATCAAATGCATATTATCACTATCATCGAAAAAATGGACATGGCATGGAACATTGAAAGCGTCTTAAACATCTTGTGCAAGACCTCGTTGATTATGGCCATCTATATGTTGGAGGTGTTAGTGATCAAGGAAACAAGTTTGTTGCCCCTCTAAACCAAAACTTGCAGATTTTCACCAACCCAATGCCTAAACATAATATTTCATTTGTCAAAACTAGTGAAACTACAAAGAATGATGTGATGAATGTTGTTCTTGTGAACCCCTAAACCTACAAATGCACAAGAGCAACAAAACACATTAGTGGTTAGATCAAATGCATGTACACAAGAGAGAGATTCCCCATAACATCCATCTATTCAAACCAAATTAGGAAATGAAGAACACAACAAACTTTAAACAAAAGAGATTCAATCTTAATTAAGCTAATAGCATGATGATCTTATGGGGGAATCGGTGCCAATGAAGTATTGCAATTGGCCCTTTTCAATTCTTAAAGTAGCAATGGTATGTGATTGAGAAATGGTCAAATCTCCAAAGAGATTTGAGTATAACCTTGTTGCAATTTATGAAAATAGTGAATGATTGAATGATATGGGCAAAATTAGCTCTCAATGTGAAGAGAGTAACTTTGCATGAAGGTTGTGGATAAGAAATGAGGAGAGAAGTCTCCAATTTATAACTTTGAAATTGGAAGAGAAAGTGAGGTTTGAGCAATGTAGGACAAAAGATAATCCAATGGCATTGTGCCACTTGTCCACATGTGATTGGATGAGGAATGAGCACATTTTGGCCAATGTGCATGATAAATACATAAATTTGAATTTTGAAATATTGAAATGACAAGGTGGATGAGAAGTCAAATGGAGTTATGACTAGTTGGCTCAATGCAAAGGACATGTAAGAGATCTGAAATGTCTTGTTGGAAGGACCAAGTCCACTTGGCCTTTTTGAATTCAAATGAGAGAATATTCCCTTTTGATGTTTTGTGAGGAAAAATAGAGAATTGAATAAATCAAAGTAATTGATTTTTTGTGCAAGTTGCATTCTCTAGAGAATTTTAATGAAAGGGATTAACTTAATCATGGTTTTGATTAAATTAATGAAGAATTAGGTGATGTGACAATTTAGACTTAGATTTATGAATTGATTTAAGTCAAGAATTGAGATGAAATGATTTATTAAATAAATGATTTAATTTATTTAATCAAGAAGGAACATGTTAGATTAAATCAAATAAGGTTTAATTTATTTAATTTAATAAGAGGACTTTAGATAATTTAATCAAATAAAATGATTTATTTAATTAAACAAAGATGTAAGGTTAATTAAATTAAATTGATTAATTTAACTACAGGAGGAAGAAGACTTAATCCAATAAATAATGATTTACTCAATTAAGAGACAGAATATAATGAAATGTTGAGAACGTGATTCCAAAGGAAATGATGTTAGTAATCAGGATCAAGTGTGCTGAACCAAACTTGTACATTTTCCATGTCTACAGTTCTAAACAATGGTATCCCTATAGATGAAACGGTAGGGTGATAGACGTTATCCCTCGTAAGGGCCGAATTAAGAATCCTCTTGACATTTTTTTCTCCCCTAAGGATATACTTAAACATTTACTCGATGGTCCTCTTTACATAGCCGGTCATATCTACGATAAGCCCCACTAATGGGATACTAATAGATCTCACCTGTGGAGAGAATGTGATCACCGAGTAATTTTTACTTTTGCATGAACTCTATGAAGATTAATATGATAAACTGAAACCATGGATCAAGACACACAATGTTTTTTCTTGCTCTACGATAGGATCGATGACCTTACCATTGCAAATAGGACCAAAAACATTAGATGTCACATTCTCCATCATCCCACAGTCAAACCAAATTCATGTGAAGCTAGGCCACCCATGGCTTTGCTCCGTGAAAGTTATCCCTTTCATTGTACATAAATACTTAAAGTTTCCCCTTCACAATGAAGTATTCATTGTTCACCATAGTGGCTTTAACCCTTTGTCATCCAAAGGAAACTTTTCCTTAGATTCCTTTTGGCCCGAGCCCATGGCCATGAGAAGACTTCTTTTTCATCTCCTACCAAAAATTCAAAGCGAAGAAGATAGCCAAACTGTCCCTTTGAAACATGTCCCCATCCACCTCTGAACCTCCCATCATTGACGAAACTATGCTTCAACCTAAACAAGACCCAAACAACCAAGACCAACCTAAAACAAAAACTTCACCTACCTCTTACAAGTGACCAAGAGATAAATAAAACAATCCTGTTACACCTCCTAGAATAAAACAAGTTTACAAAGCCAAAGAGAAAGTGGTCGAACAACCTCCCATGGTTCCTTTTGTTCCTCCCATTAGGGAAGAAAAGAAACCAATGGTTGATCAACCTGCTCCTACAAAAATTCAACTTGAAAACAAAACCAAAAGAAATAGAGGTGTTAGGGAGCGTAGGCATAGACATCGTTCCCTTGCTCGCAAGTTACATGATGAATTAAGCAAATAAAATCAAGATCCAAACTTAACTGAAGCAATGCATGATGACTCTATCCCTCCCCCAAAACAATAAAATTCAATGCAACTTCCACAACAAGAATTAAACTCTTCCATGGACATTATCCTTCGACCTCCTATTGTGATCAACTTAGATGATGGTGACGAGGTTGTTAAAATTGATGAAGAGGTGCATAATGAACTAAACACATTGTTTTCCTCTTCCATGAGCTTAAATGATAAATCTCCTACAAAGAGTGTTGAACCTAGTCCTTCTCCTAGTTTAGCACTTGCTCTTGTCCCTTTGGATAGTTTCCCGCCTTCGGTATATAACGAACATTAGTGGGAGGCAGATGACTTGCTCATAGGTTGACTCGCATTTTCCTTACTAGCCTTTTGCATTATTTCTTTTTCTTTTTCTTTTCCTTTTGTGTGATTTCATGCATGTAATGTGATCCCCCGTGATGTTTTCTTTGATTTTATCTCTCTCTTTGTGACATTCCTCTATTTGTACCTTCATTCTTCTCTATGTCATGAATCTTTTTTGCTTTTACTCCTTTTCATTTGTCTTTCAATGTTTTCCTTTTGGGGATAACGCAAGGCATTGAGACATTCATGTCTCTTCCATCTTGACCCAAAAGGCTTTCCTTTTCCTTTTCTCTTTTTCATATGTCTTGTGTTTTCCTTTTGGGGATGAAGCAAGGCATCGAGACACCCTATGTCTCTTCCATGTTGACCCAAAAGGTTTTTCTTTGTTTTTCTCTTTTTGTGTCATTCTTCCAGTTCTATGTATATTTGGGGGATGATGACAGTTTCAAGCTCTCTAAATATAATGTAGCAAAGAACATATTGACCCAAAATCCATAGATCCCTTATGTGTTTGGTGTTTTCATTTTGGGGGCAACTCCTCTCTCTCTCTATTTTTCTTTTTCTCTCACATGATGCAACTTTACTTGGAAACATATGACTTGGCATAAGGCTTTCCAAGTTAGCTCTCATGTCTTCTTTTTTTCATTTATCATTTGCTACTTTAAAGTAATTGCTCATAGCATGGCGCTTATCAATTCCTTTAAAGTGGGGGCATACATTGGCATTATTCTTTTTCATTTTCCTTTTCATGGTTCTTGGTGCAATTCTCTTCATACGATGTGTTTCTCACTTTGTGGATGACATTGGGTGTGATGTCTTTCAAGAGAATGATCTATCTTAGCATATATTATATTCCTTTTAGTGGCTTGATGTGACACACTACATCCCCTAAGTTGCAAATATTTTATTCTTTGATTAGTCCTCTCTTGGAGACATTAGGCACAATGTTCCCTAAGTTAAAGACCTCATATGAACTAAGCAAAACTCCTTTGAACATTTCTTATTTTGCATTTTGCATTTGTTGTTATATGGCCACCTTGCATAACACAGCTTGCATGCCTGTGGAGTCATCTTGTTTGTTCATGAGCTCCAAGCATACGAAGTCTTTCTTGTCTCATGAAGTTCGAAAATCATTTCTTTTTGTGTGGCACCTTATTAAAGTTATCAGGAGGTATAACTTTCGTATGGTTTGAGCAGGATGCCCGATCCGAGGCATGACTTTCCCCATTACCACTTGCATGTGTGTGAGTGCATACCAACTATGAGTGTATGTGTCTCACCTTTTAGGACTTCTCACCCAGCAGACAGCTAGGAGTTTCGTCGCCTCAGAGAGAGTATGCATTCTTCGGACAAACAACCTAGATCCGTTACACTTCGTAATGGACAAAAAGTTAAACCTTGTTCTGATTCTTTTATTTTCACCTTTTCTTTTCGTTTCTTTGGCAGTTTATGCTTATGCCTTGTCACTGTTCTTTATATCATTCTCATGTGTGTTCCTTTGTGCTTATGTTGGTTTGCCATGGGATCTTGATCTTGGGGGCTTGATCACCCCTCTTGATCGTTTTTTGTCTCATCTTACTAGAATTGGTACATTTGAATCCCTCTTGGTGTGTGTTTGTCCACTTTAGTGTGATTTTGAAGCAAGTTCATCCTCTCACTAAAGTGGGGGCTAAATGTAGTGTAGAAAAATGGATCCCTTGGCATTTTCACACTTGTTTGGGTCCTCCCTGTGGATTTTGGCTTAATTTTGCCTTGATTTAGTGTTGTAATGTGGATAACACATTCACATTAGGTTTTGGGCCCTTCTGAACTAATGGAATTTAATGGTGTCTTGTTAAAGTGTTGTGAAGTGTTGTAACACACTTTCACACTTTTCTAGGGTTTTGTCAACTAACCAAACATAATAAACATAATTTTAATCAAAATCAACCTTAATCTTGCCTTATTTGGAGTGTTGTAAAGTTTTGTAACACACTTTCATATTTCTCTAGGCTTTTCATTAATAATTGGGCTTTCTTATGCTTTAATTGGCCCTATTTTGCATCCACAAGCCTCATTTATTGCATCTTTTCGAGGATAATCCCGACACTAATCAATAACCAATCATAATTCAGGTGTTTATGGCTTTGGTGGCCTAGATTTAAGGATATGGGACTCATTCACCACCTTGGGCGAATGGGTCCCACCTAGATCTTTTGGTCCCGAAACAGGTTTTACACTTTTCTAAGAACTTTTTAAAATATTCCCAAAAATTAGGCCTAGGTGGACTTATTCACCACCTTTGGTGAATGATTCATGTGGCCTAAATTTAGATTTAATTCAAATTTTTGGCGATATTTTATTCTCCTAGATCTGATGTTGGTTTGTAGTGTTGTAATTTCGGGAATTCTTGCATATTTGAGTATAAATACAAGGTTTTTTCACTCATATTCTCACCTAGCAAA